>JAYESA010000007.1:43957989-44572989 GCA_036927795.1 Iris macrosiphon
TGTGCTTCGTGTGCTCTCGCCTTCATGTGCGCGAGTTATTTATCATGTACGTAGCGTGTCGTGGTTGGATCCAAGAGTATTAGTGGAGGAGGGGAGTAAGAGTTGGTTATGTGATCAAAGCCAAGCAGTATTCATGTGTATGTCGGTTATGCAACTCATGCATAACGAAGTTATCATAGATTATTCATGTGCAACCAAAGCCGATAACATAACGAACTTATGCTCAAGGCACTTAGCTAGTATTCCTATTTTCTCACATGCAGTTACTTCTCTACTACTTGTATTCTTCTCCAGTTTTACATTGCAGTTACTTTATCTGTTTTACCATGTATTTACTTTCCTGTGCATCTTGTATTCTTTTCTATTGCTAGTCATATACACATTACCATGTATTTGGAGTTGCTTTCAGAATTATGTACTTCGCTCCAGTCCTGACTGAACATATTTTTTCCAGAGGATCCTGAGAATTTTTGCCCGACCTTCTACGGGCCAGGTGTCGAGGAGTGTTGCGACCCTGAGATTGAGGAGGAGCCCGTCGAGGATACGCCGCTAGCACCCTAGTGTATCTAGGTGGGTTTCACTGGGTTGTTCCCAATTGGTGCTTTGGATGACTTTATTACTATTTATTATTTTGCTGCTGTGAGATATTATAGACTTTTAGACTTGGACTATATATTTGGATATTGTACTTGCTCTCTTTGGTTCTTTGTTTCTTTTTTTGATATCTTATCATTATTTTACTCTTTCCCTAGTTATTGTGATTGAGTTATATATATTGGGTTGTTGCCCTCCTTTTGGAGAGGTTATCTTGACAGGTTATTGTGAGATATATAAAGTTGTGACCTAGAACGGACCTATACAGCGTTCTACCGTCGATTCTGCGGCGTAGGCTGGACATACCCACGAATCATGCCAGATTATTCGGGTGCGGGTTGTGACACATTTTTGGTGGCGACCCACGCAGGTCTAGTTTCTAGGTCTACCTGCGATAGGATATAGGATATAGGCTGAGAGAGAGTGTGCTCAATCATAACTCGGACCCTTCCTGATCTTTTGCTATCTTTAATTTTTTTGAAATTGTTTTCTTTTGAAATATTACTGTCCTTTGATGATATCGTATCTTGCACCGTATTGACTTCTTTTGATCTGTGTTCAGGATGCCTCCGAAGATACGGTCAAACCGCACCATTCCAGCAGCTGCTACCGAGAGGTCTGCTACCTCTCATCCTGCTCGACTTCAGGCAGCTGCTACCGCTCCACTCGCCACTCCTGCGATTGAGGGAGCATCTACTTCTCTCAGAGATCCTCTTCCACCTGTTGATCCGAGAGCTACCTATATTATTCCGGTGGTACCTCCTCCACCACCTCCTGCACTAGTAGACGCCGTACAGTTGTTTGCATTCTTCACGGAGATGATGGACGCACAGCACCGCAAGGTTGACGTGATAAGATTGGGCATTGAGAATGCTCACCAGGTGGCCATGACGACGATAGACAGAGTGGCTCAGATCCAGCCACAGGCAGAGCAGGCTCAGCATCCGAGGTCGGGCAGCATCATTGACTTCCAGAAGATGCGGCCCAAGGAGTTCTGGGGTACAGAGGGGATCCTGTACGTGGATGACTGGATCGAGCACATTGAGGGGATCTTCAGGCTGGCACTGATCCCTGCCAGCATGCAGATTGAGGCAGCGGGCAGCGAGATGTTCGATCTTGCCCTTACTTGGTACAGTACTGATAAAAGGATAGCAGTATCGGGACTGACTTGCTAGGCTTTTAAAAAGCTTTTTAAGGAGAAGTTCTTTACGGATGTGGCTCTCAGTGCTTTGGAGAGCCAGTTTGAGGCGCTCGTCCAGGGAAGCATGCTGGTGGACGAGTATGCAGCAGAGTTCTGCCGTCTGGACAGATTTGTAGAGGGCTTGAGCGAGGCAGCGAAGGCGTGAAAGTTTCACAAAGGTTTGGTCATGGCGGTCAAGTCCTTGACTAGGAGTGACCGCGATGCGACCTTCGAGCAGATTGTGAGTGATGCTCAGAGGGCTGAGGACGACTTGGAGTTGAAGACCAAGAGGAGTAGAGATACTTCCGAAGCAGGCAGCAGTGCGAGCCCAGCCAAGCAGCCCCATTTCCAGCAGACTCAGCAGCACCAGGGTTAGGGTCGTGCACCTTTCTGCCAGGCACCCCAGCAACAGAGGTAGGGACAGCAGCAGGGTCCGAGGCAGCCCATCACTTACCCTTTCTGTAGGAAGCCAGGGCACGGATGGGACATATGCAGGAAGTGGCTGGGCAGATGTTTGTTATGTGGCGCAGCAGATCACCAGTTGAGGGATTGCCCTTCAGCACTCGCTAGTACAGCTCAGGACGGAGGAGCCGCTCAGAGGGGACCAGCCAGAGCACCTACAGTACAGTAGAGAGGACAGCCTTTGCAGACTCAGTAGCATAGGTTTGCCTAGCACCAGTAGCAACACCGAGGAGGGCAGCAATGGCGAGCTTTTGCCCTAACTGTAGAGGAGGTCGAGCCCGTTGGTGACGTGATCTCAGGTTCCATTCTTCTTGATTCCATTCCAGCACTTGCTTTATTTGATTTCGGAGCTTCCCATAGCTTTGTGTCTATATCTTTTGCTGTTACATACCATCTTGTTGTTGAACCTTTACCTAGACTCTGTAAGATCACGACCGGGGGTGGCATCATCCTAGTCAGTGATGTCAGCAGAGACCGGAGAGTTACCTTGGGAGACCGGGAGTTGAGTGTGTGCCTACTCGTAATGTCACTTCCGAGCTACGACATTATACTCGGGATGGATTGGTTGAGTATGCACTGTGCTAGTATAGATTATCGTGGAGGTAGAGTGTTGTTTAGTCCGTCGGAAGAGCCAGAGTTTGAGTTTGCCAGAGGAGCAGCGAAGCAGAGTGACGGAGTCTTCTGCGGAGCCCTGGTGGTAGAGCAGAGGTTGCCACATCCATTGATAGCGGAGTTCATGGATGTCTTTCCGGTGGAGTTGTCAGGGTTACCTCCGGATAGAGATGTGGAGTTCTTTATAGACTTGGTGCCAGGCGCGGAGCCGATATCCCAGTACGTCTATAGAGTCAGCAACAGTGAGCTGATAGAATTAAAGAAGTAGGTGGATGAGCTTCAGCATAAGGGATTTATCAGATCTAGTTCTTCTCCGTGGGGTGCTCCGGTACTTTTTGTGCCGAAGAAGGATGCGTCGATACGGATGTGTATCGACTACAGGGCTCTAAACAACCTCACAATCAAGAACAAGTATCCATGCCACGCCCCAGTCCCAAAATATGTAGGACTAGGAACACGTAAGCATGCCAGCCATATGTATATGGCAACTCCAATATATGGATACCATAATACACACGTACGCTGTAATATGAATATAAACTCACATGTGGTATATATATGGTCATAAGTCACAAATATACTAAATCTCATCCACACAACAAGTCACAAAAATAAAATAGCTAAACTAGAATAATGAGTCTGAATAATCCAAAATAATAGCCGGGTGGAGACAAATCCACTACCAATGACTATATCAATACTAAAATGAGGGAGAAGGGTAAATCTTCCATATAAATAAGATGATGATATAAGGGTATCAGCGAAGCGATCCATCGCTAGAGATAATCCAAGATGCTCAGAAGATAAGAGCTCCTCGGAAGAGATAAGTAGTAAGTCCTGATCCGTGCTCCTGCGAATAGTCATGAACATCTACACCTGGAAAGGGACCAGGTCCTCAGAGGGACGTAACAAGATACATAGAAGCAAGCCAATTTGAATACAGTAAGCATGCATAATGTTTGAAAATACGTAAGTATGCTGTACAAGACAATCTATATGAATGCAAATGAGGACAACTTTTTAACGTATGGGCAAGGGTAGGCTACTCGATCTAAGCCTCACAACTCACACACTTGTCTAGAACATCATCAGCCGACATACCTCGGGGGAAACGACCATCAAACACGACCACCATAGTGCGTACTAATTACTACAGTTTACCAGAGTGGTTAAAGCCCATACGCCTAATGATTGTCCTCTCATGATACAAGGTGTCAAGTGTGTGTCAACATATCTAATATATAGTAATGACTGAAAGAAACTACACATGCAATGAATATACAAAAATGTAATAAATATACAAAAATATACTAAGCATCCAAAATATTGTAAGCAATTTGGCAAGGTATCTTGCCTGACAAGAAAGCTGCAAAGTATAACGTCCAGATGTCACGCGCGCAGGAGTAGAAGCTGCGTCCTCGGAATAAACGTCTTCGGATGCTGAAATAAATATCACCAACATTTCCAAAATAAACAAAATATCTAGAAAACACTTACCTTTCGTCCAAATTTGGACACAGGAGCAAAACGGTAATTTCAAGTCAAAGTAGACTCCACATGTGGGCCACTTTGCACCGAAAAGCATGCCAGGGGTAAAGATCTCTAAATAGGACAAATTATAGGTCAAACCAATTCTAAATGTCAATACAAACTCAATGGTACGTCCAATTTTGGATTCCGGTGAGCCGAACACAAATTCACCCAAAAAGTCAACTGTAGGGCCCGCCAATTGGTGACTTGGTCAACTGTCTCAGATTTGTATAAAAATTGGGTCACAGGACCAACGTGTTACCATGAGTCCATAGGCGCAAGTTTCGTCGAAATCTGACTAGCGTGCACAAAAAGGGCAGGGCTTTCGCAAAAATTGTGACACGGGGTTTGTCCGCGGATACGGGCTGATTTCGTCGCGCACACGCGTCCGAATCAGCTTTCGCAAAATCTCACGTATCCGGGTACACTGTTTGCACCTTTTGGTACACTTGGTACACGACGGAGAGGTCCCGTTTGGGGGACGCGCTCCGTTTCACAATTTTTGAAAATCTGGAAAAAGTATGGTTTTGGAGTTTTCCAACGAATATAATTCTACATACAATAATTAATAATTTAATATAATTAATAGAAATTAAAATAGGTCAAGTGTTCTCCGTATACCAAAAAGAAAAATTGAATTCAGATCTTTGTGGTAGGAGATACGAATCCGGGAATATAGGTGGTCACCGCAGTTTTCTGCGATACCCAAAAGTGGTCTTTTTCTGTCAACTTGAACGTTGTTTTCGCCTAGGGTTATGCGTTGTTCGAGGTCAACTATCATACAGATATTGAAGAGGGTTAAGTAGTGAACATACCGGTGAAGACGGGGTCGAGTTTGGTTCAGCGAGGTGACGGAAAACAGTGTTGGAACACAAGTAAGTTACTGTCCAAACTGTCACGCGCGGTTGTGCGCGTTGTCGCGGTCGTCGGGATTCGGTTTTGGGCGGTTCTCCGGCTGGCTGGGCGGTCGGACGACGGTCTCAGGCGGCGACGGCGGTGGCCCTGGGGTCGTGGAGATGGAGTAGAGAATTAGGGTTAGGGTTTAGGGTTCTTAGGTTATATATATATATATATGTGTATATATATATATATATATATATATATATATATATATATATATATAGAGAGAGAGAGAGAGAGAGAATGAGAGAAGGGGGTGGGGGTTAAGACTCGCGCGGGGGGGGGGGGGAGAATGGTTCTGTACGGCAGGGGTGGAATGGTTTAGTTTTAGGATTTTTGTGTTTTAGTCCTTTTCTTTTCCATTCTTTTCCTTTTCCTTTTTCTTTCTCTTTTCCTTTTCCTTTTCCTTTTTCTTTCTCTTTTTATTTTCCATTCTTTTGTTTTCTTTTATTCTTTTTCTTTTCTAATCTTTTTCTTATTATATTATTATTACTATAATTAATATTAATACTATTACACTATAATTATTATTCTTACTAATATTATTATTATTATTATTATTATGACTATATATTATTTACATATATAATTAAGGAATATAAAATACATTAGTACCTAATATAATTCTACCAAATTCTATCACCCCTCTAAAATTATTCCTAAAATAAAATAATAGATTTTTGTACAACAATTCTAAATGTATAATTATCTAGGTACTTAAATCGCTACGTATATATTATCCAATTAACTACGTAATAATATAAATAAATTAAATAACTACATAATTAAATAAATAAAATATTTTTAAAATGTGGGGTTTTACATTCTATCCAACTTACAAAAATTTCGTCCTCGAAATTGACACTAACCCATTTTCATAATAATTGGTATAGCTATTACACTACATTGCTATCTAACAGTGCTTCCTAAAAGTCATGGTCTGTCATTCTAACTCTTCTCATTTATTGTCCATACACTATCATATTATCCTCTAACTCGTCTACACTACCCAACTTGTAAGAGTTCTACTAGTAGTCATAGTCTCTTGAGGCTATTGTCTAGGTTGTAAGACAAATTTATTTATTGGGTCGAGAATCTTGGGGTACTTGTCTTGAATCTCACAACCATAATTTTTCTTTGTCTGTAATTCTGCAAGTACTTTAATTTATTTATTGGGTCAAGTATCGTAGTCTAATACTACCATGCTCCCCTGACCAATATGTCTGCAAGTACTTCCATTACTCTACTACCACAGTCTAGCTGCAGTTGTCGCTACCTTGCCAGCGATTTGTCATAGTTGTCAGTTCGTAACAAGTGCCTTCAATTCTTTCCTAGCATAGTCTAAGCTTTAGGGAAAACACTTAAGGTCTTGACTAAAACTATTAGGAGTGTGACCTACTTAAAATAATCTAACAAATTTTTATTATGCTAAATGATGCTAATTAAGGGTTAAACTAATAAGGAATACAGATATTACTATAGTACATGTACATAAGGGTTATTATTAAGAACTCATCCTTAGTTATCAACCATTACTAACACATTTATGTTTTAACTAACAAAATAAGGGTGAGGTTGATATAAATCAAACAATTCATAATGGCACGAAAAGATACAACTATGATAGGAAGAGTTAAACACGAGATAAGGAATGGATATAGGAGAGAAGATGAGCTACCCAAGAGGGCGAGATGGTGATAGGAAGAGAATACTACTACTGCTACGCATGTCATCCATTAGCTTCGTGGATATGCCATCTAGTTAGGATATCAACATATCCTCATAACTGCTAAACTACCTTATATATAATTCTACGGCTATTATGCACCTAAGATCTTGTGTCATAAAGGGGGTCATGAGTATAAAATGACAAACATACTAAAGGTCATACCTGTATCTATGACGTCCTATGCTTGCACTCTCTTGTTTGTCATCATGAGTGCTTGGCCTATGGAGTATATCTAGTATTATCCGTGTATCAACTTATACTAAGCATGAACGTTCGTCTTTTTGAAATAGGGGAAGATGGAAAATAACAATAAAGAGTTCAAGGGGGAGGTGATATAATACAAGTACGGGATTCAAGGGGATTAGAGAATTTGAAAGGGAGTTGCCAAGGCAGTTGTGGATTGAAACCTTATTTTGGGTAAATTTCTATTCGCATATTCATATCAGAATAGTCATGTACCTGACACGATATGCTCTGACCAGTCTAGAGGGCAAGTATATTCGTCTAACAAGTTGAGTCTACTATATCTCAATCCACAATAAGTAGTGATACAAGGATCGAACCAAGCGTACTACGGTTGATCAGACCATAATGCACCGATTCTAATTTAGATAATATATTAGTGTGGGCCCCCAATAATACATATGTCATGAACAAGCTCAATAAAAGAATAAGCTTGCAAAAATAGGCTATAATAGTAGCATAAGTCGAGATAGTAAAAATATAAGTATGCTTGATTATGATGGAGGAAGGTACAGAACAATCTAAGTTCACCAAGAAGATCGGTGTTGTGCCTCTACAGTTGCCATACTAATTTTTTGTCTATGTCTAAAGTCAACCAAATGGGTGTATGGGCCACTAAGATCTACAGTCTAGATAAACACTAAAGTTCTATAGTCTAGATAAATACTATCTTCTTATGCAAGCCTATAGTTGGTGTAATTCATTAGCTTCATTAATGGGTAAAAAGATTATGTGATACTAGGTTATGAGACATACTATCAAATTTACAAGGATTTGACTAATAGTGTTATTGAATACTAGAGTGTATATACCTAGTACAAGGCACCTTCCTAACCCCTATCAAGCACGAAGGAAAGATTGACATTGAGAAAGATTCAAGCAAGATGCAATGCAAGCAATCAAATGAGAATACGAAATAAAATCAAGGACAGTGATTTAAATAAGTGGATAAGATCCTACATTCTAATCCTATGTGCAGGCTTGCTCGGTACAGTAATGTAACCGAGACAATATGCTCTCGACCTGAATGGGCCACAACAAAAATGTCCCGCCCTAGTTCCAAAATACGTAGTACTAGGAACACGTAAGCATGCCAGCCGTATGTATATGACAACTCCAATATATGGATACCATAATACACACGTACGCTGTAATATGAATATGAACTCACATATGGTATATATATGGTCATAAGTCACAGATATACTAAATCTCATCCATACAACAAGTCACAAAAATAAAATAGCTAAACTAGAATAATGAGTCTGAATAATCCAAAATAATAGTCGGGTGGAGACAAATCCACTACCAATGACTACATCAATACTAAAATAAGGGAGAAGGGTAAATCTCCCATATAAATAAGATGATGATATAATGGTATCAGCGAAGCGATCCATCGCTAGAGATAATTTAAGATGCTCAGAAGGTAAGAGCTCCTCGGAAGAGATAAGTAGTAAGTCCTGATCCGTGCTCCTGCGAATAGTCATAAACATCTACACCTGGAAAGGGACCAGGTCCTCAGAGGGACGTAACAAGATACATAGAAGCAAGCTAATTTGAATACAGTAAGCATGCATAATGTTTGAAAATATGTAAGTATGCTGTACAAGACAATCTATATGAATGCAAATGAGGACAATTTTTTAACGTATGGGCAAGGGTAGGCTACTCGATCTAAGCCTCACAACTCACACACTCGTCTAGAACATCATCAACCGACATACCTCGGGGGTAGCGACCCACGTGACTCCATCAATCGACATACCTCGAGGGTAGCGACCATCGGACACGACCACCATAGTGCGTGCTAGTTACTACGGTTTACCAGAGTGGTTAAAGCCCATACGCCTAATGATTGTCCTCTCATGATACTATGTGTCAAGTATGTGTCAACATATCTAATATAAAGTAATGACTGAAAGAAACTACACATGCAATGAATGTATAAAAATGCTATAAATATACAGAAATATACTAAGCATGCAAAATAATGTAAGCAATTTGGCATGGTATCTTGCCTGACAAGAAAGCTGCAAAGTGTAACGTCCAGATGTCACGCGCGTAGGAATAGAAGCTGCAGCCTCAGAATAAACGTCTCTGGATGCTGAAATAGACATCACCAACATTTCCAGAATAAGCAAAATAGCAAGAAAGCACTTCCCTTTTTGTCCAAATTTAGACACAGGGGCAAAACGATAATTTTGAGTCAAAGTAGACTCCACATGTCGGCCACTTTGCACCGAAAAGCGTACAAGGGGTAAAGGTATCTAAATGGGATAAATTATAGGTCAAACTAATTCTAAATGTCAATATAAACTCAACGGTACGTCCAATTTTGGATTCCGGTAAGCCGAACACAAATTTGCCCAAAAAGTCAATCGTGGGCCCGCCAATTAGTGACTTGGTCAACTGTCTTAGAAGTGCGTGAAAATTGGGTCACAGGACCAGCGCGTTACCAAGAGTCCAGTGGCACAAGTTTTGTCAAAATCTGACGAGCGTGCACAAAACGCACAGGACTTTCACAAAAGTTGCGACACGGAATTTGTTCGCAGATACGGGCTGACTCCGACGCGCACACGCGTCCGAATCAGTTTTCGTAAAATCTCACGTGTCCGGGTATACTGTGCGCACCTTTTGGTACACTTGGTACATGATGGGGCGGTCCTGTTTTGCGGGACGTGCTCCGTTTCATAATTTTTAGAAATCTGAAAAAAGTAGATTTTTGGGGTTTTCCAACGAATTTAATTCTACATACAGCAATTAATAATTTAATTTAATTAACAAAAATTAAAATAGGTTAAGTGGTCTCCGCATACCAAAAAGAAAAATTGAATTCGGATCTCTGTGGTGTGAGATACGAATCCTGGAATATAGGTGGTCACCGTAGTTTTCTGCGATACCCAAAAGTGGTCTTTTTCCGTCAACTTGGACGCTATTTTCGCCTAGGGTTATGCGCTATTCGAGGTCAACTATCATACAGATATTGAAGAGGTTTAAGTGGTGAACGTACCGGTGAAGACGGGGTCGAGTTTGGTTCAGCGAGGTGACAGAAAATAGCGCTAGAACACAGGTAAGTTGCTGTCCAAACTGTCACGCGCGGTTGTGCGCGTTATCGCGGTCGTCGGGATTCGGTTTTTGGCGGTTCTCCGGCTGGCTGGGCGGTCGGACGGCGGTCTCAGACGGCGGCGACGGTGGCCCTGGGGTCGTGGAGAAGGAGTAGAGAATTAGGGTTAGGGTTTAGGGTTCTTAGGTTATATATATATATATATATATATATATATATATATAGAGAGAGAGAGAGAGAGAGAGAGAGAGAGAATGAGAGAAGGGGGCGGGGGTTAAGACTCGCAACGGGGGGGGAATGGTTCTGTACAGCGGGGGGGGGGATGGTTTAGTTTTAGGAGTTTTGTGTTTTAGTCCTTTTCTTTTCCATTCTTTTCCTTTTCCTTTTCCTTTTCCTTTTCCTTTTTCTTTCTCTTTTCCTTTTCCATTCTTTTCTTTTCTTTTAATCTTTTTCTTTTCTAATATTTTTCTTATTATATTATTATTACTATAATTAATATTAATATAATTACACTATAATTATATTCTTACTAATATTATTATTATTATTATTATTATTATTATTATACTTATTATTATTACGACTATATATTATTTACGTATATAATTAAGGAATATAAAATACATTAGTACCTAATATAATTCTACCAAATTCTATCACCCCACTAAAATTATTCCTAAAATAAAATAATAGATTTTTGTACAATAATTCTAAATATATAATTATCTAGGTACTTAAATCACTACATATATATTATCCAATTAACTACGTAATAATATAAATAAATTAAATAACTACATAATTAAATAAATAAAATATTTTAAAAATGTGGAGTTTTATAATCCGCTGCCTCATATTGATGATCTCTTTGACCAGTTGAGCGGAGCGAGGGTATTTTCCAAGATTGATCTGAGGACAGGCTACCACCAGGTGAAGGTCAGGAGGGAGGATAATCCGAAGACAACTTTTCAGACCAGGTATGGACAATATGAGTTCATGGTGATGCCGTTTGGGTTGACTAATGCCCCGGCAGTGTTCATGAATCTGATGAATAAGGTGTTCCATCAGCATCTGGACAAGTTTGTGGTGGTGTTTATAGATGACATCTTGGTGTATTCGAAGACCCTAGAGGAGCATGAGGAGTATTTGAGGATAGTGCTGGAGACTCTCAGAAAGAAGAAGCTTTATGGAAAGCTTTCGAAGTATGAGTTCTTCCTTGATAAGGTTGAATTCTTTGGTCATGTGGTGACAGGAGAGGGGATCTCGGTGGATCAGAGGAAGATCATGGCAGTTGAGGCATGGAGTGCTCCGAGTTCAGTAGCAGAGCTCAGGAGTTTCCTGGGGCTGGCAGGTTACTACAGGAGATTTGTTCAGAATTTTTTCCGGATTGCAGAGCTGTTGTCTAGGCTGACCCGGAAGGACATGGAGTTTGTTTGGTCAGAGGAGTGCCAGATCGCCTTTGATGAGCTGAAAAGAAGGTTGACGACAGCTCCAGTGTTGACGTTGCCATTAGGGTCTGGAGAATTCACTATCTATAGTGATGCATCGGGGAAGGGACTGGATTGTATGTTACAGCAGAATAGGATGGTGATTGCCTATGCTTCCAGGCAATTACGTCGTCATGAGAAGAACTACACTACCCACTATTTGGAGTTGGAAGCGGTCATCTTTGCTCTGAAGTTGTAGAAATACTATTTATACGGAGACCGTATGGAGATTTTTACTGACCACAAGAGCTTGAAGTATGTGTTTACCCAAAAAGAGCTGAACATGAGGCAGAGGAGATGGTTGTACTTGATGAAAGACTTCGATATATTATTGCAGTACCATCCAAGGAAGGCAAACGTAGTTGCGGATGCGCTGAGCAGGTATCCGGTAGCTATGTGCCTGACTACATATTGTTATCTCCTGGCAGATTTAGAAAGCTTGGGCATTGAGGTGATAGTGCCTGAAGTTGAGATACAGATGTGGGGACTGCAGATTCAATCAGAGTTGATAGACCGGATCAGGGCTACACAGTTTGAGGATGAGTCCCTGAGGAGCATCAGGGCACAGGTTCAGATTGGTTTATCAGATGACTTCACCATTGCTGATGATGGTTTATTGTGGCATGGTACCAGGTTGTGTGTGCCGAGTGGGTCGTTGCACGAGGATTTTCTTCAGGAGATGCATCTATCCCAGTACTCTATGCATCCAGGTACCAACAAGATGTATAGAGATCTGAGAGAGCATGTATGGTGGTACGGGATAAAGCGGGAGGTAGCGCGCTTCTTATCCTTATGCTTAGTGTGCCAGCAGGTGAAGGCGGAGAGGCAGAGGCTAGGAGGGTTGCTCTAGTCGTTACCCATTTCGGAGTGGAAATAGAAGCATGTGACCATGGATTTTGTTTCTGGGCTTCCCCGATCTCCAGGAGGGAAGGATGCGATTTGGGTCATCGTAGATAGGTTGACCAAATTGGCCCACTTTCTACCATTCAAAGTGGGTACGTCTACGGAGAGACTAGCAGAGATGTATATATGCCAGATAGTCAGACTGCATGGAGTTTCTGTGAGAATAGTATCAGACCGGGACAGTCGCTTTACTTCGTATTTCTGGAGGAGTCTACAGGCTAGCTTGGGCACCCAGCTCAAGTTTAGTACTGCATACCACCCACAGACAGACGGTCAGTCAGAGAGGACCATTCAGACCCTTGAGTACATGCTTCGCACTTTTGTTCTGGATTACAGAGGCTCTTGGGAGGATCACTTGCACTTGGTAGAGTTTGCTTACAACAACAGCTACCAAGCCAGTATCAAGATGTCACCATTCGAGGCGTTGTATGGACAGAGGTATCGTACTCCGTTATTATGGGATGACGTAGGCGAGAGAGCTTTGCTTGGCCAGGAGATGGTAGTGGATGAGGCACAGAAGGTCAAGCTCATTAGAGATAAACTTCGAGTGGCGCAGGACAGGCAGTGGCATTGGGCCGATAGCCACCGGAGACCTTTGGAGTTTAAGGTATAGCTTAGAATTTAGATTTTGTTCTTGTATTTGCTTGTGATTGCTTATTTTAGATTAAGTGTTGAGACATTGTTTGTGCTAGGTTGGTGATCTGGTGTTCCTGAGGATTTCTCGGACGCGGGGTACTATTCGCTTCAGTAGAGGCGGGAAGCTTAGCCCACGTTTTGTCGGACCCTTCAGCATCCTTGAGAGGGTCGGTGCTATGGCGTATAGGCTAGATTTATCGCCTACGCTAGAGGGAGTTCATGATGTGTTCCATGTGTCACAGTTGAGACGGTACATGGCGGATCCCAGTCACGTATTGGATCACTCAGAGATCGTGGTGGGCCCTACTCTTAGCTATCCAGAGCAGCCGATGGAGATTCTGGATCGGCGGGAGAAGGTGTTGAGGAACCAGACTATTCCCTTGGTTTGCGTCGCATGGAGTCATCACTCTCCAGGTGAGCCGACCTGGGAGAGGGATGATGAAATGCGCGAGCTATAACCTTATCTTTTCGAGGCCTGAGGTATGGTTCTTTCTTTTTCTTGCATTCCTGTCCTAGTTTCGTCTTTTAATTTCGAGGACGAAATTATTTTAAGGAGGGTAGGCTTGACACTACCCAATTCTAGAAAATAGGATTTTTTTTTTATTTGGTAAATTGTGTATTGATCATAATTAATTGTATTTATATTTAATTAGTGGTTGTATTAATTTTTTATTGGTTATTTTAGGGTTTTGGCTAGTCTGGATCCATGTCAGACCCATCCAACACCCTTGTCAGACTCATTTATGGGTTTAGAATAGTTATTATAATTTTATTTAGTTAGTTGGAGAGTTTTAGATTAGTTAGAATATGTTTAGTGAACTCCAAACCTAAACCTTATGTTAGCATGACTAAAATGGTGGGCATTTTAGTCATTATGTTATGTTGCAAAACCCTAACCCTATTTTATGTACATGGCCGGCCCTTTCCTCAACCTCATTCTATTTTACTTTATTCCATTATTCTTCTTTTTCTTCTTCACTCTTTTCTCCATTCTCTTCTTCTTCCTTCTTCCAATTTCTCCATTTCAAGTAAGTTCATCATCCCTCTTCTCTTCCTTCACCTATTTCTTCCATTAATACAAACCCTAACCCTTTATTTTTCCCTAACCTAGGTGTATAGAGCCTAGACTTGGTGTAGAGGCATGGCTTGGAGGCTTGGAGGCTTGAGGGTGGTGATTTCTAGGGTTTTGGAGACTTTGGCCTTGGGATTTTAACTCCCAAGAGGTAAACCGTAACTTTTCTCATAGTGGTTGCTTAATTATCGTGTAATTAGTAGTTTAGAACCATCCTAGACCTTAAGGCTACCCATGGAAGGAAGTTAGAACTTGTTTGGTTGTGTTTGGAGACTTTGACATTAGGATTTGTGTCAATTTTGGGTGAAATCTGAGATTGGCCTAATTTTGAGTGATGCCCTAGATTTAACGGACCTAGTTAGACGTGCTTTGGTGTCTTGAGGGTAAGTATGTGTCCCCGTTTGGATACGTGAGGTCGTGTCACGGAGATTTGGGCGTTTCGGGCAATTTGGGAGTTTTTTGTCGCCGTAGGTTCCACATGCATGCGAGTTTTTGCCACAGACCTAGAATCGGAGAGTTAGCATTTTTTTCTAGGTTCTAGACATCTATTAGAACTCGTGGGTAAATTTTGGGTCGATTTCGAGTAGGTTTGGTGTGCGTTTCATGATGTATCGCGAACCGCACTCCACGTGTTCGTCAAAATAACCAAATGGCCATTTCGACTTGGTTTCTAGGTTTTGGGCCTGTACGCGGGTTGGTTTAGCTTCGGGGAGTGTGTACTAGGGTTTTCAAGTTATATTTTATATACATATATGTATTTATATGTGTTTGGGTGGTTGTACGTGTCTTGGTGCGTTTGTGTGTGAGTGTGTTGTGTGTGTTTGAGTGTATATATATATATATATTTGTGTAAGTGTTTATATATATATATATGAGTATGTTTGTGTGTATATATATATATATATATATGTGTGTGTGTGTGTGTGTGTGTGTGTGTGTCTAAGTGTGTGCATGTGTCTGTGTGTGTAGTGTGTATTAGAGTGAGTAGATAGGGGGGGCAGTGGCTAATAGGTGCTGCAGCAAGATTGATAGAATGGGCAGCAGAGCAGTAGCTGAATGTAGCAGCAGCAGCAGCAGAATGGGAGCAGTACAACAGCAGATAGGAGCAGTTGCAGCACCATTTGCAGCATTGGCAGCAGCAGCTAGCTGCAGCAACAACAACATGCCAGCAGCAGCAGCAGAAGCAGCAGCAGCATGGGCAGCAGCAACAGCATGGCAGCACCAGCAGCATGGCAGCAGCGGCAGTTCGCACTAGCAGTTTAGAGGAGAGAGCTATATATATATATATATATATATATATATATATATATATATATATATATATATATATATATATGAGTTGGATAATAGATATGGATATATGTATATGTGTATGTGTGATATATATATTAGCCTAGATATATAGCTAGGTATATATATATATATATATATATATATATATATATATATATATATATATATATATATATATATATATATATATATATATGCATAGATAGTTAGCTAGTTAGTAGTGTTAGAGAGGGGTAAGTAGGTATCTCAATACCTTGAGATACTCAAGGTATTGGGTATCGGGACGAGGTATTGGGCGTTTGCCTAGGATTAAGATTAGAGTTGGGTTTATATGTATAGTTATATATATTTATACATGTTAGGGTATGTGTTAGTAGGTTTATACAGGGTTTGTAGCTTAGGTTGAGGTATCGAATACCGAGGGTATCCCAATATCTCAAGGAGACGAGTTTGAGGGTTTACTAGCTTAATGAGCTAGTTTTGGCCTAAAATTTTAAGGGCACCCTAGTTTGACCTAGAGTTGACGATAATTGCCCCCGTTGACCGCAAAAGTTAACTTTTGACCTAGTTTTGACCTAGAGTTGACTTTTTAGACCCTTGGTTGACTTTTTGACCCAAATTTCACCGGTTTGACCCGTTCGACCTAGAACAACCCTAGAAGCTTGTTTTTAGTTATTTTATATCGGTTTAACTCTTTAAAACCCTGTTTAACCTTGCTTTTCGTAATAGGTTTTTGCGATGCCAGTCCGGATCTCGATCCTCACTAGTTGCTTAGGACGTCATACGAGTACTTACCTCTGATTATTTCCATTTCATGATAGCGTATATATCACCTGTTCTAAAACTGTAATACTTGATTTCTGACACATTGTTTCATGAGCTGGTACTAGTTGGATCCCATCATGAGATGTTATCTCCCTTACCGTGTTCAGCGGGTACTCTATCACGTGTATTTTATCATGTAGTTCGGGTATTGATTCTCATGTGCTATCATGTGCATCGTGTGCTCTCGCCTTCATGTGCGCGAGTTATTTATCATGTACGTAGTGTATCGTGGTTGGATCCAAGAGTATTAGTGGGGGAGGGGAGTAAGAGTTGGTTATGTGATCAAAGCCAAACAGTATTCATGTGTATGTCGGTTATGTAACTCACGCATAACGGAGTTATCGTAGATTATTCATTTGCAACGTAAGCCGATCACATAACAAACTTGTGCTCAAGGCACTTAGCTAGTATTTATATTTTCTCACATGCAGTTACTTCTTAACTACTTGTATTGTACTCCAGTTTTACATTGCAGTTACTTTATCTCTTTTACCATGTATTTACTTTCCTGTGCATCTTGTATTCTTTTCTATTGCTAGTCATATACACATTACCTTGTATTTTGAGTTGCTTTCAGAGTTATGTACTTCGCTCCAGTCCTGACTAGACATATTTTTTCCAGAGGATCCTGAGGATTTTTGTCCGACCTTCTACGGGCCAGGTGTCGAGGAGTGTTGCGACCCTGAGATTGAGGAGGAGCCCGTCGAGGATACGCCGCTAGCACCTTAGTGTAGCTAGGTAGGTTTTACTGGGTTGTTCCCAGTTGGTATTTTGGATGACTGTATTACTATTTATTATTTTGTTGTTGTGAGATGTTTTAGACTTTTAGACTTGGACTGTATATTTGGATATTGTACTTGCTCTCTTTGGTTCTTTGTTTCTTTTGTTGATATCTTATCGTGCTTTTACTCTTCCCCTAGTTATTGTGATTGAGTTATATATATTGTGTTGTTACCCTCTTTTTGGAGAGATTATCTTGACAGGTTATTATGAGATATATATAGTTGTGACCTAGAACGGACCTAGACAGCGTTCTACCGCCGATTCTGCGGCGTAGGCTGGACGTACCCACGACTCTTGCCCAATTTTTTGGTTGCGGGTCATGACAATATATATATATATATATATATATTTATATATGCGTAAGGAAATGTTAACTAATAAACTAACTTTGTGTCGTCGGCCCAAATCTTCATCCAATGCTCGTCCGGAGGCACGCATGGAGGATCTCTCTGATACTAAGACGGTGGGGCCTAGGCCTTGTCTGTCTCCTCCGCGGTCTCCATGGTACCATTAACAGTAGGAACGGTAGATTGAGGAGTAGGCTCTGGCCTGGAACTGCTCGTCCCAGGAGTACTGTCATGAGGAGATGCAAGTGGTCGAAAGAGTGGAGTACTCAGAGACGATGGTCTAGACGTAGTATCCGGTACCAAAGGAGTGCTGCCGTTCGAAGCAAGGTGTCCTCTAGATGCTCCTCTACGTCCAAACCCTTCGCATCGTCCTGTCATAACTGATAAGAACATATGATGATAAAATAAATACGTATATATATATATAATACTAACAAAATAAAATAAAGAAGAAAAATAAAGTAAATCTCACAGTCATAATGGAATTGCACAGTAAATAATTACTAGTACATGTCATAAGTTTAATTAGATGGTACATTCTATGTTCAAAATGTATAAATAGACCCGGAGCAACCCTCCGTTTAATTTTTTGGATTTTATTTTACAAGTACATGTCACAAGACTAAATGGATTTTATTTTATTTTTAATCCTCTTCTGAAAATTTATCTTCTTCGTTTTCACGTCCCCCTCTTCCTCTTCCTCTTCCTCCTCATCTTCACTTTCATCTACTTCGTCTTCATCTTTGAATAATTCTACCACTTCTACATGATTAGCCGTGTAATAAGAAACTTCTACTGAGTCCACATCTATAATATTTGTTATAAGAGGTAGCTCATCCTCTTGATAAGATATTTTGTCAATGTCAAAGGTATTTCTAGCTTTGGTCTTTCATACTGCCCACTAGTCCGACCTCGTTATTTTCTATTTAGGATAAGTTGTGAAGTACATGAGCTGAGCCTGACTTGATAGGACAAATGGTTCGTAGCCTTGATATCGACGCCGGTAGTTTATATCCACAAGACCATGCTTAACTATTTTCCAACCTTGATCTTGGATCGGATCGAGCCATTCATATTTGAATAACACGATCTTAGCAGGCTCTATTCCATAATTATATGTAAGCTCCATAATCTCCCGTAAGACGACATAGAAATCATTTCCTATATCGACACCTTTGTAGTTCAAAGATCTGATACACAAAAAATTGTTTTTCGTGGAATCAAGATTTAGGAAGTTATCTCTGATCGGGGTAGTTATTGACTTGAACCTAAACTCATTTACACAATAGCTTGGCCTAATTTTGACGGCATAAATTAGCCCCTCAGCTAGAGTTCTAATAGATTCATTCTCAAGAGTTGCGTTTGGACGATCAACCTAAATACCACAAGATAAGAAAATAAGTTTAATATTTCGTTAATATTGTATAAAATGCATCTACAAAAAATAATTATCGAGCTTCTTACATATGCACTCAACCAAGAAGAGAAATAATATTTCATTTCCTGTTCTACTTTTTCATCTATTATGTATGGTTTACTCGACATAACCTCTTCATTAAATATGCTAAAAAATAATAAAACATCGGCCAAAAGTTTAATAATAATAATGTATACTATTACATTGAGATGACGTGAATGTGGACGTATTAATTACTTATTCCTCGAGCTTCCCCACTTTATCCTCGTCGTAGTTGAGTAATATATACAATTGAGCAACCCTTAGCTCATCGTTATTCAGAAATCTCATATTCATTTTTCTCGAAGGCTTTCTAAATATATTGAATACTTTCAGTATTGCATCATTAGATTCCAGGTACCCGTCGTTGTTTCTCGGGGCTCTCGTTTGATTAGTGCAACATGAGGCTTGAAATATATTGAACAAAATTTTGTAATCTCTTCGAGAACATATGCTTCATAAATAGAACCCTTGACCCGTGCCTTATTTTTTACCTTTCTCTTTATGTGTTTCAAATGTCACTCGAACGGATACATCCACAGAAAACCTATAGGTCCACCGACACGGGCCTCATAGGAAAGATGAATTAGCAAATGATCCAAGGAGTCAAAGAATCTAGGAGGAAACACCCTCGTGAGCTTGTACAGTATTACCGCAATGTCCTTATCTTACTTTTCTAGACGATCGACGAGCAATTTAGTAGAACAAAAATCTCTGAAGAATAGGGTAAGCTCTGTTAATGGATCCCAAACTACATACGCTAAGAATTTATGAAATACAATCGGAATTAACCTCTCCATGAATACATGACAGTCGTAGTCTTCATACCCGTCAGTTTATTCTCCTTTAGGTCGACGCATCTATTCAGATTCGACACATACCCATCTAAAAATTTTACCCATGAATCCACCTACAAAGCCTCCCTTTATCCTACTTGTCCAGTGAGAAAATTGCCTTAGGTTGCATATATTTTCCATTCCCTTCCTCTATCAAATGTAATGCAGGTATTTGCGAGAAAGAGTTTATATTAAACTTTTGTGTTGCAAACTGTTGAAAAGAAAGAAAATTATAAAAAAGATCCTAAACAGGACTCTAAGTACAATAAATTCTGGGGATATATAGCTGTAGAGATCTGATCTGCCGACAATCACTTTACTCCTTGAACCACTCGACGATGAAAAAATGCACTCGACGACGGAGAATTGCATAAAAAGACGAAGAAATGTAGGGAATGCTGTGAACAACTTGGAGAGTTGAACAATAAAAAATCTTTGGCACAACGGCATAAGAATCTTCTATTCCTCTCACTCTGCTCTTGAATTTCAAAGACTTAAAAATTCTAGCCCCTTTCTCTCTATATATCTGTATGTGTTCCTCTCTGTGTGTATTCTAAAGGTAACAGCTACCAGTCTCATTGATTGTACAGAACCTGTATTAGGAGAGGTTACGAGAGTGTACGAACACTATGGACAGACAACACTGTTTTACCATTATGTGCATAATTTTGGTGGATTAACACCCCAAATTTTGCATGAGTGGGGGCACAACTTGATGCATGCTTGACACGTAACTTCCTATATGGGGAAATCATAGGTCATGGCAGACAGTTATATGTACACCTTTTACGAAAAGTGCGACATGTAAGACACTCATTCATAACTGCTCACTGTCAGTTAGGATAGTATGTGCACTTTTGAAGTCGTTTGAAGACCGGCGTATTTTTAGTAAGATTGGCACTACAATATATTTTTAAGGGAGAGTGGGCACTGCAGCACATTTTTTAGGGAACTTTTACTACGGCGTACTTTTGAAAAAAATGGCACTACGGGTACTTTTGAAGAAAATGGCATTGTGGTGAACTTTTAAGAAAATTGCACTACGGCGCACTTTTGAAGAAAATTGCAATACGGCGTACTTTTGAAGAGATTAGCACTACAGCGCACTTTTGAAGAGAATGACACTGCGATGCACTTTTGAAGAGATTGGCAGTGTGACACACTTTTGAAGAGAATAACACTGCGGTTGGGATGCTAAACGACAACTTGGGTCTATGTGTCGTAGCTCCACTGTAATGATGACCTCTGACTCTTTAATTTTTGCATCTGTCAGCTGTCAGCTGTCAGTCTGCTGCATTAAATGTGCATAAAAAGAAGATCATTTGTATGCCATCTTTCATAACATTAAGAAAATGTGCCACTTTTTTACTCTTTGAATAGTGCAACATCCTTTGAAATTAATCGAAAGTGCACAAAAGTAAGAATATGTGCATCTTTCTTCTGGAATAAGTAAAAAGTGCACCATTCTTCTACTTGTTGGGTTTATTCATAGAAAATTGTGTCATCTATCTTAGGCACACTTTTTATGCTTCTATAAGACCCCCTTCAAAGTTTTTGAATTCGTTCAGATGAATTCAAACTTATTTTGAATTAGAAGCATAAAAGCTGTTAAGATATTTTGTGTGCACACTCTGGACAGAATCCTTAAGGATTTGCTGATTTGGCTGACATGGATGTATCTTTGGCTTGCTTTTTTTATTTTGACCCGATCTTTGAGTTGACGTAGAAGATATTTTCGGGGATGCGGACAGCTTTTTAGGAACAATTTTCGGGAGCTATGTCATACTTGGCAGGTATTCTCTTACAAATAGGAGCAAAACTTTACCAAACATTTCCGGACTTATCTATTGCTTACTGTGAGGCTTGAGCATGACTACTGTTAAGTGAGAGTCTATGAAGATGACCATATCAGTATGGATCCATCGTCTTTGCTGTCCTCCAAGAAGACGGAAGAGGAGATGCTTCTCAATGATGGGTGGAAGGCTCGTCAGAAGATCATTGCCGCTGAGCCTTTTGTGTGATGGAGCATGGAAGAATATCATAGAATTTGTCGTTCGTATTGAACAAACATATTATCTAGAAGACTGTTCATTGTCTTCAAACCTAGCTCGCTGGAATCACTCTCTTAATATTGCACCTATGCTGATTATAGGGATGGGATTAGCATCCCAACCGGGGCTTCTAGCGGTGGCATTTGATGGCTATAGCAGAACAACTTTCGTTCGACTCGCCATGTCCTCCATTGAGTCCGACAGAACTGGGGCAGTGCTAATTTAAACAGGCCTAGTTCTGTATAGCATCCTCGCCCACAACATGGATTTCTTTTCCATGTACTGTGGTTTGCATTGAGGAGCCAATTTTTTTTGTGCCTCAGTTTATATGCATTAGGAGCAGACGACACACAAAGATGGGGATAGCTTTATAATAGATCCTCATCATATAAAAATCTAGATGTAATAGGTTTCCATATGTATAATCATAATTTTTTAGAATAAAAATCTAGTTGTGATAGATCTCCATTATATGTAAGCTTGATTAAGGAATTCATTGTGTTGTATGCGTATTATTGACTGAAGTCTTTGGTCGAAGTACGCCAGAAAAGACTGAATATATTGACTTTCCATTCCCATCCCACTGATACGCGCATAAATATGTTTTTTAGAGAAAACTAGATTTTATACCCAATGTGTGGTTTATCGCGCACAATCTTGCAACTTGTATGGTCATGCGCACTATGCAACATTTTTTGTCAATCAGATAATTGTGTGCACATAGGAATCCTTGGACCGATCATACAAAACAATTATACTTTTTGTATTCTGTACTTCATCTGGGGAACGAACTATTGCATTCTTTATTATTCGTGTGTGGGGATATGAACCGTCGTCTTCCTTTACGAATAGTAGGGTTCTGAATCGTTACCCTTATTGTCAATAAATCACTAGGAAAAATCCAAACCGTTGCCCCACTTCTTATAAATTAGAGTCAGCTACTAAATTCAACATTCTTCATTCGAATCTGCTGATGGCTTCCAAGAACGAGTCTCTAAAGGAGGAATAAAAGTCTAATGAATTGATTATTATCCAACCCATTATGGCTAACTCTGGTTACGGCCTTTATCCGCAACAGAACGAGATCATTGATTCCCTCTATCCTTCTATTTATTCGGGAAAATGAGAAGAATTAACCAAAAAAGACGTCTTACATCAACTGTTTGCATCGTCGGACGTTTGTATTTTGCAAGCTCTTACGATATTTATGAACAACTCGGAAGATTCTGACCCATCCTCTTCTTAAGCATTTGTATTGTCCTTTTTCTCATTTTTTCTATCAATATAGAATTTTATTTCACCTTAGTGATACTTTTAAATCGAGACTTATTGAATATATATTTGCTCAAAGGTATTATGGACATGGCAGGATCATTCTGTGGGAGAATTTGGTAGATGTATCACACGAGACATACTCGTGCTGAGTACAAATAATAAATTTTATAGGATACAATACTATCAGAGGTGATATGGACGTGATAGTTCACAAGAACCTAAAATTGATGAAACACCTGATAGATGAAGACTAAAAATGGCAAAATCAACTACTCCTCCAGAATGGCTGGTAATACCACTTAAGGGCGGATAGACCGTCCACCCAGTGCCGCTACCCACTTCTACTAAGGCTGAGCTTAATAGGAGTCCAATAGAACCGACGGAATAGAATGAATCGTCTCTTTTATGTGGTTAAAACGGGGCCGAAAGGTTTGACGCACGTTCCTTTACTCCACCAAAAAGAAAAATAAGAGTAGTTCAAGGGCGAACTATTATCTTCTCTTTAGGGGATAATAAATAAAATATGATTAAGAGGTAATATGGACATGAATTATATTACACTTATTAAATGGTGAGTAAACATGTGAGATTATTCCTAACCCAACTGAGATTTGGAATAGGATATCCTTAAAACTACTTGGCTTTAAGTATGGAACATTTTGGTTGGAGAGAATCGTTTAGGTGATCTCAATGAGAGTGTTCCTTTGGATCTTAGTATTGTCCTACTGGGAACTTTGAGGACCCATTACCCATGTCTTATTCAAAAATGAATATAGGTAATAGTTTGAGAGCCCGTGTAGGCTATGAGTTACTGGGGACTAAACAAAATATATCTGATGTATATTTTATTTTAATCTGTTGGAGATGGAGAAGAATATGTTGTTCTTAGACATAATATTTCTGGAGAAATTTGTTGTTAATAGGCATCATTATTATGTCTCCTGACTGAAAGCTTGTAGGCTCCGTTGGAGAATATTGTCTCCACCACATAAGGACCTTCCCATTTAGCCTAGAATTTGCCTTTGCTCTTATGGGTTGTGATTATATGTCTCCTGACTGAAAGTACCAATTTACCGACTTAGAATATTCTTTCCATGACCTTTTGATTAAAAGCACTTGAAATGCATGCTTGGTATAGTTTAATGTGCAGTTTAACAGGCAAGAACTTTTTATCTAATGCTTATAATTCTTGTAGGTGTAATCGATCATTATTCTCTACTATTAGCTCATTATCAATAGCTATTCTGAGAGTAGGTATCAGGATTTTTAGTAGAAGACCGCTTCACATCTATAGACCAGAGAGAATGGTATACAACCAGTTGAAGTTCGAACTATCGTACGATAAGCCCATAAACACTCCCCGAGTTTCTCATTCCATTCGCGTTTGTTGGATGAGAAAAACTTTTTAAGGAGTTTGATTATTGCCTTTTTGAAGGCTTCTAATAAGCCTTTGGCTGCTAGATTATTGGTCGTAGATTCTATATTCTCGATCTGATTCTTATCATAGAACCGATAAATTGTTTGACTGGCAAATTGTGACCCATTGTCATGTATTATCCTTCGGGGAACACCGAAACGATAGATAACATGGTGTTTGACAAAATTAATTATGTTGGACATTTTAAATTCGAATATTGGGACTACTTTTGCCCATTTGGAGATGTAATAGGTTATTGCAAGTATAAGCTAACATTCTCTAGAAGAAGAAGGGCTAATTGGACCAATAATATCCATTCTCCAAGCTTCAAAAGGCCGTGATGCAGAAGTAGGGTGTAAGAACTCTGCTGGTTGGTGGATAAAATTAGCATAAATTTGATATAATCTGCATTTACAGGCATAGTCTACGGCATCTGCCACCATGGTAGGCCAATAATAATCCATTCTTCTGAGGCGGTCTTGTAATTTAGGACCAAGCTGATTTGCTCCACATATGCCATCATGAACCTCATGGAGTGATTATCTCGCTTTTAGGGTTGGAAAGATAACGTAGCAGCAATCCATCATAAGAACGAAGATATAATATTTTGGACGAGGTATCATAATAGAATCAGAGTGAGCGTCTTTTAATGAAAGTGGCTTCTTTCGAATCATCTAGAAGAATTCTATAAGCAGCATAGCCTATAAAAAGGTTTTTCTAATCTTTATCCATGGACGTTAAAGTTATGACATAACTCTGTTCAACTTGCAAGTTATTTTTTATACTGAACAACTCTCATCATGTTATCATATTTGAGTGTCGTATCTTTAGAGAAACAACCAATAATGCTGCTAGGTCGGCCAAAGAATCAGCTTCCATTTTCTGTAAACGAGGCACATGCTCGATAAAGGATCCTTTGAAAGTGAGTCAATTCGATTGCCGCTTGATGAAAAGGGATGAGGTCTTCAGGTCGAACCTCATACTCTCTCATGATCTGATTGACTATCAGTTTAGAATCTCTATAGTCTTTAAGATATTCTATGTCCAATTTTTTAGCTAATTGGAGACTGGTGAGTAGAGCATTATACTCTACCACGTTATTGGAACATGATTCACTAAGAGAATATGCTCGATGAATGAGTAGTTTTTTAGGAGATATTAGGACTTTATCAAATCCAGCTACAATGTTGCATTTGGGTCCTATTCTTGATGCGCTGTCAAAGAATAGTTGCTACGTGTCATCTCCCATTGCCATATTAGATTCTAAGACGTCATCTGGGATGTCATCGTATAGTTTGAAAGTTTTTGGTACAGGATGAGCTGCCAGAAAATCAGCTAGCGCTTGATACTTTACAGCTTTTTGTGGGACATATACCATATCATAAGGTGATAGCAGGATTGCCCATGTAGCTAACCGAGAATTGAGTATGCTCGGTTTGGTCATCAATACCTGAAGGAGATTTACTCTTAATATGACATGAATGGTTTGACCTGAAACGTAATGTCGTATCTTCTGAATAGCAAACATCAAAGAAAGGTATTCTTTTTCTACAAGATTGTATCGATGTTCATCGCTGACCATCATGCGACTAAAATAATAGATTACCTATTCATGGCCTTCGTCACTCTTTTGTGCAAGAAGAGCTCTAGGGAGTGATCCATTGCTCGAACATATAGCAAAAATGGTTTTCCTACGATCAGAGACACCAAAACTAGCAGATTTATTAAATATCATTTGAGATTACGCGGAGATGGGTCGATATTAACTGAGTGATGGGTCAACATCATCTTGAGAGATTGGAGATGAACCTTCTAATGTATGCTAAACGGCCTTGCATACCACAAAGTTCTTTGAGATTGTGCGAAGGGTGCATTTCGTGGATATTTTTGATTTTATCGGAGTTAATGTGAATACCTTTGGAAGTTATAAAAAATCTAAGGAACTTGCCACTGGAGACAACCAGAAAGAATTTAATTGGATTCATCTTCAACTGGTGGTGCATCAATTCGAACATAGTCTTTAAATCTTGAAAGTGATCATATTTGTAGCGACTCTTGACAGTGATGTCATCCACATAACATTCTATTGTTTTTCGTAAATACTTATAGAAAATTGTACTCATGGCCCGTTGATACGTTGCACCCATATTCTTCAAGCCGAAGGGCATGACTGTATAACAGTAAACTCCCAATGGTGTACAGAAATATGCGTATTTTTTTTCATCAGGCAATATCTTGACCAGATTGTATCCTGAGAATCCATCCATGAAGACATGTTCAAAGCCACATGTATTTTCGATTATGACATCAGTGATGCGAAGAGAAAATTCATCTTTTGGACAGGCCGAGTTCAGATCTCGATAATCTATGCAGACCCGAACTTTTTTATTTTTCTTCATGACTGGATTGACATTGGCTACACAGTCTGGATGTTGCTCTTCTCGAATGAATCCACATGCTATGATTTTCTTAACTTCTGTTTCAATTGCATCCATCGTATCCGGACGGAACCGCCGTTGTTGCTGTTTTACCAGTTTAGCATTCAAAAGAAAATTGAGCTTGTGTATGGCTATTTGAGGATCTAGGCCAAGCATATCTACGTAACTCCATGTGAAAACATTGATATACTCTTTTATTAGCTAGAGTAAAGCATGTTGATCTTCTTCTGGAGACTCTTGCTAATGAAGATTGGTCTTGGAGAAGATTCTTCTTCTTCATCAATTTGGACCATTTTATCCTCTGTATGTGGTTCACGTTGCTCAAACCGAAGCTTCCAAATGGCCATCTAACTGGTGGGGTTGCCTGCTCCAGTGCGGTCATTATACTGTTTATCAGTTCTCTGCCTGGTGTTGCTGATCCCCTTGCTGAATTTGTTGTTGATCTTGCATAGGACATCTGATATAGCTGTTGTCCGTCCATAGGCTGCCTTGGCCGAAAAGCTGGCATCGGTGGAGTGAATTGCGGTGGTGGTGGAATGTCATCTTTCTCAAACCTTGAGGTGTGCTGATCTACCGAGTTGCTTTATTGAGTGGATGGATCTCCATCCAATAGTTTTACCCCAACTTCATAAGTAATTACCGCACCCGGTGGGGTTCTCGTGGAGGTATCGTCGCTAGTTCATGGATCCATTACCCTGCACACAAAGTAAACTATGAGAGTCACAGAGAGGAATCAAGACAGAATGCAAGTCAAGAAATTATTTCGAATTCGATATAAAGGTCAAGAACGGGTCAATAAATGGATGAGATCATATAATTTATTATATCCTAATTAGCAGGCTTGCTCGGTTATGTAATTAAAATATGAAGCAATATATTCGTTGACCTGCATGGGCCACCATAAAAATTATGTCGCGCCCTAGTCCTAAAATACCAAGGGACTAGCCACGTGGCAATAGCCAGCAGTACAACTCTATTGGACAAAGCCAATTTAATAGACCCATTAGAGTGCACCTAAGCTATATTAAGTATAAGTAAAAGTCTACAAAATCTGCCACAGTATATAAATTTAATATTATCCACAGATCACAATTATAATACAAGATGATAGTCCAGTCAAGATATTAAATAATATTAAAATATCCATCAGTAAGTCCAAAAAGTAGTATCTCGGGGAACAACCCATCACAATAAAGAAAAGAGAAATAACACTAAATACATATATCTTGAAGTCCAAGTCCAAATATAAATAACATCAAGCATAAATAACTAAATAAATAACTGAGTACTCAGGAGAAGTCCTCTGGCACAACCTCGTCACCTGGTGTAAGTACCGCTCCAACGTCAGCTCCTATCCCGTAAACCTCAAGGTAATCCTCCTATGTTTTACCTGGGGACATAATCCGAATCCAGGTCCTCAGGGGATATAGCAAGGTAACAGAATAACTTAAGCCAAAGTACAATAAATAATTAAAAGGTGTGCTCATGGTATCTAACATAAACCATCTAAGTGAATGCAGTGAGAACGTAATCGTTCGGTAAACCACTGGGTCCTGTAGGTATGCATAGACACAACAATAGCAAGTACTAATAGTTATAGTAGGTACGTACAGGCCCCGTCAAGGTACCTGCAGCACTAAACGGCCCAAAATGCAAGCATCGGTAGCTAGTATTATGTGGCAGACCAACGGTACGGTAAGTTCTCCTCAATCCCATGTATCTCACGTCTCATGTCCATGACACGATAGAAAATCACCGGGTGCTATAGGTCTGTATAAACACAACAGTAGCTAGTAGTAATAGTAGTAGTAGGTACGTACAGGCCTCGTCAAGGTACCTGCAGCACTAAACGGCCCAAAATACAAGCAATGGTAGCTAGTATTGTGTGGTAGACCAACGGTACGGTAAGTTCTCCCTAATCCCATGTATCTCACATCTCATGTCCATGACATGCTAGAAAATTACTATCTATGTCTCATGTCAAGGTGTAAATAACATCATGTCAACTAGCACATGTCTCAAGTCATGTCCTATAACAGAAGCTAGAATCCTCGAATATCTCAAGTGAATCTTATGTACATGAGTGTCGTGTACAGTGTCCTAAGTTAAATCGTGCAAGTGATGCACGTATAATGTATATGTCGACAATGCAATCTCACGATACCAGATTTTTACATACGAAAGTCGGCACCCGAATATAACTCGGACGCTAAGTATCATCACGGTCCTAGGGTCATAACAAAGTATATGTATTAAAATATAAACTATAAACTGCAGTTGAAATTAAGCATAATTTACTGAGACCAAGGTATGGTACACTTGCCTTCTGCCTGCTTGCGCTGTAGCGGATCCAAAGTCCACGTCCGATGACGCTGCGACACCCACATGCCCTGCCAATATTACTTAAATTAATTATAATTCATCCATTATCTATTTTATGTAAAATATAAAGTCGCTACACGCACGTCAACAAGGTCGCGATATTTGTGCCAATAATTCTAATAGTCGCATGGCTTTAGTTAACGTGCCAACAATTACGTACCATACTATTGTTTATAACATTGTAAGGGCCTCGTACATTGATATACCACATGTACGTATAGGCCTTTATGTGTGATTAAACAACGTATTCCTACACGTGCGTAGGTAGGGTTCAATGTCACAAAATGTTATACAACGCTAACCGGTTAATTAAGCATGCATGGAACCATTTTATTTCACTAATTAACATCTTATATTATGAATATAAATAATTTTAATAATATTACATTTATTTAAATTTATTAAAATGACACATTTTTTATACTTATGCATTTTAATACATGCGTACAAATTTACTGACCCTTTACATGCAACTTATCTTTAAAAAATTTACCAAACTAATCACTATAATTTACATATTAATACATATATAATTCTAAAAAATAATAAAATTCTGAAATTTAAATTAATATGGTGAAAACCTTATTTTTAATATTATATCTACAATACAAAATTCTCACTAGTTCGCCTATATTACCCATGCAACATCCGTCCATTTTCCATCAACTAATCTACTAAAATATACGAATAAATACTATTTATTTATTATTATTATTATTATTATTATCATAATTCTGAAATTATTTAACTATAGTCAAATGGTACAATTTTTATACTACAACATCAATACTAATTTACCAATGTTAACCATGCAACCTACCCTACCCTTGCTCATACTTTTAAACTATAAAATGCACATTTTATTATGTATATAAATCTGAAATTTATTACTATAATCCTAAAATTATAAATAAAAATTCTGAAATAAAAATTTACTAATTACAATAACTCATTTTTCTCATTACAACATCCATGAAGCATGTACATGCAATATAGGCTTAGCTGTATGGGTTAAACACATGGGAGGTGATTTGTAGATCAAATATAGATATTTTTATGTCTCACTACAACTATAACATCATGAGGGAAGGAGAGGATGAAGAGGTTTACCATAACTTGATGTGTACGATGGTTGGTTGAGCTCCGGCGAGGTTTCCAACCTCCGGATGGTTGCACCACCTCTATGGCCGCTCGAGGCTTGAAGGAGGTTGTCCCACGGGTGATGGAGAGGGTGTGCATGGTCTGGAATAGAGGAGGGCTGCTACTAGGCCTTGTGTGGGTAGTGGTCAGTCGTAGGTGGTGTTTTTGAGGTGGTGGTGTTTGTTTGTAGGGGCCGGTCGGATCTCAGGGAGGTGGAGGAAGAAGAAGGAGATGTGGAGAACAAGAAGAGAAGGAGATAAGGAAGAGGAGATTAAGTGAGGGAGGGAGATGATGTTCGGCTGCACATGTATATGGGTGGGTTTTTTGAGGAGTTATTAGCTACTAATGATCATGAATGCAAAGGGGAGGTAAAAAGTTGTATGTTACATGCTAAAAATTAACGGTCCAAAGTAATATTCCATTGGAACCCGAACCCTACTCTCCCTTGACTGCAGTTGGTCCCCCCTCTCCAAACATGTTCACATGGTTCAATTTAAGTTAGACTAGTCCATGGTTCATGGTAAGAATAGTAAAATATGAATTTGAATTTAAATAATGAAAAATATGATTTAGTGTGAGAAAAATTAGTTTTTTTGTGTATAGATGTGGGGGATGGGTGTGTGGTATTGTGTAAGAGTTAGTCAAGTTAGTTAGAGAGTTCAAGTTGGGGGTTCGGGCTCGGTCAGGTGCAATTAATCAAAAAGGGTCAAATTTGACTAATTAAAATGCCCGGTGTTTCTATATTATTAAAATTACTAAAATAACTTATCTAGATTCAGGTAATTTACAACAGGTGTGACACCTCTTTATCCAATCCTCATAAAGACGAGACTTCTCATTCCTTGTTTAGTCCACCCATGCTCGATGAGGGTAATTTTGATAGATTTTTATTTACTTCCCTTGAGAATTTCGTGGAATGGTTCCACGACTTTCGTGAAAGGAACGTCTATCCCGGAAACCCACTAAACTTTATTATATTTCATACTTATCTACCCCACTTTTGGTATCTTGTACTAGAAGAACTTGTTATTACATGTCATCGCATTTATCTTAATGTTATCCGTATGTTTTATTGTAATTTATCATTTGCATATGGAACTACACGATCATGAGTCAGTGGTATTGATATTGAGTTTGATGATGATGACTTGGGGGAGATACTTAATGTTCCTAATGAAGGTGAACCCCTAGTTGACATTACCAAAATTCATGTTTCAAAATAACATGACCCTTGACTCATTTAAGAACTCGATGTATGAATCCAATCCTCGTTCACCTGGACGTCTCCGCCCTAAGTTTCTGAACAACTGGTTTTATGAGTTATGTTGCATGGTTTTCTCTGTCATTATTCCTAAATCTACTTCAACAAATAAAATTACTATGTTGGAGATGACTGTACTTTATTATTTTTATTTTTATGTTTAGTTCAGTCTTCGTAAGGCTATCATTGATGAGATGGTTCGATGTCGCAAAAACAAGCATAACATACTTTATGCTATGTACTTGCCCATCATATTCGAGCATTTCTAAATTTCAATGGATGAGTGTCCCTTCCTTGTTGAGCCAGGTTATCTTAGTAAAGCCCATAGGACTGAGCCTACTTTTCCTCCAAACGCTCCTCCTACTGAAGGTGACTCATCTTTCCATGGCCATTTGACGCACCCCATATACCTCCTGCATTTGCTGCTCCTCTAACTATACTAGTACTATAAGAAAATTGGGTTTCTATGACATGTAAAGTTGTCACTATAGGACCGTGTATGACAACTCTAGAGGGGGGTGAATAGAGTTTATGTATGCGACAGAATAAAATAACCTGTTAAAATATATTTCTATGGCATACAATGGTGATCAACTACTAGTAGTTAGAATATATCTCATGTGTAAGTGATACTACTAGCAGTGTTATGAATATACTTATATATATGCATTATAGTGAGAGAAAGCAAATGCAAATACCAAGATGTATACTGGTTTCCCTCTGAGAGGACTAGTCCAGTCCCGAGAACTCAAGCTCAGAGTTGTATCCACTATAATCACCAATAGTGAATCATAAGCTTTGATTCGAAGGCTTTCTACTTCTTTACAACCATGAGGTTAGATCTGAATTCTCGCAACTTCACAGCCTGATAGAGAGAGTAACTAATGGAACCAAGCTCTTTACAACTATAAAGACTTCTAGACCGAGATCGCACTTGGCACTAGGAAGGCTAGGGAGTTGCTTTTGGAGATAGAAAAGTTAAGGGTTTAGAGGTTTTCTCATAATAGGATAGAAGACTAAAGAATAGTTGAGTGTTTATTTTGTTATTGTTGAATGAAGAATTCCAATCCTATTTATAGGGTGTAGGCAAACAAAATTCAACCAGAATTCGGATGGGGTTTCATTCAAATTTTTAACCGTTGGGCCAAGAAACTAGGAGCTTATTGAACTGGTTGATTTCATACCAAAAGGGTAACCGAGTTCGGTACGAGTTTGGCACGAGTTTGGCCCAAGTTCGGTCTCTAAGTGTTGTAGACTTTGTAATTGAATGTGGCCTGATTTGGTGGATAGGTTTTTGGTTTATTTGAGTGGACTAGATATCTGGGTATGGGTACTTAGGATTTGCCAGTGCGACTAAGCTTACATCAGTCCTAGACTCAAATAAATGAAAGATTACATTTGAATAGAAACCAATAGTTGTTGCAGAGTCTGACTTTAGTACTGACAGAGTTGATATGCTTTGCATCGAGTATCTGCTTTATCTATTTTTTGATATGATGTTTGATGATTATCATAATCAGGTTGACTGTGACCACTTTGTGTCAACAATCTCCCCTATTATGATAATTGATAAACTATGCCAAAATACACATATGGTGAGTCTGATGTAGCCTTTGATGCAAATAGTTAAAACGTAGACGAAGTTTATTGGAATATAGATCTTTCTGTTGAAAATAAGCTTTTTAAGAAAAGCTCCCCCGTAAGTAAATCCTTCCTTTGAACGGGAGCAATAGAATGACCTGTAACTTGACATTTCTTTGTAGCAGAATTATGTGCAGGTATATCAATAAAATATATCCCAGTTATATGTCATCAACCATACATTAACTATAATCGAAATATTTTGTTATCACATTTTGTTATTTCTCCCCCTTTGTCAATATATCATAGTGGGAAAACTCCTCCGTAACGAATGATTATGACAAATTTGGAAAAAGACAAATTGACTAGAATATGCATTTTTTTCTAATCAGGATAAGTAATAAGACAGGCAAACATATAGAAATGGAAATAGCATTAAAGTTTTACGAATATTTTAAACAAATTTTTCTTGTACACTGAAATAGAAAAACTAATACATCCATATAGCCACAAGAAATTATCACAAATCATCATCAGTAGCATCAGCAGGCGGGTGATGGTCAAAGTATGCTCCGGTATGGTCGAAGTACTACTGAACAAATGGATCATCGATCCTGTAGCCTGAATAATGGTGCGATAAGACTAGTCGCAAAGCCGAGTGATAATCATAGTGTTCTACTTCTGGTGTTGAGCAGCTATCATCACGTTTTGTAACCTAAATTGCTCGTGGAATATCTCTCGGATAGAGTCCAAGGTAGCAGGCTGTGCATAGGATGATGGAGTAGAAGTAGGAGCAGGAGGAGCTGGTACTGGATCAGCTGGTGCATCAAAATCAGATCTGGATGAGTCATCCTCATCAGGAATGAGAGAAATAGGCTGAATCATGCGGGCTTTGGTCAGGTAGGCTGGCCTAGATAGATAAGTGGGTTCTTTCGTAGGAATGTGAAAGTGCTCAAAGATGAGTGGTAGATACATGGCATAAGGAAGTTGACGTTTGTGTTTATAATAGTCAATCATCTGCCGAGTCATGGTTTTAGGAAGGCTAAAGGGAGTGGATGCATAGAAGTGATATAAAGCAGACATCTCCCTATAGGTCACATCATCTCTGGAGGTTTGCTTTAGAATGATAGCAGACTATATGATACGGTAAAGTTCATAAAAGTATTGGTTAAAATAATGAGCACAAAATTTTTTGTCAGGACAAGGATGAGGGATGCAAAGTATGTCCCTGAAAGAGTCAAGAGTGATGTCATCTCTGAGATTGAGTTTGTCAATCTCAACTAGGGCATCTCCCTCGTTAGGGATTTCAAGAATTTTACCCAAAGTTATATTGTCAAATTCAATGTCGATCCCACCCAATCTCGAAGAGATAGACCATTGATCACGAGATAGATTGTAATTAAATATGCGAATGACATTCAAATATATGGGTTTTCTAGTTTTGACTAGACGATGAAGATGGATTTCTACAAGGTTAGGTTTTGGGGCATAAAAAGTAGTAAAATTAATAGGATTTCTCTTGCAAATATTCTTTTGCACAAAATTATTGAACCATAGATTTAAGGCATCAATAGAAGTAAAAATAAAATTATCATATTCTCCTCGCTTTGGAATATTAGGAGAAAATAAGGAATAGATAGCATAATCACTAGAAGGTTAAGTAGAGGTCAGTTACAAATCAAGTCCTGAGCCTATGATTCTCAATTTCATTTTGAATGAAATAAGGCCACTTTATTAACTCAAAGAATTGCTCGTCAACAGCAGAACAAGAAATTCTTAATGCTCTAGGGTTCCACTACCAAATTCGTTCAACCAAAGACCAGCATATGGAACAGCCAGAAGAAGAAAATGTCAAAATCAATCGAATTTATTTGCTTTTCTCTTCTTTTTCCAAATTTAGGAGCCATGAATTAGAGTTTGAGAATGTGAAGATTATACCTTGAAAGGATTGAAGGAGATGAGGGAGAATCTCACCAAGAGCCTTAGATCTCAAGTTTAAGAGAGAAAACCTCTGTGGAAGGAGATCACAAAACTAGGGTTTTGGAGGAAAGGGTTATTCTTGGTTTGGAGAGGAAGGGTTTAGGAGGATAAAGAAATATGATCAAATCTGAGGCTATTGTTGTTATATAAAAATACTTGAACCGAATTCGGACTGAGTTTGGATCGAACTCTGTCCGAGTTCTGATAGCTCAGGATTTAAAAAAAATATTTTGTGGAATGATATATAAAAAATATATGGGTGATCTTATACAAGTACAAAATATATGAGCTCTATAATTATGATAGGTTATTATCAGTTATTGTTTTTAGACAAGTCATTTAAAAGATATTTATATGCAGTCAATTACTGAATGAATGATAATTGTATTTAGGAAACGTTTAAATAGCCCTTTGTATATCATTACTCAGTGAGGTATTTTTGTTATTATTAATTAGTTGTATGGGTTGGTTTCCAGCTAGAGGTGGTTCGAAGACTCTTAAGTACCGTGTCGCTTAAGGCTGTTTACACCTTGTGGACAGAAGGACCCTTTAGGCTTTTTAACAATAATTTTTATACCTTTAGAGCATAATATTAAAGAATTATTTAACAAGAGTTTCTTTATACACAGTTTAAGAACAATTATATTATCATATTAAATGAGTACAGTATACTACTATAATTATAAAAAATTGTGTTACCATAATGACTTAATAGTCATGTTTTGAGTTGGTATAATTTCTATGAGAATGTCCATTAGCTTTTTGCAATCACCAACTTTCTCCTTTACCATTATGTCTTGTCACAAATCGTTCCACCTATATAATTAGAACAAGACTTTGGTATCCAAGATTTGGATCCATATTTGTTAGTTTTAGGAATCCAGTTATACATATTCATATCAACTAATTTTCTAGCCTTACACTGAAGTATAATGTGTCCTTTTAAACCACAATAATGACATATAGCATAGGCATTTGTGTTGGGTATAGAAGAATGAGTATGTGGAGTAGTGTGACATATCTTGAGTGGATATTTGTAATAGAATGCATGATTATGTTAAGTATGTTGTGTTCTACATGCATGATCGTATGAAACAATTGGTTTGCTTACTGGTATTTTGTTATGAGTGCTCTTTTGTTTAACCATGTGTCTTGTGTTAGACTGAGTAGTAGGTTGTATGACCTGCTTTCCCAATCTAATCTCTAACTTTTTAGGGGTGGCAAATAAATTATCATATTTAGCAGTAAGAGCATCTATCTTAAGTGAGACATTAAAGTACTTCTTCTTTTCCTATTTTAAGTCCTCCTTAAGTTTAGCATTTTCTTGATTGCTTTCATCAAACCAGTCAAGAGCTCCTTGTAATTTAAGCTCAAGTTTAGAGATTTCAATTGATTCATCAGAAGAAAAATTTTCTCTAGCTTCCTTAAGTAAGCAAATAAGCTGATCATTCTTAAGCTGATAAGATTTGATATCTTTTCGGGCTTGATTATAGTTATTTCTAAACTTATTATAGTCTCAAATAAATCATTAAAAGTATCAGAAAATTTATCATACAAATGTCTTTTGCCAGAGAGTCATTATTTTCCTCGCTTTCCATTAACCACAAGTCTGTCGTAGGTTGAAGGTTTTTGTCATTCTCATATTAGAGGCTTGCATTGATTGCTAATCTTTTACTTGGGCACAAGTTTGCAAAAAAAAATTCCTTACCGTCATCATTGTTGCATTGAATGTCTGTATCTTTCTTTGTACATATAGCTTCTTCAGTTTGATATGAGCTTGCCATATCATGAGGTTCTTTTTCATCTTCTTTATTGTCTCCATAGGTTGCTTCCAGTAGTTTCCATATCATATATGATGTTTTGCACTTGGAGATAAGTTTAAATTCATCTTCTCCTATAGTACAGTAGAGCATGTACATTGCCTTTGCATTATCGTTTGCTTTTTCTTTTCATTTTTGGTATATTCATCATCTGCTTTGTCAACTCTTTTGTAACCATTAGTAACATAAGTCCATAAGTTAAAGCCAAGAGATTTTAGAAAAGTACTCATTGTATTTTCCAAAATAAATAGTTAGTACGGTTAAAAACAGGTGGCTTATCAAGGAGTTGGCTTCCATCATTGATGGAAAATAGTGATATTGTTGTTGCCATATGTTATACTCTTTGGATGTTAATCCGGTAATCAAGAGAACTTGCTCTAATACTAATTGAGGAGCAATTAGAATCAGTACAAGTTCTAATATAATAGTACCAGTTCTGATACCAATTGAGGAAGTAATTAGGATCAGAAACTAAATAAGAGACTATCTCCTCTGATACCAATTGTAGGAGCAATTTATATCAGTAATAGTTCCAATATAGGATTACCTGCTCTGATACCAATTGTAGGACCATTTCTGGCATCTCTAGAGGGTGGTGAATAGAGTTTATGTATGCAGCAGAATAAAATCACCTGTTAAAATATATTTCTATGGCATGCAATGGTGATCGACTACTAGCAGTTAGAATATATCTCATATGTAAGTGATACTACTAGCAGTGTTATGAATAACTTATATATATGCAGTAGAGTGAGAGAAAGCAAACGCAAAGACCAAGATGTATACTAGTTTTCCTCTGAGAGGACTAGTCCAGTCCCGAGAACTCAAGCTCAGAGTTGTATCCACTATAATTACCAATAGTGAATCACAAACTTTGATCCGAAGTCTTGCCACTTGTTTATAACCACGAGATTTGATCCGAAGTCTCTCAACTTCACAGCCTGATAGAGAGAGTAACTGATGGAACCAATCTCTTTACAACTCTAAAGACTTCTAGAGCGAGATCGCACTGGGCACTAGGAAGGCTAGGGAGTTGCTCTTGGAGATGGAAAAGCTAAGGCTTTAGAGGTTTGCTCACAATAGGATAGAAGACTAAAGAATGGTTGAGTATTTTTTTTATTGTTGTTGAATGAAGAATTCTAATTCTATTTATAGGGGGTAGGCAAACAGAATTCGGCCAGAATTTGGATAGGGTTTAATTCAAATTTTTAACCATTGGGCCAAGAAATCAAGAGCTTATTGAACTGGTTTATTTCATACCAAAAGGGTAACCGAGTTCGGTCCGAGTTCGGCACGATTTCAACCCGAGTTCGGTCTCTAAGAATGGTAGACTTTGTAAATGAATGTGGCCTGATTTGGTAGATAGGTTCTTTGGTTTATTTGAGTGGACTAGGTATCTAGGTATGGGTACTTGGGATTTACCAGTGCAACTCAGCTTACATCAGTCCTAGACTCAAATAAATGAAAGATTATATTTGAATAGAATCCAATAGCCGTTGCAGAGTCTGACTTTAGTACTGACAGAGTTGATATGCTTTGCATAGAGTATCTACTTCATCTGTATTTTCGATCTGATGTTTGACGATTATCAGAATCAGGTTGACTGTGACCACTTTGTGTCAACTATCACAAAAGTTGTAAAACTTATTATAATTTATCTTTTGTGACAAGTCCAATAACGACTAAAACATGACATCACAAAAAGTTTTTAGTTGTGACAAGCATATTTCATCACTGATAGTATTCTTTCTGTGATAACATACATCGTCAGTATGAATGTTATAAGTGACGTAGAATATTTTCACAAATAGTATATTATTGTAAATTAAAATTAAAATATATTTTGTTAAAATAATTAAAAATAATAAAAATAACAAATTTATATTTGAACCCTATGTGATTTGAACCGCCAACCTTCTAATCCGGAATCAAACATGCTACCACTACACCAAAATCATTAGTTTGTTACTAAAATTAATAATATCAATGAATTCTGTCATAATATTTGGCAGAATATTTCTTAGAGAATATTTTTTCCAAAATTATTTTTTCAAACAAATTTATTGTTCTATAAAAATAATTTTAAATTTTTTTAACTTTGTTATATATAACTTGTTGTGACAATTCTTTAAACAAGTCACAGAATACACCTTAAGTGACAAGTATTTCCACTTGTCACATAGTATTTGTTAATACATTTCTTTATGGATGTCACAGAAGGCACCTTAAGTGACAAATTTTTTTACTTGTCATAAAATACCTTAGGTGACAAGTATTTTCACTTGTCACATATAACTTGATGTTACAATTCTTTAAGGAAGTCACATCATACACTTTAAGTGACAAGTATTTTGATTTTTCATATAAAACTTGTTACAATTTTTTAAGGAAGTCATAGAATACATCTTAAGTGACAAATTTTTTTATTTTTCACATAATACACCTTAAGTGACAAATATTTTATTTGTCACATAGAACTTCCTGTTATAATTCTTTAAGGAACTCACAAAATATACCTTAAGTGACAAGTATTTTTACTTGTCACATAAAACTTTTCTTTGATTCTCATAAAAAATCAACTTTTTATTTTAGTGACAATATTGAGTGATGACCAATAAAAACATAGTTAGTGAATGATTTAAATATTTGACGATATATAACAATAGTCACAAAATCAAATTACAAGTGACAACAAAAATTATTTGTCATATAAATATCCATGTCAATGACAAGTTTTAGACTTGTCACAAACCATTGGTCACAAAAACCAGAATTTTTTATAGTGTAGACTCCATCTAGGCCTTGCTTCGGGATCATTTTCGACTAGAAGATCATCGTTATCGAGCACTGGACTATCGCAGTACTCTCCAGGCCCAGGCTATATCCAACACATTGGGGAACATTCAGTTTGGTTTATCTCAGCACCCAGCCGGACCTTTTTCGAGTGCTCGTGATCCTTCTCGATCTGTTTATCGCATTGACGACCCCTGTGTTCAGCGATACTTCAACCTAGATTGAACCTACTATGATCCCAACAATTTGGCATTTACTGGTGACGATTAGTAGTTGTTGTAGTACTTCTGATGCTTGGTCTTTAGGAGATGGATCTTGATGATGTTCTACTTTGGTTTACTATGTTCAAATTATGATTATTTTTCATTATGCTTTTAGTATGGCTATGTCATGCACTACGTTGCTTTCTTTATTATTAGTTGTGATAAACTATGTTTTTACTATTATCTAGTGGTGTTTGGGTTCTATTTAATGCAATTATATCTACTGCTTATTTAGCTTCTGGACTATTATATTCTATCTTGTGTGTTTCTACTTCACTTTTGTGTTTCATTGTATATAATGCTTTACCTTGTACAAGGGAGCTATCCATTTTAATGAAATGACAACGGAAGAGACACACTGATACTTCAAGTTGCTAGATGAACAAAGACGATACTTCAAAACTTTTTAACTTTTCTTCTCGTTCTCATTGTGGGGGAACTATTGCTATTTGGGCCTATCGCTATCTCTATTTGCCTAATTAGTCGCAGTTTGTCGATTAAAAAAATGGGGAAGATTATTGGCCCATCTGGTCATGGTCAACCTAATTTTGATAATTAACTAAACAAAGATTTGATACATTGCAATCTGGTACAACTGAAGACTGTACAAGAAGGATGTCACTTCTACTACGTCACTTCTATAACTTCACAACCTTCTACTTCATAAAAAGATTACAACCATTGTATCTGGTTATTGTTTAGATTTTTTATGTATTTTTATACTTTATTTTGAGTCTAGGACTTATGTAAATTAGATCATATTTTGGAAACTAGATGCAATCAAATCCAAAGTTCACTCAAAATAAGCCTACCTAAACTCAGATCAAACCCAACATTTGAGACAAACTCAAAACCCTCTTCAAACCAAGTCAAATTAGCTTGAAACTAAACAAGGATTATTCTGGAAATAGGACAACCAAACTCGGACCGAGTTCTGCTCGAACACTGGAAAAACTCGGTCAACCGAAACCAGAAACCCAAATCAGCCTCCTTTTTCGAATGACCAGACTCATAACGTTTGAATTTATAAATGTTTGAGGACCGAACTCTGCCCGAACTCGGTCTTAGAAAACCCTATAAAAAGAGTTAATTTTCTACTATTTCGTTCATCAACTCATTCACTTTTATATTCTCTATTCCTGAGCTATAAACCTACTCATCCCAAAGACAACTCTCCCAGCCTTCTAGTAAAAAGTGTGATCTCGGTTAGAAGTTGTAACAAGCCTAAAAATTCAAGTTTTCTTTTGCAAGTCAGAAGTCGGTGAGTACTTCAGATCAAAGCTCGTGTTGTAAGAAGTCAGTATGCACTACGGATCCAAGCACGTATGTACGCTTTTTGTGATAATAGTGGATTAACTTTGAGCAAGAGTTCTTGGGACTGGATTAGTCCACCACGTGGGAAACAGTATATATGCGGTGTTTGCGTTTGTGCTCTCTGAACTTTTACTTTCCATATATACTTTCTATATTGCTGCTATAGTTTAGTTGATAATTAGACTTAAACAAATTTTGGATAATTGTTCCGCTGCATTCTATTCACCCCCATCTATAGTTGTCATATATACCTTCACTAGATGCTACCAAGATCCTCACCCAAATAACTTACTATAGCTAGCCTTTTTAGATATAGCTTTGCCACCTGATTCTAGCACCTATATATTTGACATTTGAAGCATGACCACTAACCATATTAACTTTATATCATTAAGTATTGGCACAATGCCTAGCTTATTGTCAAAAAAAAAAGTTCCTCTACTTATGAAAAGTCTTTTCAACAAGCAACTTAATGTCAGCAACATAATAATAATAATAATAATAATAATAATAATAATAATAATAATATTATTATTATTATTATTATTATTATTATTATTATTATTATTATTAAAAAATCCTGAGCCATATTATCTAACATGCACAACAACAAAAACCACACATTCTCGGTCTTTATCTCAAAAATCACCATAACTAATCCATCCCTGTACATGTGTTTCCTGTATACACAACTCTTGAAAAAAGACATAGAAGACATATTACAAGTTCCTCTTCCACTAAATATGGCACATTTTGCATGATGACCTACTACCATTACTGTCAAATGCATACCTAATCATTAGAGATCATACTAAATGCTTTGATAATCCTAACTAAAGCAATGCCAATATCACCCCCAAAACTAATAATGCAATTAAATCCCTTCAAAAGAAAAATGATGGAACGATGTTATTAATAATTTTGATAAAAAATAGTTATTCGTATGATGTTAACACTATACTCCATGGGTTCTTCCGAGCATATAAATGATTTGAGGCAACTATGAAATATCCCATTTAACCATTCTAAATTCACATTCGAAGTACTAGGATACTTGTACATATACTTGGGCAGCATAGGTACATGTAAAGGTTTGTTATTTTTTTGAGGGCAACAACAATAGTAGATAAATTCCCAACCCAAAATCCAAAGGCTATTTTATGAGGTAGGAAGTAAATTAAGTGAAGATGAATTTTGCATAATCCTGGTCATGTTTCTTGTCTATTTTAAAGGTATTATGACAACAACATTATATGTAATAATATGATTTAACTAATATAATATATATGTATCAACTGCTACTAATGGGAGAAGAATGTCTTTGACCCATGATGACCCCCCCAACTCGATCTATTTGGGGGTATATACTGAGTCCTTATCTCTAAGCATTCATTACTTAGAGCATCATCAAGGAGAAATATAGTCAGTCAATTTATCCTACCAATTCCAACAACAAAAAATTTAAAACCTACTATGGCTCCAAAAGTCCTGCCTTGCCAGAGTTGGACATATTTTTGAGAGAGAGAGAGAGAGATAAGTATAATATGAAAGAAGGTCGGGTCAGATGTTATGTTTTAAAACTAGGGCACAACAATGGATGATGGATAGATGACTCCAAAGTTCTTCACCCATTAAAATGTGATAACGAAGAGGCATCATTAGATCGTCGCATAGTTTTCTCGTAATGTTATCGCAATTAACCGCGTAAACTAGTGAAGCCTAGTCGACGACTTGGCGATGCATATGTAATTAAGATCTAACATATCTACAGTTGGTCCTCTGACCGATGCATGTCCGTCAATATGTGGCAACGGATTATAGTCGTTGCCACTGGTGTATCGCTGATAAGCAGTATTTGTGTAGTATTCATCTCGTTTCTTGTTGATTTCAACAGAGAGAATATCAGTGGCATAGAGTAATTCAGTAAATCTACTATTAAGCTTCTATTCTCCATTATGAAGAGGATTCTAACCTATTCCAAACTCCTCATTATCTTAAACATGACCTATTCTTCCATGTCTATGAAGCTATAATGCTTAATCCAAGGATCGTGCCATAGAATTGTCTGTTGGCAAGTACATACTATTCTTGTCACTTTCTTCTCAACACTATCCCAAAGTTTTAGTATATTTTTAACAACTAATGAGTAGTTATTTTTGCTTTGCATTATCCATAATTTTCCATTGGGCATGGACCTAGTGTACCCATAGTGACCTACCATTCAAAAATCTCCAATAGAGCTTATAATTAGCAGTATTCCCTTCTACAAGAAAAATAACTTGTTATGACAGCTAAAAAGTGTTATAAATAACCTTTATAATGCATTTTCTTATGCATCCGAGTGTTATAATTTTTTTAAAAAGCGTTATAAATGGGATGAACATATAGAACACTTTTTTTTAAATAGCATTATAAATGGAATGACATATATATCACAATTTTATTACAAAGAGTTAATAAAAATCATATTCAAACTCTCTTATTATAACACTTTCACAACCATTTTTAATAAAAAATAGAAACAAGTGTTAAATAACAAACAAATGTTGTTTTGCTATAGAAAAGATATTTTTATTATATAATTCTATTCTTTGCAGGTACTAGACGACATTGTAATAATATTAAGTACCTCTAATATGACAAAAATTTAGGCTTCACCATTATGATAACTAAATTCTAGTACAAAATAGATATAGACTAACTTAAGATATAATAAAAGCATTTCCCATCATTTGATTTCCCCCCTTCTAAGTTTTGCTTCCAAGTATAATCTTTTTTTTTCACTCGTAAAGACCATGATTCTCTACATCCTCATTACTGAAGACTTGCCACCGAGTTCAAGCGATACATGCTTCAAATTACTCTTTGAAGTTGCTTGCATCACTAGTCATCCTACTTTAGTTGAACAGCATTCCAGTAAAACTATTACTCCTATTAAAATTAGAAACTGTTGCATAGATACATTTATTTAAAATACTATAAAAAGTGCTAGTTTATTTGTATAACTCTCAATAATATTAATATGAAGAGTTTATACACAGTATCTGAATTCAAGATTGTCTACTGTACCGAGCTAGCTTCTAAATAGGCATATCATAATCCTATATAGACTTTACTTTTTAAGTTTAATCCAACTTTCAGTTGATGTGTCAGGATGGTTGTTTCAATATCTAAAAATTACCAACCTTGTCTATATCCTTATGAGACTAAAGGGCAGCTCCAGTTGTAGGGTCGAAACTAGTCATGATATTAACCACTCTTTGCTAAGCTGCCATTTTAACACACTTAGTTGGAACTGAACAAATATTTAAGGAATTTGAAGGGCTTCTCACCACAAAGATCATGCTCTGATTTGCAGAGGTGCTTTCCAGGAATGGTCATATGGCCAATTGCTGCTACCATCATATATTCGTGCATCATATAATTTCTGTTGTGGGCTCTTTATTTTCTTTATAATAAATTTTGGTGATGAACTAACTTCAAATGCTCCTAAAAAAATAGTATGAGCTTATTTCATCATCATCATCTTCTTTTTCTTCCAATGCATATTCCCGAGTTCCATCTATATTGAAAAACAAGTCTTAGCATAAGGAGATTTGTAATGTTACATAAAAAAGGGAAGAAAGATCATAGGTAGATATTCAATAGCTAGAAAAGGATCAGATATAGATGCATCACAATCTTCTTGATGCATAAAGTTACTCATTTTCTGAAAAAGAAATTAATTGCATAAGCATCATGGTTTTGCAAGTAGTGAGCAATTAAAATAAAGCAACTAAAATTTGGAAGTCATGATGCTCTTAATAACTTAAGTAGTTATAAACTGCTAATAATTTATTTAGGCAAAGAGTAAAACATGAGAAGTATCTTAAAGGAAATTTTTACCTTTTGATTCAAAATATCTAAATGGAAACACATCAAGATCTTGTTTCATTTTCCTTATGTTTGGCATCTAATAATTTATTTACATTAAAAAAATATAGGCTTTTAACGACGGCATCATCTATCGCTGAAATGCCGATAATTCAAAATAGCGACAACCTGACGACAGAAGAGAGACGGATAAAGGTCATCGTGAATAGACTTGTTGCTGAAAAAATATGTCACTAATGAGTTGGTCTATTGACAAATAATTGACGGTATGGCGACATACATGTCGGTGACGTCCTTATGACGACTCAGCGATGAATTTTGTTGGTGGCATTTTAATGACGGACTCACGACTGTTTTTCAAATTAAAAAATGACTGGAAAATGACAGATATGTTACAAAGTTTATGACTCATCGGTAATGCCACCACGACATAATTTGGTCACTACCAGAATAAGTCAATTTAGCGACGTAAAAAAATGTCGCTAAATGGCAAAAAAAAGTCGCTAAATAATTTTAGCGACGTAATTAGCGATGTTTTGTTGAAGTCGTCGTTAAACTAGTCGCTGACAGAAAAAATGTCGCCAAACGTCGCTATTCCGACGTTTTCTAGCGACGTATATGCGCCGCTATATTAGCAATGTGCAACGACACAACGTTGCTAAATTAGCGACATGTATTTTTGTCGCTATATGTCGCTAAATTAGCGACATATATAGCGACGTTAGTAACAACGTAAATAACGACTTTTATAGCGACGTATGTGCGACTCATTTAGCGACGTTGTGCGACTAATTTAGCGACGTTAATATGACCTGACAATACTGCCATGTCAGCAATTTACGACGGACAGCGACTTGTTTAGCGACGTGTGTAGCAACGTCTTAGTGACGAATATAGCGACGTAATTAGCGACGTCATTAGCGACGTGAGTTGACGTCGCTAAATGTCGCAAAATATCGCTAAAAACGTCGCTAAAGATACAGTAAAAAAAAAATACTGAATTGTTTCTAAACTATTCTTCCTGCAGTTTATGAATTCATAATTTGTATTAATAGACCCGGAGCAACCCTCCGTTGAATTTGTTGGGTTCGCCAACCCCCTTCAGTTGAATACTCAACACCGATAAATTAACATATATTTAATATGAATAATATAATAAAATTTAAAGAAAACAAAATATTAAGATTATAAATCAAATCAGGAGAAAATATCGTCATAAAGAATACAGCAAATATCCACACAACAGAGTCTGAAAGCCTCGTCCTAAAGAATATAAGAAATAATGTCTGAATGCCTCAAAAAAAAAATATTCATAAATGACCAAATATCGTTGGTCTGAAACACAAACAATTAATAAACGGTGCTAACTAGGACTATTGCGGATCTGCAGGAGGATGACCACTGGCGCGCATGAAGGATAAGAACAGATCATACTGCTTTCGTGAAATCGATACTGATATCGATGGAGAAGGTAGTGACGTCGGTGGAGTCTGTGTCGTTCTAGGCGCACCAGGAGGATGTATCCGCTCCAACTCTGCTAGTCGCTGGTTGTATGAATCCATGGTAGATAACAGCCTCGTACTGCTATGAACTATTGAATCCTGCATCATCGTCAGCCTCTCGCCCATGGACAGCTGTGATGCATGCAGCTCCGTCACGCTGCGCTCTGTCGACGCTCTAAGATCAACTGTCAAATCCCGGCTGGGACAGGGGCTGCTCCTCTATCCTTCGCAGCAACTCGTCACGGAGAGACGCAATCTGATGGTCAACGGCCTCCAGGACTTAGGCCGACGATTGTGAGGGCTGTGTAGAATACGCACTTATTGGGGAGGCCCTAGATGACTGTGTCGCAACAAGGACGCCATAGGATCTCGTATCGTAGTACGTACCCCTCTGGAGACCACCAGCGACGGTCATCCACAGCTCGTTCGCCGACGGAGCTGGAGAGGGCTGCAAGGAAGTACCAGCCTCTCCCGCTGTAGGTGCACTAGCAATCGCCCGCTCACGCAGCCTAAGATACTCGGCCTAGAAAAGTTTGGATACTCGATAATTGCCTAAGTTATATTAAAATTAACACAAAGTAAAGTAATACTTACATAGGTCTGGGAGGCCCTCGCATCAATGAGATTTCTGCCCTTTCAATGGGTGGCCAGGAAGACGATCACCATGTTTGCATCCTCACCCCTCTGTACCTGTTAAAAATATATTATTTAGTACTAAAATTAAATATTTTTTCCTACTACCATTTTATCGTACTTGTATTAAAATAATATACTGAAATAAAAATATACCAAACGACGAAAATATTCTGTTATCGGAATCTAGCCACCACACCATTTTTGCTGCCTCCGCCTAGCCGCCTTGGCCTTCTCAGACCTTTTCTTGTACCTCGGATCGTCGAATCTAGCCCTCATCGCAGTCCGCTGCTCAGGCATTATCCAACCTTGGATCGGTTTTTCAACGCGATCACGAGCCTTCTGGTCATCCAGAGCATCACGGATAAGCTTGGCGGCAACGACAGAAAATATCTTCTCGATCAACTCGGCCCGGTACGGAGGATAGAAATATGTTTGCTACAATAAATAATTTAGTAAGTTATATAATATACATAAATTGGAGGATTTATATAATATAATTTTACCTTAAAGTGCGTAAACCAGAACGCCTTCCTCACCTCCAGAGCTTCAGAGTAGTTGATCCAAGGGCCACCATAGTTGTTCCTCAGAAAGAGGCCAATGCGTCTCTGTACTGACGAGGGACGATATCTATACAGAGATAATTATTTTTATCGAAAAAATTAATATATGATGAATAAATAAATACACGATATATATAATGCTAAACTATCTTATTGACTTACTTTGTACCGTCAGCCCAAATCTTTGTTCTCGTCTCCTCCGGAGGTGCTCATGGAGGATCTAGCTGATGGTGGGACAACGTTGGCTCGACCTCCTCCATATGCTCATCTGTCTCCATGGTTCCGTCAGTAGGAGAAATATTGGACCGAGGGAGTACTATCAGGCCTGGAACTACTCGCCCCAGGAGTGATGCCACGTAACATTATCGCAGTCAGAGATGTGACTGATCAATATATTGGAGTACTAGGCGACGATGATCCAAAACCAACAGTAGGCAGTATCGGAGGAGTACTGCGTCTACCTCGGGACCTGCCAAACACTCCACGTCATCCTGTTATACCTGATTACAACATATGATGAATAAAGAAATACACAATTATATAGTACATTCTACAGTCAAAATATTATGCATATCTCACAACATTCATAGAATTGTATAGTAAATAACTAGTGGTGTCACAAGTCTAAATGGATAGTACATTCTATAGTCAAAATATAATATATATCTTCGTCAAAATAGTACATTCTACAGTCAAAATATAGTACATTCTACAGGCAAAATATTTTATTTTTAATCATCTTCAAAAAATTTATTTTGTTCACCTTTCTCGTCCTCCTCTTCCTCTTCCTATTCATCTTCACTTTCATCTACTTTATCTTCATCTTCCTCTTCGTATAATTCTATAACTTCTACATTATTACTCTTGTAATGAGTAACTTTTGTTGAGTCCACATCTACAATATTTGTTACAAGAGGTAGCTCATCCTCCTGATAAGCTATTTCGTCAATGTTAAAGGTATTTCTAGCTTTAGTCTTGCATATTGCCCTCCAATCCGACCTCGATGTCCCCCGTCTAGGATAAGTTGTAAAGTACACGAGCTGAGCCTGACTTGATAGGGAAAATGGTTCGTATTCTTGATATCTACGCTTGTAGTTTATATCCACAAGGCCAGGCTTGTCAATTTTCCAACCTTGATCTTGAATCGGATCAAACCATTCATACTTGAAACACACGATCTTAGTAGGTTATGTGCCATAATTATATGTTAACTCCATAATCTCTCATAAGATGCCAAAGAAATTATTGTCTGGATCGACGTCTTTGTAGTTCGAAGATTTGATACATAACCAACTGTTTTTCGTGGAATCAAGATCCAGAAAGTTGTCTCTAATCGGAGCATTTGTTGAATTGAACCTAAACCTATTCACACAGAAATATGGCCATATTTTGACGACAGTAATTGGTCCCTTGGCTAGAGTTCTAATAGATTCAGTCTTGGGTATTATTAGACGATCGACCTAAATACCAAAGTAGCGATAGTAAGTTATTTATTGTGCAAGTGCAGAAAGAAAATAGCATCTCATTTTTTGTTCTACTTCTTCGTCTGTTATGTAGGGTCTAACTGACCTCAACTCATCATTATATGTGCTGAAAAACAATGAAGCAACCGCTGATTAGTAGCATAATAGTATCTTATACTATTACAATGAGATAATGTGAACGTGGACGTATTAATTACTTACCCCTCTAGCTTCTCCACTTCATCCTCGTTGTAATTGAGTAATATATACAATTGAGCAGCCCTTAGCTCGTCGTCATTCAAATATCTCTTCTTTATTTTCCCCTAAGGCTTTCCGGACGCATTAAATACTTTAAATATTGCATCATTAGATTCCTGATATTCGTTGTCATTTTTTGGAGCTCTCGTTCTATTAGTAGCAACATGAGGTTTAAAATACGTCGAGCAAAAGTTTATAATCTCCTCGAGAACATAAGCTTCACAAATAGAGCCCTCAACTCGTGTCTTATTTTTTATCTTTCTCTTTAGGTAATTTAGATGCCACTCGAAGGGGTACATCCACCGATAACCGACAGGACCACCAACACGTGCCTCATCGAAAAGATAAATTGGCAAATGCTCCAAAGAGTCGAAGAATCCAGGAGAAAACACCTTCTCGAGCTTATATAGTGTTACCGCAATGTCCTTCTCTTGCTTTTTTAGACGATCGATGAGCAACTTAGTAGAACAAAGATCTCTGAAGAATATGCTGAGCTCTGTCAATGGATCCCAAATGACCAGCGGTAAGAATTCCTAAAATACAATCGAAATTAACCTCTCCATAAATATGTGACAATCGTGGCTCTTCATACCCGCCAGTTTGTTCTGCTTGAGGTCGACGCATCTTCTCAAGTTCGACACGTACCCGTCTGGAAATTTTAGACCCTGAATCCACCTACAAAGTCTCCCGTTTATCCTCCTTCTCCAGTGAGAAAACTGACTTAGGCTGCTTTAACTTTGCATTCCCCTCCTCTATCAAATGCAACACAGGACGTCTATATATTTCTTCTATGTCCAACCTGGCCTTCGGATTGTCTTTCGTCTTCCCCTTTACCTCCATTACAGTAATAATTATGTTATCAAACACATTCTTCTCGATATGCATAACATCAAGGTTATGTCTGATCAGATTGGTGCACCAATATGGTAGATCCCAGAATATACTCCTCTTCGTCCAGTTATGGGTGCGACCAAATCTGTCACACTTGTACCCCTTAGCAGGCTCTTCGATAGCACTTGGTAATTCTTTTACCTTTTCCCATATCGTGTATCCGGGCCATCTTGGCAGTGGATTGGCCTTCTCTCCAACACCCGCACGAAAAGCATTCTTATTCCTCCGGTACGGATGATCCTTCGGCAGAAATTATCGATGACAATCGAAGAAGCACGGTTTGCCTCTGTATTTCAAACAGAAAGCCTTAGTACGGTCCCTGCAATACGGACATGAGAGACGACCATGAGTGCTCCATCCCGATAATATTCTATATGCCAAAAAGTCGTTGATGATCCACATAAGTGCTGCCCTCATCTGAAAATTCTGCTTTCTGGAAATATCGTACATGTTGGCACCTACTTCCCACAGCTGATTCAACTCATCTATCAAAGGCTATAAATATACATCGATGTTCTTCTTCTGATTGTTCGGACCCGGGATAATAACGGTTAGGAACATATACGGAGTCTTCATGCACATCCAAGGTGGTAGATGGTACGGAGTGACGATCACAGGTCAACACGAATACTGGGATCCCGAAAGTCCAAATGGGATAAAACCGTCGGAGGAGAGCCCCAATATGATATTACGCAGATCCAAAGCAAAATTTGGATACTCTCGATCAAAGTGCTTCCATGCTTCTCCATTGGATGGATGGTTCAATACTCCTTTGATTTGTTTCCGCCTGTGCCAACTCATGTTTTCTGCAGTCTCATTCACCATAAACAACCTCTGTAACCGCGACGTCAAAGACAAGTAGTGCATCGAATCGGTAGGCTTCTTTGCACCGACAGACTTTTCTCTTCCAGTAGCCTTGTAGCGATCAGCACCACAGAATTTGTACGCATCTTTATCCTTTTCGTCTTTCTAGTACAACATGCACCTATTACGACATGCATCAATTTTTTTATATCCCATCCAGCGCGATCTTACCATCCTCTTAGATCGGTAGAAGTCTTTAGGCAACTTTGCATCCTCTAGTAAGATCTCTATAATCAAATCCATCAATCGGTTATAGCATTCTTGCGACATGTTAAAATCGGACTTGATGCTCAACAATCTTGTAACAACCTCCAACGGTGAATGATCTTCACAACCAGGATATAATGGAGTCCTTGCATTCTACAGCAACTCCATGAACTTTACAGTATCGATATCCAGTGCCTCCTCAGATGCATCATGATTTTTTGGTTCGAAACTAGGCCCCGCCGTATCAAAAACCATGTTCACCCACCCGTCATCGTAATCAACGTGGTCGTAGACATCCATATATGGCTCTACATAAGGCTCCGACTTCGATGCTAAAGACACAAGTTCTCCGTGCGCGGTCTACTAATAGTAATTCGGCGTGAAACCCTTCGAGAATAAATGATATGTGACTTTCACTTCTGGATGATATTTCAACTTGCGACATCTCACACATGGCCACTTAATTTTGGTATCATCCATGTACTGAAAGAACGCCTTGGCGAACTGTAGGAACTGTTGTACACCCTCAATGAATTCATCCCGCATACTACATATGTCATTAGAATAACGGTTGTACATCCACGAACGATAACGCAGATAGTAATTCATATCCATTTCTAGATACTTCTGCAGCAAAAATGAATATACAATTACCTTCAAGTATATACTCAATCGTTAAATATAGTACATGCACTGATACTCCTAGTCCTAGCATATATACTCATCGTTAAATACAGTACATGCACTGATACTCACTGCAACCTTCAAGTATGGTTGTTTAAGTGATCAACTGAAGAGAGAGCAGTGTGCAGCTCTGTGTTATCACATCAAGGGGGAGCACAACTGAGCAGTGTGCAGCTCTGTGCTACCACAGTACAAGGGGAAGCATACAGCAGTTTATAGCAGTAGTAGCTAGCTGTACTGCACAGTGCAGCAGTGAGGAATCAGTGTGCAGCAACACTGTGCAATGCACAGCAGGAAGGATGCACAGCAGTAAGTAAACTCAACAAGTAGCAGAAGAGCCAGTGCACTGTAGAGCCTTCAACAGCAGGTTTAGCAGTCTGCAGTAGCCAATGCAACAGCTCGTGCAGCAAGAAGCATCAGCCCAAGTTGGATACGAGTTCTAGAAGAAGCCAATATCGTATATCGTGTCTCGTCTTTGAAGAGTCATTCTCGTATCCATATATATGACTATCCTTGAATCACGATCTACATCGTATTATATACGCTGCAGATACGCAAGCTTGCTTCTCAACTCAGACAGCTAACTAGAAGAGAGATAGGGTTAGGGTCTGTGTCTAAAATAATAGATTGCACCAATGGAGTGCACCCTTAAATATGATAAATAAAGTTAAGGACAAGTCAAAGTATTAGGGTTAGGGTCTGTGTCCAGAAAGTTCTCTGAGTTAGGGTTTATGTCCAGAAAGCTGTCTCTATGTTTGTGTGTGTTCGTATCAGTATTAGGGTTAGTGTTTGCATGTGTTAGTGTGTCCGCATACATGTGTGTGTGTCCGAGTTAGGGTTAGGGTTAGGGTTAGGGTTAGGATTAGGGTTAGTGTGGGTCATGTCATATCGTGTCGTGTCATATTGTGCTATGTCGTGTTAGAGAGAGAGAAAGACAGAGAAAGGAGACAGAGAGAGGAGCTCACCGAGTGATTGGAGAGAGGAGAACGCCCGAGGGAGGAGGAGCCGCCGGAAGGGGGAGGACGCGGCCGAAGGGAGGAGGGGAGCCAGAGGTGGGGCACCGGGATGGGGGGGCGGTTTAAAATTTTGGATTGAAATGGGGGAAAGAGAAACTCGTCAAACCATATATAAAATAAATTAGCGACGTCGGTCTTTACGTCGCTAAACGTCGCTGATATAATAATATACTCTGACTTAAATACATAAACGTCGCTAAATGTCGCTAAAATTAAAAAGTTAGCAACGTTTAGCGACTACCAAGCGACATTATATATATTTATAATAATTATAGTCGCTAAACGTCGCTCCATGTTACTATCACCGACGTATTACGATATTTTATATGGACGTCGCTAAATACCTATAATTCAGTGACGTTTTATTTTAACGTCGCTAAATACGTCGCTAATTCCGTAATTTTTAGTAGTGGGTTTCTGATTCTAAAGAACAGTCTGATACTCTATTGGACGACGGATTAGCGTCAATTTATTATGTCGACAATTAGTCGCTATGTCGTTGCTGACAGTCAATAATCCGTCACTAACCTGGGAATGTTTACTTGGCGATGGCCATTTCCGTCGCTAACTATTCACAAGTCCGTCGTAGGACATTTCTTAGACAATGGAAAGGCATTGCTAATCTGCACAGAACTGCAATAAAATATTTTCAAATGCAGTAAGCATATCACATATACACTATATATAACCTGTCAATCACAATATATTAACCACCTAGCACAACCCGCCGTAGAATTCTCGTCCAATCGGACTTTCAGCAGTACAAATGCACGTTGGAACCACACAAAAGATAAATAATTCAGGAAAGATGTGTAAATAGCATAATAAAATTAAGCACAAATCCACATACATGTCCAAATATACTAATAGTACAAAAAATACTAAAAGTACATAAACAACATCCATAAGTGCTGCGAGTACTATGTCACAAATAAATATCAATAATTTAAACAAAATTATCGTTGTCTCTGGTCACAAATACGATCAAAGACGTCCAAGGGAATTTTATTCACTAAATCATATGGTAGTGAACTTAAAATCCTCCAACTGTAGTAAACTCAGGAGCCTCATCACTGCAGTAGAAGATAGGATATGGCCAAAAGCAGCAACAGAAGGAGCAGAGGCACCAGAAGAATCATACGTCGTGAAGCCATGTGTATCTGGGGTATCAATGACAGGAGCACGGACACCGGAAGAACCAACCCCCATGGTGGCCTGATTGGTATTGATCGACTACTGTATCTCCACCACAGTGGCCTACAATTTGTTTATCGTCGTGGCAAATTGATCTATCTTATCTGGCTACAAATCTTATCTGGCCTGCAATGTGGTCATTGTCGTGACAAACTGATCTATCTTATCTGGATACGAAGAAAAAGAAGCCGCCACCGGTGGAGGTCTTGAGTATACCAAAATCTGCGATGCTAAGGAGCTGGTGTCGTAGACCAGTCCGCCCTTCTCTCTCCCAGCAGAGGCCATTATAAAATGATCATTGGTTTGAGTGGGCATGGTAGAGTACGTGGTTGCGGCAAAGACTCAGCGACTCTCGTCCACCCTATCCTGAGTGACCCGAGTGGTGCTCTCAGTCTGTAGAGACTGTAATGCAACCTATCTAATGACACGTGCTTAATATCCTAATGTTATTTTAACTAATAAGTACGATTTTAAAATCATATTAAATAGATGCCTCAGAATAATAAATAAACTTCTATAAACATAATTTTAGCAAAAATATACATATTTAACAAGAAGTTGGCAAAAAATTTATCTTCGAAAAAGGAGACACGTAGATCGACGAGACAAAGAAAAATTGAAATATTATCATATGAGTTGATATTCTAGAAAGACGAAACCAACTCATTAGAATTTGTGGTGGTAAATAAAGTTTTTCTTCTTAATTTTGTAGAACTTCGGTAGCATATCAATAACTTAAGGTTTTTTGGATCCTTTCATACATGATGTATCCGATGATTCACATATCCTTACATTACTAATACACAACAAATGTTATACAAAATTAAGAAAAAAAACTATATTTATCAACATAAATAATATTGAATTAATTTTGTCTTCCTACACCAACTCGTATGATAATATTATCATTTTCTCTAGCACGAAGACCTACTTGTATTAGTCTTGCAAAATCAATTTTTTGTCAACAACTTATTAAATAGGTAATCGTTTAGTAAAATTGTGCAGGTAGAAGTACAAATTAGAAAAGAGTGTTGGATCTATACATCATCATTACCAAGTGTAAAACCCCCTTCCTAGAAAATCGTATAAACCCTTTTATTTATTAATTATTATTTAATTTATAGTAATTAGAGGTAAATAGGAGAAATAGATTTTTAATAATTTTTATGTTAGGTGTTCGGGCACTTAGATGACTTATGGGACTATCAGAAATTTTTTGGATTTTATTCCATGTAGGAGACCCCTTGAGCTGTTGCTAGCCTAACAATGTGTAATACCCTAATATATAAATTTTCTTATGAGTATATATATATATATATGTATATACAAATATATATATATGTATGTATATATTTTATAAAGGAAAAGAAAAGAAAACAAAAGTATTAATAGAAATTAAACTAACTAATATAATAATAATAATAATAGCAACATTACTTAAATACTTAAACCCTTTTAATTGATTTTGCTTTAGACCTTAAGCACTTGCAGCAACTTAACTTTGCTTTTCCCACATAGCAAACATGCTGCTATACTAGTCCTTCCGCCCACTTAAGACCCACAGCAACTTAGGCATCCAGACCCGCTAGCACTTAATCTTCAGCGGCTTACTCCAAAACCCGCGGACTAAACCCATCCGCACCCCTCTCTCTCCTAATATATATATATATATATATATAATAGTTAGCTCTAAAACCCTAACCTAGAAACTCCAGACTTACTCTTCCCATCTAGAGCCGTCACCGCAGCCAGAGAAGCCCCACCAAGTCATCCAACCATCCCGTCGACGCCGACCTCGCATCCTGCAGTTTCCCACTCGAGGCACCTTCGCTCCGGCGCGATTTTCCGTCGACTCGCACTACCAAACGCTGTTTCGTTTTCATAGGTATGATCATCCCTTAACCCTCTCCAATATTCGTTTTATAGCCAACCTCGGAAAACGTGTGCCCCTAAGTGAAAAATAGCGTCCAAAGTGGACGGACAGACCCAATTCTGGAATCGCAAAATTCCACAATGACCACCCCTATTGCCGAGTTCGTATCTCCCACCACAGAGATCCGAATTCGGTGAATCTTTTTGATACCTGTAGAATACCTGACCTAGTTTATTTTTTGTTAAATAACCCTATGCTATTAGTCGCTGTGGACATAGTTAAATTCGTCACAAAATTGCGCGTACCCACTTTTTTCGGTTTTCTAAAAGTTGGAAAACGGAGCGCGCTCCGCCAAACGGGACCGCCTCGCCATGTACCAAGTGTACCGCATGGTGCACACAGCGTAACCGGATACGTAAAATTTTGTGGGGACTGATTCGGACGCGTGTACGCGCCGAAATCAGGCCGTATCCGCGGACATATTTCGTGTCACAACTTTTGTGGAACTCGCACATAATTTGTGCACGCTTGTCAGATTGCGACAAAACTTGCGCCGCTGGACTCGTGGTAACGCGCTGGTCTTGTGACCCAAATTTCACGCAATTCTGAGACGGTTGACTAAATCGCCAAATGGCGGGCCCCACAGTTGACTTTTTGGACATAATTTTGTTCGGCTCATCGGAATCCACATTTGGACATACCGTTGGGTTCGTATTGACATCTAGAGTTGTTTGACCTATAGTTTGTCCCATTTAGAGACTGTTACCCTTGGCACGCTTTTCGGTGCAAAGTGGGCCACACGTGGACCCCACTTTTACCCAAAATTACCGTTTTGCCCCTGTATCCAAATTGGACGAAAGGAATGTGCTTTTTAGCTATTTTGCTCATTCCGGAAATGTTGGTGATGTTTATTTCAGCATCCGGAGACGTTTGTTCGGAGTCCTTAGTTCCAGGTTCAGTGTCCTTGACATTTGGGCGCGTACACTTTACAGATTTCTTGCCAGGCAAGTATACCTTGCCATTGTACTGTTTTTACATTCCATTTGAGGCATGCATGTTTATTTTCTGTTTATTTTGTTCATTTATCTTAACTGCTATATAAACTGCGCGTCCAAGGAAACTTGGGTGCAACGACGGTGTCATCGTACTATGTTTTTATTTATGTATATGCATTAGACCTACTTTACGAGACTACCCCATTTTCATGAGTCATTTATGTTTCATTGGCCATGACACTATTCTTACACGAGTGTGAGTCACATGTAGGACACGGACTTGCGTATTCGGCTGGCCACTGGTACGTATAGGTCGTGCGACGGATAGGGATAACTGCCAATAGAAACTTTGCATGCTAGTAGACCTGGCGGTTATTGGAGGTTTATCGTGTCATGGACATGACATGCTTAGAGCATTGGGTGGGGAGAACAACAAGTACCGCATTTGAGCTCCTTTGCACTTTTTCTGTGACGCCCAGATTCTCCGCTGGAGATACGGGTGGTGATGACCCATATATATATATTGGCGGGCCTCCGCCATTCAAAAGATGACGTGCCTTTGGGCCCCTGGATCTTCAAAAGAGAACCATGCCAAATCCCAGTTTTCAGCCAGATAGCTCACTTGTGGGGAAAGGTATTCTTAACTGCATTCACTTAGACGGTTAGGCGACCCAATGGATATTTATTTTCAGTACTTTATTGGCATGTACTTTTTGTATCTTGTTACCTCCCTCTGAGGACCTGGTCCCTTCCAGATATAGGTGAGCAGGAGTACCCGCAGGAGTATGGACCTGGACCTGATGCTACCTATCAGCCTGAGGAGATCTTACCTTCTGATTATATGTGATTCATTGCAGCTGTTTAGAGATTCTAGTTGCTATTCTTTTTGAGACATTTATTCTTATATTAGAGTTTATTCTCTTCTCTCTTTAGTAGTTTATTATAGTCGATTTGCAGTGGATTTGTCTCCACCCGACTATCACACTTGAGATTACTACTTGAGACTACTTTTTTGATATTCAGTTATTGATTCCCATTCTTCTATTATTTGTGTTGTGGATGAGATATAGAACTGCGTGTGACTTGTTGTGACATATATTTACCACTGTGGATTGGATATTCATGTACAGCATACGTGTGTATATGGTTTCCATATATTGGAGTTCGTATACATACGGCTGGCGTGTTACGTATTCCTAGTCCTACGTATTTTGGGACTGGGGCGTGACATATTTTTGTGGTGGCCCATGCAGGTCAAGAATATATTGTCTCGGTTACGTAACTGTACCGAACAAGCCTGCGTATAGGAATAGAGTATAAGGATCTCATCCACGCTTGATTGAAATTCATCCTTCCTATTTAATACTTGCATCCTGTTTGATTCCTGTACTTTTTCTAATCGTTTCGTACGTCAACTGCAGAGAGATGGATTTGCAGAATGGATGTACTGTTGCCGATGGCGACGCAACTTCTGGAGTCAACGGTCAGACACAAGGAGGGACCCCAACGATTCCTAGGCTTCCGGGACCAGATGGACAGACTCACACCCCAGTTCCATCTGATCCTCCCGCTTCACCTATTGGGAACCTTCCACCTGTCCCAATACCGCAAGATGGCCAAGCGCAGATGTTCCAATTCTTTCAGATGATGATACAGGAACAGAGGCAGCAGGCAGCCGAGCAGAGGCAGCAGGCAGTCGAGCAAAGGCAAGAATTTTTGGCAGCACTGGAGAGGATGGCTGCACATGCTACTGTACCAGCCCAAATACTAGCTCCAGTACCTCGAGCTAAGGTTGGATCAGTAAAGGATTTTGTTCAGATGGGTGCAAGGCAGTACAAGGGTACTGAGAGCCCGGAGGAGACTACCAACTGGATCACTCACACGCAGAAGCTACTGGAGGCATCGCAGTTACCGACGGACCTATGGATGATGGGTGTACGGACGCTTCTAGATGGTAATGCCCATCACTGGTGGGAATCCATGGAGCGCCAGTTGGGTACTTACCAGACTTGGGAGCAGTTCTTGGAGTTCTTTGAGGGAAAGTACTTCCCGGACACTGTCAGGGACACCTTGTATGATCAGTTTCTTCACTTAGAGCAAGGGAACCGAACCGTGGACGAGTATGATGCCGAGTTTAGTCGACTCAGCAAATATGGCACTGCTTTGATACCAAATGACTTGGCTAAGGCTAAGAGATTTCATCGAGGACTGACCCAGGAGCTACAATATTATACAAGCTCGCAGTCCCGAGTCTCTTACGCTGAACTACTGACAGAGGCCAGATTTTAGGAAACCATTAGTAGAGGAAAGGGAGGTCAGCAGAGGACACAACAAGGATCAGCAAGGATACAGCAAGGACCAGCCAGGACACAACAGGGAGGACCTATCAGACGTCCCTTAGCACAGCAGCATCAGCAACACCGAGCAGCACCGTACCAGATTCCGGAGAAACCCCAATGTAGTTATTGTGGGAGGACCGGACATGTTGCGAGAGACTGTCGAACCCGCTTGGGTCTGTGTAGGAGATGTGGTTCTGGACAGCACATGGGGAAAGACTACCACATACAGCAAACACTTCCACCACCAGTTCAGAGACTAGCGCTTCCAGCACTGAAGCCAGCCTAACAGATGACCGGACCGGGAGCACCCCGTCCCCCAATAGCAGGAGGAGTTCAGAGAGGACCCCCGCTACCCACTCAGGAGAAGCAGTATATGAGGACCGGACACGGACAGCCACAGAGGAACGGGCGAGCTTTTGCATTGGAGGTAGATGACCTGGATCATGAGGTGGATGTCATAGCAGGTATTACCCTTGCTTTTACTTTTTCTGCTGTGACATTATTTGATACGGGAGCCACCCACTCATTCATATTATCTAGTTTTATTGCCAAACACAACATTGCTTCTATACCATTATCTAGTTGTGTTAGAATTCTAACCGGAGGAGGAGTTGTACCAGTTAGTCGAGTTTGTAGATCGGGTCCTATAGTGATACGTGGCAGGGAGATGAATGCCCAACTCTTAGTCCTTTCTATGCCGTCTTTTGATATTGTGCTTGGAATGGACTGGCTGAGCAAGAACCACGCTTTCTTCGATTGCTTTGGAGGAAGCATTCTTTTTAAGGTACCAGGCCAACCTGAACTTGAGTTTGCCCGAGGATCCACAAAAATCCTTGATGGTATGCAGCTCGCAATGGACGATGTTGTCTATCACCCTATTATTTTAGAATTTCTAGACGTCTTTCCAGAGGATTTGCCAGGACTACCCCCAGACAGAGACGTAGAGTTTTCAATTGAACTAGCACCCGGAGCAGCACCTATAGCATCGCATGTTTACAGACTGGCGAAGAAGGAGATGGACGAGCTGAAGGCATAGTTAAAAGAGCTAGAGGAGAAAGGTTTCATCCGACCGAGTGCATCACCCTAGGGAGCACCAGTGTTGTTTGTACCCAAGAAGGATGGGTCAGTGCGTATGTGCATTGACTATAGAGCCTTGAATGCAGTGACAGTGAAGAACAAATATCTACTGCCACGCATTGATGACCTGTTTGATCAACTCAGTGGAGCTAAGGTATTCTCGAAGATAGATTTGAGATCGGGATATCACCAAGTGAAGGTACGAAAGCAGGACATTCCGAAGACCGCATTCAGAACAAGATATGGACACTACGAGTTTTTGGTCATGCCATTTGGATTGACCAATGCTCCAGCGATCTTCATGGACTTGATGAATCGAGTCTTCCACCAGTACTTGGACCAGTTCGTGGTCGTCTTCATAGATGATATACTTGTCTATTCGAAGAGCCACGAGGAGCACGAGGAGCACCTGCGGATTGTTCTAGAGACTTTGAGGAGAGAGCAGTTATATGCTAAACTCAACAAATGTGAGTTCTTCTTGGACAGAGTTTCATTTCTTGGACATGTTGTTACAAGAGATGGTATTTCTGTTGACCCAGAGAAGATATCAGCAGTTGAGACATGGCATATTCCTAAATCAGCAGCAGAGGTGAGGAGTTTCCTTGGACTTGCGGGATATTATCGACGGTTCATGGAAAACTTCTCAAGGATAGCGGCACCTATGACTCGTCTGACTTGTAAGGATCAAGAATTTATATGGACTGACGAGTGTCAAGCAGCCTTTGAAGAGTTAAAGAAGCGACTGACTACAGCACCAGTATTGGCGATTCCGTCAGGATCAGGAGGTTACGTGATCTACAGTGACGCATCAGGAAAAGGCTTAGGATGCGTATTGATGCAGCATGGCAAGGTGATTGCATATGCATCTAGGCAGTTACGAGTACATGAGAAGAATTATCCGACTCATGACTTGGAACTTGCAGCCGTTGTATTTGCTCTAAAGCTATGGAAACATTACTTATATGGGGAACGAGTGAAAATCTATACAGACCACAAAAGCCTCAAGTACGTCTTCACGCAGAAGGAGTTAAATATGAGGCAACGTCGATGGCTCGAGTTGATGAAAAATTTCGAGATAGAGCTACATTATCATCCAGGCAAGGCTAACGTGGTAGCAGACGCGTTAAGCCGGAAACCAGCAGCTTACTTCTTGACAGCACAGAGGGAACTTTTGGAGGACTTGCAAGAGCTTGGCATTGAAGTGATAGTACCCGGAGCAGATGGGACACTAGCCAACTTATAAGTTCAATCATCATTGGTAGAGAGGATTAAGGCAGCTTTGCCTACAGATGCCAAATTCAGGAGACTAAAGAAAAGGACAGAGGCCGGAGAGCAGACCGGATTGCGCATTCATGAGGATGGAACATTACGATGTGGTGATCGTCTTTATGTTCCAAATGGAGAGATTCGACAGGAGCTGATGACAGAGGCTCATAGTTCAATTTATTCTATTCATCCTGGAGGCACCAAAATGTATCGTGACTTACGACAACACTTTTGGTGGCATGGGATGAAGAGAGAGATAGCTCGTTTTGTAGCTAAATGTCTGGTATGTCAACAAGTGAAGGCGGAGCACCAGAGGACAGCAGGATTATTGCAACCACTTCCGATTCCAGAGTGGAAGTGGGAGCACATCACTATGGACTTCGTCACGGGTTTTCCCAAGAGTCCAAGTGGGAGAGATGCAGTGTAGGTAATAGTGGACCGACTCACCAAGTCAGCCCATTTTATACCTTTTAGAGTGGGTCAGTCTACAGAAGCTTTAGCTGATTTATATATGAGGCAGATCGTGAGATTGCACGGCATACCAGTCAGCATTGTATCGGACAGAGATTCGCGCTTCACATCGCACTTTTGGAGGAGCATGCAAGAGAGTCTTGGTACTCGTCTGAAGTTCAGTATCTCTTACCACCCGCAGACAGATGGGCAATCGGAGCGTACTATTCAGACCTTGGAGGACATGTTGAGGGCTTGCATGTTAGACTTCGGAGGATCATGGGAGGACCACCTACATCTTGTAGAATTTTCTTACAACAATAGCTATCAAGCGAGTATTCAGATGGCTCCGTTTGAAGCATTTTATGGAAGAAAATGTAGGTCTCCTATGTGTTGGAGTGACGTGGGAGAACGTCGGATTTTGGGACCCGAGTTGATGGTCAATACCGTAGAGACAGTTAAGAAGATTCAGGGACACTTGCGAGCAGCGCAAGACAGGCAGAAGCAGTGGGCAGACCTTCATCGTCGTCCCTTGGAGTTCAAAGAGGGCGATCACGTCTTCTTGAGGATAGCACCGACCAGAGGCACCATCCGATTCGGAGGGCGCGGCAAGTTGAGTCCAAGGTATATTGGACCATTTGACGTGCTCGAGAGAGTTGGAGAGGTGGCATATCGACTTGCGCTACCACCTTCACTGGAGGGAGTACATGACGTATTCCATGTGTCGCAGCTCAGGCGATATGTGGCTGACAGCAGTCATGTTCTTGACCATTCAGAGATCACCATTGGGCCGAGCTTGTCATACCAAGAGCAACCCGTGGGAATCCTTGATCGTCGAGAGAAGGTATTGAGGAACCAGTCTATTCCCTTGGTTCGCGTAGCATGGAGGCATGGCGCGCCAGGAGAATCAACTTGGGAGCGCGAGGACGACATGCGCAAGCGTTTTCCGAACCTATTCGCAGACCAAGGTATGAATTTACATTGTTAATTTATATCTTATACCATCCTTGAATTCTACCGTGGCTTAATTTTAATTTCGAGGACGAAATTTTTATAAGTTGGGTAGAATGTAAAACCCAATTCCTAGAAAATCGTATAAACCCTTTTATTTATTTATTAATTATTATTTAATTTGTAGTAATTAGAGCTAAATAGGAGAAATAGATTTTTAATATTTTTTTTGTTAGGTGTTCGGGCACTTAGATGACTTATGGGACTATCAGGAATTTTTTAGATTTTATTCCATGTAGGAGACCCCTTGAGCTGTTGCTAGCCTAACAATGTGTAATACCCTAATATATAAATTTTCTTATGAGTATATATATATATGTATATACAAATATATATATTTATATTTATATATATATTTTATAAAGGAAAAGAAAACAAAACAAAAGTATTAATAGAAATTAAACTAACTAATATAATAATAATAATAATAGCAACATTACTTAAATACTTAAACCCTTTTAATTGATTTTGCTTTAGACCTTAAGCACTTGCAGCAACTTAACTTTGCTTTTCCCACATAGCAAACATGCTGCTATACTAGTCCTTCCGCCCACTTAAGACCCACAGCAACTTAGGCATCCAGACCCGCTAGCACTTAATCTTCAGCGGCTTACTCCAAAACCCGCGGACTAAACCCATCCGCACCCCTCTCTCTCCTAATATATATATATATATAATAGTTAGCTCTAAAAACCTAACCTGGAAACTCCAGACTTCCTCTTCCCATCTAGAGCCGTCACCGCAGCCAGAGAAGCCCCACCAAGTCATCCAACCATCCCGTCGACGCCGACCTCGCATCCTGTAGTTTCCCACTCGAGGCACCTTCGCTCCGGCGCGATTTCCCGTCGACTCGCTCGACCAAACGCTGTTCCGTTTTCATAGGTATGATCATCCCTTAACCCTCTCCAATATTCGTTTTATAGCCAACCTCGGAAAATGTGTGCCCCTAGGTGAAAAACAGCGTCCAAAGTGGACGGACAAACCCGATTCTGGAATCGCAGAATTCCAGAATGATGACCCCTATTGCCGAGTTCGTATCTCCCACCACAGAGATCCGAATTCGGTGATTCTTTTTGATACCTGTATAATACCTGACCTAGTTTATTTTTTGTTAAATAACCCTATGCTATTAGTCGCTGTGGACATAGTTAAATTCGTCACAAAACTGCGCGTACCCACTTTTTCCGGTTTTCCAAAAGTTGGAAAACGGAGCGCGCCCCGCCAAACGGGACAGCCCCGCCGTGTACCAAGTGTACCGCATGGTGCACACAGCGTAACCGGACACGTGAAATTTTGTGGAGACTGATTCGGACGCGTGTACGCGCCGGAATCAGGCCGTATCCGCGGACACATTTCGTGTCACAACTTTTGTGGAACTCGCACGTAATTTGTGCACGCTTGTCAGATTGCGACGAAACTTGCGCCGCTGGACTCGTGGTAATGCGCTGGTCTTGTGACCCAAATTTCACGCGATACTGAGACGGTTGACCAAATCGCCAATTGGCGGGCCCTATAGTTGACTTTTTGGACATAATTTTGTTCGGCTCATCGGAATCCACATTTGGACATACCGTTGGGTTCGTATTGACATCTAGAGTTGTTTGACCTATAGTTTGTCCCATTTAGAGACTGTTACCCTTGGCACGCTTTTCGATGCAAAGTGGGCCACACGTGGACCCCACTTTTACCCGAAATTATCGTTTTGCCCCTGTGTCCAAATTGGACGAAAGGGATATACTTTTTAGCTATTTTGCTCATTCTGGAAACATTGGTGATGTTTATTTCAGCATCCGGAGACGTTTGTTCGGAGTCCTTAGTTCCAGGTTCAGTGTCCTTGACATTTGGGCGCGTACACTTTACAGATTTCTTGCCAGGCATGTATACCATGCCATTGTACTATTTTTACATTCCATATAAGGCATGCATGTTTATTTTCTGTTTATTTCGTTCATTTATCTTAACTGCTATATAAACTGCGCGTCCAAGGAAACTTGGGTGCAACGACGGTGTCGTCGTACTATGTTTTTATTTATGTATATGCATTAGACCTACTTTACGAGACTACCCCATTTTTATGAGGCATTTATGTTTCATTCGCCATGACACTATTCTTACACGAGTGTGAGTCATATGTAGGACAGGGACTTGCGTACTCGGCTGGCCACTGGTACGTATAGGTCGTGCGACGGATAGGGATAACTGCCAATAGAAACTTTGCATGCTAGTTGACTTGGCGGTTATTAGAGGTTTATCGTGTCATGGACATGACATGCTTAGAGCATTGGGTGGGAAGAATAACAAGTACCGCATTTAAGCTCCTTTGCACTTTTTCTGTGACGCCCTGATTCTCCGCTGGAGATACGGGTGGTGATGACCCATATATATACATTGGCGGGCCTCCGCCGTTCAAAAGACGACGTGCCTTTGGGCCCCTGGATCTTCAAAAGAGAACCATGCCAAATCCCAGTTTTCAGCCAGATAGCTCACTTGTGGGGAAAGGTATTCTTAACTGCATTCACTTAGACGGTTAGGCGACCCAATGGATATTTATTTTCAGTACTTTATTGGCATGTGCTTTTTGTATCTTGTTACGTCCCTCTAAGGACCTGGTCCCTTCCAGATATAGGTGAGCAGGAGTACCCGCAGGAGTATGGACCTGGACCTGATGCTACCTATCAGCCTGAGGAGATCTTACCTTCTGATTATATGTGATTCATTGCAGCTGTTTAGAGATTCTAGTTGCTATTCTTTTCGAGACATTTATTCTTATATTAGAGTTTATTCTCTTCTCTCTTTAGTAGTTTATTATAGTCGATTTGCAGTGGATTTGTCTCCACCCGACTATCACACTTGAGATTACTACTTGAGACTACTTTTTTGATATTCAGTTATTGATTCCCATTCTTCTATTATTTGTGTTGTGGATGAGATATAGAACTGCTTGTGACTTGTTGTGACATATATTTACCACTGTAGATTGGATATTCATGTACAGCGTACGTGTGTATATGGTTTCCATATATTGGAGTTCGTATACATACGGCTGGCATGTTACGTATTCCTAGTCCTACGTATTTTGGGACTGGGACGTGACACCAAGTATGGGAATTGACATAAATAAAGAAGGATATTGATGGATCAGAATACTACCTGAAATTTCTGCTAGCATACATTAGAGTTGATCATCTAAGTTGGTGTAACCATCACTTTTTCGGAGGAGGGTATTTTTTTTGTCATTTCATATTTATTGTGTATTGTTAATAATATATTTATATATAATAAATATTTATAATATAGTTAGTAGTTAGTGTTAGCCATTAGTTAGACTAAGTGCTAGTGAGCCTAAGTGAATCCAACTAAACTAGACTTGACCCATTAGTGCAACCAATTAATTTAGACATGGTGGACTCACTAATTAGGGAGAATGAATAGAATATCCCTTTTCTACTAATATTAGAACCTTTCCTTAGTTAGCCCTTAATTAATTAAAATATTCAAGACACTAGTGGGCAACAACATTGACTTTTTACATTGGCTAAAAGAGGGGATTGTGGCCGACCCTAAATAAGAGGGGGGGAGTCTCTCTCATCTTCATTAATTATTTATTTTGTTTCCCCAAGTGTTCTTCCCCAAATTGAGATCAAACACCACCATTTTCGATCAATTTTATCTCATTTTCCTACTCATTTTCATCATCAAGGAAGCCTAGGATCTTGGATTGCAAGGAGCACTACTTGGAGTAAAGATTTGAGGAACTTGTGTCCATTTCATGTCCACCCGGAGGAGTTTTTATTGGAATTGACTTCCAATAGGTATAGCACCCTTTACCCTTCAATTTTATTGTTAAATTATCATATTATACCCTTATGAACCCTTCTATGGCTAAGGACTACCCATATGAGTAGGAACTAGGTTCATATAAACTTAATTATAATAGTTACATTAACTTTTATGGCTAAATTGGAGAAAATCCGAGTTTGGGCCATTAGGTGTTTGATAGAATATTTCTTATATGATTTTAAAGTGAGGTACATGGTTTGCAAGAGAGTACGTGTCCACAATTGGATACAGTGAGTGCATGTCGCGATACATCATGATACGGTGTTGTATGAGGGGCATTGGAATGAGTTGGGGACTCTAGCATGCCAAATTCGATTCATTGTATTTAATTAACTAAAAATATGTTATATATTATATTTAGTATATTGGATGTGTTCATGGGGCTTGGAGAGTATATCGTGTTTCTAGTGCGTATCGCGAGTGCATCATGTGTTAGTGTATGATACGGGAGTGTGCACACAAGTGTTTGGTGAATTGTCAATAGAGTGTTTGTATGAGAACTTGGTATGATTTAGAATTGAGTTAGTGTTGTTGTTATATATGTGTTTATATATATATATATATATATATATATATATATATATATATATATATATATATATATATATAAATACTTGATGCATCGGTATTAGGTATGCTTGAGGCCCAATTGTTGGTCGGGCATGAGGACTGAGTTTGCAGTGCTGAGCAAGGGGGATTGAATAACGTAATTGTCAGTGCACACTTGAGTTCAGTAGACTGAGAAGAATGTGTGTCAATGTGTAGCTCGAGTGGGGTGGTGGGACTTGAGGCTTAGTGTTCAGTCATAAACTGAACTTAAGGGGGAGTTCGTCACTGCAAAATTAAGGACTTCAGTTGAGAGGAGTTCGGCTATGTGCATGTATGTGAGAAGGAATGTCAGATACATATGTTTAATTGTTAGTACAGTAGTGTGTGCATGTGAGTTAACAGACAACATTGGAAGCAGCCTAGATACATAGGGAGCAAGTTAGTATCAGTTGCAGGTATGTAGGGGGGTTTAAATTAGGTCCTGGCAGTTGGAGCCTTGGTACTGCCTTCAATACAAGGGAAACAACAGTGAACTGCAGTAAGGGAAGTAGTAAGCTCTAATTTGGGCACCAAGGAGGAGAGTGAGTCGTGTTTGTAAGGTGTGGTATTAGAAGAGTGTGTTTATATATCTGTGGGTTCGTGCCTATATAGGAATGACTAGATGTGTATTATAGTACAAAATATTTGAGTGTACTAATTAAGGTGTATTGGTGCATATGTTTGAAATGTGTGTGTGGTGCAATTATCAGTTAAGAAAGAGGATATGTCCTGTGTGTAGAGATGAGGTGATATAGTAGTATGTTTAAGTATCTGTGCAAGTATATCTAATTGTGTATCTTATGTACCGTAGCATCAGTTATAGTATTAGTGCTTGGGTAGGTTGGTAGGTAATTGTATTAGATAAGTTGAGGTAATGAGTTATCAAGAGTAGATGTTAGCCAAGGTAATAATACTAAGGTAATACAAATATTATTGATATATTATTTAGGATATTTAGATATCAAGTTATGTTAAGATACTAGAAGTAAGTATGATATTAAGATAGTATACATATATCGATATTTAAAACTTTATATAGTATATGTAGATACCTTATTAATATTAGCTAGTTTAGCTAATACCTTCAAGGTATTGACCTAGAAACCTAACTACAATATAGTGTCACCTAGTATCAATTAGTTTTGACTGGTAGTCAACTTAGAAGCTAGGTATGGACCCAAAATCAAGGTAAAGACCTAGTTTGACTAGTGTGACCTAGTCTTGACCTAGAAAACTATATTTTAACTCATTTAAGCATGATTACTACCCGAATACACCCAAATGATTTAGAATTTTATATATAGGTCTGTGTAACACAAGTTTAGACATTGAGTGCGACCATTTGCTAAGGGCCACATGAGAGTACATTCTCTGATAGTTTTCTTATTTGATCGTATCTATGCTACATGTATTTAGTATTGTGATATTTGATTCTTGACATGATGTTACACGGATTGGTATATGTGGATCCCCTTTATGAGATGTTATTGTTTGTGATTATTCATTGATTATCGTATCAATTTTTATAATTACTCAGTGATTACCACGATATCTTTGTGATTATATAGACCGTGATCATCGTGCATGATATTATAGACCGTGCATCATAATTTACATATTATAACTTGTCATGATTTGGATCCATGTACTAGTCAGGGGCAGAGAAGGTATTAGTGGATATATGATCATACCTTATAGCTCGTGATATAGTGTAGCCCGTGATAACTAGCCGATTATGAAATTTATGTGTGGTTGAACTAGTTCTCTTTATTTATAGACCGAGCTAGGCCCAAGCCGATCACATATCATACTAATATTTCAAGGCACTTATTGTTATAGTGTCTTTCATTTTATGTTTATTACAATGATGTTTCTTATCATATTACTCTGATTTACCTTCCATTATCTGTCGTGATATTCTCTTGTCGTGATATTCTCTCTAGTAGTGATGTTTACTATCCTAGTGGCTCTTTATCATTTATTTTTATTGCTATTACTTTTTTATAGCTTCTGTCATTTATTGGAATTGTTATTGGATTGTACTTCGCTCTAATTCTGACTGGATATATTTTTCAAATGATTACTTGAAAGAGTGGTGTCCTACATATTACGGGCCCCAGAATGGAGAGCCAGCTAAGGTAGCACTGTTAGTGCAGGATGATCTAGTACCAGCAGTTGAGGATGCTCATATAGTTATAGTAGACACTTAACTAGTTTCCCTTATTGTACTGGATATGTCTCCAGCTTAGACATTTGGCATGTTATTTATATTTGAGATTTATTATGCTTTGTGATAGACTATTAGCCATGGATATTATTGTGATGACTAGTTTGAGACCTTGTGATTCCATTTCTTCTATTTTGATATCGTGTCATTATCTTCCTCTAGTTTATTATGGTTGAGTATTGATTATCATATTATATTATCATCTTTTTCTCCGTATATAGTTGAGATATCGTTGACAGGTTTCATATATTATTGTGTTAGATGATTAGATAGTATTGTTGACCTAGACAGCGTTCTACCGTCGATGTTGTGGCATAGGTTGGACGTACCCACATACTCGTAATCCCACACCAGGTGCTGGTCATGACAATTTGTTTCTAATGCTCACTACTGGTGGTAGTATTAAAAAAGAACTCTTGTTGGAGTTAATGGTAATACTAAAATCACTTACGGCATATTTAAAGTAGCTTTCTTATCCTAATTCTTTTTCCTAAGTGACCAACAAGAAAGGAACAAGAATTCTGTAAACCCCCTGAATTTTTAAAAATATTAAACTTGGATTTTTCACAATTTTCTGGAATTTTCTGGGAAAGTTTCTGTAATTAAAATTAGGTTTCTAATTATTAAATAATTTTTAATTGATAATAAATAATATTAAAATATTATGGAAATAATATTTATGGGTGTAAAATGGAAAACAGGACTTAGGGTAATTTTTCTGGAATTTATCGGGCCCCGGACCTATTTTAAATCACCTAAAAACTATTTATTTATTTATTAATTAATTATTTATTTTATTTACTTATTTATTTATTATAAATCCTAAACCCTAACCCGGCCCAAACTCTCAGCCCGGCCCAGCCCGTAAACCCTGGCCCAATACCCTGGCCCAACCACGGCCCAGCCCACCCGCCTAACGGGTCGGGTCGGGTCCACCCGCGAGCCCGACCCGCCGCGGGCCCGACCCGCTAACGACCCAGCTCCCAGCCCCCGCACGACCCCGCTCCGGCGCCCGATTCCTCCGCCGCAACCGCCGGCCGACCTCCACGCTGCTCGCCACGACCTCCCGTTCCCCGCGTCACCCGCCGCCTCGCCCGGCTCCCTCTCTCCTCTCCCCACCCTATAAACCCCCTCTCCGGCAGCTGCCCCGACCCCTGACCACGCTCCGCCACCGCCCGTGCCACCTCGTCGCCACCGTTCCACCCTGACCTCGCCGTGCCGTCGTCCAGCACCGCCCGCTGCAGCCTCCTCTTTCCCCCTCTCCTTCCTCCTCCCTCGGCGCCGTCCCCGACTCCCAGACCCCGAGCTGCAGCTCCGGTCGACTCCGGTCGACTCCGCCCGGCTCCCAGCGCGCCGCCGACTACCAGCCTTGCCCCGAGCCCCCGACAACGCTGTCCCCGGCCTCCCTCCGCCTCAGCTCCGGCCGGGCCGCCGCCTCCGGCCTCCCCTCGCCGCCTCCACAGCAAACCCTAGCCCTAATTCTTACCCTGTGTCGACTTGTGTCGGGCACGACACGGACACGAGAAATCCTAATTTCTCGAGTCATGTTCAGGTACGTGTAATTTTCTCCTCGCTGCCCCGTTTTCAATTCTGTTAACTCCGTTGTGAAGCCTGTATGACCCTCTCGGTGCCCGGATAAACCACTCGGGACATCGCGTCCTGTGGTGATCGCACACCGTGATCCAAAAACAGGAAAAATAATGACCCGATTCACCCCGAAACTGGGTACGCCCCGCCAAACGGGACGACTTGGTCGCGAGCGGTCTTCACAGATACGTGCGCGTCGTTGATACGGACGTGTGAAATTTCGCAGAAGTCGATTCGGGTGTGCGTGCACACCGGGATCAACGCGTATTCGCGGACACCGTCCCGTATCCGCCTTTTCTGAATCATGTCCTAACTTTTTGTACACACGTCGGATCAAAACGAAACTTGCGCCATCGGACTCGTAGCGATACGCTGGTCCTGTGACCCAAGTTTGGTTCGATTCTGAGAACGTTGACGAAATTGCGTGTCGTGGGCCCCATAGGTCCCACTCGACGGGCGATTTTGTGATCGGCTCATCGAAATCCAATTCTGGAAGTTCTGTTGGGTTCGTATCATTGTTTCTGACCTGTTAACACTAAGTTTGGTGAATTTGGAGACCTTTGACCCTGACACGTTTTTCGGTGCAAAGCGGGCCCACATGTGGACCCCATTTTGACCCGAAATTGCCGTTTTTGCCCTTGTCTCCAAATTGGACTCAAGAACAGGCGTTTCTAGCTATTTGATATCTTCTGAGCATGATGGTAATGTTTATTTCAGCATCCGGAGACATTTCTAGAAATTTCTCGAGGATAGAACTCTAGTTGGGATCCAAACATAAGGCAAGTACCTGCACTTCAAGTTTATTCTTTATATTATGATAATTAGTTCCTTGCTCTACTAGCACCATTGGATGTTTACACGTAGTGTTAGAATATTGGATTTCATGTCTTGCTTTTCGTGTCGGGAGGGAGAATACTAGGAGGCATGTAGTTTACCCTTCCCCCTGTCCTGACTAATAGCTGTTGGTACACGACTGTACCATCAGCCGGATCTCGATTATTCCTGACTAATAGCCGTCTATGACATGCCGGATTAGCCTTATAACCCCCTATATGCCAACTATGTATTCTAAATACACAATTACACACACATAGTTTCTTGTCTTGTTGTAGTTCCATTTTCCTGTCTCATTATAATCCTGTTTTACTCATGTCCCTGCATAGCATTTAATCCTGTTTTACTTATATTCCTAATTTTTAGTGCTCAACCCTTAATTAATTTTACTACTTATTATGCATATCTTATCATGATACTTAGTCAGTTCTTTTCTACTTGTCATAAATATTTAGTTTAATCTTTGTTGTGCATTTGGTACTTTGCTCCTTTCCTGACTGGATTCGTTGACATATTAGGCGATGATGAGGACTATGCTCCCACCTTTTATGGCCCATATGACATAGCAGATGGTACATTTGAGGAGCCGGTTCCTACTCAGGAGACTACTTTTGAGGAGTAGTCAGCCAGTTAGCTAGTATTTTCTTTCAGCACAATACTCGGGTTTGCCCCGATTTATCTTCTGGTTTTGTATTAACTGTGGATTTGGTTGTCACAAATTAAATATTATGAAATCTTAGCATTCATATTTCCTGTGATTATCCTTGCCTGTTTATTCTTGTGGATGAGATAGATTTTAAATTTACCTGTGAATATGATCTAGACAGCGTACTACCGTCGATACTGCGGCGTAGGCTGGACGTACCCACGTACTCGTGCCCGAATATCCGGGTGCGGGTCGTGACAAATTCAATCAATTGAAACAAAGGAATATGATAGTGAAACTAAATGAGGTAGAGTTATATAGATTGTCTCATTATGCGAGGTCAAAATTTATGGATGGCATGTCTAAGACTCGCTAATTTTTGGAGGTTCTTAGTCCTGTTTTACAATCACAGATCATAGTACAATAATATAAATTATTTATGCAATATTATGGCCATGCGGCCGAGTTAGACCTGTACTATCCTTCAATTGTTTTAGTATAAGTATAAAATTTAAACAATAAATGACCGAATAATGGAGGAGAATATAATGCATAGAAGTGCACAAACAATGGCGACTTCCAATAGTGCAATCAGGGGGAACATATTATACCAGGTGTTACAATAAAGGACTTAATGATTATCATGTCCTAGAGGATAGATGTTTCAAGTGTGGTCTCCTCAGCCACATTACCCAAGATTTTCAATGAGGTAAAGCCAATCAGAATTCTTTACAACAACAAAAATAGCTGAACCATGGGCAGGCACCACTGGCTCTACAAGATGCATCGATGAATGCATAGAATCAGAGGATCGACTAATATGTGAAAGGTTGAGTCTTTGTATTGACTCAAGAGAAGGCTTACGCTCATATACCATTCTGATAGGTAAATTGCTATTTAATGGCGTTTTCGCACGAGTTTTATTTGATTCTGGTATAACCTATAACTTTATATCTACAGATTATGCCAAAAACATAGATTAAAAATAAAATTGTTCAACTAAAATCTTAGTCTTAATACTCCATCAGGAGTGGAGATGCCTGCTAACTTTATATGTAGGGATGGCTACATTTGTATAGGAGGTAGTAATTTGTCGTTAGATGTAATAGTTCTTGATATTAAAGATTATAATATCATACTCAGAATGGATTTGCTTAGTCCATGTTTTACGATTATTGATTGCACGATAAAGGGAGTTGTGTTTCGCCTACCCTGAGAGGCATAATTTTCCTACACATGTGACTTGGCATCAAAGGCATCCATATTGATTTCGGCAACAACGGCTCGAAAAATGTTATATTTTGGTTTTGATGGGTACTTATATTTTATACGAGACACAAAAGAAAGATGCAAATAAAATTCATACTGAGGTCGTGGCAAAATTCCTTGATTTTTTTTAGAAGAGATACTCGTAATGCCACCAGAAAAGAAATTTGAGTTCATAATTGAAACGTTTCCAGATAGTCATTTAATTTCTAGAGCCCCGTACAAAATGGCACCAGCAGAACTAAAAGAGATTAAGGTACAATTACAAGAATTATTGGACCGAGGATATATTCACCCCAGTATTTCTCTATAGGGAGCTTCGATAATATTTGTGAAGAAGAAATATGGATTGATATAGCTGTGCATCGACTATCGAGAGCTGAATTAATAAAGTGACAATTCAAAAAAAATATCCATTATCGCAAATAGATGATTTGTTCGATCTCCTGCATAGTATGACTGTATTTTCAAAAATATAACTTCGCTCAAACTATTATCAAATGAAGATCAAACCGAAAGATATATAGAAGTTGGCATTTCGTATAAGAAAAGAATCATGGTCATGTCATTTGGTTTGACCAATGCCCCAACAGCCTTCTTAGATATGATGAACAGAGTCTTTCGACCCTTCTTGGACAAGTTTATGGTTGTAAAAGAATTAGGAAGTTAAACATTTTATAATTATGCTACAGGCTCTACGAGAGAATAAACTTTATGCTAAGTTAAGCAAATGTGAGTTTTGGATGAGTAGCATGTAATTTCTTGGATATGTTATCTCAGTAGAAGGTACTTTCGTAGACCCAAAGAAAATTAAGGCAATGGTAGATTGGAAACAACCCACATCGACTAGCAAAATTCATAGTTTCCATGGTTTGCAGGTTACTACCGAAGATTTGGTAAGGATTTCTCAAAATTGGCATCGCCTCTAACTCGCTTCACCCAGAAGGGAGTAGTAATCAAATGGAGCAACGAATACGAAACTATCTTCCAAGAGCAATAGTAGTGTCTCTTTCAAGCTCTGATCCTTGCACTTTGGAATATTACTAAAGAATTCCAGATATACAACAATGTATTAGAATAGTCTTAGGATGTGTTCTTATGCAAAATGGGAAGGTCATATCGTATACCTCAAGACAGTTAAAGTGACATGAGAAAAAATCACACTACACATGATATAGAACTGGCAGGAATTGTCTTTACTTTGAAATTATGGCGATATTACTTGTATGGAGTGGTTTGTGGGCGTTTTATCAATCATAAGGTCTTAAAGTATATATTCACCCAAAAAATATGAATCTATGGCAAAGTCTTTGGTTGTAAATATTACGATTTGAAGATCAACTATATACCAAGGAAGGCTAATTATTGTGGCAGATGCATTGAGTCATAAATTTATGGGATTACTTTGATAGCAAGCCAAATACTTGAAGACTTAGAGAGCATAAGTATTGAGTTTCGAATTCATGAACGAAAATCATAATTGTCTCAAGTTCAACTTGATCCGAGTTTACTTGAGAAAAAATAATATTGTATAATAGGAAGATGAATTTAGGCAAAAGATCTGTGGGTTGATGAATATGGGTTAAGTAGTCGACTTTACCAGACACGAAGATGACACATTGCGGCTGAGAGGAAGGCTATGCATCCCAAAAGATAAGGTACTTTTGAAAGAAATACTGACAGAGGCTCATACCAAGTACGCATTGCACCGAGGGAGTACAAAGATGTATAAAGATCTGCATACAATTTTTGGTGGTACAAAATGAAGAAAGAGGTAGCCATGTTCATCTTGTAGTGTTAGGCTAGCTAGCGAGTGAAGGTGGGGCAACAAGGCTAGAGGGAAAGATGTAGAATGTCACCATTCTAGAGTAGAAGTATGATCATATCACTATATATTTCATAGTAGGCTCATCGAAGATGCAACGAGAAAATGATACAATTTGGGTCATTGTGGATAGATTAACCAAGTCAGTATATTTTATTACAAATTATCTCTTTGAGTGTCGACCGATTAGCCTAGTTGTACTTGGAAAAGATTATCCGGTTAAATGGAGTGTCAATTTTAATAGTATAGGATCAAAATGGATAATTTGTATCACGGTTCTGGAAAAGTCTATAGTAAGCAATGAAAACGCAGTTAAAGTTCAGTTCAGCATATCATCCTTAAACCAATGATCAAATTGAAATGGTAAATCAAATTCTTGAGGACATGATGCAGCTCTATGCAATAGATTTAAAAATAAGTTGGGATACCCACTTACCGTAGGCAGAGTTTGCTTATAACAATATTTATTATTCAAGTATTCAGATTGTGCCATATGGAGCATTATATAGGCAAAAGTGTCGGTCAACGATATATTGGGATAAAGTCGGTAAATAATAAGTACTTGGACAGGAACTGGTTCAGCAGGTCATCTAAAAGATCTTCATGATTAGTGAGAGGCTATTCATGATTAGTTAGAGGCTATGTGTGGCACAAATTTGGCAGAAAAGTTATGCAGATACTCATGGACGACCGTTAGAGTTCATAGTGGGCAATCGTGTATTTTTGAAGGTAATACCATCACATAGAGTTATGCAGTTTAGTGCGAAGGGCAAGTTAAGCCCGAGATTTGTTGTCCCATTTAAGTTCCTTAAGCGATTTGCTCTAGTTGTCTATCAGATCATGTTACCACCAGCATTGGCTGAAGTGTATTATATTTTCTATGTTTCTCAACTACAAAAGTTCGTACATTATCCAAGTCACATGGTAGACTTTGGTCCGTTGGAACTGCAAGTAGACTTGCCTTACGTGGAGAAGCCTATTCAAATTTTGGACATAAAAGAAATTTTTTTACCGAAACATGATATTCTTTTGGTTTGAGTTCTTTGGCACAATCATACTGTCAAGGAATCGAGTTAGTTGCTTAAGAAGAAAATGAATAAAAAGTTTGCATCCTTATTTAATAGTAGTAGTTTTTGTTTTAAGTTTATAGGATAAAAAAATTCTTAGTGGGTTATTATATAGTGCCCTATTCCCATTGCAGAGCATGGCGTAGGGTGTGGCTGGAATAGTCAACTTAGAATATGATAATAGGGAAATCTTGTTGGTATTGATTAATCGAGACAAAGTAAATTAAGGTCATTTCCTCTTTATGGATTGGATTCTCTAGAATTGAGTCCTAAATTTAGTGAATCATGTTTTGGGAATGAACTTTATATAATAGCCTTTTCTTAAAGCTTTTTATTATTCAGTTTTAGTTGTTGCTTTTGGTGTGGGTTTTATGATTCATTTTCATTGATAATTTTTATGAATATTTTTATTGCTTGCCTTCATCATCTTCGTATTCATATTGAATTCATAAGAGAAAGAAAAAAAAGAATACTAAATCATCGTTGGTGCAAATGTAGGTGAGCAAATAGGCACAACTTGACCGTCACGTGGGAAAATCTCTTTCTCTCGACAATGACCCACAGTGATTGGCTTTGGTCCATGGATCCTTAATCTTTACGCTTCACAAAATAATTACTTTGTTATCGCCTAGTATTATGATCAATGATACCTAGCAAGTATCATAAAAGATAATAAAACATAAGTAAGCACTTTGCAGACCTAGCAAGAAGCACAAAGAAAATAAAACATAAGTAAGCACATTGCTTTTAATCTGCTGTAAAAGAATGTTGGATATATTGTATTGTTATAGCAAAGGTTTTGAACCATTGCATCGTCATTTATGGGAAGTCCCTAGATTGGGAAGTAAATTCCTTGGATTGGGAAGTTAGTAATTTGAGTTACGGTCGGAGAAAATATGGTAAGACAAATGAGAACTGTGGCATATTTATCAAGTTTCTAATTATGCATGATATATTCTTTTTATAGTTAAAGTTCATATGCAAGCATAGTCATAGAAAACTAGTGCACAAGTTTTTGTTCCTCAAATGGTAATATAGGACAACAAAACTATTTTGGCCTAGGAGAAACAAGGATGGTGCTGACATACTAGTATCAAAATTGTGGAACCTTCAGTAAGGCTAGCTACCTGCACTATAAGGGGTACCATAATTCCACTAATAGTCCAGATAGCTTGTGGTCAATGACCTTCATATAGACATGTTATATAGCTAATGATGTCTTACATAGCTAGAGTAAGTTATTACTCATTTATAAGAAAGGATAAACAACCGTGGGTAAGAATCACCGAATGGTGAAAGTTATGATATTTCTTTTATATTTCTAGCATATATGAAATGTTAATTGATTCTAAGGCAAGATACAAGATTATTATTAAAATATTACTATAATATAATTTACTTTGTTGATTATTGGTGAGTTGGGTTAATTTATTGCTCATTAGTATACGATAATGTTCTGATCTATATCTCTATTGATACTTGGAACCTAGTGGATGATCGAAGACCTTAAAGAGTTTTTTGACTCTTTAGAAGCTTTGCACTCATTTTGAAGCTTTCAATTTAGAGAAGAAGCTTTTTACTAAATGTAAAACCCCTCAATTTTTAAATTTTTTATAGTTAATTAAATATAAATAATAATAAAATTAGTAATAAAATAAATTATTTATACCCAAGGTGGTATATATACATGTAGAGCTTATATTAAAGGTGTATAAAAAGAAATAAATTAAAATTAAATTAATTATAAAATAATATTATACCCCTACAGATGTAAACTTTAATTAAAATTAAATTAATTATAAAATAATATGTGTGTGTGTGTGTGTGTGTGTGTGTGTGTGTGTGCCTTTGTGTATGTAATACGTATATAAACATGTAGGTGGTAATATTAGGTATTTTTTTAAAGAAAATATTAAATAAGGATAAAATAATTCAAAATAAAGTAAAAGGTTAAATAAATAAATAATAATAGTTAATATAAGAATAATGGTAATAATACAAATTAAGAAATTATTTTTAAATAAAATATACTAAAATTAAAATAAAACAAGGAATCGAAAATAGAAAAAAAAAAGATATAAAAGGAAAATTATACAAAGGAAAAAAGAAGAAGAAATATAATGGAAAAAAAAGGGAGCGAGTAATGGGAAAAACACACACACACACACACTGCTCACCCGCCCCCAAGCAAGAAGTCCTCCCAGAACCTGAACTGAAGGAAGCCCCCTGCACGTAAGAAACACCCCCCTCCAAGCTTTCGAATCTAACCCAAAACTCAACCAATCTTGATCAAATCTTTTTCATTCTAATCTCAACCCTATTCTACTCCATCTAAAATAGAAAACCTACTTTTAATCCTATCAAAATTCAATCAAAAATCAGATTTAAAACCCATGTATATATATATATATATATGGGTTTTAAATCTGATTTTTAAATCGTAGCTTCGAAGCCTCTTCCTCATACCAGGATATTCCCTAGGACTTATCGACCACCCCCGACCGCCAGCATCACCACGGGTTCGCCGGAGCAGCCGCCAACATCGATCGGTCGACTGTGCACCGACAATGCACAGTCCAGAAGTTGATCTCAGACCCTAACTTTACGGCCTTTTTCTACAGTGTTGTTCGAATCGATTACGCAGGCACGTTCACAACCCAAATACCTACATGTTCTATTAAATAGTTTAATCTGCATCAAATCATAGGTTAGGATAAATTAGGTTCAATATCATGAAAAAACCAACCGTTTCATATATATTTGTTCAACAACTTTAAAGTCAGGGACCCTATTTGGAAGGATATTTTCCTTCAAGCTATTATCAAATTTTGATTTTTCTTGTTTTCCTTATAGTCAATATAACCAGGCTTAAAATCCAAAATTATTTCGAATTAAATTGCAGTATTACTCAATTAATAACCAGTTTGAAAATCGCGATAAAACTATTTTAAAAACATAGAAAAACTCTGATGTGGGGTCCGTCCCAACAAATCGGATCGCCTCATCACGTACCAGTTACACTAAAAGGTCCGTACGGTATTCTCTGATGTGTGGGCTTTGGCAGAATTCAAATTGGTTGCGTGTGTGTAACGAATTTGATCCGTATCCGTCGAAAATTCAAGTATCGACACTTTTGTAAATTATCTAATTACTTTGTGCACGCTCAACGAATCACAATAAAACTTTCACCGATGGACTCGCAGAGTCTAACTTGCCATGTTACTCCAGTTTTGTATGATTCCGATCTAGTCGACAAATTGCCGTTTTGTGGGCCCCAGGATTCGACTTAACGAGCAAATTTGTGATCGGCTTATCGGAATCCAAAACTGGATATACCGTTGAGTACGTATCGTTGTTTAGAATTTATTTAACCTATAATATGTCCAATTTAGAAACCTTTACTTCTGACACATTTTTGGTAAAAAATGGACCAAATATGGATACTGCTTTGACCCAAAATTATCGTTTTTGCTCCTATGTCCAAATTGGACGAATGAGTGGTATTTTTTGACTACCTCTCTCATTTTGGGAACATTGATAATGTTTATTTCAGCATCTAGAAACGTTCGTACATCTTCCTCCTTTTGTGCTACTATTGACTTGATGATTTCACTGCCAGAATATCGTCTAAACTTTTCCCGAACACCAAAAAAGATATCTTGCTATAATTACTTTTAGTATGATTTTATTTTAATATTTTTTTATAGTTTCATACTTTATTTTCATATAAATTATACGTCCAAGCTAGACTTGGGTGCAAATGACGATGTTCGTCATCTTTCGTATCTTTTATTTATTTTATGCATATTGACTTAGTTTTAGCGAACTACTTCCTGAATATGGGATATCTTTATATCTTATTGAACCATGACACACACATGACATGAGTTATGATATTTTTCTAGGGGCACGAACTACGTAGCTGACTGATCGTCGATACGTAAGTAACATATGACGATTAGGAATGTAATTGGTATGATTAGTGTATTAGAGAATTATACAGTTAAATATACTGGACATGTTGTGTATAAGACTAGGGCAATACGAGAATAAGGTGGAGGACAATAACTATGTGTATGGGAAGCCAAATCGGTGGCTATAGTATCCGGATGGAACTTGATGTGATTTTATTTATCAAATACCCTCTGACGTTGTTGAACGTTACGGATTTTTAGAGCATACAAATGCTTGCACTATATGTATAGGATGTGATGAGAGCCTAAATCCTACCCATGCATACGAAAGTTGTCCTCCAAACTACACAATGGATGGTTAGAAAACCCTTTTCATATTTATTTACTTATTGCAGTTCATATAGCTTGCTTTTATTTATCTTGTTACGTCTCTCTGAGGACCTGGATCCAGATATTTTTCCCAGGTGTAGATGATCAGGACTATTCGCAAGAGTACGGACCAAGAATTGCTACTCCATTCTATTTCATGGGGCTTTTTCCTTTGAGATTGTTTAATTCATAGTTGATAGACTTATTAGGTTGCAACTCTATCTTTTGTTTATTTATCTTAGTAGTTGGACCCTATTCTTATTCTGGTTTTGTAGTAGAATTGTTTCACCCAACTATTGGTCTTTGTTACACCCTAGTACCGGAATACGGAGACGGAGATAGCCAGCTACCCGTACAAGGTACTATACGTCGTACGATGATCGCGACTATACAAGACAAGGGGGTGCATGCTACTATCAAGTCTACTATGGTCAAGAACTTCTATGTCTCAATTATTCAAACAAGAAACAATAAGCATAGAGCATATATGATAAGCAATAAGGCATCCCAAACGCTTTCTCAAAATGTTCTGGAGTCTAACTGTGCAAAATAAGAAGCTGGAAGAGTAGTAAAAGTATATGACAGTGATCAGTTGTAGTATAATTTAATACAATCATGTAAGGAAACTAATGTCCAAACAAGCCGGCTAATAGGTGCCGGTGGCTAAACGCCCAAAAGAGTAAATGTTTATTGACGAGCAGTGAGGAAGAAAAACCCACTCGCTATCCCCTGCGACCATGTTCCTGGTACGCGCCATGAGTTGGGGAAAAGTATACTGCATCCTCAGGTGTTGGCTCAAAACCTGGACATGCAAAACCAGTAGGGTTAGACACCAAATAGTAAATACCACAAAGGAAGTACGAAATAGAAAAACAAAAACCCAAGAAAAATATATAATAATATATAGGTTCATTGTCGTAACTTAGTTTCATGGTATATCCTAGCGCTAAGGCTCAACCATACAACCAAACAAGGACAAGGGTTGAACCATCACACTATGATAGTCCATTTTCCTAGGCTACTAGCTGAATAATATAATCATAACTAAGTCCATTTCTTATATCGTACATTTATTTGTACGGCTTCCTATTTTGTGGAGTCTGAGGTTATCTCGAAATAATGCATAATAAGTATCCTTAGATCACGTCAGTGCTGAACATGAGTTAACTGAACCAAATTAATAAAACAGGTACTTGCAGGATGCACTAGTCCCCCGTAGGACCACTGCGCTAAAAATACGGTTTTAGCGGTTCCAGTGTTCCTATATTAAAATTATACCTCGGTATAATAATAAGTCAGATACTATACTCTACTAAGGCTGATGATATATAGTATCTATGATGGACAGTCTACAGCGCACTTAGAATGAATCTCTTTGGGAAGGTTCGTTGGCATAATCTCGAGATACCGTTCCCTCTAATGTTACTACCACTTTTAGTTACTAATTAGACCTATGTTGTGTTTGAAATCTCAAGGCGTGGTCAAATGAGAATTTTCCTGAAGATGTCGTACAATATACGGGCACGCTAGATGTAAAACCCCTCATCCAAAATTGGTATTTTGTATGTATTTTATATTTATTGTATTTATTTTAGATTATTTTAAAATAATTTAAAACCAAATTATTTCATTAGGATACTTCACCGTAGTTTGGACATTAATGATATAGGATGACCCCAAAATCTACATCGCCCTTCGTAGGAAGTAGCCTACATGGGAGACACTACTTATAGGATCTTCGCGTGACACAAAATTTGACCATTCAACATTAGTAAGGCACTAATATAACAACCGTAGTTTCTTGGATTTAATATTTAGATATTTTTATATATATATATATAATTTATTTATGGTTATTTTTCAATCCAAATACCCAACCCAAAGCCATAAATTAATTTATTAGACACTAGTAGCTTAAAATAGGGTAGTTAATTATATATATATATATATATATATATATATATTTATTTATTTATTTATTTATTATGTAGAAATTATTTTAGGAAGATAGAATTTGAAACCTTCTTGAGACAGGGTCCACATTTGCACCCTACCCACTTTTAGAGCCAATCAAATTATAATGTTTCCATATTTGGAAACACTATATTTTAAATATTCAATTTATCCATTTTTGGTAGAATTTACCTCTTTAAATTCATAAATCAAATCTTTGATTTATTCCCCTACAAATTAGGATCTTAATTAAATATAAAGTTTTTAAATTAGTAAAGACCCCTATGCAATCTTGTTGCATATCAATTTAAATATGAAATAAATCTTTTAAAATCTAATTTAAAGATTTTAGAGCATCCTCTTACCCTATTTTAGCCTCTTAAAATCATATCCATAGATGAAAACACTAAATCAAATCCTAATCACCCACCTAACTACTTATATTTATCAACCCCCTAACACCTAAACCTAATAGGCGACCTCCTCCTCTCTCAAAACTATGACCAAGAAGCCTCTCCTCCTCTCTCCCTTCTCTCTTTTTCATCTCCTTCCTTTCTTCCAACTTTCCTCTCAAGGCAGACCACCCAAAGCCCTTGGCCGAAACCATTAGGTAGACAAAAAATACCCCTTGAGGCCGGCTACTACTGCAACAGATATTGGCTGTTTACTATAGTAAAATCACTCCCAAGACTTTATATTCTTTATCTATTATATTTCATATAGAGCCCCCTCAAGTTTTATGGAGTTTTGAGTCCGTTTGACGCTCCAAAATATCCGTGTCGTAAGAAGCACTCTATCGTAATCACGATCTTGTAAGTTTTAGAATTTCTTTTAAATAATTATTTTTCCATATATAAACTCCTGTGAGAACTCATAAATATGTTAGATGTTAAATAAGGAAACCCCCATGCAGAAACCCTAATTTTTACATAAAAACTGCTCTTAGATGACACAAAACCAATTCTTGGCAATGTCGTGATCATATTAAATTAGTATTATTGTATGTTGATATTTTATTATTAAAATATAATTTTTTAGAAATTAAATATTTAATTTTAGAATATAAAATAATTTTTTTATTATTAAATAAAAAATAATTTTGTTAGTAATTAAACTCCATCGTGGATATACCATCCTTTGACATGTATACTAGCAAAGTTTGGTTGTCAACCATAATAGGATCAACTTGTAGATAGTGAAACCCTAATTATTTTGTATAGATAAAAGAAATAGTATTTATTGTATTTATTACTAATTTTACCATATTTATTTTGATTTTATTTCTATTTATAAAAATTAATTTTTTAGTTTTTTTTATGTAACAAGTTGGCCTAGTTTTGACAAAACTTGACCCCGACAGTTTTAGACTTAAACCCCGACCAAAAATCTATATTTTTAGAATTTAAGATTAAATTATTATATTTTAATTCTAAATTTTTAAGTATTATTCTAGATTTACTTAATTGTCAATATTTGATTTTTGGTGACTAGCAGGTAACCCGTTATGACCTAGTTTTGGTTTCTACTTGGTTTTTCACTCATAAAATTTATAGGAGACGACCCTATTACTAAAAACCCTATTTTTCCAACAAATTCCAGAATTAATATTTTATTAAATAATTTTTTTAAATAGTTTTTGATAATGTTTAATGGTTAGTAATATTTTGGTGTGGAGTTACTTGCATATGCAAACAACGTAGGAGTATTAACTAGATAATAACTTAATTTGACTAGAAGAATAATAGTATAATTAGTGTAATAATTAATTGGTAGGTATTCTAGACATTTTTTTGGATAGCTCCGGACCATATTTGTTGTGCTCGCAACTTGGCTTGGAAGGCAAGTACACATTTCTTGATTGCATTGTTCAGTTTACATTATGCCTAGTTTTTATTGGTTTAGTTGTTTGCACGCATCTTAGAGTAGAAGACTTACCCAGTATCTTGTAAAGATACGTAGTATCTTCTGACCTTACACTGTTTTAAACGCGTTCACTGTCTGAGTGAGAGAGTGAATGGACTAGCATGTCGACTGATCATTGGTACGAGAGTTCAAGTCTTGTGTTAGTAGTTGGTGGTGGTTTAGTTTTCTAGATATTATTTGACATCATTGCATTATGTCTACACCGCGTATACGGTTCGGATAGTTCATTGGGAGGGAAGAATCTGCTAGTGAACGTATGGGATTTCTATTTTTTACTGTATTATGAAAATGTTACAACTGTGTAACCTCCGAGTTCTACAGAACACTTGGTGGGATGACTGTTCTTCTATTTCTTCTCCCTCATGCGCCATTAGAGATGTCTCGAGTGCATATCACATAAATGGTTTAGTTACCATATTTATTGTTTACTGTTTTACTTTCATGCATGTAAATTTTTTGTGTGCTTGTTATGTCCGTCTGAGGACATGGCACCATTTCCAGGTATAAAAGATCATGATTATTTGTAGGAGCACGAATTAGGACTGGCTACTTCTTTCTCTTTCGAGGATGTCTTTCCTTAAAACTTCTTGATCACTAGATGATGTACTTATTTTGTTGTCTTTCGTTTCCTAGTTGGTAGTAGATTTGTCTCCATCCGACTAGTAGTTCTTCTCGACTATTTTCTACTTGGTACATTGCCATATTTGGTTATATATTTCTGTTTGGTTTTGTGGATGAGATTAGTATTGCCTGTGACTTATGAATTTATATACCACTTGGTAATTATTATTCATAAAATAGCATACGTATGTGTATGGTTTTCATATATTGGAGTTGCCATGTACATAAGGCTGGCATGCTTACGTATTTTTAGTCCTACGTATTTTGGGACTGGGGCATGACATGTTTTTAGTGGTGGCCCATACAGGTCGAGAGTATATTATCTTTGTTACGTTACTGTACTGGGGAAGCCTACAAATATGATTAGAGTATAGGATCTCATCCACATATTTGACTTTCCTTTTTATTTTCGTACCGAATTCTTGAACTCATCTACCTTCCTTGACCTTCAAAATTATACTCATTTAATTCTCTTGACATCGGTATCCTTATTTTCTCACCTCTTCCTATTTGATGTACTTCCCTAATAGTTCTTTAAGTATAGCCTCCTGCCAGAATATAGGAATCCTTGTTGTTAGAAGATAAATATGATAGCATACCTACTAAGAAAAATAAATTAAAATATTGGCAGCTCCCAAAATATTAGCATACCTAATAAACCCTAGCATCCAACACATGTAAATTGATTGACCATTATCCCTTGATATATTTAGGAATGACTTAGAGTAGTATAGACATTACTAGGGTTTATTAGGACTAAACCTAACATCCATGATGAGATAATATAAAAGGACTATAAATTTAGATTCTTGTCTTGATATTAGCAGTACAACACCCTAGAAAACAAGAGGAATGAACCAATACCTTAGTAGGAGCAAGGGTACCCTACCTTCATCATAGTAGATCCCCTAGAATCTATGATCATCGTTGAGTCATACTTGAGTCTCCATGAATCACCGATCGTGCTATCTCATCCAACTGCCTATATACTTTCCCATCTTGAGTTAATCTCTCCCTCCATCATATATCAATTATCATATCTCTTTACCAATTAAAACCTATTGAATGATTAGAACCTTTTTTTTTATCATACCTCGAACATAGATACTAGCATACCACCTTCCCTTAGGAAACCATAATATTATCAAAAATCTCTCTATTTACTTTTATATCTTGTTTCTCTGAAACCTTAATGCTCGCTATTTGTTCAAGAAAAAATAATTGTTCCTTCATCTTTCCAATCGTGCCACCTTACCTTTGTAGTGGTAGGCCAAGTGATTTCCAATAGTCTGGCATCAACTCTATACAGAACTCTACTGCTCTAACTGGGGGTAATCCGAGAAGATCGTTGGGAAAGACATCCATAAAATCTTCAACTATCTTGGGCAGTGGATTTGCTTTATTTGCTATTGTTATGACTCCTCCCTTATGATGGTCTCTTGCTATTCTGCTAAGAACAAACTCTTCTAGACCGAAAATTCTAAACAACACTCTACCCTCACGGTAGTATATCATTGTATGACTGTCTCTCAACCAATCCATGCCTAAGATAATGTCAAAATTATCCATAGGTAACTCGATCAACTTTGCAGGTAATAAATGCCTACATACTATAACTGGACATGCTAGGCACACCCAACTAACTTCTATGATCCCATTGTCAGAGAGTATATTCAGTCTCGCTGGCAATGCCTATCCAATATGTGTCGCATATTGTGCAGATATAAATGACTGTGATGCTCCAGAATTAATTAAAGCTATGGTAGGAAAGGTTGTAACAAAAATGTTACCTGCAACTACGTAGCCCGAAGCCATAGCTTCCTCCAAAGACAAGGTGAGTGTCTGTCCTTGGCCTTATTGAGCTCCCTGTTGCTGTCTTCCTTATTATCATAGTTGCAGCCCCGGATGATTCTGTTGTTGCTGCCTATAAAGCTTGGCCTGCGTCGGCAACGAACGTTGAGCCAAAGGTTGTGCTGCTACTGCTGGTCCTCCTTGCTGCACTGCCCTTGGAGCTGGCAATGCAGAAAAATATTGTCCTGGCCCTCTTGGCCTCTGCATCAATGGGAACGTGACAACGTTGTGATCAGGGATACTACATCTCAAACATAGTTTGTTAGCTGTCCGACAAATATCCCGTGTATGACCTTCCTTTCCACAGTAGGTACAACCTGTCGGCGCTCTCCGTCGTTGTTGTTGCTGCTGCTGTTGCCGAGTTGGTACTGTCACTGTTGAAACTATCGCCCTCCGTGGTGCTGAATCATAGATACGAACGCCAGAAGATGGTGCTGACGTTTGGGGTACTGTTCTCCCTCATTTTTCTATCCATGAGGTCTCTTTTGATCCATTCTTCTTGATGCTATCCTTTGAAAAGTAAGCTTAACCCTCTTAGATACTATCAATACTGCCTCGAAGGTCTGGTAGTCGTGCACCTCTACCATGTGCAATATCTCCAAGTGAGTCCTTGCTGGAACCTCATTGCTCTCTCCAACTCTGTTGCCACTATGGTTGGAGCAAATCTGCTAAGTTGACAAAATTTTGCCGCATAGCAGTCTACTATCCTTCCAGCTTGCTTGAGGTTAATGAACCTTTGTTACAACTCACACTGAGCCACAATCCCAAAGCACTTTGCCCTGAACTGGATCCTAAAATCCTCCTATGAAATATGACTCCTCAATTCTAGATCCATCATGGCCCACCAATCCCTTGCCAGATCTTGGAGTTATAGGCAAACCAAGTCAACTTGTTCTTCGATTGAAACTTTAGCTACTGTCGGGATGGTCTCAATATCCGGGAGCCAATCATCTGTCATGATTGCATCCTCCGTGCCATCGAACTATCTAGGGTTCATTCTACAAAAACTAACAGATGTCCCAGAATATATTCTTTCGCCTCGTTCTAGGGCTGTCTGCAAACTTTGGTTCAACTGGACATTTTGTTCCTGCTGCTGGAGTTGTTGTTATTGATGTTGATATTGTTATTGGTGTTGTTGTTGCACTACTATTTGGTATTGTTGGGCAGCCAATAATCCATGGATAATCTCTAGCAAGGCCAGGGTATCTAGTACTACCGACACTGCGGGAAGTACATGGACACCTGGAGCCTGCTGCTCTATCCCATTCATCGTGGGTTTAACTCGGATCCTTGGCTGGGGTTCCACAGGATTTTGTTCTACTAGAAACTCTGCCTCTCTTGTTGCTACAACATTGGGGAAAGGAGAAGCACTAAAGAAGAGAACAAGAAACAACAAGCACAGTACGATAAGGAATAAGGAAGCAACCAATCTAGACAAATTCAAGCTGAGTATCGAAGAGAATGAATTCAGAATTTCAAGAAGGATCAAGTTTGATGGAGACTCCTATGACCATGACACCCCATAAGTCTAAAGAACGGTCCTGCATGGGCCACCAATAAAACCTTTTTATTCCCCATTATCGGAATACGGAGACGGACATGTCTAGCTACCCCACACAAGGTACTATACGTCGTACGGCAATCACGACTGTACAAGACAAGGGGGTGCATGCTACAATCAAGTCTCCTATGGTCAAGAACTTCTATGTCTCAATTATTCAAAGAAGAAATAGTAATCATAGAGCATATATGATAAGCAATAAGGCATCACAAATGCTTTTTCAAAATGCTATGGAGTCTAGTTGTGCAAAATAAGAAGCTAGAAGAGTAACAAAAGAACATGAAAGTGATCAACTGCAGTATAATTTAATATAATCATGTAAGAAAACTAATGTCCAGACAAGTCAGCTAACAGGTGACAGTGGATAAACGTCCAAAAGAGTAAATATTTTTTGACGAGCAGGGAAAAAGAAAAACTCACTCGCTATCCCTTACGACCATGTTCCTAGTACGAGCCAAGAGTTGGGGGAAGGTACGCTGGATCCTCAGGTATTGGCTCAAAACTCGGCCATGCAAAACAAGTGGGGTTAGACCCCAAATAGCAAGTATCACAAAGGAAGCACGAAATAAAGAAACAAAAATCCAAGAAAAATATATAATAATACATAGGTTCAGTGTCGTAACTTAGGTCCATGGCATATCCTAGTGCTAAGGCTCAACCCTACAACCAAACAAGGGCAAGGGTTAAACCAGCACACTATGATAGTCTATTTTCCTAGGCTACTAACTGAATAATACAATCACAACCAAGTCCAATTCTTATATCGGCCAATTATTTGTACGGCTTGCTATTTTGTGGAGTCTGAGGTTATCTCAGAATAATACATAATAAGTATCCTCAGATCACGCTAGTGCAGAACATGAGCTAACCAAACCAAATAAATAAAATAGGCACTTGTAGGATTTATCGGTCTCCCGTAGGGCCACTGCGCTAAAAATACGGTATTAGCAGTTCCAGTGTTCCTATATTGAAACAGTGGCTCGGCATAATAATAAGTCAGATACTGCACTCTACTACGACAGATGATATACAGTATCTGTGGTGGCTAGCCCACATCGTACTTCGAATGGATCTCTGTAAGAAGGTTCATTTGCGTGATCCGGGGATACCGTTCTCTCCAATGTTACTACCACTTTTAGTTACCTAATTAGCCCTATGTTGTGTTTGAAATCTCAAGGCGTGGTCACATGAGAATTTTTCTTAAGATGTCTTACAAAGTACGGGTATGCTAGATACGAATCCATGGAAGTCAAATCTGGATTCACCCGAGCGTGTATGCAATATTCAGACAATCAATATCCTAGCCACGCTTTGGTAGTTGACTCGCTTATTATGCCAGTGCTGGGGAAACAATATATATATTTATAATATCACGCGTTCAGGAATTTGGAGTCATTCTCGATGCAAAATCCAAATATAATCACTTAACTCACTTAACACGTGACACGATATGTCGTACCTCGGCGCACATTAAATCATGAACAATTATCAGTCAATAGTAGTATCAGCACGAATACAGTATTTAAGTCCAATTACCAATTATACATTGGGTCACATAAATCAAGAAACATTCAATCAACAAGCAGGGCCGCATGGGTCTCTAGGCCGCATGGGAAGTCAGGCCGCATAGGTCTTTAGGCCGCATGGAAAGTCAGACCGCATATGAAGTCAGGCCACATGAAAAGTCAGGAGACATGAAGTCAGGCCACATGAACCACTTGGCGGCATGATTAGGATTAAGGCCTACTCCTTAGGACAAGTGATAACGTGATGGGCAATAAATAAAGTGTTAGTAATGAGACATAAAGTGACTGATGTGACTAATTTGACTGATGTGACAACATAAAATGTGTCAGAAAGAAAACACAAAGCCATAGAAATAAGTGCCAACGATTCAGAGCCATGCGTCCAAGAAAATAATGGTTGTATGCTATCCAGGCCACATGGGTATCAGTGCCGCATGGGGTTAAGGGTCGCATGGAGTTCTCTTGGACTTACCGAATTTCTCATTCGTTCAGCGAGTGAAAGCATAAGGTGTTCAAGGACACTTGTGTAAATGAAGACTCATGCGTCCAACAAGATGGACGCATGCTGTCAGTATGAGGCAAGAGTTTAAGTCACATAACCCACTCAGACCGTATGGCACTCTCAGCCTCATATGCTCACTGGCCGCATGGGAACTTCTTCTTCTCCAACAGCAGGTTCGGCCATTATGAAAAAGCTTCAAAAACTAAAATCTTGTTTTGTCCATAAAATCCTTATTTTAAGTCTAAATCGGGTGAACTAAATGCCAAAATGCTCTAAATTAAAAGCTCTATCATGTAGAAAAAACTGGTTTTTCAAAGACACAGGTTTAATAGATCAAAACCAAGAAAAACTCATAAAATCTATAAAAAACTTAAGTTTAGAAATATAGATCTACACTAATCCATCCATCAAAACAGAAAACTCCAAGAACTAAAAGTGCATAGAAACACATAATAAACATAAAGGAACAATAATATGGAGGGTTTCTCTATTTTTCATGGAAGGTGTACTTGCCTATGGAAATGGGGAGAGAAAACTAAAGAAAGAGGAAGTAATGAAGAAGTGAAGAGAGGGAGAGAGAGAGAAAATATTGGGTTAAATATGGAAGGGTTGAGGGTTGAACCAAAGGTTCTCATGAGTTGAACCAACCCACAAAATAAACCATGAACCAGGTTAAACCAAAGAATGGTTCTAGTCTCCATGCATATGCAACCATGCTAAAATAAAATATATTCCAAATACGTATATCGGGAACGGAGAGTGAAAGTCTTTTTGACTATTTCGTACTTGGTTCATTCACATATTTGATTATTTATTTCTATTTAGTTTTATGGATGAGATTAGTTGTACCCATTGACTGCCATTTATTTGATCTATTTATTATAAAGCTTACGTGTGTATTCGAGGGTTTTATAGATTGGAGTATCCTTCGTATATATACTGTTATCATGCTTGTATATACCTGGTCCTACGTATTTGGGACTGGGCGTGACACTAAATGTGTTTTATTTTTATTTAACTAGAGATATGATGTATGGAACCCCTGTATCTCAATTCAATATTATAAAAGTTATCAATAAAGATATATTTTACTTTTGTTCTATGTTATTCAAATTCTCTGTAATCTGTTGCAAAATTCTATAAAAATGATATATTTTATAAAATAAGTATGATTATGCCTTGTGAAGGAAACTCTAAAGGGGCGGTGAATAGAGTTTAACAATAATAACAGTAACATTATCAAATAATCGAATAGTAATTACCAACACAAAATATTTATCAATAATATAAAGAGATAAGTAAAATATGAGAAGTCAAAAATGCTAACACCACGATGTATGGTTGTGTCCTTCATGGAGAGTATTCCAATCTCGAGAACTCTTACCCGTGTTCGCCATTAAATTGTAAGTCTAAAAGAACTTTCTTTAATAGCAAATTAAAGAAAGTACAAAGAGGTCCTAGATTGAGAGGTATAATTTTTTTTTGGGACGTAACGATGGAGATTGAGTGTTGCAGTGACTATTTTACTCCGTTGATAATCCGATGTGGGAGTGAGGAAGCTCTTTTCTGCTCTCTCTCATGTGCATGTTGCTCGCCTCTTCTGCATGGGTGTGCTAACCGACTATTTATAGCCGACAGGATGACGGGCTATAGATGCCGTATATGCCACTTTTTGATCGCCGCATGGGGACTCCTTCAATAGAATACGGTTGTAACTGGACTGCATACTACGGGCGTGCGGTCACGTAGCCTTGGTTGGAATATGCGGTTGATACAATCACGGTGAAGGGTTATAGTCGTTATTAACCCATTATGTGCGCGACCTGGTTAGCTGGATACGTGGTTTATACTAATTGCATGAGGATCTCTTCGGTTGCAACAAAAAAGATCATGCAAGTTTGAAGGTCACATAACTTCTTAGCCGCATATGTGCTATCGTCCGTCCTTGGTATGATGGGCACTTTGGCTTCATGAGGACGAGGATGCATCGAGTCGAGGCTGCTTGTGTGCTCTCGTCCGCCCTTGGTCTGATGGATACTTTGGCTTCATGAGGACAAGGACGCATAAAGTTGAGGCCGTATGTGTGCTCTCATTTGGCCTTGGTTGGATGGACACACTGGTCGCATGATGATGAGGCTGTATGGGTATATAGCCGCATGCAAGCTCTCATCTGGCCTTGGTCGAATGGATACTCTGGCTGCATGATAATGAGGCTACATGGGCATATAGCCGCATATGAATGGATACGTGGCATGGCACGTCTATCAAGGCCATCAATAAGTTGATATAATCTTTTGTCTTTTTCTAAGCCGTTGCCTTTACGAGTCTCGAATTATCTCAGTGTGACAAGTGATGTGTCAGAGTCTGACAGTAATCGAATGTTGTGTCAGGGAGTCTTATACGGCCTTCCTGGTCTGTGATCGTTCAGGCTGCATAGAGTATACAATGAGGCTTCTAGATCTTTGGTTGATCAGGCCGCATGTGGCTTCTCTACGGCTTGGTTCTTCAGGCCGCATATGGCTTCTCTACAGCTTGGTTTCATTTTTTTTGGGGGCATGACCTCTATGTGACTTGTATTATTTTTATGATTATACAAGATCCCCTTCAAAGTTTCCAAAATGACAAGTTTGGAATACTTTGAAAGAAGCATAGCCGAGCGCTATTGGCCGCATATGCATGAAGGACCGTGTATGACATCTCTAGAGGGGGGTAAATAGAGTACAGCAGAATAATCTACCCAATTTAAAATTAAGCAGAGTGAAGGCAGTAAATAACTAGCTGTGTATATGCTATATAATAAAGTAAGAGAAAGAGAGAAAACGCAAATACCGCGATGTATACTGGTTTCCCTCTGAGAGGACTAGTCCAGTCTCGAGAACTCAAGATCGGAGTTTTATCCACTATAATCAATACTAGTGAATCACAAGCTTTTATTCGAAGGCTTGTCGACTTCTTACAACCACGAGTTTTGATCTAAAGGCTCGCAACTTTACATAGAAGAGGGGCTTGATGAACCAATCTCTTTACAACTCTGTAGACTTCTAGATCGAGACCGCACTTGGCACTTAGAAGGCTAGGGGGTTGATCTTGGAGAGAAAAAAGTTTAGGCTCTGAGGGTTTACTCACTATAGGATAGAAAGATTGAGAATGGTTGAGTGAGTAAGAATGTGAAAATCCAACTCTATTTATAGGTTATTACCAAACCGAGTTCGAACAAAATTTGGTTGGGAATATTTGAATTTTCGAATGTTGGAGGCCAAAAAATCAAGAGCTGTTTAAACTGGTTTATTTCATACCAAAAGGGTAACCGAGTTCGGGGCGAATTTGGTCTGAATTCTATTATTTATTCTAGTAAGGTTTGGGTTGAATGTAGAATGATTTATGGATTGGTTCATGGGTTTATTTGGGTGGACTTGGGTTATGCCAGTACGACTCGATGTACATAAGTCCTAGACTTATATAAAATATCAAATTATAAATAAAAACCAAGAATACTGATGACGTCAAACTTCTGAAACATCTGCTGACTTGAAGACTCTTTTTTCCTTGACGGCAGTTGTCTAAAGATAATCAGCGGAACCCCCGGGTACGAGGCTCCAGATAAGTCATAGGCGGTTAGACAAAATCTTCTAATATAACGCCGTCTTTGGCTCATCGTCATATAGCATATGTCCATTACTGATCTTGCTTATTGCTTTCTATAAGTATATGTTAGACGAACAAGAAAATATACATAAGCAAATATTACATATCTGGATAATGTTGAGTTTAAGTAGAAGATACTATAGTGATTGATCGATTACCATAATGCTAAACTTAATCGATTAGCCATATTCAAAAACTCAACATAAACATTGTGCCAACAATGCAAGGGCATTCCGCATAGTACCACGGCTGTATAGTTCTGACAGGCTGTTCGATCATTTAATGGGCAGATTTTATTTATCATTGAGCGGATCTCTTGGGATTTTGTGTCGTCTCCTGACACGGGGCTCGAGGCAACGGTTTTCGAGAAGATCAAAGAGGACCAAGTAGATCGAGGCATCAATTTTATCTCATTAACCGCTCGGTTCATTGCCTCGATCCCTTTATGTGATTTTGGAGCCTATAAATAGGCATTCAGGGGAAGAGAGAGAACTTTTATTTCTTTGTTTTCTTCCTCATTTTCCTATGAAGGATGCCGCAGGCTGCGGCCCTTCTCGCCGAGAAGTTTGTCCGAGGCGGCCTTGATCTGTAGCCTCCTGAATTTTCTATTTTGTTTGGAGGTAGGGGCACCCCACTTTTCATGTTGGGCTACCAAGGACACAGAGACACCAGTGCACAGTTTTGCTACGTGGATGAGAAATTATCTAGAACACGAGCATACTCTTTACACAGCCTTACCTCATGGAAGAGAGATCATCGCGAACATGCTCATGCTTTTCTCATGAGTCTATCGCATAAAAGGGTAACCATCCTACGCCAATTAAGATTCTATCACATGGATGAAGGATTGACCTAGACATACGACAACTATGATTCTGTCGCATGGATGGAGGCTTGACTCGACATGCCCATCAAAACCGAAAAATTCAAATATTAAAAGTGTTTAGAATCCTAATGAACACTTATTAGATTAACAAAATGCAAAAAAAGAGCAAGAATCAAAAATCAAGAGGTTTCTTCATCTAATGCAAGGTGTACTTGCATAAAACGAAGGAAGGTGGAAAGTGAGAGAATTAGGGATGAGTGAGAAAGAAGTTAGTTTATGTATGCTAGGGTTAAGGTTTATACCATGGGTTCACTCATGACCAAACCAACCCAATAATTAAACTATAAGTCTAATTGAACCAAATAATAGCTCTAGTCTCCATGACATGTGATCTAATCACCAAGAAAGCAAGAATTAATATCAGTAGGAAAACTAATATGTCCCAAATACGATTATCGGGAACGGGAGTGACATCTTTACCCACCTTAGAAAAATTCCAAGGCCCATGGGTCGTAAAATTCTTTTCTCGTCAGCTCGTCCTAGGTATCGCTGCTTGACCTCACCCCAGGGGCACAACCAGCGACTCTCCATAGCCAATTGCCTGACTTGCTTACCTCCGGGTGGTACCTCCCTTCGGTCGGGTGCCAGGTTCCTTGTGAAAAGTCTTGATTTCTTTCGTTCTTATCCTCGAAATTTGAATCCAAGTATTGTTAGAGAAATTAGGACAATCATGATACTAATCTATAAGCGAATCTATACATGCAAGCAATCACTCATAATGAAGCAAAGCAACATCACAACACATAGGTGATCGATGATCACAGAATTCGAGGTATGAAGGCGTACCAAGATCGAATATCGTTCTCGTGCTCCCACATCGATTCTCCTAGAGAGTGATGGCCCTAGGCAACCTGGACAAAAGAAATAGTCTAATTGTTAAGCACCTTCTCCGTTTGGTCTAATATGGTGGAAGGTTGCTCCTCATAAGATAAGTCGGTACTAACAACTAATTCAGAGTGATCAATAATATGGATCAGATCCAGAACATACCTATGCAAATGAGACACATAAAATAGATCATGTACCTCATGTAGCAAAGGCAAAATGGTAAGACGATAAGCAATATTGCCTACCCGCTCGAGAATATCGAACGGATCTATGTATCACGGACTAAGATTCTCGCGAACCCCGAATATAATGACTCCATGGGGCAGCAAAATCTGTAAGAATATGTGGTCATCGACAAAAAACTCTAAGGGTCTACGATGATGATCTGCCCAATGCCGATTCCTATCTTGTGTAACCCGAAGTCATTCTCTGATCTGTTTGACAACTTCTACTGTCTGCGTGATCATCTCAGGGCCTAACATCTTTCACTCACCTATATCATCCCATGTCAATGGTGACCTGCACTTTCTCCCGTATAACGCTTCGAATGGTACCATTTGAATACTGTCCAGATAGTTATTAGTACACGAGAACTCAACGAGATAAAGGTAATCTTTCCAAGACCCTCAAAAATCTAAAGTATAAGCTCGTAGCATATCCTCCAACGTTTGGATGGTTCTCTCTGATTGTCTGTCTGTTTGAGGATGGTAAGTGGTAATGAATCTCAACTTGGTGTCCAAACTCTGATGCAAGATTTTCAAAAAATATAAAGTAAACCGAGTGTTCAATCTGATACGATACTCACTAGGACACCGTATTGTATCACTATTTGTTGTATGTATAATTCGGCCAACTGCTATGTGGATTTTTCTACTCGGAGGGAAAGAAAATAAGCTACTTTCGTGAAACGATCTACTATCACCCAAACTGTATCACAACCAGTCGGGGATCTAGGTAAAACAGTTACAAAGTCCATTGTGATATTCTCCCACTTCCACTCCATAATAGAAAGCGGTTGTAATAATCTTGCTAGTCTTTGTTGTTCGGCCTTCACTTGTTGACTTATAAAACACAGAGAAATAATTTATGCTTTCTCCCTCTTCATCCCATTCCACCAAAAGTGTTGTTTGATGCCTTCATAAATCTTGGTGCCTCTTGGATGTATTGAATACTGAGAATTGTATGCCTCGGTCATAACTTCTTGATGAATACCTCCACTTGGTACGCAAAAACGATGCCCAAATCTAAGGGTCCCATCTTTATGAATCGTCAACTCTTTCCTGAGACTATACTCACATTCTGCCCGTAGCTTTTGAATCTTCGGGTCCTCTGCCTAAGCCACCTTGATTCTCTCCACCAAAGTAGATTATACTTGCATGCTAGCTAAAATCCTTGCGTCCTGCGGAAGTACTACCTCAATACCAATTTTTTGAAGATACTCTAATATATGTCATTGCAATGTCAACATGAATATGCTCTCTCTCCGGCTAAGTGTGTCTGCTACTACATTAGCCATGCCCGGATGATACTGAAGTTCCACACATAGCCCTTTATCAATTCTTGCTACCTCCTCTGCCTCATATTCAAGTCCATCTGAGTGAATACATATTTCAGACCCGTAAATATCTCTACCAGATCACCATATAAGTAGTTCCTTAATAGTTTAAGCGCAAATACCACTGCTGCTAATTCCAAGTGGTGAGTTGGATAGTTCTTCTCATGATCTCGAAGCTGCCAATATGCATAAGCTATCACCCTTCCATGTTGCATCAATACACACACTAGTCCCTTGCCAGATGCGTCACAATATACTTTAAACCCTCTGGAATGTACTGGAAGCATGAGAATCGGTGCTGAAACTGGTATCTTCTTCAATTCTTCAAATGCAGTATGGAACTCTATTGACCAATCAAACTTAGCCTCCTTGCGTGTCAAATGAGTCAATGGTGCTGAAATCCTTGTAAAATCTGACACAAATCTTCTGTAGTATCCTGCCAAGCCGAGAAAATAATGCACTTCTGCTAATGTCTTATGAATTGGCTAACTTTCTACGGCTTCAACCTTCTTCGGATCTACTACTACTACTGCTCCTGAGATAGTGTGACCCATGAATGATACGTGATCCAACCAAAACTCATACTTGCTGAGTTTTGCGTATAACTGGTGCTCCCTCAGGATCTGTAAGACCTTTTGAAGATGTTCTTCAAGTTCCTCCTTTCTACTGGAGTAGACAAGAATGTCATATATGAAAACCACCACGAACTGATCTAGATACGGCATGAAGATGCGGTTCTTTAAATCCATAAATATCGCTAGGGCATTTGTCAGTCCGAATGGAATAACTAAGAATTCATAATGCCCATATCATGACCTAAATGTTGTCTTAAGTATGTCTTGCTCCCGAACTCTTACTTTATGATACCCTGATCGAAGATCGATCTTGGAGAAAACCTTTGCCTTGCTCAGTTGATCAAACAAATCATTGATTCTTGGTAATGGATACTTGTTCTAACTGTCACTACGTTCAGCTATTTCTAGTAGATACATAACCGGGATGACCGATCATTCTTCTTCACTAGAACCACTGGCGCTTTCCAAGTTTATCCACTGTTTCGAATAAACTTCTTCGCCTTCAGCTCTTCTACGTGTTGGTATAGTATGTCTAGGTCAGATGGTGCCATTTGGTAAACTATACAAGATATTGGTCCTGTCTCCGGAATCAACTCTATACAGAACTCCACATCTCTTACTAGGGGTATACCTGAAAGTTTATCTGGAAAGACATCTAGAAATTATTGGACTACCCCGGGAATCTGCTCTTCTTCTACTACTGCTACTGCTGTAATTTTGTTTCCACATCGGCCTCTTATGATTCTTTCAAAGATAAAGTCCTCCGTATCTGGGATACTAAATAACACTCTACCCCTATGGCAATCTATTGTAGCATGACTGTCACTCAGCCAGTCCATGCCTAGAACTACGTCGAAGTTACCCATAGGGAACTTGATCAACTAGGGGGTTAATGAATGCTAGCACACTACGATTGGACATGCTATACATACTCTACTAACTTTTACAAGCCCATTACCAGTAAGTATATTCAACCTCTCTGGCTATTCCCCAAACTCCAATCCAATACGTGTCATAAATTGTGCAGATACAAATGAATGGGAAGCTCCTTATTCAAATAATGCTTTTACAAGAAAAGATGCGACATAAATTTTACCTACCACTACATCTCCTGATGCCAAGGCCCCCTCTAGTGATAAAATGAATGCCTGCCCTTGGCCTTGTTGAGATCCTTGTTGTAGCCTCCCATGGTAATACTGTTGTGGCCTCTGTCGGCCCTACAGCTGGTCCCTCTATCGAAACTTCTTTGCATGCATCAATAATGGACGATGAGCCATCGGTCGTGCTGCTACTGCTGGCCCTTTGTACTGCACTTCCCCTGGTGATGGTAATGCCAAAAACTGCTGAGCCGACCCTCCTTGCCTCTACATCATCGAATAATTAGCAATCTTGTGGCTCGGATCACCATACCTTATGCAAAGCCTATTCATCGCTCTATAAACTACTCTAGTATGGACTCCCTTACCACAGTAGGTGCAACCCAACTGTGCACCTTGACGTTATTGTTGTTGTTGTTGCCTCGGCTGCTGCAGAGCTGGAATAGTTATTGTTGAATTTGCCATCCTCTGTGTTGCTGAGTCAAAGATACGAATGCCAGGGGATGTTGCTGGCGTCCGGGGTGCTACCCCTCCAACAACTGAAGCATGAGACCACTTCTGGCCTCCTATCCTCATTGACAATCTCTGTATTGTCAACTCGTGCCTTCTGGCTGCTATCAACACTTCCTCATAAGTCTGGTGTTCGTGCCCCTCTACCAGTTGTAGAATCTCCAGGTAAAGCACCTACTAAAACCTTATTGCTCTGTCTGACTCCGTAGCCACCATAGTCAGAGAAAACCTACTTAGCTTGCAAAACTCTACTGTATATCCATCTACAGTCCTACCGGCCTACTTAAGACCGATAAACCTCTGTTGTAGCTCATACTGCACTACAACTCCAAAATACTTTGTCCTAAATCGAGCCCTAAAATTATCCTAAGAGATAGGATGCCTCGGGAAGACTTCCACTGATATTGACCAATCACGGACAAGGTCCTAAAGCTGTATTCGGACCTGGTCAACTTGCTCATCATCCGGAACCTTTGACACTGCCAGAATAACTTCGATGTCTTCGAACCATGCATCTGCAGAGATGGCGTCCTCTGTACCATCAAAGTATCTTGGATTAAGTCAAAAAAATCTATCCGACGCCCCCGAACAAGTTCTTTCGCCTCTCTCAAGAGTCGTCTATAAAATCTGACTTAACAAGACATTCTGCTCTTGCTATTAAAACTGTTGGTGTTGTTGCACTATCATCTGATGTTGTTGCATAGCCATCATTACCCGAAGAATCTCTAGTAATGTCAGAGTGTCTAGTAACATTGGTACTACTGATACTACTAAAAGTACAGGGATCTCAAGGGCTTGTGGATCAATATGCCCAACTTCCGGTTCTACAATGCCAGCTTGCTCAATTACTGGCTCTATTTGGATCCGACTCTAGGAAGGTGCTACCTCCCGTTGTTGCCCAGGGGAACCCTGTCCTCCTATGCCTACTTCTCCAGAAACTAAAGAAGCCTTAAAGAAAGGACAAGAAATATCAAGAACATGACGTGAAGAATCAAGTAAACAATTGATTCGATAGTAAAGCATGGCTTCGAGAAGAACAAATTTAGGATTTCAAAGGCACATGTTTGATTGAGACTTCTATGACTATAACACCCCACAAGTCTGAAAATATAGACCAGCATGGGCTAACACTAAAGCCTTGTCACGTCCCATTACCGGAATACGTAGATGGACATGGCCATCTACCCCGTACAAGGTACTATACGTCATACAGTGATCATAACTGTATCTAGACAAGGGGGTACATGCTACAATCAAGTCAATTAGGGTTATAAAGAGCATCTATTGTCTCAATCAGTTAAACAAGATTAGTAAATATAGAACATATATGACAAGGAAGTAAGACGTCACAAACGTCCTGCCACAATATTCTATAAATCAGCTATGCAAAATAAAAAGCTGGCAGAGTAGCAAAAGTATATGACCATAATCAGGCGCAGTTTGATTAATTACAATCATTTAAAGGAAACTAAATATCCAGATTTAAGGCTAACAAATTCCGGTCGCTAAATGCCCAAAAGAGTAAAATATATGATAACAAGCAGGAAAGAAGAAACCTGTTCGTGCCCTTCAACGACCATCCGTCAGGTGCGCGCCATCAGGAAGGGGGAGGTAAGTTTGTTCCTCTAGAACTGGCTAGAAACCTGGTCATGCAAAACCAGTGGGGTTAGATCCCAAATAGCAAATACCACAAAGGAAGCACAAAATGGAGAAACAAAACCCAAGCAATAGATAGGTATAAATATAGGTTTTGTGTCATGGTTTTGGTCCATAGCCTATCTGACCATAATATCCCAACCCTACAACCAAACAAGGATAAGGGTTAAACCATCACACTATGATTTTCCATGTCCCTAGACTACTAACAGGATAAAATAATCACAACCAAGTCCAGTTATATAACGACCAATCATTTGTGCGTCTTGCTACTGTGGAGTCTGAGTTACCTCAAATTGGATGAATAAGAGAAATCCTCATATCGTGAGATGTTTAGTTGGGCTAACCGAGCCATAATATCACATAGCAAATTATATATTATGCACCGGTGCCTCGTAAGGCCACTTTGCTAAGATCACATAAAACACATAGTAGAATATAAGTATTTGGATATTGTCGTCCAATAGCGCGGACATGACTAATATCCATGGGGGTCAGCCTTGTACGTCATGACAGTAGTTTGAGGTGGCTAATGTGCACAATCTCGGGATTTTATCCCTCCCAATGCTCTATAAATTTTGGTTTTCTAAATTAACCCTATGGTTATGTTAGGAATCCTATGGCATGGTCACATGATTAATCCCCCTATATGTCATACCATAGTACGGTCTACGCTAGATACGAATCATCTTTATTACTTGATAGCTTAAACTGGATTCACCCGAGCGTGATGCAACAATCAAGCAAGTCCTAACCATGCTTTGGTAGTTGACTTACATACCATAACCATGCTGGGAAATATAATAATATCATATGTCGCATAGTATAGGGGGCATTCTTGATGCACAACCTAAAATATGTAATCTCATAGCATGTAGCAAGTTAAGTCGTATCTCAGTGCACATTATAATATAGTCGCACCTCAGTGCACCTTATAACACATGTACATGTAGCATATAGTAATTGTATTAGCACGGATACAAGAAACTGGGTCAAATTACCAAACTTACAGTTGGTCGTATGAGCCTTATCACATTGCGACACATAGCTCATGTTATCCACATAGCTGGTTAGTAACTTATGACATAGTCAATTCTAGCATATGGTCATGTCTAGCACAAGGTCGGGTAACTAGGTCAATTCTTCCTTAGGATCAATGACAAGCAATTTTCAAGGCCAACCACATAGAATAATGAAAAATTACAAATAAAATAGCTATGCCGCATGCACAACTTGGTGCATGAGACAGGTGCCACATGGACTGTCGGTCGTATGCTACCTCAGGCGGTATACGATCGCAAGACGCATATGATCCCAGGCCGCATGCTTCGGACAAAAGTACACTATTGGAACAAGTGCCGAAGTGATATGTCAGAGAAGTAAGTGAAGTGATGGATGTGATAAGCCATAAAGTGTGTCAGAAAAAAAGACAAAACCATAAAAATATGTGCCAAGGTTCAGAGCCATGCATCCAAGGGAAGGTGGCTGCATACTCTGCTTGCCGCATAAGTCGCTCGGCGATATATTTCTCTTTGGACTTAGCGAATTTCTCATTCCTCCAGCGAACAAAACACAAGGATTTCTTTCACTTAGCTCCAGAATACTTTGTATAATGGTCAGTCATGCTTCCAACAAAATAGACACATGCTGGTTGGCTATACAGCAAAGAGTCCAGGCCGTATAAGGATCATGCTGCATGAAAGTCTCGGCCGCATATGGTGCTAGCCGCATGATTCTTCGTCTTTTATAGACAGCAAATTAAGCCATGGCGGAAGAGCTCCAAAAATCCAAAAATTGTTTCCTTCATAAAAACTTTATTTTAACTCTGAATCAAGTGAAACAAAAGCCAAAATGCTTGAAATAAAGTGCTCCATCAACCACATTCTAAAATAGCAAATTCATTCTAAAATACCATGTTTTAGTAGATCAAAACCATATTTTAGTAGACAGCAACTTTATTTTACTATCTATCAAAAATGATCATCAAGATATATAATGCTACCAGTGAAATATGAATACTCAATCACAGATCTATAAGATGGAACAACGCATGAATATGATATAAAGAACTGAAGAATCAAAATTTAACTCATAAGACATAATATAATATCCAATAAGTCACCAAATATAATAAAGTACCAACTGTCAAAGTTGGAGACAAATCCAGTACAATATAAACCTATCTATTGAGCTATAGATAAAGTATCATCTGTCTCAACTAGGATGAGTCTCTCCTGAGCTACGGTCTCTAGCTCTAAGATAACTATATCATGAGGCCCGTACTTAGTGCGATACCACTCCTCACTGTCATCTAAAAAAAAATATCTAATCAGCATTGGAGCAAAGTATACCTTTCATAACAATTCCAATGAATGATAAAAACTATATAGAAGTAAATAGAGAGCATATAAAATAAGAATAGAGCATGGTACAATATACAGGAATAAGGAAATAGGAGAAATACATACAAGAGGTATGAACATCATATATAGAATTAAAGAGATACATCTAAGTGAGTGAGTACTAGCTTCAACATGTGATCGACTTGGGTACTACTCAAGAACCACGGCCTGGTTAATCATACGTGCGATGTATGAGCAATAATATGCAAGCAAAATAAGAATTGCGGGGTATGATCACATATCTACACTAAATTCTCCCCACCCCCTACTAGTATAATGGATCCAACCATGGCACGCTATGACACGGGATTCTCTGAGAAGGGAGCTAATCTTCTCCTGAATCAGTGTCCATACATATAAAAGAACAACGAGCTCACACAAGAAATATACCAAGAATTTCCAGGAATAACATCTCATGACGGGATTCAGGAATACCAATCCGTGTAACCAAGTTTCAGGAAAATCAAGGATATCTACACTAGATACAAAAAACATATATAATATCATAAACAGAAAACTGTTAGAGAATATACTCGTCTAAAATTTGGTGAAGGGTGCATCGTAGACCTAAATATAGAATATTATATCAATACAAGGTTTTGGAATGTTAACAAGTTAAATTAGTCAAATTCTAGGTCTTAAAATCATTTCTTAGTGAAAACAGGCAAACTAGGTCAACACTAACTATTTCTAGGTTGTATGAGTTTATCTCTAGGATGTTGGGTCCATACGCTATGTATCTAGGCTATACTAGAAAAAACTAGGTACTAGGATACCATATAGACAAAGTATCACTATATAACCAATACTAGGTAATAAGATACTCTATGAACCTATATACGCATAACTTATATATATGTAATATCGTACATAGTATTATAGGATACTCTATAACTAGTATATATAGTCACTAACTACTGACTTTAACACTTCCTTCAACACAAGCCCCATACCAAAACTCATACCTGGTATCAATTCGTAAATATGTCACTTAGGATATTCACTAATACCAATTACCTATCATATATGTCTCTGATACTATCACTTATCAACACTAGCTACCTATATGAGAACACATATCCACATGTACCTGAACACACAGAAAACCTTTGCCCTTATAGCATATGAAGGAACATATAAGGAACAAAATAATGCTACGAGGGTATGGTTATAAGAACTGTAAAACGAGCATACTATTTCATTCAATTGATCTACCTCCATGTTATATGCAAAGAGATATAACATAGGATTATTCCCTTAGCTAGGTGTGTGGTATTCTTTATTAGCATGCAAGGGGTGATTCGTCTAGCGGCTAGCATGTATGAACCATATTTTTAAGTGTGCAGGCTAAATAAAGACAGGTTTATCGTAGCCACCCACCTTAGCGATAATTTGCCTCGGTCGAGCGATACTCCGAGCGAGCCTTTGAAAGTCTAAGTCTCAACTCCTGAAGGGCCAAGCCTGGAATCCTTTGCCCCGAACAGTCTTCTCACTGAGCAAAATGGGTCAGTTCATCGCACTTAAGCCGTGTGAATCGGCTCTCCGCATTGATACGGAGCGGATCGTTACATTATTCACCACTCAAAATAAGTCTCGTCCTCAAGATTTTATGAGTGCAAATCGTTCTATCGTATACTATCGAATCTATCACAAACATAATAGTCAGTGTCGCTAGATCCGTTCAACCATAACTTCCTACTTGCTTCTCATTTCGTGTCGCGTGTGTGATGGTTCTGTCTAATTGAATGACTCTATCATTCAATCCAAGTTCTGACTCTGTCTCTAATGCGCCTTAGCGCGGAATATATATCGCTTAACGTGGAGTATGTTATAATCCATCTAAATGATAATCTAGGACTGAGGCAAACTTATTCAATTTGTTATACTCATCTATGCGAATCTAACATATTCACTTGCACTAGCATTCGAGATCAACATATCGTGAGTCGGGATCATGCACATATTCAAGGCATCCTTCTAACATATGCATGTCAACCAACTTAGCAATAGTGAAGTCTTTGTACTCAAGTTCAATATATCATTTAGCCTTGTATCGTGCACACGTTCAAGGCATCCCTCAAATATATGCCTCCAACCAAACTTAGCGATAAAGAATTCGGACAAACTACTCGCAAATATTTCAAGGGTTCTCATCTTATAAATCACAATAATACCTCCAACGGGGTCAATCAAAATCTAAGTCATTTCCAATCTCACTCAAACCAAGTATTGCACTACCATTAAGCACGATCTATCCGATTAACCAACTAGCATCCAAGTCATATTATCTATTTCGTTCAAGTTAAACATAGTGTACATTTATTGACCCAAGCCTAACTCTAAGTCTTGTTGCCCCAGTTTTATGGCTTGTTAAAGCAATACTCTAAAGTCGGTCACTCAATTCTTTCACTCGACATAGGATCATTTTCCTAACCGCTAGGTCATCTCACAAGATTATAGGTGCATTTCAAGTTCTTGGTTCTTATCCTGCAAACTCGCTGCACGATACTCGCCCTAATTCCTAAGGTCAAACCATTATTCTTTCGTACGGGACATTCTGCCCAAGCTCGTTTTACTCAGATTTCTAAACATCGAGCATAAATTATTTTATCCACATCAACACGTTCATTTGCACAGGATCCGGGTCCGTTTAGAAAAATTGTTCATAAGACACGTTCATTCAATCAAATCCACGATATATCCACGTCGTAAGTCAAACCCATCGATTTGCATAGTTTTTCTCCTCCATTATGTTTGATAGAATTTACCTATCCATTCTTTTCTAAGTCTAGACTACTAAGTCATGATCCTATTATAAATCTTCGATATAAATTATAAACTCGAAGTCGTTCGACACGATTTACGTATTCGTTCATGAAATCATCAAGTATATCTTACTTCATGTTCTAGACTAACTCTTCCTCAAAATACTTTGATTTATTTGTATCATGAAACTCATCTTATCGTGTCGAACCACAAGTCAAGACGATCCTTTAATTACCACGCTCCGGTCTTCCGCAAGTTCAATCATCAACTTTGGATATAAAATCACTACGCCAACACTCCCGCGGGATAACCGTCCTAATCCAGGCGTGACGCATGTACGAGAATGGAGTTGCACTCGTACAAGATAAGAACATCAAATGTTATGGTTATCATCTAATGAACAGATACCTCATCGTTATACTTTATTTCATCCAAGTTGTATACTAATCTCACAAGTCATATTCATCTAATAACCGTTCATTCCATGACTATAATTCATCTAGCCAAATCGTCCAGTTTTAATGTAACTATTCGATCAATCCGTAGTTTACTTTTATCATTCCTCAAACAACTAAGTTCGAATCCTCAAGCCAAAGCCTATTCAACTTTGTTACGTTTCATTCATCGAGTTCATTTAGGCCCAATGTCCAGTTTTACCTTTCGAACTAGATTTTAGATCATTCTTCCAAGTCAAGATTAAATCCATTATTGCCTACCTCCATCATTGAACCAAAATTTTCTAACTTGCATCAATCCTTACTATCTTCTACTTATCGATATCGTATTAGTCATCCAAATTTGAAACCATAACATTCATACTCAGGCAAAAATTTTATCGAGCGATATCCTACTCAATCCACATTTTTGAAGCACGCTATCTTCCATCGCGCTATACTCTGATCGTATCCTAGATTATTCTATTTCAAACTCAAGTTTTAATTTATTTGATTCAATTCAAAATCGATCGTACGATTTACTAAATTTTCTCGTCCAAGGTATTGATTTTCATTACCTTGAATCCCTATTCGATATAAGCCTTATCACTTGTTCAATACATTCTAACTCGTTTAAATGAAATCTCACGCGATTCCTTCGAATTTGCTTACTTGTTAGGCGATATTTATACTAAGGCTTCGCACAATTATGTCTCTTGCTGCTAGACCCCTTTGTTATTCCAAAATCCTTGATTCGCTCGAAACATTTCTAAGACGACCAATACACCACTCAGGGTTCAAGACATATTCTACAAATCATCAAATCGCTTATTCGTTCCTGAGTTATCTCATACACCACTCAGGAATCGAGTCACGCATGTAAATTCTCAACCGTGTTCGCATCAATATCTCTAGATTGTTCTTTAGAACTGCTATGCAATCCATATGTATCACTTTAATAATCTTAATATCTCATACCCCTATATCGATAGTCCTTTATACAAACTATACTTAATTCGTAACTTATCGATACGAATAACTGTCTAAACCATATATCGAAACCCAGGCACGACTCCCAAGATTCTCCTTAGTGATAGTTTGATAAAAATTTTATCAATAACCATTCTAAGTCAGACTTATCTTTAACTGAACGATATCCCAATCTCGTTCGCAAACTTGCTCGCACCCAAGGGTCTTATCGTGCGATACTCAACACAACTTAGCCGAAAGGCTGTGTGCATAGCTAACTGTCCAAACGATATTCTATCTCGTACACTAATCTACTTAGTGTTCATGTATAGGTATTCGGGTTCACATATAACTTGCACATTCTAACACGAGTCTAGTCCCATAAAGTTTGACACAGGTTGGCACGAAGGCCTTCGCTTCACAATTTCGTACAAGCAATCATATCATTCATATGCACTTTCAAAAATATTTAGACTCATTGTATGGAACATCCCATTGGAACATTGAGAGAGAGCATTTATAATATAACCCACGAACGAGCTTTTAAAACTGAGAGAATCGATAAGAAGTCTAAGGACGTAAAGCCATGCTCCGATACCAATATGTTAAGCCCCGGTCTCCCGCAGGAATCGATCGTCTCCGCTAGGCGCAAATCACCGTGCCAGTGCTCCCTCAGGTCGATCATTTTCATCAGAATGTGATGCCGCGCGAGCTTGGATTTGCGTCCGCACAAGGCAAATATCAAAACGGTCGTTGATAACTAGTTCACCAAGTCGATATAGCGGAAGCATAGAATAAACACAAGTATGATACATAATAAGCTCTTTATTGATAATGAATAAGGTTATAAGCTGCGTTAGGCCAAGATTATAAGTCGTTCAAGCTCTCTCTCTCTCTCAAACAATAAAGGCGTGCCAAGTGGCTTACAACTTGGAATGATATATAGTCGATGTTCCAATATTATGTCCTGTATATGTGCTCCAGCTCCGGACGCAACACTCCAAGGCTCTAGAGAGAACTCTATGCCTTAACGCGCACGAGAGGACATTTCGTACCGAACAAGTTTCTCATGTACCCTACAAGCAATCTGGTGGGTTATCAGTACATGAATGCACTGGTGGGGAGGCTTCTCGCCCGTTCGACAAATCCAACACGTTATATTAGTTTCGTGCACCAACTATTAAGTTATCTTTCTAGTCTTGCCTTATGATTAATTTCATGGCATAAGATATAAATCCTAACTTGTGTGGCAGTGCGTCGTGCGATATATGAGAAATACGACAATACTTACCAACTTACCAATTGTCCTTCCCTGTCCAAGTATAAAACCAAGTTAAACCGAGCACGTATATATATATATATATATATATATATATATATATATATATATATATATATATATATATAAATCCCAAGATCGCATAACGAACACATGTATGCTACGAGCGTGGTTCTAAATCATGTGCATGATATACACAAATTATGATACTCATATTACATTGTGACTCATGTTGTGGAAATACGTTATACTTAGGCCATACAGATTACTCAGATGTCTTATACTCATTTTATACAGGCATGTTATACTTGTATAGGCATATTATACTCAGACTATTCAAATGTGTTCAAAGCTTCAGATTACTTGGTTCAATTAACGATCTGCACGCAGAGTGTGCCGCACATCCGTTACTTACCACAAGTTCATACGGCCCATACGTAGGTTTCCGCCACATATGCAATATACTTAATGATATATAATTTGTCTTATGACATGACAAGCTACCATAGAAAAGTTATAGTCTCGGCACGGGAATGGGATACAACGCAGGTAGCGAGCCCCGCTACACGCCTTCTCGTCCGAAGAAAATGACTATTTGAATATTCCTGACTGGTTTATCGGCCCCGGTACGACTAGCATACCGTCCACATAAAACATAAGCTTGTGCACAGGTTTTTCATGACCATTGACGATCAATAATAAGCTTTTATTATATGCAATATTTTAAGGCCTTGAATGAACATAACTACTTAACAGAGTGCGAATGCATATACTCGTCCAAAAATCTCATAATCGGGTGTGTTCCATTCAATGCACCATATATGCTAATATTTACTACTGATTGCAGCTCCCATTTTGGGAGTTACCTTGGCGACCCAACGGTCCCAAAAACTTTTCATGTTTATATTATTTGGCTTGTTCCTGCAACAGGTAAGCGAACCATGATCTGTATTGTGCTTCTATATCGAGGCAATATCTATGTGACAAGCATTTCAAGACATATGAAGCAATATACTTGAAGGAATATATAAGGAACAAAAGTAACGCTACAAGGGTGAGGTTATAAGAACTGTAAAACTAGCATACTAATTTGTTCAACCGATCTACTTCCATGTTCTATGCAAAGAGATATAAGATGGGATTATTCTCTTAGCCAGGTGTGTAGTATTCTTTATTAGCTTGCATGGGGTGATTCGTCTAGCGAAAATCATGTATCAACCATATTTTTAAGTGTTCAAGCTAAGCAAAGACAGGTTCATCATAGCCACCCACCTTAGTGATAATTCACGTCGGTCGAGCGATACTCCGAGCGAGCCTTTGAAAGTCTAAGTCTGAAATAATGAAGGGCCAAGTCTGGAACCCTTTGCCCTGAACGAGTCTTCTCGCTGAGAAAATGGGTCGGTTCGTCGCACTTGCGTCGTTTGAATAAGCTCTCCGCATTGATGCGGAGCGGGTCATTACACATTTGACCACCCTCATTCGTGAGCTCTCATTGGGCTACGAAAGAGCCATACTATAGATAGGAGTCACCATTGGCCTACTTTCTATAGGACTGTGATCTTCCTTGAGTTGCGGTTACCCCGATTTGCTTGTAGTCACGTTTGATAGCATTATTGGCATGCTACTATCTTAGATGTAGTACTTCATTGTGTTTAAGTTATTTCTTTTTTGTTTATTTTCCTGTCACCCTTGCATGTTTATTTATTTTACTTTCAGCATATTTTTATTATATCTTGCTATGTCCTTTGAGGACCTGGATCCGAATTTTGTCCCTAGATTACTACTGAGCTAGATTAGTGGAGTATATTGTTGTATGAGTGTTCTTCAGGATTTCATGTATCACTATTGGATGCCTACTTATCATTCTACGCAGTTATTTTTGTTCTTAGATCATAGTAGTTGAGTTAGTATTATGGATATTTATCTTAGTTTTACAGATTATTATATCATCTAGACAGCTTATACGTATTCAAGTCAAAAAAGAGTCTGGTTGAATACGTAGCTGGCATGTTTACATATTCATAGTCCTACATATTTTGGGACTGGCGCATGACAGTTCGAAGGCATGAATGGGATCATCTATATAGACGAGTGGCTAGAAGACATTAAGCGACTCCTCTATGTTACTATGCTTTTGGACGACCTGAAGATCGAAGCCGCAGGACTACAGTTCGGAGATCTAGCCCAGACTTGGTTCAAAAAAAAAGCCTAAGCTTGTTGTTCTGGGGCTGACTTGGGAGAGATTTTAGGAATTATTCAAACAAAAATTCTTTCCCAATGTGGCTAGAGAGACCCTGGAGAGACAGTTCCAGAATGTAGAGAAGGGTACTCGCATTATAGATGAGTATGCGGTAGAGTTTAGTCATTTGAGTTGCTTTGTCGAATACATGGTTTGCGACCCAGAGGACTAAGCTGGGAGATTCCATCAAGGGCTAGCAACAGTGATCGGCGTTCATTTCGTGGCTAATGGCACTCAAACTTATGCACAAATGTTATCCATTGCTCAAGGTGTAGAGGTAAAATAGGGCACTCGTCCGGAGAGAGACATGGATACTTATGGAGGCACTAGCAGCTACTCAGGCACTACAAAGTGCCCTAACACTCAGGAACAACCTTTTCAACCTCAGCCTTCTCTAGCCAGGGCACCACCAGTTCAGTAGAAACAGAGGCAGATGCAGCCAACTCCTATGTGTGGATATTGCTAGAAGAAAGGGCACACTTGGCAAGTTTGCAGGAAATGCCTTGGACATTGCCTGATTTATTGATCATCTTAGTATCAGGCTAGAAAGTATTCTGCAGCACTTCCTCGTTCAGCCGAAGGCCCTACTACTACACCGAAGGGACAGCTAGGATTTCAGCCACGTAGCCCACCTCTTCCCACACAGCAGCAGAAGTTTGCACAGCACCAGCAGCAGAGGGAAGCACCGCCACAGGGAAGAGCCTTTGTTATGACTGTGGAGGAGCCGAAGGTGACTACTGATGTCATTACAGGTTCCATCTTACTTTTCTCTTATCCAGCTACTACATTATTTGATTCTGGTGCATCATGTCATGCCCTGATCCCGCAGGGGCCGTTCGTCCTCGCTTGGGTCTTTGCGGGACTGAATGTCCTCGCACGAACGTGATGTCATGCAAGCCTTAGTTGTGCTTCCACAAGGCCAAAGCTTGAACAAGGGCAAGTAAGCTACTCAATACGGAAGCAGTGACATATATTACAGAAAACTAAAGAACACAATAGCATAAGGAAACAAGCTCTTTATTGATATTCAAAGGTGTTATAAGTGGCGCATGGCTGAGGTTACAATTCTCTTAAGAAATCTCGCGAATATAATGACATTATTACATATATTACATCTCTTTATACAAAAGTAGCTCAAAGCATCTTGGTTAGGTCATGTGTCATTCTTAGGACACATCATCTCAGGAGTAGGAGTATCAGTGGACCCCAAGAAGGTCGAAGCAATAGAGAATTGCCAGTCCCGAAGACAGTAGCAGATGTGCGAAGTTTCTTGGGGTTAGCGGGATATTACTGGAGGTTCGTGGCAGACTTTGCACGGATTTTAGTACCAATGACTCGTCTAACTCGCAAGGAGGTAAAGTTTGTTTGGACGACAGAGTGCCAAGCAATATTCGAGAAGTTGAAAGAGAAACTGATATCAGTACCGATCCTTACACTTCCAGTAGGATCAGGAGGGTTCACAGTTTATTGTGACGCATCTGGGAAAGGACTCAGGTGTGTGTTGATGCAGCACAGGAAAGTGATAGCTTATGCGTCTCGGTAGCTTCGAGATCATAAAAAAATTTATCCAACATATGATTTGGAGTTAGTAGTAGTAGTAGTATTTGCACTGAAGCTATGGAGACACTACCTATATAGCGATTGTGTGGAGATATCCACAAATCATAAGAGTTTAAAGTACATATTCACCCAGAAGGACCTGAATATGAGGCAGAGGAGGTAGCTAGAATTGTTTGGTGATTATGATGTAGCACTTCAGTATTATCCAGGAAGGTAAATATGGTGGCAGATGCTCTAAGTAGGAGAGGCATCACATTTGTCTTGACCACTCTAAGCACATATTAGAAGATCTTCGAGAGATGGGCATCGAGGTAGTGTTACCTTAAGGAGCGGGAATACTAGCCAGTCTTCAGATTCAGTCAACCTTGGTGGAGAGGATCAAGGTGGCTCAAGCAAAAGATTCTCAGATTCAGAAGCTTAGGACAAAATATGAGTCACGCCTTATTAAGAAATTAAAGATTCATGAAGACGGAACACTTAGATTTAAAAATCGTCTTTGTGTGCCAAGTGGAGATATCAAACAGGAAGTAATGACCGAGGCACATAGTTCTCAAAATTCTATTCATCCAGGAGGCACGAAGATGTACCATGATATCAAGCAATATTTCTGGTAGAACAGAATAAAAAGAAAGATAACTCAGTTCGTTTCACGATGTCTCATATGTCAGCAGGTAAAGGCAAAGCAGCAGAGACCAGCAGGATTATTGTAACCCCTGCCTATTCTAGAGTGGAAGTGGGAACACATTACGATAGAATTGGTGATCGGCTTACCTAGATTCCCTTCTAGACATGATGCAGTTTGGGTAATAGTAGATCGACTTACGAAGGTGGCACATTTTCTTCCTTTCCGGATAGGGCTATCCATAAAGTAGTTAGCAGAGATGTATATCCTACATATAGTGAGGCAACATGGAGTTCCAGCAAGTATAGTGTCAGACCGTGATACCCGCTTTACGTCTCATTTTTGGAGAAGTTTACACGAGCGCTTGGGTACTAAGTTGAGATTCAGTACCATGTACCATCCTCAAACAGACGGCCAGTCAGAGAGGACAATAAAAATATTGGAAGATATGTTGTGGGCTTGTACTTTAAACCTTGGTGGGTCTTAGGAAGATTATCTTCACATAGTGTAATCCTCGTACAACAACAGTTATCAGACCAGCATACAAATGGCTCCATTCGAGGTATTATACGGAAGGAAGTATAGGTCACCATTAGCATCGGATAATATTGGTGAATGGAAGATGGTTGGGCCTGAGATGATCACACAGACCGTTAAAGTGGTTAAGCAGATTAGAGAGCGGCTTCGTGTTACACAAGATCATCATCGTCATTAGACAAATCAGTATCGTAGGCCGTTAGAGTTTTCTGTCGGTGACCATATATTTTTACGGATTTTGCCTACCCGTGGAGTCATTAGGTTCGAGGTTCGCGGGAACCTTAGTTTGTGGTACATTGGACCGTTCGATATTCTCGAGAGGGTAGGGGATGTTGCTTATCGTCTTGCCCTTCCGCCTTCGCTACGTGAGGTATACGATATCTTTCATGTGTCTCAGTTGGGTAGGTATATCCCAGATTCGAGTCATGTCCTCGATCACTCTGAGTTAGTCGTTGGTACCGACTTGACTTACGAGGAATAACTCATATCCATTTTGGACCAGAGAGAGAAGGTACTCAAGAACCAGACTATCCGTCTTGTTTGTGTTGCTTGGGCGCATCACTCCTTGGGAGAGTTGACGTAGGAGCGCGAGGACGATATTCGATCTTGGTACCCACACCTATTCGACTCGTAAGGTATTTTTTTTCGTATGCCTCCACATCTTTTATTCCGTAATCGGCAATCACTCATAAGGTATGAAGTTTCTTCACTTCGTTATTGGTGTTATTGTTATACATGCTTGTTTGTATGTGTAGATTGCTTTTAGATAGTTGTTGCTTGCTTTAACATTTCTAGCTAGCCTTTAGTTTGAATTTCGAAGACAAAATTTTTCTAAGGTGAGTAGAGATGTCACTTCCCATTCCCAATATACGTAGTTGGAGCAAAATTATTTTCTTGCTAGTGTAGTTGTATGTTGTAGAGAGACTAGACTCATTCTTTGGTTCACTTGGCTCATGGTTTATTTGTTTGGTTTGGTTTTATCATAAGTTGAACCCATGATCTATACCTCAAACCCTCCATATATAACCCAACTTCACTCTCTATCCTCTCATTTTTCCTCTTCCATTCACTTTCTTATGTTTTTCTTTCCCCCTCCATAGGCAATTATATCTTACAAGAAATGGAGAAACCCTTTATATTTTTGTTCCATTATGTTTCTTATATGATTTCCCATGCATTTAGAACTTGGTATTTTTGGATTTGGATAATGGATTAGTGCAGATCTAAGTTTTAAGTTTTAGGATTTTCTTTATGTTCTTGAGTGTTCTTAGGTTTTGATCTCTTAAAACTAAATATTTTCGAAAAATTGTTACTCTATGTTGATGAGTACTTAATTTTGAGTAGTTTAGAACTTTACTTTGCTGAATTTGGACATCATTTGAGGTTTCTATAAAAGAAACAAAATCTTATTTTTGAGCTTTTGTCCATGGCCGAAAAGTTGCTGTTTGGTGGAGAAGACGAAGTCCAATGGGTCCTGAAATTCTCGTCTCGAGTCAGCATGCGGCCAACTCTTTTGGACGCACGACTGAATTTGCACATGCGCCCTTGGCCAAATGCATGAACTTGAACGAATAAAATTTTACTAGGTCAAAAAAGATTTTATGCGGCCAAGTGTGTATGCCGCCAAGTGTGTATGCGGCCAAGAGGAGTATGAGGTCTCGTTGCCTATGCGCCCCTCTCCTTCTGGAAGCATAAATTCTAACTGACTTGGCACGACTTTTCATAATTTATCTTTTTTTCTGACACACTTTTATCACCAGCCACATCAGTCACTTTTCTGACTTAACTTGACTTGCATTAATTTTTTGTCACATCACATGTTCCCGAAGAGTAGACTTTGCTCTGATTCATGCAGCCTTGACCATATGTGGCCTTGATCTTATGCGACCTTGACCTTATGCGGCACCGACCTCGATGTTATGCGGCACCTTGCTATGCGCCGTTGTTCCTATGCGCCTATTATTTTTTACACACTTTGGACACTTACTTGGTTTAATGTGGATAATAATTGAATGATTATGATTTTATGTGTTAACTTAGACATGACTTGTATGACCCAGATGTGACCATATGCTAAATGACTAAGCACCTGATATGAGCCTGTAGATATGGCCCTACATATACTTACTTGCTGATTAGGTTACTTTTCCTAGATCACCTTATTATACGTTAGACAGAATAAGGGGTGTAGTTCAACTTGAGGGAGGGTCTGCAATCCCGATTCTTGTTTGGTTTAAGGATTGTGGGTCTGATCTTGAGGAGGGTCCTCGTACAACTCTTATTTTATCTATCGATATAATAAAGTGACAAATTAATATGACCATTATTTGACTGTCCTATCCTGAATACATTGCTACTTGATAACTTAACCACAACCTTGATACTACAACTCATTCCTGCCCTGACTATTATATACATGCTGATACACTTGATCGCACCAAGAGTTATACTTGATATATAGTGAGCCTTCGTGCCATATACACTTGCTACGTGATATATGTTATTATTTTCTTTCACGGATCTGGTAGTTGGACAATGACTTTAGTCGTGGCTAGATAGTATTGATTGTTGCATCACACTTGGATGAATCCAGATTTAACTTTTAAGTAACAATGTTGATTTGTATCAAGAGTGCCCATATTTACAGTACAATATTTAGGAAGGAATGTTCATGTGACCACGGCATGAGATTATAAATCACCTAGGGTTAACTAGAAAACTTAATTTGTAGAGTATTAAGAGAAAACTGTATCTCGAGATCGTGCATGTCGAACCACCCTAAGTTAGCTGGGAGTAAAGGCTGGCCACAACAGATACTGTATATCATCTGCACTAGTGGAGTGCAGTATCTGACTTATTTATAAGCCGAGCCAGTGTCTTTCCTATATAAAGCCTGGAACTGCTACTGATCATTAAATTAGCTCAGGGCCCTTGCAAGGGACTGGTGCATCATATATTCTTACTTGTATATCATTGGTTCAGCCAACCCTGCTCGATTATGGCACGATCAGAGGATACTTATATATTGCATTACTGGGATAACTCAGAGATCACATATCAACCCGTAACACATATTTAGCCGTTAAATCTGTTTTAGTTAGAGAAGTGGACTGTTGCAGCATAAAAGTTTAACTCATGTCCTTGTTTGGTTGTTAAGTTGTGCTGTTGTGTTACAACGGGACACGGACCGAAGCTAATTGTTATCTCTATGTTATTTTACTTAATATTGTATCCATGCTTGTGTATTGTGCCTTCTGTTGAGTGGAATTAGGAACATAGACTGTCGTGGTATGATAGTTTAACTCATGTCCTTGTTTGGTTGTTGGGTTGCGGTATTGTGTTACGATAGCCTGTGGACTGAAACTATGACGCAGAGTTATTCTAGCTTTATCATAATCAAGGGGCGTATTCTATCTTGATGTGATGTGGCACTTCTTATCCTTGTTTGGTGAAGGGGTGTCATGTCATGTCATGGATGGGACATATGCCATTGATTGTTGGTTTAAGCATCTCATGCTATAGAACTTGTTTTGTTTATTCATTTCGTGTTTCCTTGTGGTACTTGCTATTTGGGGTCTGATCCCACTAGTTTTGCATGGCCAGGTTTAGAGCCAGTAGCTGATGATCAGGCGTATCTCACCCTCGCTGATGACACGCACCAGAAGGATGGCTGCTGAGGGTCACGAGTGGGTTCTTTCATTCATTACTCGTCTTTTATAAACTACAATCTTTTTGGCGTTTAGCCAACCGGCACCTGCTATCTGGATAATCTAGACACTAGTTCCCTACATGATTGTAATATATTCAGACTGCAGCTGACTCACTGTCATGTATACTTTTGATTATGTATCTGGCATATAACTCGTATTGCTAGATCTCTAGAATATTCTGATGCGGCGTTGGGGACGCCTTACTGCTTATTCTGAAATGTTTTATGTTATTGCTACTTGTTTGAATGATTGAGATATAGAAGTTCTTGGTCCTATAAGACTTGATTGTAGTATACAAACTTAACACATTGCGGGTTGCTTCGGTATTCTGCAAGGTGTGGTTGGCTGAGTCATTCCCTCGCTCTCTAGTATTCTGGATCTGGGGCGTGACGGACTTCCTCGACTATTGTTCCAGCCTGTCTAATTTATCTCATTAAATGTTTGGGGGAAAATAGACATAAAAATTGTGCGCATGTCTTCATAGATGAAAGTCACTTGAAAGTGTGCCTCTTTTCTGTTCTTTGAAAGAGTGCGTCATCCTCTAAAACAAGTAGAAAGTGCGTCATCATTTAAAATACAGATAAAGTGTGTCATTCTTCCTCTGTTAAGTTTATTGTAGAGAATTGTGCCATCTTCATGAGGCGCATTTTTTTGTGCTTCTACGTTGGAGACTTATATTAGAGACATTCTTATTGATAGGTCGGCTGAGAGGGATAGTTGGGTGCTGGTCTTTGGGGGTGAGGGAAGTTTTAGACTCAAGGAGGTTTATGAGGAGTTAAGGTCGAAGAGGGAGAAGTCAGAATGGCAGGAGTTCATATGGCTGAAAGGTGCGGCTCTCAAATTCCAACTACAAATGTACAGGACGATCAAAGGGCGCCTTATGACGATGGATAGACTGGCTAAGTTTGGTATCAACGTCGAGAATGGGATGTGCATTCTGGGTAGGAACGGTTTTAGGGTGGGGCTTTGGGAGTGTTGGAAACTTCTTGAGTCTGTGGGTTTGAGGGTTGTAATGGTTGACATTTTGATTTATAATATTTACATGTTTCCAAAATATATATAGATATTATTTAATATCTAAAACTATTTATGAAGATTAAATGACAACTTTTATACTTATATGGTTGTTCCTATTAACTTTAATGAACAGTTTTAATTAGTCAATATATGCAGCATATATTTGGAGAGAAAAAAAGTTCCACTCTGAAGCCAATTTTTGACATTATATATATATATATATATATATATATATATATATATATATATATATATATATGAAAATTAGGATTTTAATTCCCAAAATGTCTGACATTAGATTTTTGATCCAAAAATCACTGTTCACTGATCTACGTGAACATTAATTTTTAGATCAAAAGTCTAATATCAGATACTTTGGAGACCCAAAATCTAATTTCAACAACTAATTTCAACTATTACATCCTATTGCTAAATATCCCTTACTTTTTCTACCAAAAACCCTAACAACCCATAAAATTTCCATCAATCATTCTGTCTCCGCCAAAATTCTTCTCATCACCTCTTGATTTCCGACGGCGGACGAGGGAAATCGGTCAGCATTCTTCGATCCTGTCTTTATTGGATTCTTATGTGTATAGATTCATTCTTGGACTAGGCCATTTGTTGTCAACATGTATTTGACACAATCTGGACATTAGGACACATCTGTGTTTCAGTATCCTAACCGTGTTGTGTCTAATCCTTGTTCGTTAAACATTAGTGGTGTTCTTAGTGAATCCTGACCTTCTTCTTCTTCTACTTTTGTTACAATATACAAACAGAGGGATGCAATATGAAACTTGGTGGTGGTGTTTTTGGTTCTGTGAAAAATATATATGGGTTATGAAATAAGAGGGGTGCTATCATACTTTCAGTAAAAAAAAATTGCTTAGTTATTTTAGGTTTCCTTTTGTTTTATGTTTGTGTTGCTTTCCTTAGTTTTGACTTTTTATGGGCACGCCATGGATTCCTTTGATGGGAGTTGCCATCTCAACGTTGTGGAGTGCAGGGATGTGTTTTTCTACTTGTTTCAAGATCACCCAGGGAAACACACACTAAAAAAATTGCTGCATATTGGACACATAAGGACACTTCATGGACACTTTCTTTTTCAGACAATCGGATTGATACTAAACAAATTAAACTAGGCTAAGGGTCTGCTTGGTAACTATAGTGTTTTTGAACCGACCATTTATATTTTTTGAGACACCGGTTTTGGTCGGCTCAAAAACTCTCCAAAACTGGTGTAATGTAATTTTTAGTGTCTTTATAAACATCCCAAATCGATGAATTTTAAAGGATTTTATTATTTATTACATTTATATCCTCACCAAAAATATATAATTATAACTACTAATACCTTACCCTTTTTTTTCATTTGTATTTCTCTTCTACTTCTTCCAAACTACGGTTACTTTCCTCGATAAGTTCTTCAAATCTTTCTTTCCTACTTTTGTCCAGACGTTTCCATTATTTCATGAGTTTCGATTATTTTAACCAAATAACCAAACTTCTCTACTACTTTCATCTAGACGTTTCTATTATTTCATGTGTTTTCTATATTATTTTATTTATATATGGACATATAGGTAATTTTATTCGTATATATTTTTTTTTTAAACTGATCGTTAATGAATTACCAAGTATGAGTTGGACTGGTTTAAAAGTCGCTAATTAAAACCACCTAAAAATGGATTTCTCATAACCGCTCATAACCGATACTATAAAAATACCTCATAACCGTTACCCCTACGATTGACAAGCAGACCCCAACTATCCAACCATTTTAATTTTATTCAATACCAATAGTCTATTACATCAAGTTTTGTAAAAAGACAACAAAATAGTGTTAACCCAGATTTCAAGAGAACTACATTTCTTCCGGTTCTAAAAAAGAATTATAATAATACCTGAGATCCCTTCATACATGTATAATATAACTCTAAGATTAGCCTAATGCTCAAAACTAGTATAAGAAAAAAATCATTGTCATCAGCAAAATGCATGTTTATAACCGGATTATAAATAGTATTACTCTCAATGCTAGAAATAAGATTAGCTTGTTTGGCATGATACTTTATCAAGAAGCAACCGGTTGTAAAGGACATGTCCCACCTGAACATCTCCAACAACAGAAGCCCTTGGATGAGCAACAAAAGAATTCTTGTCACCGTTGGGTGCTTTGTCAAATATATTCATGAGTGTCCGATGCCTTGACACTAAATAACAATTAGTTGAGTTTTAAAAATCAAGACTCGACACACCACTCTAAGGACACTGAAACACAGGCACTACACTTATTTGAATGTGTCCTATCCTAATGTGCAGATTGGTTATACCCACCAACAAGTTTGAATTGTGATTGAAGATATTCAGTTGCAAATGTTTAAAAAAAAGTCGCTTACTGTCCAAAAGCAAACAAGGAGGAGTAACATAGTATATATCATGAAATTATAACTACTATTAGACTTGGTACCAAAAAGACGTAATGAACCTAGGAGGAGGAAACACAGAAGAGCCCGGAAAGTCTTATCTAACACATATTGCCATAGAATATTGCCATCATATTATATACCCTAACCTTTAACATCTTGTTAATTGCCTCTTTCTAGTTATCTATAAGAAGTTACACAGAGAGACCGATATGACTCAGCAAAAGTGATAATTTTTTGGTGATTATTCGTGTGTTTTTGCACTTCTGGATGCTAAGGTTGCGTTTGATTGCAAGGTGGAAAATAAATTAATTCCACGGAATTATTTGACTAGGAGAAAATTTTCAGGGAATTTTCAAATTTTCCATAACAATCGACGTTGTTTGATTGCAATTATTTTCTTGTGAAAAATCAAATAAATTTTCATGGAAAACTTAATTTGGGTGTTTGATTATCATTATTTTCCACGAAAAATAGTTATTTTTCATGGAAAATAATATTTTGTTGTTTGATTGTACTTTTTTCCATGGAAAACTAACATTTTCCAAACAATTTCGAAAGAATAAGAAAAATAAGAAAGTCCAAAATAAGACTCAAATTCAAGAAATATAACAAAATTAACTAAATCAAGATCAAATCTGTCATTTTTGCTAATAAAATCAAGACAACATTGAAATACTAATAAAGTCGAGATCAAAGTAAAAAAAAAAAAAAAAAATCCAACAAAACCATCATTCTAATATGCTAAAAAATCCATCATTTTCCTTCATTTGTGCTCCATCGGGTTTCTCCTAAAATAATACATCTAATATAACAGTTTAGAACCAAAGATTATAATAATTTATAATTGTTTGCAAAATTTTAGACCAAATATGCAAAAAAAAAAAAAAAAAAAAAAAAGAAGTCATCTTGCCACAATTTGTTGTCAGACTGATCACAGCATGATAATAATGCGCACTATTAATAAATTCAACTGCAAACTTTCAGAACAAATACGCATTGGATATCAACATCAAAACTAGACAGCCACTCCATAAATGATATACACTGATTCCATTACTTATACCACAAAATCTCAAATTACCTCCATATTTATCATCGATCGGTTAACATACTTACAGCTTCCCAGAAACACATAGGTCTTCATTCATCTCATATTGTTGGTTTCTATGATTTACACAAGTGGAAAGAAAGACTACAAAGCATACCCTTACCTCCAAAGAGCTGCATAATGAATTCAATCTAAGAAAGGCTTTCTCATAATATTTAAAAATTATCACGATCCCATAAGCATCAGATTTTGGACTTCAAAGTCCATTCACTTTTAAGCTATAACAAGTAGACTATGCTTGGCATGCATGGCAAGTATGTCTAGTCTTTGGAGCTCTTATTCCATAAAACTGTGAGGATGGATCATATAGTGAGGCTTGCTGCTATTTATCTTGATTACGAAATCTTTTCGCACTTCCCTTTCCTCGGGTCGTGTTTACATTTGGCTCCTCCATAGTCGTAGTCCATTGTAAACTCCATCAGGACCTTCCTATGCATCTGGACATCAAGATTAACAAATGTCATGCTTGGATAAGAATTTGAAACTTAAAAATGCATGATAACAACAATTGTAGGAAAAATTTTACAAAATTATGCTATTTATTATATAAAAAAAAAGAAATTTTGGTTCATGAACCATGAATTTGTAATAAATGGTTTTATGGAGATGAACAAAGTTTTAAGTAATGTTGGCAATATTTGAGTTTGTCGGCTTTCTCCTACAAATAAAACTAATTAGCAGCAACCTGTGGACTAAATGTGATTCCATGAGCCAAAACAAATACTAATTGGGTCACCAAATCAGTTATAGCTCCATGAGCCATAACAGTTCTTCCGGGAGGCCATACCCCAAAAACTCAAATACTAGTTGGGTAACCAAATCATGTGCTTATCTCAGAACATTGATTTAAATAGATAAGTAGCTGATAATTGAGTTTCTTATTAACATCAATTATTAACTTCTCTCTCCGATTCAAGTAGTTATGATAATTATCTGTCAGCAACACTAAAATACCAAATTACGACTAGAGAAACCTTGCCATTTGACATATTTTACTCCTGGATAGAAGACCGATTGAAACAGACTAATTCTTCTACTCTAACATAAGCAGGTGATGAAGCATGTCTCAAACAAATAATAATTTAAAAGCTCTCCCTTAATATGTTGCTCTTTGAATTCTTGATAAGAAGATAAATTGGTCGACAATGTAGAGGTGAAAATAGATTCAAGGTTTCAGGTTAAAACTTCATATCTTAAGAGACTGCAAGATGTATAGAAGTGGGCAAATGTAAAGATACCAATTGGGTTACTAGTGTGTGAAAAAGATGGAATCCTGAATTGGTATCAGTGAGGTATGAAAATGTTTATGCTTTATACTTCACTTTGAATTTATGTACCCTTCATAGCAAGTTGAGGTATATCATAACCCAATTATGTATCCTCCATTGCAAGTTGAGCAGAATTTAGCAAGTTGAGGGTTCATCTCCAGTTCTCGTCTCAAATCATCTTTTTTCCTCGACAAAAATCAGTTCATACATTCTTAAAGAGTGACAACTTAAAAAGTAGTAGAAACAGAAGATACTGAGAAAGGACAAACCTTATTGAGAACTACGCAACATAAAGATAGACTTACAGGCAGACCGAAGACTCGAATCTGAGATGGGTCGAGGCCGTCAAGCAAGTCCCTCTTCGACACCTTCTCGGAGGACCAGTAGCATCGGTTCACGCCTGTGTGGAGCATGAAATTAAGTTGGAATGTTGAGCCTTAAGTCCCCAACACATACCTGAACAATATCCTATCAAATCAATCTTCAGTATATAACAACAGAATGTGCAATGCGTCCACACAAGAATTAAACAAACCAATTTCTATGACCATCACCAAGAAAACAAAATGATTAAAAGCATAAATTTCAATCAACCTCTGAGTCGATACTCAAAATGACATTCAAACTTGGTCATGAGTCAGCTTCCTATCATCAATAGTCTATTATAGAGAGAAGCACCAGGGAGCAAAACAAAGATCAATTAATCCAATCTCATAAAAAATTTGGAAAACAAATAAAAGATGAAAACAGAACAAAAAGTGACGACAACCTTCACATATAGCAACATAATTGATAATTGTAATGTCTCAAGGCACATTTCTGTACAACGATTGACAAAACTATTCCAATCATCTATAGGGAAAAACAAATACAGTTTATCAGTTCTCAGTTTCTACCAAGGTTCCATAGTTCCAAGCAGAAGTTTTTTTTTAGTATGTTAGGTGGAGTTATGTTGTCAATTTACTGTGTCCAACCATCTTCAAGGTGTGAGTTCAATATGCTACCTCAATAAACCCAAGCATCATGAGTAATAGAGGACATTGTTTCCTGTACCTCAATAGAAATTACTCCAGCAACAAACGAGTCGACAATAAAGACTATTCCTGGCATTTTTTGCATTATTCAAGACGGGAATGTAATGAAAGATTTGAAGAAAGGTTTTAAACATAATATAACTAAGAAAGACTGCAGCAGCACAAAAAAACTGACATATAAGAACCGAAAACACTGCACTAAACATCCAAGTTCTCAAGCTTAAACATCCAAGTTCTTAAGCCAGATCAAGGAGAATATCAGTTTTAACATCCAAATCAACACATAATTATCAATTTTAAAATCCAAATCAACTCATAATAAAGATATCAATTTTAACATTCATGTGTGATAAACTCAAACAAATATATTTGATAAGCATAATGAAAGTATAGCTCCAATTCATGTGTGGTAAACTCAGTCGTTCAGTTCATCAATCCTAGTAATTTCTGATGTTTCTTTTCTTAAACTCGATTTAAATGTCAATAGTCCGAGGCTCGGAAGATGAAGAACTGAGATCAATTGCAGAGAAACATTAGCTATGTTATTGTGGAACAGGCCCATAGTAAACTTCAGAAAAGGTCATCTGTAGTGACTAAAGAGAAAGGTTTGCAAAAGGTTCCTTATTAGCTCTGGAGAACAATGACACAAGCCACACGAAGCACACTCCAAAAATCCATGCCGTTTCTGTGTAGTATCGTGTCGGACACGTATTTCACATACCATGAATGAGTCGGAAAAGACCGAGAGGATCCGCTCGACACAGCGTATCCATCCCCTCGACGTCGCTCGACACAGCGAGAAGTGGGATCCGCTCCAAAACTCGGCGCAGTCCTGGTGTCGAGATCCGCTCGACACAACGTATCCATCCCCCAAATCGAGAGAGGAGCTCGGATCGATAGAGGAGAGAGATGCACTGTCCGATCATGGGAGAAGACATAAAAAAATCGATAGAAAAATCGAGAGAGGAGAGAGAAGTACATGTTCCCAGCCGATCCCCAAATCCAAATCGCGCGAGAGAGAGAGAGAGAAGAGAGAGAAAATTTCCACAGAATTTATTTTCCATGGGTTGGAGCTGTTTTCTTTTCCACAAATTTTGAGAAATATATTAAATTTTTGAAAAAAATTTCATGAAAAAATAAGCAATCAAAGACTATATATTGGTAGAAAATTTGTAATGGTAATATTTTTCATGGAAAAAAAATGTACTCAATCAAGCACAGCCTAAGGGGATTTTAATTCTTTGAAGTCTGTTGTACAAAGGGAAGACTTTATGAATTAACCTCCAAGTGAATACTGCAATTTCGGGCGGAATCAATTGATTTCATAGCAATTTATTCCGCCACTCTTCAGTATTTTACTTCTCACTAGCCCACAGTAAGATGTAGTAGAGAACTTGCCATATTTGGTATGCGTCTAGACTCCAGACTAGTATATGAGGAGAATCACTTGTATTGACTCTTGTAGTTTTAGCAGGTTGCTGTGGGATGATAGATAACATTAGCTTGAAATTTATCAGAGTCCTTAAGAACTTCTTTTAACTGTGGTATTGATCATCTTGGTTGATGTGATTCAAGCTTGTCACTCCAATTAGAGGTCCACAATGGTATCTATCCTCTTCCCACTATCTTAATTTCTGCTGTGACCTTGTACAATTGGGATGCATTTAAGCAGAGCAATCCGGCGTAAAGAACTAGGTTTTGGAGTGTTGTAGGTTACTTTTGTTTGGTTGTCTGCGTCTGATATTAATATAGAACCTAGTTGGCGTGCATTAATTTTCTTCTACACAAACCAACTATAGTTAGTTAAAATTAGTCTAATTTTGTAAAGAAATTATATATATATTTCCTTTCTTCTTCTTTTTTTTGAGCCTGTGAACGATCTTCATTCAGTAGAACAAGTATTGGCCATATCTTTGCGGATATGGTCCAATATACAAATATATGGGGGGGCCTCTTTGAAAAGCCTAGTAGAGATAACTTCATCTGAATGTACAACATCATTAGCAAGAGAATGGGCGGTGACATTAGATAACCTGGGAGGAATGAGAGGTGGTTGTTGATGTTACGAATGGCTTGGCATTCTTCAATGATGTGCCGAACACTCCAAAGATTATCTTGCTCTTTGTTGTGGATTGCATTAATCAGCACCTTGCAATCTCTCTCGATGATTACCCTTGCATATTTCTCTCTTGCATATTCAATAGCTAACTTCAGAGCTATCCCTTCCGCCTCCAAAGGGGTCCCTCTGTATTGGCAAGAAGAGGTTCCATGTATGAAATGATAGATAAAAAACGCATTTTTTTATTTAGAAATCTGTAAACAATAAAATTAAAAATTAAAATATTTAATGTTACCGGCCTCCGGAGAAGTCGTGCACGAAGCACTATCCTAAGAGTTTATCCGAGGTCTATGTGCAGATGCTTCTCGGAAGCTCCTAGTGGTAAAGACCCCTAACTACCGGCTTCTCTTCGTCGCACAAAACTCGGAGAGAGACCGAACTTAGCTATGCCCAGAGCAAGGATTTAGAGGAGAGAATATTGTTAGAGAGAGGAAGTAGAGAAAGAGGTTTCACGTATAGGAACAATATTCCGTAAAAAAATGAAGAAGGAGGAGACCACAATATATAGGTAATCCCTAGACACAACCAACGGACAAAAAATTAAATGGCTCATGAACAGGCCATTAAAGAGCAATAACACAAGAAAAACGTAGAGAAAAGCTGTCAAATGAGCTGTTACAGGTGCCAAATAAACCTGGACATATGGAGTAATAAATGTCCAACGTTTAAAATTTGAATGAGTCAAATCGGTTCAAAAAATAAAGGGGAGGAAAAAGATTTCTGGATCCCAGCCCGAACCCGAAGAGTAAATTGGATCGGCATTCGGCGCCCATAGGTGTGGGCACGTACCCGCACCCGTTACGAGCGCCGAACCGAACCGAACCTAGCCGAGCCAGGCCGGGCGGCGGCGGCGGTGCGCACGAATGGCCCAAGAGGTTTCCCACACAACAACTTTAAGAGAGTAATGAAGAAGAACTAATATATACATACAAGGGGAAAGTGGCCCAATCGATGTGGGACTAAAGTAAAAGGAGGAAGTTGAGCTTTTGCTCACATGTGTATAGAAATGTATACACAGCCAACAATCCCCCCCCCCCCCAAAGGTCAAGTTCTGAAATAGAAGTGACAAAGATTAAATGTGAAGAGTTTCTGGGCAGGTATATACTATGCATAGATGAGATGAACTATAGCCTTGAATCTCACTTAGTGATTATTGTGTTTGTCTGAAGAAGTGCTTGATGGACTATGCCTTGAATCAGACTTCTTTTACCAGATTCAGAAAAATAGCGCACATAGTATGCTAGAGGTTCTGGATCTAACGGGTGGCACTTTTGGTTGGCCATGCGTACTTATTCCAAATTTATGAGAGTTGTTTGGGATCGCCCTGTCCCATAGTTGCGGCCTTCACGACCTCTCATATAGGTAAGTCCTTAAGTGTTGGTGATAGGTGTCAACCCCGCATATCAGCTTGGACCTATTAAGTTTTAAACCTCATCATAATCATATCACTCAAGAACACTGTCACTATAGGGATGGAGAATCATTATACACATGTACAGCCACTTGGGCATTATTGTAATGAGATTTTAATCTCGGGTCAGTGTTCCATAAAAGTCACCTAAGTCCAGCTTGTTTCTACCCATTGAACCGGCTTCTTAGGATCTCCAGTCATACTCGGTTGGGTTGCCACTGCTGGTGACTTTACTTATGGGCCGAAAAACTGACCAAAAACAGTCTTGAAACTTTACCCCAAACCTCCATGTTCACACCCAATTTGCCACCAACCTGTTTAATAATTTCAAAAACTAATTAAAGGGTTTTCTTCTCATTATAACCGAGAATTTTTCTGTCCTTTTAGTTTTTATTAATTCATGTTATGTGTTAAATTATTCGATCTCCAAAACGACCAAAAAATTAACTTTTTAAAACTAAAATTTTGTGATACGGAGTGCGCCCCGCCAAACGGGACCGCCTCATTGCGTACCAATTACACCAAAAGACGCGTATGGTATATCCTAACGTGTGGGCTTTCGCGAAAGTTGATTCGGACGTGTGTGCGCGTCGGAATCAACCCGTATCAGTAAAAAGTCCCCGTATCGCGACTTTTGTAAAACACCACTCCATTTTGTGTACGCTCGTCGGAATGCGACAAAACTTGCGCCTATGGATTCGTGGAATCACGTTGGTCCTGTGACCCATGTTTTACGCAATTCTGAGACAGTTTACCAAGTTGCCTATTCACGGGTCTCACGGTTTGACTTTAAGGACAAAATTATGATCGGCTCATCGAAATCCAAAATTGGATATACCGTTGAGTTTGTATCATCGTTTAGAATTTTTTTGATCTATAATTTGTCCCATTTAGAGATCTTTACTTCTGGCACGCTTTTCGGTGCAAAGTGGTCAACATGTGGACCCCACATTGACCCAAAATTATCGTTTTGCCCCTGTGTCCAAATTGGACGAAAGGATAGTGTTTTGTAGCTATCTCGCTTATTCCGGGAATGTTGGTGATATTTATTTCAGCATCCGGAGACGTTCATTCAGAGGCCATAGTTTCTAATCCCTTGTGCTTAACATCTAGATGCTTACACTACACAGCTTTCTTGTCAGGCAGGTATACCTTGCCAATGTACTGTGATTTACATTGCATATGGTGCATGTATTTTATTTCTGTCATTTACTTCATATATTTTAACTGTTATATAAACTGCGCGTCCAAGAATAACTTGGGTGCAACGACGGTGGCGTCGTATTTTGTCTTTATTATATATTATGCATGTCAACCTAGTTTTATGAGACTACCACATAATCATGAGGCATTCTTATGTTTCATTGGCCATGAGATAGTTGTTACACAAGTGTGAGTCTCATGTAAGACACGAACTTGCGTATTCGGCTGATCACTAGTACGTATGGGACGTGCGACGGATAGGGATAACTACTGATAGAATTTGAATAATTAGAAGTCTTGGCAGTTATTAGAGGTCTCATCATGTCATGGATATGACATGCTTAGAGCATGGGGTGGGGAGGACAACAAGTAGGACGTTTGGGCCCTTTTGCACTTTCTTTGTGTAACTCGTACGCTCCGCCGGAGATGCGCGGTCATGATGACCCCTATATTATTATTATTATTATCAAGCGGCCTCTGGCGTTCAAAAGACATCATGCTTTGTAGGCCCCTGATTCTTCGAGAAAATTATGCCAATCCCATTTTGGCCGGATAGCCCACGTGTTGGAAAGTTGTTCTCAAAGTGCATTCACATAGGCGGTTAGACGACCCTTTGGATGTTTATTTTCAGTATTTTATTGGCATGCTTCTATGTATCTTGTTATGTCCCTCTGAGGACCTGGTCCCTTTCCAGGTGTAGACGATATGACTATTCGCAGGAGCATGGATCAGGACTTGCTACTTCGTTATCTTTCGAGGAGGTCTTCTCTTCGAGCCTCTCTGATCATTAGTTGATGTACTTATTTTGTTTCTTTTATATTCTAGTTTGGTAGTGGATTTGTCTCTACCCAACTACTTGTTCTTATCAAGCACCTCATACTTGATTCAGTTATATAGTTGATTGGTCATTTATTTTTTTTATAATTATTTTTGTGGATGAGATTTAGTTATGCCCTGTGACTTATAATATAAATCTATACCACTTGTGAATTATTATTCATAATACAGCGTACGTATGTGATATGGTTTCCATACATTAGAGTCTCCATATGCATACGGCTGGCATGCTTACGTTTTCTTAGTCCTACGTATTTTGGGACTGGGGCATGACATACACCTCCTCCACCTGATTCCTTATGGTTTGAAAAACAGGAACGATCAAATAAAACATGAACATTAGCTCCACAATCCAACCACTAATCATCAGAATGGTAGAAAATGTTGACTAAAGATTGATAGCATACGGACCTGAAGGAACTAGAAGAGTCGTTGAGAAGCATGTTTGCTTCTAGTTTGGCTGGACGTTTTTCTTTGTAAGAAGTCTGGACAGCTTCCTTCTTCCTATGGAAATAGTTGGTGGTCATATAGTTTATTTTACCACACACAAAATAAAATCTCTTCTGATCCTGTGTCTGACCGAAGTTTCTAGGTTTATGGTGATGAGGGTTTTGGTTGTGAGGCTGAAGGTTCTGCTTCTTCTTAAAGAGGTTTCTTTTGGGTTTGTGATGATGATGAGGCTTTGGTTTGCCTTGGGATTCTACTAGGTTTACCTTAGCTTTAGACTCAGACTTATGGTTAGACCTTAGTCTAATTTGTTCTTCTGTTCTAATTTTCCTTAGGACTTGAGCAAAGTTAAGGTCACCTTGAGTATGAATAAGGTCTTTCTTAATATCAGACCAAGAAGGAGGGAGCTTGTCAACCTAACAGGCTATTTTATACTCAATAGAAAAGAAAGTACCTTTGGATTGAATATGCCTAAGATATTCTTGAAATTCATATATTTGGTTATTCATAGGTTTACTATCTACCATAAAGTATCTGTTGAATGAGGAGGAATTGAATCTTTCAATTCCAGCATCATCACAGCTATATTCATCTTCCAAAGCTTCCCAAAGTTCTTTAGCACTCTTATATTCAAAGAATATTTCATATAATGATTCAGACAAAGCGCTTAGAATTCTATGGAAGCAGTGGTAGTCTATTCTCTTAGGAGTTTTGGGTTTTGAGGAGCTGGTGGATTTGGACACTCCTACGTCAGACTCGGTGTCATCAGAATCATTTGTGATGGGTGTGGAACCATCAATGGCTGAGATGAGCCCTAAAGTAGTGAGCCAAAATTTTATCTGACTTTGCCATATCTTAAAGTAGGTCTCGTTGAACTTAGCAGGTTTAGCAGTAAAAGTCTCATCCTTGCCAGTCATGGTTGCTAATATGAATAGTCTGAAAACACAAAATATGTGTTTTACTCAATAACTAGAAGGATAGTTTGAGTGATTTTTCTAATCAACCTTATGAAATATTTAGTCTATCAAGTGTTGATTAACTTGGGTTAGCTGTAGGGGTCGGTTTCCATCTAGCGGTGGTCCAAAGATACTTAAGTACATTGTCGCTTAGGGCTATTTACACCCGGTTGACAGAAGGACCCTTTCGGCTTATTTTCAAATTTATCTATACTTTTAGAATTCAGACTCAAAAGGGATTTGCAGTTTCACTTTAACTATTTCTTTACTTCTAGAAAAATGTTTCTACTGTTCTAAGTTGTAGTAGAAATATGCCCAAACATAATTTTCACAAGACAAGGTATATAAACAATTTGATATGTAAGAAATTATTTTAATTATAATTGAAATTTAAATTGATAAAAGTTGTTACATAACTTTATCGAAAAAAAAACTAAACTTATTTAATTATTTGCCAGAAACAAAATTGCTATAGTGACTTTAAACAACTATGAACAACTTAGTAGCAAACAAACAAATTTTTATTGCTACAGAAGAAATTTAGCAAATGATTTAATTTATTTTTAGAAGATTATGCAAATTCTAACATGAAATCAGACAAACAGATTTTTAGAAGATTAACAAAATTCTAACATGAAATCAGACAAACAGATTTTTAGAAGATTAAGCAAATTCTAACATGAAATCAGACAAACAAATTTTTAGAAGATTAAGCAAACTGATTTTTAGAAGATTAAGCAAATTTTAACATATTTCTATTGCTATAGTAACACAATGTAGCTTACACTTATATTATGCACGATTTACTATTATTTTACCTAACATGAAATCAGATTAACTCTTAGATTGATAGATAAAAAACACATTTTCTCGTTTAGAAATCTGTAAATAATAAAATTAAAAATTAAAATATTTAATGTTACCAGCCTCCGGGGAAGTCGTGCACGAAGCAGTGCCCTAAGAGTTAATCCGAGGTCTATGTGCAGACGTTTCTCGGAAGCTCCTAGTGGTAAAGACCCCTGACTACCGGCTTCTCTTCGTCGCACAAAACTCAGAGAGAGAGAGAGAGATAGATCGAACTTAGCTCTGCCCAGAGCAAGGATTTAGAGGAGAGAATGTTGTTGGAGAGAGGAAGCAGAGAAAGAGGTTTCACGTAGAGGAATAATATTCTATAAAAAATGAAGGAGGAGGAGACCGTAATATATATGCAGTCCTTAGACACAATGACAAGAAAGTAAATGGCTCATGAACAGGACATTAAAGAGCAATAACATAAGAAAAACGTAGGGAAAAGCTGTCAAATGAGCTGTTACAGGTGCCAAATGAACCTGGACATATGGAGTAATAAATGTCCAACATTCAAAATTAGAATGAGTCAAATCGGTTCAAAAAATAAAGGGGAGCAAAAAGACTTTTGGATCTCAGCCCGAACCCGAAGAGTAAATTGGATCAACATTCGGCGTCCACAGGTGTGGGCACGTACCCGCACCCGTTACGCGTGCTGAACCGAACCGAGCTGACCCGGGTGGCGGCACGCGCGTGTGGCCCAAGGGGTTCCCCACACAACAACTTTAAGAGAGTAATAAAGAAGAACTAATATATACATACAAGGGGGAAGTGGTCCAACCGATGTGGGACTAAAGTAAAAGGGGGAATTTGAGATTTTGCTCACATGTGTATAGAAATGTATACACAGCCAACAATCCTCCCCTAAAAGGTCAAGTTCCGAAATAGAAGTGACAAAAAAATTAAATGTGAAGAGTTTATGGGCAGGTATATACTATGCATAGATGAGATGAACTACAGCCTTGAATCTCACTTAGTGACTATTGTCTTTGTCTGAAGAAGTGCTTGATGGACCATGCTTTGAATCAGACTTCTTTTACCAGATTCAGAAAAATAGCACACATAGTACGCTAGAGGTTCTGGGTCTAACGGGTGGCACTTTTGGTTGGCCATGCGCACTTATTCCAAATTTATGAGAGTTGTTTGGGATCGCCCTGTCCCATAGTTGCGGCCTTCACGACCTCTCATATAGGTAAGTCCTTAAGGGTTTGTGATAGGTGTCAACCCCGCATATCAGTTTGGACCTATTAAGATTTTTAAAACTCGTCCTAACCATATCACTCAAGAACACTGTCACCATAGGGATGGAGAATCATTATACGCATGTACAGCCACTTGGGCATTTTTGTAATGAGATTTTAATCTCGGATCAGTGTTCCATAAAAGTTACCTAAGTCCAGCTTGTTCCTACCCATTGAACCGGCTTCTTGGAATCTCCAGTCAGACTCTGTTGGGTTGCCACTACTGGTGACTTTTCTTATGGGCTTAACCCCATCCCCCTCGATGATTCTAGGATCAAAGTCCTAGACAGACCCTTCGTCAAGTAGTCTGCCATGTTCTTTTCTGACTTTATATAGTCAAGAACTACATATTTGCCCAATAAGCTCTTTATAGACTTGAAGCACAGCTGCAGGTGCCTGTTCATCTTAGCATTCACAGAATCATGCTGTACTAGTTCCATAACAGATTTATTATCACAGTTTATAAAAATTGCAAGAACAGGACTAATAGAAACAGGTATATGAATAATAAGGTTTCTTAGCCATTCGGCTTCTGTACATGTAGTGTCCAAGGCTATCATTTTGGAGTCCATTGTACTCCTAGCTATGATAGTTTGTTTACATTAGCCCCTGGAGATTGAAACTCCTCCTAGAGTGAAAATATATCCAGTAGTGGATTTTATATCATGTGAGTCAGTTACCTAGTTTGCATCTGAATAACCTTCTATGATAGCAGGGTGTCTAGTATAGTGCAACATATAATCTAGAGTACCCCTAAGATATCTAAATACTCTTTCTAATGTTGTCCAATGTAACTGATTTGGGTTACTAGTATATCTACTTAGTCTCCCAATAGTAAATGCAATATCAGGTTTGGTCCTGTTTGATATATACATAAGAGAACCTATCATCTGTGAATATCTGTGTTGTTCCATAAGAAAACTCTCATTCTTCTTGCGAACAAAACTACTGTCATAAGGAGTAAGGGCAGGTTTCTTATCAAAATACTCAAATTTTCTTAACATTTTCTCGGTAGAGTGTGCTAAGGATAGATTATAGCCCTCCTTGTATTTGGACAATTGCATGCCTAGAATCAAGTTGGCTTCACCTAGATTTTTCATATCAAACTGGCTGGATAAATAGTCCTTGGTATTAATTATCAATTCTAGTGATGATCCAAGAATAAGGATGTCATCTACATACAAACATAAGATGACACAACTTTCATCTATAATTTTGGAGTATATACATTTGTCATACTCATTTGGCACGAAACCATATTCTGAGATGACTATGTAAAATTTGTTGTGCCATTGTTTGGGAGCTTGCTTTAGGCCATAAAGAGATTTAACTAATCTGCAAACTTTCTTTTCTTGGCCTTTAGCAATGAAACCTTCAGGTTGCTCCATGTAGATTTCTTCCTCTAGGTCCCTATTTAGAAATGTTATCTTTACATCCATTTGATGGATTAGCATATTATGAATGGATGTTAAGGCTAGAAGGGTTCTGATAGAGGTGATCCTAGCTACAGGTGAGTAGGTATCAAAATAATCTAATCTCTTTTTCTAGGTGAAATCTTTGGCTACTAATCTAGCCTTATATTTCTCTATAGTACCATCGGCTCTAAGTTTCTTTTTGAATATCCACTTACAACATATGGGTTTACTACCTAAAGGTAGGTCTGCTAGAAACCAAGTATTGTTCTCCAGGATGGAGTTATACTCACTGTTAATGACTTCTTTCCAGAAAGGGGCATCAGGAGAAGATATTGCTTTTTCATAAGTTGAGGGATCACCCTCTATCAAAAATGTGAAGAAACCTTCTCCTAAGTTCTTTTTAATTTTTTCTCTTTTACTCCTTCTATGTTCTATATTTTGTTCGGGTTGTGAACTAGATATTTAAACATGAGAGCTAGTGGACGGAGCAAGAGAGGAGTTGGAGAGAGAGAAAGAAAGAAAATCTATCTATGAAAGGATATATATTCTCAAAGTAAACTGCATCTCTTGCTTCTATAATAGTATTGTTATAGATTTCATTTACTTCTGAGTGAGTAACAAGAAATCTATTGGCATTGCTGTCTAGGTCATATCCTATGAATACAACATCTACAGTCTAAGGTCCAAACTTCCTCTTTTTAGGTTCAGGAATTCCTACTTTAGCTAAACATCCCCAAATTTGAGATAATGGATCCTAGGAGCTTTATATTTCTATAATTCATAGGGAGTCTTATCATTATACTTACTAGGAATCCTATTAACGATGTAACATGCAGATAATAGTGATTCTTCCCATAAATTATCGGAAGCACCTGAGCTGAGGAGCATGGCATTCACCATGTCTAACAGAGTGCGAGTCTTTCTTTCAGCAACTCCGTTGGACTGTGGTGAATATGGAGCAGTTACCACATAGATAATTCTGTGTTCTTCACAGAAATTGGTCATATCATTTGATGTAAACTCTCCACCACGATCTGATCTAAGAATCTTAATCTTTCTCTCTAACTGGTTCTCAGCTTCAGATTTATAGACCTTAAACCTGTCTAGAACTTCATCTTTGGTTTTGAGAAGATAGGTATAACAATACTTTGAATGATCATCTATAAAGGTAACAAAGTATTTCCTACCGCCTCGGATCAAAACCCTATTTGAGTCACACATATCACTATGAACTAGCTCTAGAAGGTCAGAGTTTCTTTCTACAGATTTGAAAGGTAGCCTAGTGTGTTTGGCTTGAACACAGATCTCACACTTGTATTGATCATCTATTGGAGTCTTAGGAATAAGATCTAAGTTCATCATCCTTTTTAGGGAACCTAGATTCACATGACATAATCTACTATGCCATACATTTGAAGATTCTACATTGGAAATAACAAAAAAATGATCTTAAATTTTATTCACGGTACTCAAAATGAAAAGACCATCTCTTACAAATCCTTTTCCAATAAAAGAGTCATTCTTATAAAATACTACTTTATTTGCATCCATGATAATCTTGTACTCTGAAGCTACAAGAAGAGACCCACTAATTAAAAAAATTTTGATAGACGACACATGCAACACATCATGAAGAGTCAGAGTTTTCCCTGATGTCATCTTTAGATCTATTCTTCCTCTTCCTATAATCTGTGCCGCTGAGCCATCTCCTAGAGTTACACCTTCTCCACCTGATTCCTGATAGTTTGAAAAACAGGAGGAAGTTGAGCTTTTGCTCACTTGTGTATAGAAATGTATACACAGCCAACATAAACGTACTTCTAAATCTCTACAAACTGCTGCTACTCCCATCTTTCCATCTAGATAGGCTCCATCAAAGTTGATTTTGAGACAGTTGGTAGGCGATGGAGTCCACGCGACAGGAACATATTAAGAAGGATTACAGTCGTTGGTAGATTGATTCTTCTTTGCAACCCGATCAAATGAGGCTTCGAGCCTTGCTACATTTCTGATCACCAAATCAGAATAGAAGGGGATGTGGTTGAACATTTAGGCATTTCTTGCTTTCCAGATCTCCCAAAGGAGGTAAATTGTAGATGTGATCATGTTCTGCTGCCCGTTGCAGAATAATTTTTGTTGTAGTTGAGTTGAAGTATGTTGAAAAATATGTTGGCGAACTAGTGGCAATTCCTTCCAAGCTTGACCTGCAACAGAACAATGAAGAAAGAGGTGATCTAGAGTTTCCGTGTGTACCTGATAGAGTTGACAAAGTTGATTAGTGTTTTTCAATCTTTTATAAACATTCTCTCTAGTAGCAAGACAGTTAGTGAGCACTCTCCAAATGAAGATTACAACTCCTAGGCTAATGTTGGACATCTTCCATAGGTGCTTCCATTCTTTGAAAACATCCGACTACTGCCGTCGAAGGATGATCCCTCCTATCCGAAATATGGCGATAGACCGACTTAGTCGTGAGTAATCCATTATTTGTGTGAATCCACATAAATTTATCAGTTGTGCAAGCAGAGGACAAAGGAAGTAAAAGAATAGCAGCAGACTCGTTTGGAGGAAATAGTTGGGTAATAGGATCTCCATTCCATCTGCAGATAGGTTTATGAATTAGATCTCTAACCATCTGTACATGATACTGAGCTCCAGGATACCCGGACACCATGAAGTTTGTTCTGTTAACGACCCACGGATCCTTCTATATGTTAATACTATCACCAGTGCCTACCGACCAATACACATTGCCAATCAGGAAATCTCTACACCGAATCATGCTAGCCCATAACCTGGAATTGGTCGGTTTTTTATCCAAACGCCAGAAGTCATTGTTGTGAAGATATTTGCCTTTAAGTAGTTTAACCCATTCAACATCTGGATTGGTAAGGAATCTCCAAGACATTTTAATAACCAGAGATAGATTGGTAATTTTTGGATCTCTAATGCCAAGTCCACCATTGATTTTAGGCTTGGTAAAGACATTGCTCTGAAATGCATCTTCTTCTTTTTGTTCTCTGCCCTCCCCTCCCCACCCCCCCCCCCCAACCCCCCCCCCCCCCCCCCCCCCAAACCAAAATTTACGTTGGATGGAGACAAGGTTTTTAGTAATTTTCCTTGGGAAAAGGTAAGAGGACATGTGATATATACGAAGCGAAGATAAAGTGGATTTTAGTAGGGTAGTTCTCCCCGCATGGGAGAGGTACCTACCTTTCCAACCTGAAAGGAAGGTTTTGCATAACTCGATTAAATTGGAGTGGGTTGAAATTCTGGTAATAGGTAGGAGTAGTTTGTGCCCAAGGTATTTGTCGGTGGTGGCCATAACTTTGACATTAAGGATATTGATGAATATATGTCTTATGTAATCATCGATACTTCTAGGAAAGAGGATGGACGACTTCTCAAAGCTTGTTTTTTGGCCCGACCAAAGCTCATATCTAGTAAAGATCATTTTAATTTGAAGGATGTTTCTAATGTTGCAAGCACCAAAAAGGAAAATGTCATCAGTGAAGGGAAGGTGGGAATAGGATGTTCTGTGATTCTTATACAAACGAATTCTGCAGTAGTGATGTGTATAGATAAGAGCTCTCCACATAAAATAAAAATATAAGGGGACAAAGGACATCCTTGACGTATACCACGTTTAGGATAGAACATAGCAGATGGGGTTCCATTCACCAGGATTTCAAAAGATGTGGTGGTGATGCACTACATGATTAAGTCGTGTGAAGATCCAGTTATACCAAATCCTAAAAGAACTTAACTCCAGTTGAGTCTGTCATAAGCTTTAGCCATATCTATTTTTAAAGCAAAGAAGTATTAGAGTTTCTTGAAGAGTTGATAGAGTGGATGATTTCATGGGCTATGGTGATATTGTTGCAGATTTGTCGTCTAGGTACAAAAGCATTTTGAAATGGGGGTATCATGTTGTGAAGAAGAGGTCTAATCCTGTTGGCCAAGATTTTTGCAATAACCTTATAAAGGACATTACAAAGGACTATAGGGCAAAAATCAATAGGACTAACCGGATTATGTTTTTTTGGAATCAAGGCAATATAAGTATGATTGAGAGTAGGAGGTAAAGATTTTGTAGAAAAGAACCTTTGGATGAGATCAATAACCTCCTTGCCTGTTGTACTCCAACTTTGTTGATAGAATAAACAACAAGGCTAAGTTTACTACCAAATGCTTACGACCTTCTTACAACCCTAGAATAAAACTGGGTACCTGTCTGGCCCAGGAGTACAGTTGAACGCTGCATCCAGTACAGTTCCTGTTGATGAAGAAGTTTATTGAGGGCAACACTGATTGTCTTTTCCTGATGCAGTCTATCAGTCTCATAATGTTTAATATCATCAGTGATATACCATAGTCTTTGCCTTTCCCAAGTTTTGAGGGAGGGTGATAGAACTTTTAATTCTGTACACAAATCAGCATTGTCTGATATATTAGACCAGCATTTGGAAAGACTTGAATGGAAATCTTTCTCTTCAAGCCAAGCTGCCTCAAACCGGATAGGTGATCTCCTTCTTTTATTGATGATGTTGAGTTTCATATAAATTGGGTTGTGGTCACAGTTAATACAAGGGAGGTGAAGGACGCCTGCCATTGGATATATAGTTCTCCAAGATGTATCGACAACCGCTCTATCAAGACGCTCAACAATATTCGAGGGTGCTCTCTGTTTGTTTGTCCAGGTAAAAGCAGGCCCAACATAGCCTAAATCCATGGCTGCCGAGTTGTTATACCAATTAATGAATGGTTGATGTTGAGAGTAGTTGAAGTTGAGTCCACCCTGTTTTCTCTTCAGAGTTGAGAATTGCATTAAGATCTCCAATATATATCCACGGTTCAGAGAAAGAAGATACTGTGACCCCCATTTCCTCCCAAAATATACTTCTGTCACTCGCATTGGGGGCCCCATAAATACATAGAAGATGCCAATCAGGACGAGCAGCCACTTGATGAATGTAGGCTGGAATATAGTTCTTAGAGGTCGAGATAACAGAAAACTTGATGTCCTCATTCCACATGAGCAGAAGTCCACCCGACCTTCCTATAGAGGGGATGGCTACACTGTGAGCATAACCCAATTTGATGGATAGTGAATTCCCATATTCAGACGAGCAGCTAGTCTCGGCTAGGAAAATAACTAACGGCCTCGTCGACCGGAGAAATGAATTCAAGGATCGAATTGTCGGGTCGTTCCTCAAAACAAACAATTCCATGATAGGATCATTTCTGTAGAGGCTGTTCAAGGGCAGCCGCAGCCTGATCAATTGGTACCTCTATCAAGAGATTTTTGTGAGGTCGAGGTAGCTCATCTTCTTCATCTCCTTCTATGAGTGATGGCCGGGGATGTTTGTTGTTGGGCCTGGGCACATGGCTAGGAAGGTTCGGATGAGAGGAATTTTTATGACTCCTCCAACCTTTATAGGGGGATTGGAGTTTGGAGATCAGATTTAGGAAAGAGTGGAGGTCTTGATAATGCTTCAATGAGTGAGGTAAATGTTTCAGGAACAGATTTTGAAGAAATCTTTGCAGTATCTGTTAGAACATGTTGTCGAAGGGGTATCCGAGGTATTGATGAGAGGAGATATCTGGATCATAGGTGGTGTAGAGGGAGAGGGAGAGGGAGAGGGTGATGAGATGATAGGATTAGAGGATGGTGCAACATTTGGTTTCTTTGGATCATGGGACACAGGGTTGCAGTGGTATTCTGGTGGTGGAAAGATTAGTTGGTTTGGGTGAACATCAGATGGGTCAGTCGTAGGTGGCTTTTGTTTCTTAGGAACATGGGGCAGAGGATTGCAGTGGTATTCTGGTAGTGGTGAGATAGATAACTTGGTTTGGTAAGCATGGGATGGGTCGGTCGTAAGTGGCTAAGATTTGTTTAGAACCTGGGACAGAGAGTTGCTATGGTGAAAATTTAACTTGGTTTGGGTGAGCATCAGATTGGTCGGTCGAAATTTGCTGTGGTTTAGACTTGAGTTTGGTGTGGAATGAAGGATGTGTCTTTATAACGGTTTCAGTAGTGGAGATAAGTTCCTGATCATTGATAGGAGAAATAATAGGTGTGGAAGTTGTAACCGACTCTTGGGTTTTGAGGATACCGACCGGAGTAACTCCGACACCCTCCGCCGAGGGTTGGGTTGGATGTGCTGATTGATGGTACTGGGTAAGGAGGCGGTCTAGGAATATGTAGCAGCACTCTTCTCCTTGGCATTAGAAGCAGATAGAGGAATTTCTACATTCATAGGACCAAAACACGTATCAACATGGTCCGTAGTATTGCCAGTGGTAGAAGGGGACAATGTTTCAGCAGCAATGGCATTCCCTTTAGCTTGCCCTTGTGTAGTAGAGTTGGATACTCCTCCTTTGGCTTGGGAGAAAGTCTTATTATTGAACTTGCTGGAGTAGTTTGTGTTGGGAAAAACAAGACCTTTCCCGTCTTTGTGATGAGATGTGAATAGAAATGAAAATAGAAGGGAAGCAAAAAAATAAGAGAGATACACACACAAGATTTACCGAGGTTCGGCTCAATTTGAGCCTACGTCCTCACCCGCTCCTTCTTCGCCTTTTTCACTATAATCAAATGAAAGATTACAAAGAGCTCTTCTCTCAAGTTGGTACAACTTCACTTGAGGATCACTATCTCTCAATGCTCACTTGAAAGAATTACAAGTGTGAAGATTACAAGTTGTGTTCTAACCTTCACCATCTCCCCTCTATTTATAAGGAGGATAAGCCTCTTGGGTACACCACTCTATGTATGGAGAAGTCCAAAGGGCAGCCCTTTCATCTCCCAAGATTAGTCCTTCCATCTTCCAATGCATGGAGAAAGGCAATACATCATTATTGCATACATGCAGAATATGAACAGATAGCCTATATTCGAGAGCCATAACTTCTTCAATACACCTCAGAATGATCTGGTTCAAAGCTGGAATGAAAGAGAAAACTTTTTCCAACAACTTTCGTGTTGAAGACCGAGCCTAATAATGCCTACAACAGCTCCGAAAATGGCTCCCAAAACTGTATCTAGTCACAGAAACTGCACCCAGAAAAATGGCTAAGTACTTGGCCGAACCCAACCATGAGTGACCGATTTTTATGGATCAAATCCATATTGGTTCATCATGGGGATGGACCCCGTTCCCATCAATCTCCCCCTCCATCCTCATGAGGAGAGAGGTTTTCAAACAGTAGTCATACCTGCCTTCCTTCGGCAGAAGTCATGCTTCTCTTTTGGTAGAGGCTTCGTCATCATGTCCGACGGATTTTGGCTTGTATCAACCTTCTTAATGTGCATCAGTTGATTCTCCAAAGCATCTCGGATCCAGTGATGGCGTACGTCGATGTGCTTTGTCCTTGAGTGATATGTAGCGTTTCTACTCAAGTCGATGGCGCTCTGACTGTCACAGTAAAGAGTGTACTTCTCTTGCTTGAGCGATAACTCCTTTAGGAAGTTCTTCATCCACAAGAGCTCCTTGCTAGCTTCTGTGGTAGCGATATATTCAGCTTCTGTGGTGGATAGAGCGATACACTTTTGCAGCTTTGATTGCCATGATACGGCTCCCCCTGCAAAGGTAAATAAGTATCCAGATGTGGACTTTCTTTTGTCCAAGTCACCTGCCATATCAGAATCAGTGAAACCCTCCAAGATAGGTCTGCCATCTCCAAAACATAAAGAATATTTAGAAGTTCCTCTAAGATATCTTAGGATCCATTTTACTGCTTCCCAATGTTCTTTACCCGGATTGGCAAGAAAACGGCTTACCACACCAACTGCATGTGCTATGTCGGGTCTTGTACAAACCATGGAGTACATCAAGCTTCCGACGGTTGAGGCAAATGGAATGCTCCTCATCTCCTCCTTCTCCTTCTCTCTTGAAGGACTTTGTTGTGAGCTTAGCTTAAAATGAGCTGCTAGCGGTGTGCTGACCGGCTTGGAGTTCAACATATTAAACTTCTCCAGAACACGTTCAATGTATCTTTCTTGCGATAGCCACAACTTTTTCGTATTTCTGTCCCGAGAGATTTTCATTCCCAATATATGTTGTGCCGCTCCTAAGTCCTTCATGTCAAAGGACTTGCTCAGCTCTTTCTTCAACCTGTCAATTTTAGACATATCTTTTCCAACAACAAGCATATCGTCAACATATAGAGAGAGAATAATGAAATCATCATCAGAGAACTTTTGGATATAAACACAATGATCTGCAGATGTTCTTTTATACCCATGGTCAAGCATAAAAGAATCAAACCTTTTATACCACTGTCGCGGTGCCTGCTTGAGCCCGTACAAGCTTTTCTTTAATTTGCAAACCAACTGTTCTTTGCCTTTTACCTTGAAACCCTCTGGCTGCTCCATATAGATTTTCTCTGCCAAATCACCATGGAGGAATGCAGTCTTCACATCTAACTGCTCAACTTCAAGATCTTGAGAAGCGACAAGACCAAGAATAACCCGAATAGAAGACATCTTTACAACAGGAGAAAATATTTCTTCATAATCAATACCTTGCTTCTGACTGAAACCTTTCACCACGAGGCGAGCTTTGTACTTGACTTGGTCATTTCCTTCATTCTTGATTTTGAACACCCATTTGTTCTTCAAGGCTTTTCTGTTCTTCGGTAGCTCCACCAATTCATAAGTGTGGTTCTTATGCAAGGAATCCATCTCCTCTTGCATGGCTTTCTTCCACTTGGTATGATCTTCATGTACTTGTGCTTCATGGAAACTTTCTGGTTCACCTGCATCTGTCACCATAGTATATTCTGAAGTAGGATATCTGGTTGAGGGTTGTCGATCTCTATCCGACCGTCTCAACTAAGGTGCTTGTAGCTGATCCATATGAGGTGGCTCTGCATGTTCATGCTCCCCCTGATCAAGACCTGGGGAACCTGTAATTTCTTCTTCTTCCTGCACATCTTAAAAATCATTATTTTCTAACATAGGAGAAGGTAAAACAACCGGTGTGGAGATTGGATCTGGAACGATGTGAGTGTTTTGTGGCTCCTCTTCTTTTTCAAAATCAGTAAGTGTTTTATCTTCACAAAATACAACATCCCTGCTCCTCACAATTTTCTTGTTTTTAGGATACCACAACCTATATCCAAATTCATCATTTCCATATCCCAAGAAGATGCATGGAATGGATTTGTCATCAAGTTTTGTTCTTTTCTCCTTAGGTACATGCACAAATGCTTTGCACCCTAACACACGCAAGTGGGAATAGGAAATATCCTTTCCACTCCAAACCCTTTCAGGAATATCTCCATCCAAAGGAACTGAGGGGGACAAATTTATCAAGTAGCAGGCTGTTCGTACTGCTTCTCCCCAAAATATTTTTGGTAATTTAGCTAAGGATAACATACTCCTTATTCTTTCCACAATTGTGCGGTTCATTCTTTCTGCAACCCCATTGTGTTGTGGTGTGTGTGGGACAGACTTTTGGTGTCTAATGCCATATTTAGAGCAATAGTCTTCAAACATCCTTGAAGTATACTCACCACCATTATCCGTGTGAATACACTTCAAGAGCTTTCCGGTTTCTCTTTCAACTTTGGTATGAAAATCTTTGAAAACTTCAAAGACTTGATCTTTGGCTTTTAGGACATACACCCATACTTTTCTAGATGCATCATCAATGAAGGTCACAAAGTATGAGGCACCACTAAAGGTTTTTACATTTATGGGTCCGCATACGTCCGAGTAGACTAAGTCCAATATGCCGGTTTCCTTTTTGTTATAGTTTTTAACAAAAGCTACCCGATGTTATTTTCCAATTAAGCAATGATCACTGTGGGATAATGATGTACCTTGCATGGATGGAAGTAGTTGCCGCCTTGCGAGAGTTTGTAGTCCTTTCTCGCTCATGTGGCCAAGCCGCTTGTGCCACAAATCCATAGAGGTACCTTCCACTGTTCCAAGTCCATCATTCTCCAAGTGGAACTGAGTTTTGTAGAGAGTGCAACACTTCTTTCCTCTCGCAAGTACAAGTGAACCTTTGGTAAGCTTCCAACATCCTTTATCAAAGTTGCTTGTGTATCCTTCTTCATCAAGCTTGCCTGTGGAGAGAAGATTAAGACGAAGATCGGGCACAAATCTAACATCTTTTAGAACCATCTTTGTTCCAATGTTAGTGGTAACACAAATATTTCCAATGCCAAGAATTTGAGAAGAGTTTTTGTTACCCATTTTTACCGTCCCAAGGTTACCTTCACGAAGCGAAGTGAAGTAGTCCTTCCGGGGAGTAGCATGGTAGGAAGCACCAGAATCAATTACCCATTCCGAGTCTTGGCAAGTGAGATTTGTACAGTCTTCTTCACATGCCGAGAAAAGTACAATTTCATTGTCAATGGCAACGGCTGCACTTTTAGTCTTTTCTTGCTTCTCATTGGTCCTTCCTTCCTTTTGTTCTCGCTTGAGCTTGCGGCATTCCCGTTTTATGTGTCCACTCTTCCCGCAGTGATAGCAACTGATGTCCTTTCTAGCCTTTGATTTCCCTCTTGACTTGTCACGGTTCTGAGGATATCGGCTTTTGCTCCTCCCCCTATTCTCGGTAACAAGAGCATGAGAATAGGAGGATCCGGATGACTTTCTTCGAATTTCTTCATTCAAGAGGCTGCTTGTAACTTGGTTCATGGATACAACTCCGTCAGGTGCTGAGTTGCTAAGAGACACCACCAGAGTCTCCCAACTGTCTGGCAACGAGCTAAGCAAGAGAAGGGCTTAAAGCTCGTCGTCCAACACCATCTTCATGGCTACAAGTTGATTCACAATACTTTGAATTTCATTTAGATGTTCAGATATAGAGTCACCTTCTTTGAACTTGAGATTGACAAGCTTCCGAATCAAGAAAGCTTTGTTGCCGGCGGTCTTTCTCTCGTAGAGATCTTCAAGTTTCTTCCACAAGCTATTCGCCAAAGTCTCATTTGACACATGGTGGAATACGGTGTCATCCACCCATTGTCGAATGGTGCCAATGGTCTTCCGGTCGAGCTTCTTCCAATCTTCTGCCGTCATAGACTCCGGCTTGGAAGATACTCCTTCAACCGGTGCATAGAGGTCCTTGCAATAGAGAAGGTCCATCATCTTCGCCTTCCATATCATCCAATTGCGGCCATTCAAGCTAATCATACGAACGCCGCCGATGGGAGTCTCCATCTTAACACAAGAAGATTAGCAACCTGGCTCTGATACCACTGTTGGGAAAAATAAGACCTTTCCCGTCTTTGTGATGAGATGTGAATAGAAATGGAAATGGAAGGGAAGCAAAAAAATAAGAGAGATACACACACAAGATTTACCGAGGTTCGGCTCAATTTGAGCCTACGTCCTCACCCGCTCCTTCTTCGCCTTTTTCACTATAATCAAATGAAAGATTACAAAGAGCTCTTCTCTCAAGTTGGTACAACTTCACTTGAGGATCACTATCTCTCAATGCTCACTTGAAAGAATTACAAGTGTGAGGATTACAAGTTGTGTTCTAACCTTCACCATCTCCCCTCTATTTATAAGGAGGATAAGCCTCTTGGGTACACCACTCTATGTATGGAGAAGTCCAAAGGGCAGCCCTTTCATCTCCCAAGATTAGTCCTTCCATCTTCCAATGCATGGAGAAAGGCAATACATCATTATTGCATACATGCAGAATATGAACAGATAGCCTATATTCGAGAGCCATAACTTCTTCAATACACCTCAGAATGATCTGGTTCAAAGCTGGAATGAAAGAGAAAACTTTTTCCAACAACTTTCGTGTTGAAGACCGAGCCTAATAATGCCTACAACAGCTCCGAAAATGGCTCCCAAAACTGTATCTAGTCACAGAAACTGCACCCAGAAAAATGGCTAAGTACTTGGCCAAACCCAACCATGAGTGACCGATTTTTATGGATCAAATCCATATTGGTTCATCATGGGGATGGACCCCGTTCCCATCAGTTTGCACATATGGATGAGTCTAGTCTTTTATCCAAGTGAGCAAGGACGTGATCCTTCTGGTGTTGCGGCCATCCGTTCATCGATCATGGCAGAGTTTTCTTGATGTGATTTGCACTTCAGAACTCCATGTCCCAATCGTCCACAGAATTGACATAATTTATGGAGGCGTTCATACTTCAGGTGGATGATAACTTGGATGGGTATGGCTTGTGATTTAGGGGTTTGAAGAAGAGAAATCATTTCCAATATACTTGGGAATTGGAGAACAGAGGGGATGATAACCGTAGGTCGTCTGTGCCAAAAGAGGAGAGGAGAGATCCGAGTTTAGAAAGAACTTCCTGGTAGAAAGAGGAAAGTGGCTAAATTCATGGTGATGTGGGAGGGAAAGAAAGGAGGAGAGAATTAAAAGATTAGAGTTTAACTAGAGTGAGAATGATGGAGATGTGCAGAACGAACTGCACGGGGAGGGGTCATCATTTGGGAAGAAGACCAGGCAGAATATTTTAAAGGAACCAAGTTCCATTTAAACTCTTGCCACTTTCTTAGTAACTAGAAAATGATTGATGATTGTGGTCACCGAGTGACTAATGAGAACAAAGAATTGTTAGGAATATTTGCCAGTTTACTGAGAGAGACAAGATGGATGGTTTGGCTTTCTTGTAATTAATACAAACTAATATAGCAAGTTATGTTATCATACTTCGTTTTACATGCATCATAGCTTACCCCACACATCACGTAGGGTGTTGCCTGACCATTTACATGCATCATAGTCTATTATATATGATTAGTCTGATTATTGCTCACATCATAGCTAACCAGATGGTTAGCCTGACCTCACATGTATCATAGCCAATCATATATAACAAGCCTGATCTAGTCCCAAGCCGATCACATAGCAAACTGATATATCACAACACCTAGTTAGAATTTCTATTCTTTTATTTCAGTACATTCATTTCTTGCATTCACTTGTATATGTCCATTGCTAGTTAGTTCTATATGATGATTACTTGTCTTTCCAGTATTCCTCATCTTCCAGTATTTTTTTCATCATGTATTTTCTCACACTGTTTTATAGTTTTTATCAATATAATTGAAATTGCTTCCAGTGTTTGTACTTCGCTCCAATCATGACTGGATAATATTTTTCAGAGGATCTTGAGAATTTTTGTCCTACCCATTATGGTCCAGGAGTAGATGGTGATTACATCCCGGAGATTCCAAAGGAGCCACTCTTGGTCGAACCCTAGCTTCAGCCGTGAACTTGCTATGGGTAGTAGTGGTAGTAGTTTAGTAGTAGATTTTGGCAAGTACATCTTGTCAATGAGAAAAAACTTACTATATTACAATTATTTAGATTTTTGTATTTTATATCTCTATATTATTCTCTATGAGTTTCTCTACATATTTAATTCTTGGTATTTTCGGTTTTGGTGCCTAGGTTGTAGGAGATCTAAATTTTTCGGTTGTAGCTTCCATGAGTTTACTTGGTTTTGATCTCTTAAAACTTGATGCTTTTTCCCAAACTAGTGGTTCCATTTTGATGAGCACTTGATTTCATGTGATTTTGAACTTTACTTTGCTGGATTCGGCCTTGAAATGAGGATTTCATGGAGAATATAAGTTTTCGAACTTGAAACTTTTTCATGGCTGAAACTTGTTGTTCTAGGACGAAGAAGATCCATGCACCCCGCTTGGTACGAGGCCTGGAATTCTTACTCCAAGTCAGCATGCGGCCATCTTGTTGGACGCATGGCTAAATCTACACATGTGTCCCTTGGTCAAATGCATGAAACTTGAATGAATGGAAGTTCTCTAAGTTTAAAAAATTCCATGAGGCCCAATTGTGTATGAGACCAAGAGGAGCATGCGACGGAGTCGTCCAAGCGGCCCGGAGCTATGCTTTCCTCTTTCCTTTGAATGTATGACTCAGCACCTCCTTGGCACAACTTTCCATAATTTTGTCTTTTCCCTCTGACTCCCTGTCTTGACCAGTCCCATCGGTCACTTCTCTGATACGATCGGTCACATCATTCACTTCCTTGACCTTGCATTTATTGCCTGTCACTCACCTTGTCCCGAGGAGTGGACTTTGCATCTCCCATGCGGCCAGCTCTTCCATGCGGCCAGCTATTGCATGCAACCAACTTACCCTATGCGTCTATGAAACTTGTAAGCAGTTTAACTACTTTTAATATATTTTCTTGTTTAGCCTATTATGCTTGATTCTTATGCATTTAATATTTCTCTAAACAAATTATAACCTGATTGTGACAACCTGCCAGAACTTAAAATTTTTTGAACATAGATTGTATTGGCACTATTACTCAGAACTCCCGACACTTGACATGTACTGATATTCCTGATAGTAAGTCGACAAAGCGTATTCCTGACATGCTAGAATTGAACATCGATTTTATTAACACTTTAATCTTGAACACCCGATACCAGACTTTCCATGATATTCTTGATAATATATCGTCGTATCGAGTTAACCTGACATGTACCGATACTCCTGATAGTGGCTCGACGAATCACACTCCAGACATGCTAGAATTTTCCTGAACTGTAATGCTTGAACTGATAAGAAAAAAATCTCGTGGTTGATTTTCTTGTTCTTGTCCTAAATGTACCTGTCAAGCTCATGTCTTGTCTTGTTCTGCATCATGTTTAGGGAAATTTTCTGAGCACCACGGTTAGAAATTCTTAATAACTTGCCCAGGAAAACAACTATAATAATGTATTAGAAGCATCTAGAGAGATTTCTGGCTACATGCAATTAGAGCTCTCCGTCGTGAGGGCCACACTTCCAGCACGTCATCGAGTGTTGCATATTCCTATAAATTACTATACCTAATATAATCTATTATATGTATCCTTACGCCTGGATAATCTAGATAGTCTGCAGGGCATTCGGCTGTATGGAATCTCAAACTACATGTGTTAGTAAATAGGACTTTGATAACCCTAGTTTGATAATGATAGCAAACCGTAGGACATGATTTACCGTATTTTCTTGATTTTCAGTCAAGTCCTGTCCTGATATGTTTAACAACTAATCCGAAAACTGTAACCTGAGTACTGATTCAAGATATCCTTGTTTAAATGCTCAAAAACTGTTTAACTGTTATTTTACCTTATGCACTTATTTAACTGTTCCTTGTGCTATTTCTTTCTGATTTGTCTGTATGTTAATTTTTCTTCCTAAGTTGACTCCCTTATGGTACTTGCTATTTTGAGGTCTGTACCCACTGGTTTTATATGGCCAGATTTCGGAGCAGGATCCCAGGATCTTCCGTATTTCCAGTCTCAAGATTGTGAACACCAGGAGCACCCGAGGACATGGGTGGGTTTCTTCTTCATCACCCACTTGATCTTGTACTTGTACTTTTGAGGCATTTAGCCATCGAGCACATATTTAGCTCATATTTTGGAACTTGACATTCTAGGCTGCGGGCCTATATGTAAAGCATATTCTAGACTATAGCTAGAGCCGATCATGCAATATTTTACTCTGGCTAGTTCTTCATTTTGTAACTTGCTTCAAGATCATCTGTGTATGTATAGTTTGGGACGTCTTACTATTAAATGTTTGGTGATCATACATCTATAACTTATTGTTTTCTTGAGATTGAGACACCTATGACAATTGACCCAGGAATGACTGTTGGATTGTAGAGTAAAACCCTCGCATGTCTAGACAGCCGTACCTTATCTCGGGGTATTGGAAACTCTGGTGTACGTAGCTGGCTTTGTCCGCCTCCGCTCTCCAGTATTCTGGTTCTGGGATGCGACACTACCTACAACCAACTGCAACCAATATCAGTTGCACCTCCTCCATTCTCACAACTGAAACCACATCAACCTCTCCTCATACACCCCTCTATAATCACACACAGGCAGACTTATGTCCCTCACTGACACAGTGCACTACACAGTTGCACAACACCAATAACTCTCAACACACACAACACAATATACATATACATATATATATATATATATATATATATATATATATATATATATATATATATATATATATATAATACATACATTAAGATATTCTCCACTAATATTCTCCACTAATAGTCAATTCATCAAACACCTTGAGTACAAGGTCAAGATACCCATGATATGTCATGATAGATCCTCATATAGCCAATCTATTGTGATTCCACTCTCCAAAATACATCAAACACATTTTAATATAGAAACATAATACCATCTAATAATTATATTAGCTATAGATCATATAATGAAAGAAATTGGCATGTGTATCAAAAGTGTCAAGGAAAAAACCTCCAAAATTATTCTGTTTCACAAAGTATCATTATACGACCTACTCGTATCCAATTGTGGACACGTAGCTAGCCTTACATACTTAATCTAAATCTATTTAGACTTAATTGGCCTAATGACAAATACTTGATGCACCAATCTCGAATTTCTTCCTAATTGGACACAAAAATATATGTAGAAGTCAATATAAAGATCAATTGGGCCTAGAACTTCTTCCTATGGGTAGCCCTAAGCCATGGGGGGTTCCTAATAATTAAATGCATGAATTAAAGTCTAAATTATAAGAAAAAAAAAAGAAATTTACCTATTGGGAGATGTATTTCCAATAAATAGCTCAAATGGACACAATTATGACACAAGCTCCTAGCCAACTCTTTCTTCTCTAAGTGCTCCTTGCACTTCAAGCTCCTATGCTCCTTGGATGATGGAAATGGAAAAAAATGAGAGTGGATTGGGGTAAATTTTGCGGAGGGATGAATGAATTGGGAAAGAACACAATTGGGAATATATAATTGGAATGAAAATGAAGAGGAGAGAGATAGAACCCCCTCCTATAGGTGGCCGGCCCCTTGACCCTCTCCCAAGCAACCATGCAAAGTCCAAAATGCCCCCACTAGTTGTCATGTAAGTAAATAATTAGAAGGACTATTTTAAGGAAGCTTCTAATATAATAAAAATTAATTCTAATCTCCTTAATTAACTAAAAAGAATGGGTCTAATGGACCTAACCCAAGGTTGGGCTCAATGAGACATGACTAATCTAATTGGGTCCACTAGTGTCAAGTCCAATAATTAGGCTAGCATACTAACTAATAAATATATAGTAGAACACATAATAAATAATTAGTAGCACAATATATAAATATTTAATCACTAAATATAATAAATAAAAAATAACGAAAATATTCTCATATAGAAATATAGTAGTGGCAATTGAACCAAAAACAGTCTGGTTTCTGACCAACCGAACTTGGTGCGAGTTCTGTTCGAACTTGGACCGAACTCGGTTACGCAAAACCGAATCCCAAGTCAGACTTCTCTTCCGGATGACCAAACTCTAACGTTCAAAATTTTGAAAGTTGGACATCAGAACTCTGATATATATATATATATATATATATATATATATATATATATATATATATATATATATATATAGTTTTATACTTCTTAAATAAAAATGTTTAAATCCTAAATTTTTTCATCCAAACTTTTCAACTCGTGATCCTAAATCTCATTTTAGTTTATATATTTGTAATAATTGAGACTTTATTGAAATTTAATTATGTGTTTAATATTACTCTTGTTTAAAATTATTTCAAATATCATATTAGAGATTGATAAATCCGATGAAGCCGATCCAATTTGAACCTAACATAATCCTTGAGATTTGGTCTTGGGCTACATATGTTGAATCCGATGTCGGGTCAGACCTAGGCTCGGATTAGTCTTATGATTCATTGGGTTGGGTTCGAATTGAGCTCAGGCTAGATCCAATCCGTCTGATTTGCATCTCTATCGAGAAGATGTTTTTTTTTTCACACCGGTGGTAGAGTTTTGGCCTTTCTCCCGTAGATTTTTTTATTTCTTAACCTTTAACTAAAATTTTGACTTCATATGGGCTTCCACTTATCTTTGTATAATAGGATTGGTTCCACCTATCTTGATGTCATACACAACTTTGATGTCATATTAGCGGGGACTAATAGTTAGTCGAACATATGACAATCATTCAAAATCATCGGTAAATTTTTAACATATATAAAATATAATTTTTTAACTTAAAATGGTTGACTACAATTTCAACAAAAGTAATATTTTTGCGTGTGGGGCGAATTTATATAAATACATAACATGTTTTTTTTTTCTACTTAGTCAGCTTCACGTACATTATATGCACAAAAAAAGTAAAATAAAACAATAATTTCTGATATTAAAATAGTTTAAATATATTTTAATTAGTATTTATTATAGGTTATATTTTATAATTTTTATATAACTTTTATTTTGGTTATATATGTTTATATAAGTTTAGATATATCTTCAGATAGTTAGAAGGAATTAATTTTTTTTTAATTTTTAAAATTTTAAAAAAAAATTTAACTGCGTATGCATTAGAAGGAAATGACTATCTTAATTACATGAGAAGATACATATAATAAAAAAAAGTTAAATTTTTATATTAATTCATAAAAAATATACAAACGACGTAGACGGTTCATTTTTGAACAGTTTTCAAACTGCATTATAATAATGTTAGATACAGATGGATGGAGTGCATGAAAAAGGAGGGGAATGGAAGGTGTTTAGGGCTTCTCCCACGGCGTGGGGTAGGGCCGGAAGGGAGGGGGTTCAGGGCTGAGCTCTACCATGGCGTCCCCTACGTGGGACAATTGGATGGACAATCACATTAAAGCAATTTCAAATATTTTGTTATTGTTCTATTGTATTGAAGTGAAAAGAAATAAGTGTATGGTTTTTCTGTATGAAACTGATCAATGCAATTATATATCGGACTATTGGGCCGGAACCAACCCCTCCAGGAGTCCCACATATGAAATAAGAAGCGCATGACATCTTGGTTAGAGGTCAAGCATTGTACTTCCGTCAGTCTGATATGGAAGATAAAATCTCCGTCAGTCTGCTTCGGTGGAACATCCTGGTTAGAAGTCGGGCATTGTACTTCCACTTCAGGACTTCTCCACTGCATACGGATCTGTCGGGCAGATGCATGCAGAAAAAAGAGAACCGAGTACTTATCTCCAAATATAATCAAGTATGTCTGTTGGAAACCAACGTGAAAAACTGCTTCTCAAACTGATGAAACTTAGGTGAGGGCAGAAAAAAAGCCACACAGACCAATTATGTCAAAACAAATCCACACAAGAGTACGATACAAATACGTATTTTTACGTGGAAAATCATGACCGAAAAAAAATACAGGACGATCGGAGTCCAAACAGAATAAAGTTTCACTAATGGAATAAAAAAAATATACTAATACCTTTACAAACTCCTCCACCGATCTACACGGATCACCACAATACTTCAAAATAGATAGAAATAGATTACAACGAATATAAAAGTACTACCGAAGACGAAGAATAACCAATGAAGAACTCATTGTAGAGATATCTTTTCAAATCAATCTCGAAACTCCGAATCACCTCTTCCTCTCCTTGGAAAATTGCACCCATCGAAAAATTCTCTCCTTAGATTTTAATGTGTTGAATTTAGGGTTAAAAAATACATAATTAAAACACCAAGCTTCAGAAAAGATCTGGACCATTGATCACGATCCAACGATGTTAATAAAATATTCAGGAACTCTCCTAAGAGTGCACATTATATTCGTCTTCTATTGCCTCTGCAAAACTTTTGGATTCTCCCCCGTTAATCAATAGCATGTACTCATCTGGCGAGTAACCCGTGGATGGTCGACACTGTCTCATGTTCTTTCTCAATGGAACCTTTCGTGATGGATGCGCATCGGTAGTATCATCTCCTTCAGGAACTTCCTCCTAAGTGTGCACATCCTCTTGAGGGTCACCCTAGTCACTATCAACATGCTAATGACCAAGATTTGGAGCAACTCCATGTAGTGGCTTCTCTATTATTGGAATCTCTGTAGTGTCCTCTAGAAATAGCTACCTCGAAGCATGATGACTCCAACTCAAGCAAATCCTAGGCCTCATAAGATATCTGAGAATCATGATGGTTGGTCTTGGTGTTATCCTCGATGAATAATATGTCCCTACTTCGGTACAGATTTCTTTCCACGGGGTCGTAAAGTTTATATCCGAAGTCATCTCGACCATAACCAACAATGATGCGCTGCCTCATCTTTGGCTCAAGATTGGCATGTCATCCTTCGGTACATGTACGAAGGCCTTACACCCAAATATTCGTAGGTAATTATATGATGGCCCCTTGTGGTACCATACTTTGTCAGGCATATCACCCTTCAAAGTAACACTAAGCGATAAATTAATAACATAAGCAACAATATTTAGAGCCACCAAATAATTGTCCAGTAGTTTGCCTCCTAGAGCAAATAATGTACCCTATCTATCAATGACTTATTCATATGCTCTGCTACACCATTGAGATGAGGCTTCTTTGGCAGTAATATCTGATATCGAATCTTTGATCTTTGTAATAAATATCAAAGGTATCAATGTATTCGCCGCTATTTTTGACCAAATACATATCAATTTCTTACATGTCTCCCTTTTAACGAAGGCCTGAAACTTCTTGAAAGTAGTCAGTACCTGATCATTGGTCTTTATAGAATAAACCCAAACTTTCCTATAACAACCATCGATAAAAGTTACAAAATAAGAACCACCGCCAATATATTTTACCTTCAAAGTGTAGGAACCTTGGGGGGGGGGGGGGTGAATAGGATCAAGCTAATATATCAAGCACAAATGATTAATAATAGAAAATTTTGAAATTAAGTGTTCAAGAAGTAAAGCAATAAGAATACCGACACCCGATGTATCATGGTATCCTCAGGCACTCCAGTCGTGGAAACTCTTGTCCGGTTTGAATCCAGTATTGTCAAATAGTTACACCATGAGATTTGATCTGAAGGCTCATTGACTATTTACACAATAGCTTTGATCCGAAGGCTCTCTAACTTCACACAAGCTTTGATCCGAAGGCTTGTACACTTCAAACTTTACAAGATGGTTTTGATCTTCTTACAACGAATATAATGATCTTACTTTTATAACTCAAGAACACTTTAACACAATTTGTGGATAGGCAAATGAAAGCTTTGGCGGAGTGTTTGTGGATGACCTTTGGTAGATAATTTTTTTTAAGGAATGACCTTGAATGAAGGGGTTCAAGTCTATATATAGGCCAACACAAAGAAAGAGCAAAATTGTAAATTAAATGAACGACCTTGAATAAAGGGGTTCAAGTCTACAGTATACCGTAGGTATATCGGTCTACAGTAGCAACGACTAGAAAAAGAGCTGTTTGGATCATTAAGTGCACAAAAATCCGGCCGTTGTATTGCCAACTGTGATGAACTGGTATACCGTCGGTATAGACCAGTATACCGTCAGTATACCGGTCCAAATGACATAGAGCAACATTTATATAAAATTGCTATACCGTTGGTATACTACAGTATACTGCCAATACGCTAATTTTTGGTCGAAAATGATACTGGGTTATTTTCTAACCTAACTTTCGATTTTTCCATCCATTTTTTTTGTTTACAATTATTCCTAAGACTCATTATAGACTCTAGACAGACTATAGCAGGTGCATGCTTCTTCAGAGTCTGAAAATGATGATGACATAGCTTGGCTTCTTTCCTTGATAGATGATGGCATTTTTTTCTTGACGACAGTTGTCCTGAGATATCCAGATTGTGAAATTTGAATACATTTCGAAAGCTTCTCCCTCGAACCCCCACGGGGGGCGCTGCCCCCTCGACCCCGTCCGTCGGGTGCGTGACTCCGGAGATGTCGTAGGCGATTCAGAGAAATCTTCTAGGATGACGTTGTCTTTGGTCCATCATGATTTATGTATTTCATTTGTCCATATTTGATCTTGCTTTATTTCTTTTCTGTAAATACATGTTAGACTAACAAAGCAATATACATGTAGCAAATATTATACAATAAATACACGTTTGGACTATGCAAAGTTTAATTACTAATAATGTAGTGATAGCTTGAGTATTAGGGATGTCATAAATTAAATATAATCGATTAACTATATTTAAAAATATTGTTAGATCAATAGGCTAACAATCTCTTCCTTTTTTATTATGGTAACTCGGTTAAATTTAAGATGGCTTTAATAGAAGCTCATATTACTAATATGTATAATAATAAGCATATATCACTTAAGGTGGAAGAAGAGTATAAATGCTATATGATTTCATGATTGGTTAGTGATATTTTAATGCTAAATTTCATCGATTATCCATATTCAAAAATATGATACCATCATTGTGCTAATAATCTCCTCCTTTTTTATTATGGCAAATCGGTTAAGTTTAAAATGGATATACTAGATGCATATATCACTAATATGAAAACGATATAAGCATACATCACTAAAAGCATATTACTTAAACTACTTCTACCCCTTTTCAAACATACTAGCACATACTTAAACTTACTTCTTCCCCTTTGACATAATAAAAAATAAGCTTCCCTTACTAGTACATGCAAGAAATTCAATTCAAGTAAATAAATCAGAGCAAGAGAAAGGCATAGGCAATCATGATTAAGATAAGTTATGAAAGCAATAGAAGAAGTGTGTAAAGACAAGTTTTAGAAAATACACAAATAATGTATAATACCAATTGAAATATTTCTTGTCAAAACACGAGGTAGTTGGTAATATAAATGTGGAAAAAAAATCAATAAGTGGTTTACCAACTCAAAATCCAAGGAAGAAATCCTAAAAATAATATGATATGAAATATTACTTCTAGTTTGGAAAGAATAGATTTCAAACCAAAGCCATAAAGATTAGATATTTGTGAATATATTAGCCATTATAGAATAATGAAAGAGATATACAAGAATCTTTCTATTGGCAAAACCTATCTGCTAACCCAAGTTCATGCATTTGAACTCAATTACCATATCATACTATACGAATAACCTTTAGATAAACATGAAAGTAAAGAAGAAAAATAATACTTGAGAAGGAGAGATTCAGTCGACTTGAATGCTCCCCTTAAAATATGACCAATATATAATCATGAATTTTGGATAAGTCCAAGCAAAAAAAAAATAAAAACAATTTAGCATACAATGAAAGCCAAAGCAATGAAAGCTAAATAGAATCATCAATAAAAATAAACAGTTATTTTAGGAAAATTCTATCTATTAACCAATAAATGAAAGAAAAAAAAGATAATTAAGATAATTGCATACACTATCATAAACCCTTCACATATCATGAACACAATTAAAAGAATATTTAAAAAGAAAGAATATGAGTTCGTGATGAACTAGGTATACCACATATTTAAATGATGTAAATGAATTGATATAATTAATTTGCTCTCCCTCAAAATATGCATATCTAGATCTAAAGCAATTATATGCATAAAAATAAATGAAAAAAAAGATCTAGAGGACCTATCAATTAAGAATTGTCTCCCCCTTACTCAATGCATATAAGGAAAACGAATCGTCACGAAAATAAAACTATCATCTTTAAACAAAAAGAAAATATCCAATCAATAGACACTAAAGATGAACAAATAAAAGAATATATCCAATTAAGTATATAAATCAGAAGATAATAAATATTTGACCTAAGAGGATAAAATCATAAAGATATAATTTAGTTCAAATATATATTACATTTTGAGCAAAAGTCGTCATGAAGCTAAAAGTATAGTCAATCAAATAAACAAAACATGATGAAAGTCACAATATAGCTCAAAAAAAATGTCCTTGATTAACTAATTAAGCAAGAATCAATCAATTGATTACTTTACATGGACCTAATAGATTTTACCCACACACACACACACACACACACACACACACACACACACACACACACACACACACACACACACATATATATATATATATATATATATATATATATATATATATATATATATATATATATATATATATATATCTTAAGGTAAGGACCAAACCTTGCTACTACTTATGATGAAAACCAATTAGGTTCAAATAGCAAATGCTCATATGTGGTAATCCATGAGTAGTCAAGGTAGAGTAAAATATTTGACATGAATCTTATATAGTTAGATAATCTTGAACTATCCAATCATTAGGATCATTTTCCAAGGGAGACAAATGAAACATGCATGATCTTAAGAATCTCATCAATAAACTTCAATAGAAATTTTAAGTCCATATCTATAATAAAAACTCCCAAATAGATGGAAAAACATGGGAAATAGTAAATCTTATTTAAATGCTTACTACTTTTAATCAAAAAGATATGGAAAAGATAATTCGATGAAATCATGACTCAAGAATGAGAGAAGTCTAAAAGATGCTTGTTAATGACCTAATACGAAAAGATATTAATCATAAAGAATCACATACCTCAACAAGATAAACATGATTAAATCAAGGATTTGTCAAAATAATATTATAGAATAAGCATAATTATCTAATATAGAAAATAAATCACATCAAGATAATTCACAAAACTTGTTTTTATAAACTATCATATCATATATAGATGGAACGAAAGAAAAATAGCTATATGGGTAAAATCAACCAAGATTAATGAGATAAACTTATACCAAGTTAAATATTCTCATTTTAACCTTGAGTCACCAACACTAAGGATAAGAGCATAAAGATAAGACAACAAAAATGAAGAGGCTCTTATCAAGGATAGAGGCAGAAAATATATACAAATAAAAACACAATAATATTTTTTTTTTTGCCAAGTATTGAGAATAATCCATGATAATAAAATTATAGATCGATCTAGAGATGCAAAATATTATTGCAATGATAAAATAAGTGTATTCTCTAGAACTGGATAAATCTTAAAACTAAGTTCTCAAAATATAGTAGCAAAAGGCATAAGATATTTAATGTATCAATTACATATATCATTATGTGCTACAACATTGTTGGGTAATAATAACTACAACCCAAGCAAAAGCCAAAGGAATGAGCGAAAAAATATCATCAAGATCAAGAAAGCTTGATGCTAGAGATAACAAAAACATTATCAAAAAGCTTTCATAGTGCACAATAAAAGTAAGGTTTTGAAAATGTGCACTAGTAACTGAGGTAAATAAGATACTCAAGTAAGGTACAAGACATATGATTTAAAATAAACATCCATATATAGTCATAAGCAGGGCATTAATAAATATTTACTCTAAACATCCTAACTTTAAGATATATGTCCAACTAAGTTCAAAAGTTAGGAATCATCAATGTATATATATAAAGCTATATATATCTTAAATAGGCATACATGAAAAGATTCAAACAAATAAAATCAAGTATACACATAGTGAACCAAAAAGGCAAGAAGATATAATCAAGAAAACGACTTTAAGGAAGAAGCTAATTGATTCATTAGAGAAAAAATTACCAAAAAAAATAACAATAAAAGATTCAATAGCTAAGATATGAGGTAAGCACAAGTTTGAAGATACAAGTATATCATACTCTTCAAATCAAATTAAAACTTGAGCTTAACCCATATGCCTATATAAAGATATTTAAACAAAAATACATAATAATATAAGAAATACATGAACAACATATGAATATCAGAGAATAATTATATAGTCATGTATCATTAATGAATAGATGAAATGCAATAACAAATTCAAACATTTATAAATAAGCTTTATTAGGCAAAAACATAATTGATTCACAAAAAAAATATCAAAAAGAAGTACAAGAATCAATAGTGAATATATTATGCAACCACAAGGTAAAATAAAAGTATAAGTATATACTTTTCAAGTAATAAGAAACTAGTGCTAAACACATATATTCACACAAAAATGATTAAATTAAATATGATATTTAAAAGATAAATTGGTGAAAAGTAACTATCTTAAAGATATAAAGACGGAGAGACAAGATCATTTACTAAAAAATAAAATCTTAAGATCCTATGGACTAGAGTAATATTCATACTTTATAAAGAAGGACAAAAAATTATAACATGCATATATAAATGTATCACACTAATAGAAAATGAGTGATGAACTACATAGTATGAACTAATCATTTTAAGTTAAGCAACTAGTCATGCTAGATAAGGTAATTACAAGAGAAATATACAATGCATACTAGTATCATATATCTCACATTAATTTATATAATAAGCAACTAAAAGAAATCAATGAGAGATAGTATCAAGACATAAAATAAAATATGCTAGATTCTATAAATTAAGCCATTTATGTAAGAATCGTTTAACATATTACCAAAGTGGCTCTACTGGCGAAATTTGTGTTGGCAATTGCTTGAAAGATAACCATTGTAGCTTTGCAATCACCAACACGCTCCATGGTGCTATGTTCCGGCACAAGAATTTCCACCTATAATATGATGTGAAGACTTTGGTATCCAAATAAACTTGGATCCATATTTGTTAGCTTTGGGAACCCAAATAGTATTTACTCTTGTATTGGTAGTAAAACTCTAACGAATAGGACAAGTAAAATATATGTGTCCATTGCAAGAGCAATAGAAGCACCTAATAATAGTGTATGCACATGTATCAGAATGAGCATGGTTATGATAATGTGACATACTAGAATGATGAATATCTCTAAAATGAGCATGAGAAATTTTGGTTTTAAGAATATCATGTTCTAATAATAAATCATCATGCATACAAGTAATAAAATCATATTTAGCATTAAAAATATTGTTCTATTTTCAAATAAACTAATTCTAGAGATAAGGGCATCATTTTGTTTCTTTAAAACATCAATAGAAGAATCATGCAATTGTTATAAATCATGAGTTTGTTTCTTAAAGTTTTCTATTGAAGAGGAGAGAGTTTTTATTTTCAAAATCAAAGCATCATTTAAACTCTTTAAAGAAACATAAGATGAGTTTGAGAATCAAGTCTAGATAATAAATCATTATTTTTATTTCTCAAAAACTCATTTGCTTCTTCTAAATGAACAACCTTTTTCGAAAGTTCTTCATTTGTAGAATGAAGGTCATCAAGAATCTCTAAGGATTGATTAGCCATAGCTTTTTACTTAGAGCATTTCTTGCATTTAGAAGAAACATGATTGTCTATGCTACTAGAAATAGAACCCTCTTTATCGGAGGAGGAATAGGATGCCATAGATAATAAGTATCTACTCTTGTCACGCCCTAGTCCCAAAATACGTAGGACTAGGAATACGTAAGCATGCCAGCCATATATATATAGAAACTCCAATATATGGAAACCATAACATATACGTACGCTGTATTATGAATAACAATTCACAAGTGGTATAGATTTATGTCATAAGTCACAGGGCATAACTAGATCTCATCTACATAATCAAATAACCAATCAACTATATAACTGAATCAAGTATAAAATGCTTGATAAGAACAAGTAGTTGGGTGGAGACAAATCCACTACCAAACTAGAATATAAGAGAAATAAAATAAGTACATCTAATGAACAATGAGGCTCGAAGAGAAGACCTTCTCGAAAGAGAGATAAGTAGCAAGTTCTGATTCGTGTTCCTACAAATAGTCAAGATCGTCTACACCTGGAAAGGGATCAGGTCCTCAGAGGGACGTAACAAGATACATAGAAGTATGCCAATTGAATACAGTAAAACATGCATAATAGACAAAAAATATACAAGTACGCTGTACTAGACAATCTATATAAAAATGCATAATGAGGACAACTTTTCCACGTATGGGCAGGTATAGGCTACTCTAAAATACATGCTATCTCATAACTCACATATATGTCCATGTACCATCAATCGACATATCTCGAGGGTAGCGACCATCGTGACACCATCAATCGACATACCTCGAGGGTAGCGACCATCGCGACACAACTACCGTAGTGTGTCATAGTACTACGGTTTACCAGAGTGGGTAGCCCATACGCCTACTGACTGTCCTTCCCTCCCATGGTACTATGTGTCAAGTGTGTGTCAACATATATAATATATAATTATGACTGAAAGAAAACACATATATAATGAATATATAAAAATATAATAATCATGTAAAGTATTGTAAGTAATTTGGTAATGTATACTTGCCTGCTCTGAAAAAGAATGAAGTCTCAACTCAAGGCGTCGCCCGATCTACCCGTCACATAAATTAAACAAGTTAGGTTACAAAAATGGGTGAATAGGTTCCTCCATTTTAATCTATTTTAATTCTGAATAAAATAACCTAAAATAGTATTTTAATCTTATTATAATATGATTTTATTGTTAAATCCTAATTTTGGTCCAAAGAAAGTCAACTTTACAGATTTATGATCCGTGGCACGCAAATCGAGGCAATCCATTGACCAAAAAGTCAACCAATTAAAATCCTAGATTTGTGTGTGAAATCCTATATATTTTAATGCTAAATGAACACTGGAATCGACGGTTTCATAAAATCACAAGTCGGTAAAGAGTTATGTCCACAAGGGCGCACATATGACAGTTTTTAGTGGTTTTCTATTTACGTCTATGTTGCACGAATTTTATAGTAGATTAAACTTGCATGTTAAATTTTGGATAAATAATTTTTTGGAAGTTCATCATGTCAGATTTTTGAAACTTCAACGGCTAGTAATTTCGAGTTCGGGATCTTCCGAAATCTCGAAAACACAAAAACACGAAAAAGTGTCTGATTTCGGACAACTGACACTTTTAGAATTTTTTGGAAAAATAGGTTAATAGATTATTAAAATAATTTATATATTCAGAAAACTAACCTTGATATAGTTCTAAAAAAAACTAAAGCGCGTTTGAAGTCCGGAGCTAGGAGATATCGTCTTTTTAAGTCGTCATAACTATTAGAAAATGAGGCTGAATTTATGACGAATTTTGACTATTTTTTGACGAAAAAGAGAGGAGTTTGGGGAAGAAAAATATGAAAGATAAATTTATTTCATAAGTCTAATAGGTATTAATAATGGTGGAGACTACTTAATTGAATACGACTAGGATTGGCTAATTTGGATATGATTAGGATCAGTTTAAATAAGGATAGGATATGCATGAAGTTGCTTTCCTAGTAGGCTCAGGTTTTGAGTTAATTTAAAATAGAGTTTGAGTTTATCTCCATAATTTATAATCTTAAATAAAATTAAAGATAATAAAAATAATATATATATAATCTTATTAATATCTATTAACACTAAATTAGCATCTATCTAATATTAAAACTATATATATCCAAATAAATTCTAAATAATTTCTAAAAATCCAAATAATTTCTTAAAATTCTAAATAAATTACAGAAAAATATAATTATATTTTAACATAAAATAAATATTTGGTAGGAATAACATGCAAGTATGGTCTCATAGTAAATCATGAAAGTCCTAGAAATTTACGTTTTCTATGTTTTAATTACCAAAAAATTCTAAAAAAATCTCCAAAAATCTAAAATAGCCTAAAAATGATTCTAAATAAATATTTATATAAATAAATATATTAAAAAATAATTTTCTAATTAACTAAGAGAATACTCGAAAGAAATTTAATATTTAAAATAATCTATAACAAATATAATAATATAAAATACACACAAAATATATATTTTGGGTGAAGGGGTTTACAACTCTAAGGATGTTTTAAGCCAAAAGAAATAGAAACCTGCTCTGATACCAATTGTAGGAATCCTAGAGGGGGCTGAATAGAGTCAAGCTAATAAATCAAGCACAAATGATTAATAATAGACAATTTAAAAATTAAATGTGCAATAAGTAAAGCAATAAGAATACTGACACCTGATGTATCCTGGTATCCTCCTAGAGGCACTCCAGTCCTGAAAACTCTTGTCCGTCTTGAATCCACTATTGTCAAAATAGTTACACCACAAAATTTGATCTGAAGGCTCGTTGACTTCTTATACAAAAGCTTTGATCTAAAGGCTCTCTAATTTCATACAAGCTTTGATCCGAAGGCTTGTACACTTCAAACTTTTACAAGAAAGTTTTGATCTTCTTACAACGAATATAAAGATCTAACTTTTACAACTCAAGAATATTCTAACACAATTTGTGGATAGGCAAATGAAAGCTTTGGTGGAGTATTTGTGGATGGCCTTTGGTAGATAGAAAATTTTTAGGCTCAAAGGAACGACCTTGAATGAGGGGGTTCAAGTCTATATATAGGCCAACACAAAAAAATAGCAAAATTGTAACTTTCAACCCAAAAATGGTATACCACCGATATACTATAGTATACCGTCGGTATACCGGTCTAAGTAGCAACGGTATAGACCAGTATAATGTCGGTATAGACCAGTATAATGTCGGTATAGACCAGTATACCGTCGGTATGCCGGTTCAAAAGACAAAGAGCAATATTTATATAAAATTGGTATACCACCAGTATACTACAATATATCGCCGGTATGTCATTTTTTTGTCGAAAATGATCATGGACTATTTTCTATCACGTCCTAGAACCAGAATCTGGAAAGCGGGTAAGACAAGGCCAATAATGTATGCTTAGAGAACTTCGGTACTCCACATATACGGTGAAGCTGTAAGACATTATGGGTCACTACTACAAACCAACATTCAATCCTAGGTCCAACAAACCCTAGTGTCTCAATGACAAGAACAATATAAATAATAACAAGATGTAAGATCAGCTTGAATATAATAGTAAAGTGTCCAAAACTATAATATACAGATCATCATGATGCTAGTAAATACAGAATGAATAAACTAGCCAGAATATGAGTCATACATGATCAACCCTAGGAAATGTTAATCATGCTAATGCATGTACGCTAATTGATCATACCAAAACACGAGATAAACACGTGCTCGGTGGCTTAACATGGATAAAATAGAATGTACATCAGGATGGGGAAGGAAGAAAACTCACTCAAGCGGCCTGGTGCTCCTGGTGGCCACCATCCTCAGGAAAGTACGGAAGATCCTCCGGTGCTGCTACTAAATCTGGCCATAAAAAATAGTGGGGTCAGACCCCCAAATAACAAGTACCACAAAAGAAGCCAATCTAGGAAGTTAAACCAACAACACAAGTAGTACAAATACTGGAAAGTAAAGACTGAATATAAAAGATCACATGATAATAAATACTGTAAAACCTGCAATGAGACATATCCGGATCTGATAATCAATATGGAAATAACAAGTACTAAAAGTTAAAGTGATTATGTGAAGCCTAGACTATCCATCAACCATCAATCACGGTAAATTACATAAGTATGACTTTTTACCTTTAACTAACTAGGGTTATCACAATCCTTAGGATTTTTAGTGGTTGGAACTTCCAATTATCTTAAATTACTAACTTTATAATGCAAAGCGATGCTAGAGTTCCTTCTGATCGCATGCCCCTGTAGTCCGTCCGGGATATCCATACACACAACCAACTGGATACTCCTCAAGATACGCCACAATATAAACCACTAGATACTCCTCAAGATAACATTTTGAATAACCGGGACTGCATGCAATCTAGAAAAATCCCTAGCCATGTACTAAGTGAATCTCTAGTTATTTAACCCCTAGCAGTTTCTGGTATAATTCCGGGTGTGGCTTTCTGCAAAATCTATCCTAGACATGATGCAAACAAGTCAAGTTCTAATAATAATATAACAAAGTTTAATATACATTTCACATAAGGACTCATGTATGCCACAATAATAATCAAGACACATAAAATCAAGTGAAGCCAGCTAAAGCAAACTGAAGCCATGTCAATCAAGGTGAAGCCAGGTAAAGCCATATACAACCATGTGAATCCATGTCTAACCAGATGAAACTATGTAAAACCAAGTCAAGCCATGTCCGATGAAGCCATGTAAAGTCATGCCAAGTCAAGTCCAGTCAATCCTGTCATCACGTGTAGCCGGGCAATGTCGGGTGAAATCGAGTAAAGCCAACTCAATTCAAGTCATCTGAAGCCATGTAAGTTCATATCCAAAAGCAGTTTAAGTCATCGCGTGTCTAAGCAAAAGCCAGAAGTTTCAACATAAAATCACGAAAAATCAAGAATTCCTGAAGAAAGTCCACGATCGGTATACCTTCGGTACAGTCCAGTACACAGTCGGTACACCGGTCCAGAGATAGGAAAAATATAGCAAGTTCTGGATTTCAACAAATCGGTATACCGTCGGTATACTATAGTATACCATCGGTAAGCCATTCCAAGTAGGGAAAAATTTACTAAAAAATAAAGTTCCATAAATTGGTACACCGTCGGCACAACCCAGTACACCGTCGGTATGACGATAGAGTTGACATAAATTATCTAAAAATCAAGTTGGTTGAAATCGGTATACCGTTGGTACACTGTAGTATACCGTCGGTATACCGGTCAAGTACTAAAGTTTCAATTTTGAGAATTTTTGAGCTTCCTCGAGATCCAATAAAATGCAATAACTAGCACAAAAATACGTGTATGCATAAAATATGAATACTGTGAGACAAGTCTCATAGCTCTACCCTCCTTAGAAAAATTTTGTCGTCGAAATTTCCATAAGAATACAAAATCACTAACAAGAAAATCCAAGAAAACCAGCTCAAAATCAAAAATAAACAAGAAACTCATGTGAGCATAAAATTTCTTGGACAACAACAAGAAATTAGACAGTAAAAATAACAGACATAATAGATAAACTTACAATCAATCACATGCACATGCTAAGATAGGACACTGGTATACGAATAAGTATACCACACAAGTCGAAGAAAAATGGATAACGAGTACGCATATCATCATCGCGCTCCCACATCGACTCGTCTAGTGAGTAATACCCCTAAGAAACATGAACTAACATGATAGTCCGGTTCTTGAGAACCTTCTTCCTATGGTCCAAAATAGACATGGGCCTCTTCTCATATGATAGGTCAGTACCAATGAGCAACTCAGAATGATCCAGGATATGGCTCGGGTCTGGAATATACCGGCGCAACTGAGATACATGAAAGACGTCATGTACCTCATGAAGCGATGGTGGAAGAGCTAGACGATATGATACGTCTCCAACTCGCTCGAGAATATCGAATGGACCTATATATCGGGGACTAGGATTTTCCCGTACTACAAATCTGATAACTCCACGAGCAGACAAAATCCTCAGAAATATATGGTCGTCGACAGAAAATCAAGATGACGATGGTGCTGATCTGCCCAATGACGCTGGCGATCCTAAGCCACTCTGAGATGCTCTCTGATCTGCCCGATCACTCTAACCGACTCAGCAATCATCTCTGGACCAAGCATCTGCCTCTTGCCAGTATTATCCTAAGCTAACGGTGATCTGCATCTCCTACCATACAAAGCCTTGAAGGTTACTATCTGAATGCTCGCCTGAAAGCTATTGTTATAGGAGAACTATACTAAATACAAGTGCTCCTCCCAAGATCCACTGAATTTAAGTGCACAAGCTAGAAGCATATCCTCCAAATTCTGAATAGTATGCTTCGACTGTCCGTTTGTCTGTGGATGGTAGGTTGAACTAAACTTCAACCTAGTACCCAAACTCTATTGTAGGATCTGCCAAAAATAAGACGTGAACTGCGAATCTCTATCTGAGACTATGCTAACTGGTACACCATGCAATTTGACTATCTGTCTCATATATATCTCGGGTAGTTTCTTTGTAGACTGGCCTACTCTTAAAGAAAGAAAGTGAGTAACCTTCGTGAGGCGATCAACTATGACCCATATAGCATTTCTTCCAAACGGGGATCTAGGAAGACCGATCATAAAGTCCAAAGTAATATGGTCCCACTTCCACTCCAAAATTGGTAAAGGGTGAAGTAGTCTGGCTGGTTGTAACCTCCGTATCCTGAAATTCATGATTAAATATTGTTATTAGGTTAATTTGGGGCTATTAAATTTTTTCATAATTTTTGGTTAATTAAAAACTAGTAACAATAAATTTTTAGGACTTTTAAGAATTTATTTTAGTGTCAAACATAATTAAAAATATTTAAAACTTTTATTTTAGGTTCTAAATAATCAAATATATTTTCTAGAATTTTCTGTGAATTTTTTGAGTATTTTTAATATTTATTGGGAGTTATTTAGGCTAATAACTAATTTTTAGGACTTCTAGAATTTATTGTGCAAGACCAAGAATATAGAATCAATCCACAAAATTTTTTAGTGTTTTTAATATTATTATATATTTTCTGAAATTATTTCAGAATTTTTGGAATATTTTTAATATTTATTTTTATTTAAATAGGTAAATCTAATTTTTAGAGATTCTCCTAATTATAGTAGGAAACCTATGAATATAAAATTATTTCAAGTATTTTTCTAGGGTTTTTAGTTTAAAATATATTTTCTGTATTTTCTTTTCAAATTTTTATGATTATTTTTAATGTTTATTTTGATTTATTTATATTTAAAATGACTTAAATAATGTTTTGATAAAGGCAAATAAAAAACAAATAATATAAACAAAATCACCCAATCAGATTCTGACACGTGTCATCCTATATTTATCATTCAGCCGCATGTCAGCACATCTATATATATATATATATATATATATATATATATATATATATATATATATATATATATATATATATATATATATATATATATATAATAACCTTAATTATCCCATTATTTTAGAGAGAGAGATTTTGGAGAATTGTCATCTAGGATTCTTACATTTTCTTGAAGCCATTACTCATAGCTCCGGGCTCAAAATGTAGCCCAATTTTTCGCATTAGAACCGTATTGAGGTTAAATTTCTGAATATATAAATTTTTTTAAGAAATTTTGAATATTACATTCTGGAAAATTTGTAGAGGACAGCATGTCCAAAAATAGACGCGTCTCAATGTTTTCATGATTTCATGAAAACTAGAAATCATAATCATGAACCGTTAAAAGTTTCGGAAAGATAATGTCGAAATCATTGACATATGTTTTTGCCAGAATTTATTTTGAAGTATTTCTATACTGTTAATTCTGTAGAACTTTTAGGTTATAAATTAACAACCGTTGCACAATACAAAATTTGTATGTGCAATAATTCTCAAACGAATTTGAATTTGGACGAGCCATAAATTCTAGCATATTTTTGATGCTGAAATCTATAGAAAATCATGCATAAAAGTTGAGTTTGTGTCGGTTAACTTTTTGGTCAACAGATCGCCTCAATTTGCGTGCCATGAGTCTCGAGTTGATAAAGTTCAGTTCCTTTGGACAAAATTTAGGAATTAACCTAAAAATCAGAATAATAAGATTAAAATAGAATTTTAGAGTAATTATTCCAGAATTAAATAAATTAAATTAAATTATCTTTTGACATGGTAAAATTGTAATACATAGGCTATTTGGACTGTGACTTGGACTCTGATTCATACCAGCTAAGGACCACAAGCGAGTACATTCTCTGACAGTTTTCATTATGTTGATCATCTCTATGATTCTAGTTGTATAGCATACATGATTCTGACACTATTGTATACACGAGTTGGCATCATCGAGACCTATCACGAGGAGTCGTGATTGGGATCCATCGTGCTAGCTGGGGACGAAAAAAATATTAGTAGATTATGTGATCATACCCAACTCAACATGAATCATAGCTCACCCACACCTCACGTCGGTGCAGCCTGACCATTACATGCCTCATAGCCTGTTATGTATGATTAGCCTCACTATTGCTTACATCATAGCTATCTGGATGGTTAGCCTGACCTTACATGAATCATAGCTAGTCATACATAGCAAGCCTGATCAGTCACAAGATGATCACATGATATGCTGATGTTTCACAAACTTAGCTAGATAGTCTATACATGTATCTCTTGTTTATTGATCTAGCATTTCTCTATGTTCTAGTTACTATTCTAGCATTCACTATATTCCAGTTCATTATTCTAGCATTCACATGTATTTATGTTCATTGCTAGTTGCATCATTGATGACATATGCTCCAGTATTTCTATTTCCAGTATTTTTTATTGCCAGTATTTATATCCATCTTGTATTTTTTACACTGTATTATAGTTTTTGTCAATATACATGGAACTGCTGTTAGTGCTTGTACTTTGCTCCAATCCTGACTGGATATTTTTTCAGACCGTGACTTAGAGGACTTATTTCCGGCATACTTGGAGATTTGGATATTATTGATTGCAGGTTAGACTATTTATTGTTGTTAGACTTGTGTTGTATTTCATTTATTTTCTTCGATATCTCATCATGCTCTAGTTTATGTGATTGAGTATTCCATATTATATTGTGATATCTGTGTCTCCTTATGGAGTTGGATATTCGTGACAGATTGTTTAGATAGTGTTGTGACCTAGACCGCGTTCTACCACCGATGTTGTGACGTAGGCTGGACGTACCCACATACTCGTGCCCCAAATTCTGGGTGCAGGTTGTGACACTGGTCTCTAATGCTCAGCCTTGACCTGCTGATAGACTAAATATCCAGAAATAAACCAAGCTATATCCCTCTTCATACTATTTTTCTAGAAGTGCTAACGAATATCCTAATACATTTTTGTCCCTCTTGGAAACTGTGGGCCTCTGACATAATCTTCTGTCGGATATCTTCTCCCAGCACACAAAGTCGGCTTCCAAATCTGAGAGTCTCATCCTTATGAATGCTCAACTCTGGTCTGCGTCTCGAATCATACTCTACCCTGAGGTGCTTAAGTCTGACATCACAGTCTTCTCTGTTCTGATCCTCTCAACTATAGAAGACTAAACTTGCAGACTCACCATAAAATCGATATCACCAGGTAATACAACCTCGATACCCATCTCCTGCAGATCCTCCAAAATATGGCACTGCTCTATCAAGAAGTAAGCTCCTCCTCTCCTGCCCAAGGCATCTACTATGTCATTAGCCTTCCCTAGATGATATTGAAGGTCATGATCATAGTCGGACATTGAGCATCCTCCTCTGACGCATGTTGAGTTCCTTCTCTATGAACACATACCTTAAGCTCTTATGGTCTGTGAAGATATCCACTCGATCACCATATAGGTAATGCCTCCAGAACTTAAGGGCAAATACTACAGCTGCCAACTCAAGATCATGCATCAGATAACTCGTCTCATGATCTCGAAGCTGCCGAGACGCATAAACTATCACTCTGCCATGCTACATAAGTACACACCTTAGTCCCACTCCTGAAGTTTCATAACACACTGAGAATCCACCTGGTCCCACTGGAAGTGTCATAATATGAGCAAAAATTAAACTCTGCTCGAGCTTCTCGAAAGAAGTCAGACAAGCATCTGACCACTCTAAGCGCACATTCTTATACGTCAGTCGTGTCAAGGGTACGGAGATCCTCGTAAAGTCTGCCATAAACTGCTTGTAGTAACCTGCTAGACCCAGAAAATTGTACACATTTGAAGCCGTACGGGGTACTAGGCAACTCTCAATAGCCTCCACCTTCTTGGGATCCACCTTGACTCTTCCACCGAAAATGATATATCCCAAGAATGAGATACGATCAAGCCAGAACTCACACTTGCTGAACTTCGCGTACAGTTGCTGCTCTCAAAAAATCTGAAGAATTATGCGAAGATGCTGATCATGCTCTTCCTCACTCCGACTATAGACCAAGATATCATAAATAAACACTATCACAAACTAGTCTAAGTAAGGCATGAATATGCTATTCATGAGAGACATGAATATAACTGGTGCATTCGTCGCTCTAAATGGCATAACTAGGAACTCCCAATGACCATATCTAGATCTGAATGTCATCTTGGGTATATCATGCGTTGGCCCATCTGGTGTCAGTCAACTTGATTTTAATAGTTAACTAAACCATGCATTGATATGTCGTTATCTGAAGCCTCAATACTGCTATTACATATCGTCTGTATTGCGTCTATTTAAATATAATCTTTTATTTATTTGAGTTTAGGATCGATGTAAGCTGAGTCGCACTAAAAAATTAAAGTACCTCTACCCAGATACCTAGTCCACTCAAATAAACCATCGAACCTATCCACAAAATTAGGCTACATTCATTAATAAAGTCTACCATACTTAAAAATTAAACTCGGGCCAAATTCATGCCGAACTCGGACCGAACTCGGTTACTCCTTTGGTATGAAATCAGCACAGTAGCAATATCCCTGATTTCCTGGCCCAATGTTCAAAAATTTGAATTGAACCCCATCCGAATTCTGGCCGAATTATGTTTGCCAACACACTATAAATAGGATTGGATTTCTATATTCCTACTCACTCATCTTCTCTTAATCCTTCTATCATATTATGAGCAAACATCAGAGCTTTAACCTTCCCATCTCCAAGAGCAACTCCCTAGCCTTCTTAGTGCCAAGTGCGGTCTCGGTCTAAAAGTCTACAGAGTTGTAAAGAGCTTGGCTCCATCAGTTTCTCTCTCTCTCTCTCTCTCTATATATATATATATATATATATATATATATATATATATATATGTATCTGTGAAGTTGCGAGACTTCGGATCAAACATCATGGTGTAAAGAAGTGGCAAGCCTTTGGACCAAAGCTTGTGATTCACTATTGGTGATTATAGTGGATAAAACTCTCAGCTTGAGTTCTCGGGAGTGGACTAGTCCTCTCAGAGGAAAACCAGTATACATCTTGGTGTTTGCGTTTGCTTTCTCTCTCTACTTTACTACTTTACTTTACTGTCTTTATATACACTGTTAGTTAGCAACTGCCTTCATTCTGATAATCTTAAATTGGGAAGATTATTCTGCTACACTCTATTCACCTTCCTAGAGTTGCTTTACGGTCCTTCAATTGGTATCAGAGCTAGTTCTCTTGATATTTGGCTTAACATCGTAAGAGACTTATGGTAACTGTTAGATATATCCTCACCAACAATGGTGAAGGCCAGTCCACAAGTAGGCTACCCCCATTTGATGGTACTAACTACATATACTAGAAGACACGTATGAGTTTCTTCCTAAAGTTACTTGATTTTGACCATTGGGCTGTAGCAGTAGAAGGGTACAAGAAGCCACCTAGAATAGTCAAAGATGGCAACTTTGTAGAGAAAACTCAAGATAAATACACAGACACCGAAAAAAATAAGCTAGTCTTGATGCTGAAGCTATTAACGCTCTATTTTGTGCTGTAGACAGAACTGAATTTAACAGGGTCTCCACTTGCAGAACTTTGCACGAAGTATGGAAACATCTTGAGGTCACTCATGAAGGAACCTTTCAAGTAAAGGAATCAAAATTAAGTCGTCTAACACAAGAGTATGAAGCATTCAAGATGAAGCAAAATGAGAAGATTACTCAAATGTTCATGAGATTCCTCGACATCGTCAACCCTCTATTATCACTTGGCAGGGAGTACAACAATCACGAGAAAATTCGCAAGGTACTCAGGGGACTCACCAAGAATTGTAATCCTAAGGATATTGTAATCATAGAAGGGAATAATTTTACCATGATGACCCTCGAGACGCTCATGGGCAAGTTAATGACACACGAGCTAGATATCAAGGAATTTGAAGAACCCACTCCTAAGGAGAAGACGATTGCTCTTAAGTCACATCACAAAAAGGTCACCAACTATAACTTTGATGACCATGAGTCTCAAGATGAAGAAGTTTCCCTCATCACTAGAAACTTCAGAAATTTTCTAAAGCTTGAGAGATTAAAGAACAAGGAGCTTTCTGACAACAGTGATGAAGAGCCTATATGCTACAAATATAAAAAGATAGGGCATATAAAAAAGATTGCCCAACCCTAAGAAAATAAAATTATCACAATCACTCATCCAGAAGAACATCATCACGAAAATATACAAACACTAGTATCAGGCACGAAAGAGAATCTAGTGAATCCGAAGAAGAGAATCCTCTAGAAGAATCAAACTTATGCTTCATGGAGTTAACTGATCAGGTAATGGATAAAAACTCTTATGATAATTTTATTTTTGATGAACTAGATAATGCTTTTAGTGATCTGCTTGATGATTTTAGGAAACTTAGAAATAAGTACAAGCATGCTACGAAAGATGTTCATGAATGTCAGACTGAAATAGAAAGACTAACATCTCTACTAAGTGAAGTAAATGATACCTTTAACGATTCAGACAAGAATTCAAGACTTAAGCTTAACCTCCACGAGGCACTTTCCAGTCTTGACAAGAGCTCTCAGGAGAACGCTAAACTTAAGGAAGAACTCAAATCTGAAAAGAAGAAGTATTCCATTGTTGCACGTAGAATAGATGCTCTCACTACTAAATATGATAAAGTATATGATACCTCTAAAAGATTAGAGATTAGATTAGTTAAAAAGGTCTAACAAACCTCTACCCAACCTGACACGAGATACGTAGCAAGACAAAAGAACACTCACATATACGTTTATACCTACGTGCATAACAGTTCATGCAATCATACATTCAAAACACATCATACACATAGAACCAAACATAATCATGCATTCTATTATAGATATCCACGAAGACCACAAGGAAATATCCCACACAATCATGCATTCTATCCACATAGACCATAAAGAACTGCTTCACACAATCATATCTATCATGCTGCACCAAGCACCAATCACACATCTATATGTCACTACTGTGGTAAGAAAGGACATATATCTTGATTCTGTAAAACTAAAAAGTTAGTTAGATATGAATGTTTATGCATGGGCACCAAAAACTAACACAGCAGGACTCTCAAAGAAATGGGTACCAAGGGTTACATCTACAACTCATTTTATAGGTGGACCAACCCTCTCAGCTAGAAGCAAGAGGATTCTCGATAGTGGTTGCTCACGACACATGACTGGTGATGCTAAGTTATTTGAAACGCTATCAATGAAGAAAGAAGGTTATGTCTCCTTCGACAATAACCTCAGAGGATATATTATTTGTAATGGTAATATAGGTATTCCTTCCTATCCGGTCATTAAAGACGTTTGTCTATTAACGGAATTAAAACATAACCTACTCAGCATCAATCATCTAGCTGACCATGGTTAGGGTATTAACTTCGTTAAAAATAAATGCTCTATTTATAAAAGATCCACAGGTAAGGTAATCTTTGAAGGGATCAGAAAAAATAATATATATATTTTCTATCTTGCAAAAAACACTAACAATGCAGACATATATCTATACGCCAACAAAGATGACAGCTGGCTATGGCATATGCGTCTAGGATACGCAAATATGGACACTATTGCAAGACTATCCACAAAGAACCTAGTAAGAGGCTTACCAGAGATTACTTTCAAGAAAGATATGGTTTGTGCTGACTGTGAAAAGAATAAAGCTACTAAATTTTTCTTTAAATCAATCAACTACGTAAGTACCTCTAGACCTCTATAACTCTTGCATATGGACTTGTTTGGACCCAAAAGAGTCATCAGTCTTGGCAGTAAGCTTTTTGCTTATGTTATTGTTGATGTTTTTTTAGATACACATAAGTTTATTTTCTTGCAAACAAAAATGAAGCATTCTCTGAATTTGTTACTTTTTGCAAAAATGTTCAAAACGAAAAATATTTCATGATTACTCGTATCCGAAGTGATCATAGAGGCGAATTCGAAAATAGTGATTTCAAAAGATTTTGCAATAAAAATAGTTTTTCTAATATATTCTCTTGTCCTAGAACTCCTCAACAAAATGGTATTGTAGAGCGAAAGAATAGAACTCTTGGCGATATGGCTAGAGGTATGTTAAATCAGTATAACCTTCCGGAATACTTTTAGGCTGAATATGTAAGTAATTTATGCCATAATTTAAATAGGGTACTTATTCGACCTATATCGAAGAAAACCTCCTATGAACTTTGGTTTGGTAGAATTTCCACAATTAGTTACTTTAAAGTTTTTGGCTGCAAATATTTTATTCTCAATACTAAAGATAACCAAGAAAAGTTTGACTCCAAGGCCGATGAAGGTATTTTTCTAGGTTATGCCGCCAAAAATAAATAATTTAGAGTATTCAACAAGAGCTAATTGACTATTGAAGTATCAATCAATGTTACATTTGATGAACACAACACTCAAGCACTAAACGGCAGCGACGATGAAGGTAGTCAACCCGCAACCAACAAGACATCTGAAGATACAAACTATGCAAGTCGTCTAGAAAGTCCGCCAAGGAGACTAAAGTTCTCCATAGATCATCCTGAGGATTTGGGTAATAGGTGATGTATCGAAAGGTGTAAGTACACGTTCCTCAAATAGAGATACTATTGCAAATATTGCTTTTATTTCTCAAATAGAACCTAAAAAACTGTTGAAGTTTTTGCTGATGAATTTTGGATTTCTGCTATGCAAGAGGAACTCAACCAATTTGAACGTAATCAAGTTTGGGACCTCATTCCTAAACCTAATGATTATCCGATCATTGGTACTAAATTAGTTTTTCAAAATAAATTAAATAAGGATGGTTCAGTTACATGTAACAAAGCACGTCTCGTAGCTCAAGGATACAACAAAGAGGAAAGTATTGACTACGATGAGACCTATGCTCCTGTTGCTAGACTTGAATCTATCCGAATGCTTTGTGCTTTTGCTAGTTCTTATGACTTCAAACTTTTTCCAATGGATGTTAAAAGTGCTTTTCTAAATGGTATTATCAAAGAAGATGCTTTTGTCAAATAACCCCCTGGTTTTGAAGATTTTAACCACCCTAACCACATATTCAAGCTACGAAAGGCTCTATACGGACTCAAACAAGCCCCACGAGCATGGTATAAATGCCTTAGTTTCTTTCTACTTCGAAATGATTTTTCAAAAAGAAAAATTGATAATACCATTTTTATAAAATCTTCTGCTGTTTCTTTGTTATTAGTGTAAATATATGTTGATGATATCATATTTGGATCTACTAATGAGATGCTATGTAACAAGTTTGCTAAGTGTATGCAGAGTGAATTTGAGATGAGCATGATGGACGAACTATAATTCTTCCTAGCATTGCAAATCAAGCAAGATTCACAAGGAACCCTCATCCATCAGGCTAAGTACACAAAAGATTTGCTCAAAAAGTTCGACATAGACAATGCAAAGCCTACCAGAACTCCAATGACAACATCAACTAAATTTAACCCTGATGAAAGCAGTAAACCAATAGACATACGTAAGTATTGAGGTATGATTGGTAGTTTGTTATACCTAACTGCTAGTCGCCCAGACATTATGTTTGTTGTATGCCTTTGTGCAAGATATCAGGCTAATCCTAAGGAATCACATTTGTGCGTAGTTAAGCGTATCTTTAGATACCTTAAAGGGACTTTGTCGGTAGGCTTATGGTATCCCTAAACTATGTCCTTTGACCTTGCCGGTTACTCGGATGCCGATTTTGTTGGATGCAAAGTTGATCGAAAAAGCACCAGTGATACCTGTAATTTCCTAGGAAAGTCTCTAGTCTCCTGTATAGCAAGAAACAAAATTCTATTGCATTATAAACAACTAAGGCTGAGTATATTGTCGCAGGATATTGTTGTGCTTAAATTTTGTGGATGAAGCAAACCCAAGACGACTTCAATCTGCACTATAAGAACATTCCAATTCTCTGTGATAACACTAGCACCTTTAATCTAACCAAGAATCCAGTATGCCATTCACGCACTAAGTACATAAAAATCTGACACCATTTTTTAAGGGACCATCAATCATACGGAGATATTTATTTGGAATATGTTGACACGAAATATCAATTAGCAGGCATCTTTACTAAACCTTTAGCTGGAGATTGATTCAACTTTATCTGTCGAGAATTATCTCTTTTGGATTCTGATAAAATATAAGAATCATAAGATGCTTTAAAATTTTGTCATATTTTTTAAAAAGTTTTGAATATTTTGGATACAAGCCGAAAGGTCCCTTCTGTCAAAAAGGTGTAAATAACCTTAAGGACACGGTATTTAAGTGTATCGGACCACCGCTAGCTGGGATCCGGCCCCTACATCTACTCCGAGATGATTTTAACACTTGAAAATGTACGATTTAATTTAGCACTAATTATTCTGTATTTATATCAAGTCAAGAAAGGCATAATATCGATTAAAGTGATATTGAGATTCTGGAAATAAATGTACGCAGAATTCGGACCAAACTCGGGCCGAGCTCGGACAGAACTCGGTTAGTTTAATGCCAGAATATGCTATGTCATTAATCTTCTTCCTAATTTGGGTTTCTGCTACTCTATTTATACATCTTTTCGTGGTACATTCATTCAGACCAACGAAAAATATTCCCTCCTCTACAATAAATATTTTTTCTCTTCCTACATCCTTCCCACATGGCCCCTAGAAGGAAAATAGATTCCTTTTTCGACTCTCTTTTTTGTCCCATTATGCCAAACATAGGAGAATTCAACGGTTTCACTTTTCGAAGCCTCAAAATTTTAAATGATTGATTCAATGACTTCTCTAAGAGATACATCTATCTTGGCCATCCTATTGAATTTTTCTCCCAACACAATGACTATCTACCTATTCTTCAAAAACTCCAACTTGAAGAACTTGTTGCGACCCGTACCAATATCTACATAAATGCTATTCAAATATTCTATTGTAACTTAACATATGAACATAACACTATTTTATCTAGAGTTCGTGGTATTCCAATTAAATTCGAAGCAGACAACATGGGTAAAATTCTACGCATTTTTGCTGACGGACAAACCCTAGTCAACATCACGCAAGTTTAATTCAACCATGACTTAACTCTAGACTCTTTCAAAAATATTATTTGTTATCCTCTTGAATGTCCACCTGGAAAATTTTATTCTAGATATTTGAATGGTCACTTCTTTGAAATTTATCATATTATCTTTTTAACTTTTCTACCTAAGAAGACTTACTTTGATGAGGTCTCTTATCTAAAAATGTTAGCTTTATACCACTTGTATTTTGGCATTAACTTCAATGTTCCCCAGACCATCTTATCTCAAATGGTTCAATGTCGCAAGAAAGAGCATCCACTACTCTACGCCATGTACTTGCCAACTATTTCAGCTACTTCGATATTCCATTAGATACTTGTCCACATCTTGAGGAACCTTCATCCCTCAATAGAGTTCGGAGAATTGAGCCATCTATGCTTCTACCATATAACTCATCATCAAACTCCAACACACATCCTGCTGATTTCGTCCCTCCTATTGATTAACAACCGCAAACCTTAGAGTCTATTTTCAATCTGTTACGTGATCACTTTCATAAAGAAGATATACGCAATCGTGCTTCTGATCAGCGCCAAACTCTTCAGACTCAGGCTTTTGACAATACTTTGATAGACATCTAGTACACCCTATCGAAGCACCCAGCCGGACCTTTTTCGATTCTCCAAAATATAAATCAACAAGGATTTTGCATTGATTACCCCTATGTTCAGAGACATTTGGATCCAGCTGATGCCTTCTTTGATCCAAATAGAATAGTTGAACATGATGATGATGATGATGATGAAGATGAAGACAATGATAACTAGTTACTCAATGGATTTTTGAATATTTAAAAGTTTACTTTTAGTTGTTCTACTATGATGTTTCCACTACACATCTGCTTTTGTATATTTTTTTCCAATGAATAAAGTTTAAATAAAGCAATTTTCTTTGGCTATTTGTCATTATATGTTATCTTATATACACTTTACTCTCTTGTTTTCTTGTCATCTCATTGATTTTGGGAGAGCATGTCATTTCGATCAAATGACAACGAGACGAGGGAGAAAGACATACATGATACTAGCATACAAGATGATACTAGATAGACGTTGCCTTCAGCATATCAACTGCTCCACGGTTACGGGAGAGCCTTGTATATCAAAGACTTGTAGTATCATTCATAGTTTGTCAATTATCAAAATGGAGAAGATTGTTGGCCCATCCGATCTCAGTCAACTTGATTTTGATAGTTAACTAAACCATGCATTGATATGTCGCGATCTGAAGCCTCAATACTGCTATTACATACCATCTGTATTGCATCTATTCAAATGTAATATTTTATTTACTTGAGTCTAGGATCGATGTAAGCAGAGTCGTATTAGAAAATTAAAGTACCTATACCCAGATACCTAGTCCACTCAAATAAACTATCGAACCTATCCATCAAATCAGGCTATATTCATTAACATAGTCTACGATACTTAGAAACTGAACTCGGGCCGAATTTATGCTGAACTCGGACCGAACTCGGTTATCCCATTGGTATGAAATCAGCACAGTAGTAATATTCCTGATTTCCTGGCCCAATATTCAAAATTTTGAATTGAACCCTATCCAAATTCTGGTTGAATTATGTTTGCCAACATACTATAAATAGGATTGGATTTCTATATTCCTACTCACTCATCTTGTATTAATCCTTCTATCCTATTGTAAGCAATCATCTGAGCTTTAACCTTCCCATCTCCAAAAGCAACTCCCTAGCCTTCCTAGTGCCAAGTGCGATCTCGGTCTAGAAGTCTACATAGTTGTAAAGAGCTTGGCTCCATCAGTTTCTCTCTCTCTATAGCTGTGAAGTTGTGAGACTTTGGATAAAACCTCGTGGTGTAAAGAAGTGGTAAGCCTTCCGATCAAAGCTTGTGATTCACTATTAGTGATTATAGTGGATAAAACTCCAAGCTTGATTTCTCGGGATTGGACTAGTCCTCTAAGAGTAAAACTAGTATACATCTTGGTATTTGTGTTTGATTTCTCTCTCTACTTTAATGCGTTACTTCACTGTCTTTATATACACTATTAGTTAGCAACTGCCTTCATTCTGATAATCTTAAATTAGATACATTACTCTACTGCACTCTATTCACCCCCCCTAGAGTTGTTTTATGGTCCTTCATCCTGCTCTCTGAATCTGATCTGATGATACTCCGACCGTAAATTAATCTAAGAAAATATAGTCACCCCACTGAGCTGATCAAACAAGTCATCTATCATGGGCAAGGGATACTTGTTCTTAATGGTTATCGCATTTAGTGTTCTATAATCAATAACTAAATGCGATGAACCATCCTTCATTTTAACAAGAAGTAACGGTATTCCCTAAGGCGATGCACTAGGTCTAATGAATCTCTTGGCTCTCAACTCCTCAATCATCTGGTACAAGATCTGTAACTCATATGGTGACATCCTACAAACTCTTTCTGTACTGGCTCTACTCCGGGGATCAAATCAATGTAGAACTCCATCTCTCTAACTAGTGGTACACCTGGTAACTCGTCCAGAAATACGTCAGGAAACTCACAAACTATCCTAGGAAATTGTGTCTCCTCGGTCTCCGCCATCATCAATGTAACCTCCGGTGACTCTACTGCACCTCTCAAGAATGAGAACTACTCCCCATCAGGTACACGAAAGATAACATTGCCACCATGGCAATCTATCATCGTGTGTCTCACACTCAACCAATCCATCCCAAGAACGACATCATAATCGCCCAAAGGAAACTCTATCTGCCTCGCGAGAAAAACTCTCACGCATACTATAACTCTACATGAGGGATATACTCAATCTACTCCCACGAGACCGTTACCAGTAAGTGTAGCATCCTGCTCCACGTCGGCGCTATGTACAAGTGATATTGCCTTGCTTGCTCGAACGAAAGTCTTCTCTGAGATTTCTCGACCGATTGATCAATGTGAGTGGGCAGAACTGCATTCTCTGATTCTTGCACGACTTAATAATGAATCTGAGGTTTTGAATGCTTGTTTGCTTAAGAAGATTGTTTTATAAGAAGAATGATAGAACCGACTCAGCATACTAATAAGAGAACTCACAGAGCTTGTCATTGAAACGAATTTGCTGCCTAACTAGAGAATATGAATGCTTGTCAGAATAAGATAGAACCATTGCTATGCTAAAGAGAATAAGAAATATTGCATGCTTAGAAACACCGACACAGCTATTGAATGAACCCTTGCTATGCTAAGAAAGATAAGTAAATGAATTGCTCGAATGTGTCCCTTTGAATATGCTAAGAAGAGATAGTTGTTGCATGTTAAATATAAAATCAATCGTGCTTGCGTTATGTGTTCTGCTTGTCTGTTTTGCTATATCGAACTGCTATAAGTGAAATATGTCAATGCAGTGACTAATAGTGCGCCCTGAGGATACGGCTCGCAAGGGTCTAGTGGGGTATGCTATTTAGTAATGTGAAAGATGTGCTTCGTTATGTGCTTAGCTTGATAAGAGAAAAGATATGTTTTGCTAAGACCGCATATGTTTTGCTTGATCATTGTTTTGCTTGCACTATGTATTTATGTCATTGCATTGGTCTCGGACAACTTGTGCACAAGGTCTTGTCTCTCAAACGATTCCTGGGGCACTGGGAATCGCTCGGTCCGGAAGAGATTTTTGGATCGCCCTGAGGTGTATGACTCGCAAGGGTCTAGTGGGGCAATATGTCTATTAGTGTTGTGTGAAACCCATGATGTCACAGCTGCTTGCACTCAGGTGTGTTGGTGAAGAGCTGAACCATGAGTCACAGCTGACGATACCCATGCGTGCTAGTGAAGAGCTGAACCTTGGGCAACTGCTGCTAATCATGGGGCAACCCATGGACCGTCATATAGATAGGGCGCATGCTAGGTCTACCTTATTGCATACCTATCGATTGATGACACCAAAGGATTGATACATAGGTTATGAATATTCAAATTGTGGCTAACTTGTGTGTCTGCTGTAGGGATAACCGTTCAGCTATGGGGTAAGAATATGAGTTTATACATAAGCCTGCTTGTTCATTTTGTCTGCATCGTAGAGATTATATTTTAGTGCTTTATGCATTGCATCGGTCAGACAATGACTATTAGTGCAGAGCTGAACCTCGGTCATATCTGCTAATAGCATCAGAATGTGAGTCATTGGTTAGCTGGATTACCGCTACCGATCCTGAGTTTCTCGGGGACCAAAATTATATAGATGTTTCTGCTTGTGTGCTTGAAAGAAATGATAGTCCACTATATATTTGCTTGATTTGAGATGATCAGTCCACTATAGAACTTTGCCCCAAAGAGTTAGATTTGATGCACAATACATGTTGCGCACTACACGATAGAGCACTGTCCCGATTCGTATGCTTATAGTTTGAATATGCAAAACTGTTTCCAACTACGTTTTCAAAAAGATGTAATCTGACTATAGTTCTGAGCTGCATGAAATAAACTTGAGTAAAACTAGCAAGATCACTATTAATGCAATATTTTGCCACATGATTACTTAGTGTGGGTTTCAGGGGGTGTAGCTTCTGTTCAGTTGTTTATCTCACCAGTACTTGTATAAAGTTCTGACCTACCAACAATTTGCTTGTTCTCAGATGCCTGTTCGTCCGAGGAAGCGATAGCCGTGCCTCATCCCAAGGAACCGAAAATCTGGATTCAATGCCTGGAGCCGCATAGAGTTGTGCCTGCTTTGAGTTGCTTTTGTATAGAGGGACATAATGTATGAAACGGTGTCATTGTAATCGAGAGATAGAGTTCTTGAGCGAATTGTAACCTTGGCCATGTGCCGCTTTGTAACACTTCTGATTATCAATAAAAGAGCCTGTTTTCATATGTCATTGTGTTCTTTACTTTTCTGCAATATGTGTGCCGCTGCTTCAGTATTGAATAGCTTACTTGCCCTTGTATCAAAGCTTTGGCCTTGTGCAAGCGCATTTTAGGCTTGCACAACATCACGCTCGTGCGAGGACGATCGGTTTCGTAGGGACCAAAGTGAGGACGAACGGCCCTGCAGGACCGGGGCATGACAGTAAGTATATTCAACCCTACCGGTAAGGACTCGGACTCCAATTCAACTCGTGTCATAAAACGCACAGATATAAATAAATTTGATGTAGCAGAATCAAATAAAGCTGAAGCTGAATAAAAGTGGACGAGAATAGTACCTGCTACCACGTCTCATGATGCCAAAGCCTCCTTCATCGATATCAAGAAGGTTCGACCTTGTCCTCTAGGTGCTGGTCCCCTCTGCTGACCTCTAGGTCTCGCTTGTGCCTGGGCCTGCTCATACTGCTGCAACCTCTACTGGAATGCCTGAGCCTGTGGAGGTAAAGGCCTCTGAATCTGCGGCTGCACTGGTGCTGGTGCCCTGAACTGCGGTACTGCTGGCCGAACTACTGACATAGCCGATGATGATCCAGTATGGTTTCTCCTAGGACATGTCCCGACAATGTCGTCTGATGCCCCACATACCAATAATAATATCTGTGCCCTACGGCACTCTGATACAATATTTCAAGGTTTCCCACAATAAAAACAACTACGGGAAGAAGAAGAGGATGACTACCTCTGCGGAGGGAACGCCTAGAAAGACTGCTGAGATGATATTGTCCTCCTCGATGATCCAATCGTCCGGGCGCTAACTGCTGGAGATGGTGCTGATGAAACTCCTCGCCCTCTCTAACTCGGTCAATACCAAAGTGGGAGTAAACCGACTAAGTCTCATGTACTCTGCCACGTAACCGTCGACGGTCCTGGTCTCCTGCTTGAGGTTGTTAAATATCTACTAAATCTCTTAACGTGCCAACACATAAAAATACCTCGCCTGAAACCTCTCAGAAAAACTATACATTGAATCGATAGTATAAGAGAACTCTTGCGCTGTCCACCAGTCGCGAGCCAAGTCCAACAACTGTAGCCTCACTACTGCTACACGCTCTCTAGACGGAGTCCCTGCTGCCTCCAAGATGGCCTCAGTTTCCTCCAGCCAAGCATCGAAAGAAATTGCTTCCTCTGTGCCATAAAAGTATGGAGGACTGAGACGCCTGAAGCTGGTCCAAAATTATGGATCTGAGAACCACATCGCTCCAATGTTGTCTAGACCGGCTAAGTAAGTATATCACTCTGGTGCTGTTGGATCGTCATAAAACCTCGTAGGACATCCATCAGTGCTCGGGCAACACCCTCTGGCTTCTCGGGATGAACTGGGTGCACAGGTGCTTCCTACTAGTCCGGTACTGCCTGCAGATCTGCCTTGGGATATACTCTGGACCCTTCCCCCGAATGCAGAGGCTGATCTCCCAGAATATATTAGGATCCCGAATACTGACCCTTCTCGAGATGCACTCGATCGATATGGCCGATTGTAACAGGAATAGTGCCCCTGAAAGTTAATGACACAAGAGTGAAATAAAGAACATGATAGATCAACGAAAAAGTAGGTATCAGATCAAGAATCAAGGATAGAGATGAATGACTAGGGATCAAGGGGAATATTTTAGGATTAAGACATCTTGCAACAGCAATAACTCCAACATATTTGTCAAATCTACTCAGAAAGACATAATCTGCTCAAACAGACCTATATGGGCCACCAATAAAACTGTATCACACCCTAGAACCAGAATACTGGAAAGCGGGACAGACAATGCCAGCTACATATACTTAGAGCACTCCGGTACTCTGCTTATACGGTGAAGCTGTAAGACATGAGGGGTCACTACTACAAATCAATATTCAAGCCTAGGTCTAACAAATCCTAGTATCTCAAACACATAAATAATAGGAGTAATAACAAGATGTAAGATCAGTTAAAATATAATAGTAAAGTGTCCCAAACTATAATATACAGATGATCATGGTGCTAGTAAACACAGAATGAATAAACTAGATAGAATATGAGTCATACATGATCAACCCTAGGATATGTCAATCATGCTAATGCTCGTAGACTAACTAATCAAAGCAAAATATGAGCTAAACATCTGCTCGGTAGCTAAACCCATATAAAATAAAATTTACATCAGGGTGGGGAAGTAAGAAAACCCACTCAAGCGGTCTGGTGCTCCTGGTAGCCACCATCCTCAAGAAAGTACGGAAGATCTTCCGGTGCTGCTACTTGATCTAGCCATACAAAACAAGCGGAATTATACCCCCAAATAACAAGTACGACAAAGGAAGCCAATCTAGAAACTTAAACTAACAACACAAGTAGTACAAATATTGGAAAGTAAAGACTGAATATAAAAGTTCTCAGGATAATAAATATTGTAAAACCTGCAATGAGACTTATCCGGATCTGATAATAAATAAGAAAATAACAAGTACTGAAAGTAAAAGTGATCATGTAAAGCCTAGACTATCCATCAACCATCAATCACGATAAATCACATAAGTACGGCTTGATATCGGTAACTCACTAGGGTTATCACAATCCTTAAATTACTAACTTTATAATGCAACGTGATGCTAGAGTTTCTTCTGATCGCATGCCCCTGTAGTCCGTCTGGGATATCTATATACATAACCAACTGGATACTCCTCAAGATACACCATAATATAAACTACTGAATACTCCTCAAGATAACACTATGAATAACCAGAACTGCATGCAATTTAGGAAAATTCCTAGGCATGTACTAAGTGAATCTCTAGTTATTTAACCTCTAGCAGTTTCTGGTATGAATTCGGGTGTGGCATTCCGTAGAATCCATCCTAAACATGATACAGATAAGTCAAGTTATAATAATAATATAACCAAGTTTAATATACATTGCACATAAGGACTCATGTATGCCACGACAACAATCAAGCCACGTAAAACCAAGTGAAGCCAGCTAAATCCAAGTGAAGCCATATCAATCCAGGTAAAGCCATGTTCAACCATGTGAAGCCATGTCCAACCATATGAAACCATATGAAACCAAGTCAAGCCATGTCCTATAAAGCCATGTAAAGTCATACCAAGTCAAGTCTAGTCAATCCCGTCATCACGTGTAGCCGGGTAAAATTGAGTAAAGCCAAGTCAAGTCAAGTCATTTGAAGCCATGTAAGTTCATGCCCAAAATCAGGTTAAGTCATTGCGTGTCCAAGCAAAATCCAGAAGTTACAACATTAAATCACGAAAAACCAAGAATTCATAAAGAAAGTGCACGATCGGTATACCGTTGGTACAGTCCAGTACACCGTCGGTACACCGATCCAGAGATAGGAAAAATAAAGCAAGTTATGGATTCCAACAAATTGGTATACCATCGATATATTGTAGTATATCGTCGGTATTTTGTTCCAAGGCAAAAAGTTACTGAAAAATAGTTCAATAAATCGGTATACCGATAGCACAACCTAGTACACCGTTGGTATACTGGCCAAGACAAATATCTAATAATATCAACAAGATTGGTATACCATCGGCACAACCCAGTACACCATCAATATGCTAATAGGTTTCATATAAAAATATCTAAAAATCAAGTCAGTTGAAATCCATATACCGTCGGTTTACTGTAGTATACCGTCGGTATGCCGGTTTCAAATAATAAATATGGTTAAATCAAGTCTAATTTTTGGGACCCAAATAAAACCCCAAAATTTACCAGAACTGAGTCTAACAGGAAGTCAAGTCTATGGTAAGTCTCATATTACAATATGGACTAAATGTCACGGTCATAATTCCAGTACTGTTTCTATTACCGAGTTACCAAAAAGGGACGAAACGAGATTCTATCAGAAATCAAAACCGAGATGGTCACTAGGCTAGAAATCATGATATGCACGACTATGAAAAAATAAGTCTAAGCTAAAATGTAATAACCAAGCCCCAGGAAAGTAAAATGTCTGAAATTAAAAGAAGTTTATGAAATCGGCAAGATGTACTTACCTAACCGAGATCCTAGCCAAAATTTTCTAGTCCACCACCATGAAGGGGTTCAGAAACTATACTCCAGGTCTCAAGACCATGCTTTCAAGCTCGAGAGAAAATGAAGAAGAGAGGAGAGAGAAAGAGAAAGAAGAAAATAAAATATCTCGAGTACTATTTATAGATAAAATATCTCAAAAATATCTCGAAAGTGAAACAAATATCTGCGGGCAGTATACCGTCAGTATACTGTAGTATACCGTCAGTATAACAGTTAAGTAGTAAAGTTTCAATTTTGAGAATTTATGTGCTTCTCGAGATCCTATAAAATGCAATAACTAGCATAAAAATATGTATTCGCATAAAATACGAATACTGTGAGACAAGTCTCACATTTTCTAACCAAGCTTTCAATTTTTTCACCCATTTCTTATGTTTACAATTATTCCTAAGACTCATTACAGACTCTAGACAGACTATAGCAAGTACAGGCTTCTTAGAGTCAGAAAATAATGATGGCATAGCTTGGCTTCTTTCCTTGATATGTGATAGTTTTTTTCCTTGACAAAAGTTGTCCTGAGATACCCAGATTGTGAAATCCGAATACCTTTTGGAGGCTTCAGCCCTGAACCCCCATGTGGGGCAATGCCCCCTCGACCCCGTTCATCAGGTGTGTGGCTCCGGAGATATCGTAGGCAGTTAAGAGAAATCTTTTGGGATGACGTCGTCTTTAGCCATATTATTTATGTATTACAAATTGTTCGCCATTAAAATTGGGATTGCTTTAATAATAAACTAAAGAAAGTATAAAGAGGTTCTAGACAGACAATCTAAGTACAATATTTTAATTCTGGGGTGTGACGATAGACAAAGAGCGTTGTAATAGCTCTTTTACTCCATTGACAGTGTGATGTGGGAGCGAAAAAGATCTTCTCTGTTCTTTTTCCTGTGCTTGGGGGTTGTAGTGCCCCGTTCCCCCTATTTGGGGAGTGCGTCTAAGAAATACTTGGTATCATTCGATCAGGACAGATTGAATCAAGATTCTTTCCTCATTATGGATTGGTTTCTTCAGAATTAAGTCCCACATTCAGCGGATCGTGCCTCAAGGAATGACTCGAAGACAGATTCACGAGGGCCTTTCTATTATTTTTTGTTTCTTTGCCCATTTTCGATACCGCTTGGTTGCTTTCTTATTTGTTTCATGACTTACATTTTTTTGAACGGTTTCGATAAATTTTATTGTCTTTGTTCCATGAACTTTATTTTTTGTATCGAAATCTAGGAGACCGAGTTAGGAGATATTGATCATCTGTTGGTATGTTCAGGTGATCGTGTAAGTGACACGTGAGCGGAGTCTTGAAGATCTCCTTTCTCTTTCCCGATTCCCGTTCTTGTGAGTGGCCTTACTTTCGATTAGCTCCCTTGTTCCAAGTCTTCATTCTTAATAATCTGACTCATTTGTGCGTTCCGATCAATGATACCATAAGAATAATAATAAATTAGTCAAGATAAGAAGAAGTAACTTAGAACACTGATGCTTTTTATACAAATTTTTGTACGATCACAATGTATGTGTGCTTGTCCGTTATGCATCTATTTATTTATGCTTTAATTATAGCTAGAATTATTATTTATAACTGTGCAAATGAGTACTGCAAAATATTTGAAATGTGATCACTTGAGCAGGTAAACTATGCCAATCGCACTGTCCTAAATTAGTTATGTTCATTCTGATGGCTTGAAATGCTTCATTTATTAACTTAGTATTGAGACATCATTTGGTCGGACAAGTTGTGTACTAGGTTTAGTTTCTGTGAACGATCTCCAAGGCACTGGGGTCGATTCATTCCGGACAAAACTCGGATATCTACGCTAGCAAGACTAACACGGGTAACGCGGGGTCTTGTAGTGGGGCTTGCTACCCGCGTTGCAAGGATCACCGTCTTACTGTAGCTATTGTCCACGGTGGCAAAGTGTACCATGACCCAACATATTACTGCATTATTTGTTCAAGCTAATAATATCTTCTTGACAGGAAAGAACATGATAAATCTTGTGCAGGTGGGTGCAACAGTGCAGGTAAAAAGTTACCGAACAGTAGCATAATTATTTAGTCATTTATATATACATTCCATGTTGTAACTCGAACTAAGGCAAGATAGAAAGTCCACATTAATAATCTGTTTGCCTCACCTGAATATTGTGTCGATTTGGTTTGTTGGGTTAGCTCACCCTTGCTGGTACTTTTCAAAGTACTGACCCTCGTTGCAGCAGGTTCCCCGAGCCAAGGTGACGCGGCGAAGAGCTGAAGCTTTTTCCTCCCCCAACCTGTCCAGTACTCGACGCACTCCCTTCGTGCCTTTTGGAACTTGTATAAAATATTCGGAGCTCATGCACACCTCTTCTACACCTCCGAGGAAAGGTGAAAGCTTCGCCCGAAGGTGTCTATTATATTTTGGAAGTTCTAGTAAATCGTGTAATGTATGAAACGGCTCTCTCATTTTGCGTCCATCTTGTAAGACCGTGCGACACCCCTTACTTTTGAGTTAAGAGCCTGAAACAAAGATGTACATTATCAATAAAGAGAACTTTTCTTCGTGTCAATTTCAAATATTTAGCTTTCGAACTCTGCTGATGTGTTTCTAAATAAATATCATTATGCTAGGCCTTATGCGGGAACACCTTATGCTCGCACGATATCACGCCTAGGGGACGGTTAGCGATTCTTCGGAATCGGGATGTGACATATTGGTATCAGAGCACAGCTTCAGATCCTTTGGCCTCATGTCAGAAAAGTTTTCATAAAACGGACATGTCCCTCCCAGTTGAACTATTAAAATCGTTTGGGCAAAATGAGATGTGTTTCATACAGTGAGTCTGTAATACTCTATGAGACTGATGTAAGTTCTTTAACTTTGAAGGAATGGTTCAAACGCAAGGAACAGGGCAAGTGTAAGCAAGTACTTCAGGGACTTCGGGAAGATCTAAGAGCCAACGACCTGCGCCCCCCGTCGATCCGGTTGAGCGAATGATGCAAATGCTAGAGGCGCAACAACGAAGGGATGAGGCTCGACGGGACAAGTTCGAGAAGAATCTAGAAGCCCGATTTATGGTCTAACAAAAGATGATAGATGCCCTACAATAGATTATTCAGACCTTAGCCTCCAACCATTCCACAACGACAGTAGCGGCACCGGTGGAGCAACCAATAAATGAAGTCGAGATGCCCTAAACCCCAAAGAAGAAGAATATGACTACCTTTGACATTGCCGAATTCAAACACGTCCTTTCGTGGGACTGAGAACCCCGTTATGGCTCTAAATTAGATGGCTGAGCTTGAAGATCACTTTAAACCCCTAGAAATACCTGATGATAAGTAAGTCGCATCTGCCCAGCTCCAGCTTCGTATGAACGCATATGATTGGTAGGATGTACACCAAAGATCTCTCTCCACAAATGGTGATGGCAAGATGATCATGTGGGCTACCTTCCGTAGCGCGTTCGAAGAGGAGTTTATTCCTCCACCTATTCGTCGTCAAAAGGAGAACAATTTCGTGCATCTGCAATAAGGGAGCATATCGGTGAAGCAGTATGCCGCAGAATTCAACTGGCTGGCAAAGTTTGCTAGTTCTTATCTGCCCAATATGACAAGATGAGCAAGACAATTTGAAGGCGGCCCGCGACCGTCCATTCACGCACACGAAGTCGCTCCACAGTACGAGACGATGAGGGAAGTCATTAACTATGCCCTCGTTTTAGAACCGTAATATTCTTCTACTACTGTCGGCGCTATGTAACATGCTCATCACAAGCGCCCTAGTAATACAGGAGAAAATAACGCTAATAAGCGTCCAAACAATGGCGGTCATCAGGGCAATAATAGAGTAGGAAATCATGGGCTGCGTTGTACAAAATACAACCGTACAGGATACCAGGCTAGCAAATATCGAAATCAGGGATGCTTCAATTATGGTAAGTTGGGCCATTATGCTCGTGACTGTCCTGATCGCCCAAACTGGGTCCCTCCGTGCTGTCCAGATAAGCAAAATCCTGCTCAAGTAACCCAAACAAAATGGCCTGCGCAACAACAGGAGCGTCGTCCAAACACCATAGGTCGGGTTTATGCATTGATGCGGGATGAGGTGTTCGCCTCGGACACTGTATTGACAGGTATATTGTTATTCAATAATGTTCCTGCACGAGTACTTTTTGATTCTGGTGCCACACATAGTTTTGTACCGGCAAACTTCGCTAGGGAGCACGAATTTATTCAGACACCGTTTGGCCTAAGGCTTAGCGTCAGTACCCCATCGGGCATGGACTTGCCTGCTGACTCAGTTTGTCGCGACGGCTGCATTTGCATCGGAGGAAGAAAATTGTCATTTGATGTGATAGTTTTAGACATCAATGTAAACCCCCTCACCCAAAAATATGTATTTTGTGTGTATTTTATATTATTATATTTATTACAGATTATTTTAAATATTGAATTACTTTAGAGTATTCTCTTAATTAATTAGAAAATAAATTTCTTAGTATATTTATTTATGTAAATATTTATTTAGAATCATTTTTAGGCTATTTTAGATTTTTGGAGATTTTTCTAGAATTTTTAGGTAATTAAAACATTGAGAACGTAAATTTCTAGGACTTTCATGATTTACTATGAGATCATACTTGCATATTATTCCTACCAAATATTTAATTAGGTTAAAATATATAATTATATTTTTCTGTAATTTATTTAGAATTTTAAGAAATTTATTTAGATTTTTGAAATTATTCAGGATTTATTTGGATATATATAGTCTTAATATTAGATGGATACTAATTTAGTGTTAATAGATATTAATAAGATTATATATAAATTATTTATATTATTTTTAATTCTATTTAAGATTATAAATTATTGAGATAAACTCAAACTTTATTTTAAATTAATTCAAATCCTGAGCCTACTAGGAAAGCAACTTCATGCATATCCTATCCTTATTTAAACTGATCCTAATCATATCCAAATTAGCCAATCCTAGTAGTATTCAATTAAGTAGTGTCCACTATTATAAATATCTCATCCTTCATATTTTTTTCCCCATATTTCCCTCTTTTTCGTCCAAAAATAGTCGAAATTTGTCATAAATTCAGCCTTATTTTCTAGTAGTTATGACGACTTAAAAATATGATATCTCCTAGCTCCGGACTCAAAATGTGCTCCAGCTTTTTTTGTTAGAACCATATCAAGGTTAGTTTTCTGAATATGTAAATTATTTTAATAATTTATGAAACTATTTTTTTACAAAATACTAAAAGTGTCAGTTGTCCAAAATTAGACGCGTTTCCGTATTTTCGAGATTTTGGGAGATCCCGAATTCGGAATTACGAACCGTTTGAAATTTCAAAAAGTTGACATAATAAAATTACATAAAATAATATTTCTAGAATTTAACATATAAATTTAATTTACTATAAAATTCGTGCAACGTAGAGGTAAATAGGAAACCACCAAATATTATCATTTGTGCACCCTTGTGGACATACCTCTTTACCGACTTATGATTTTATGAAACCGTCGATTTCGGTATTCATATAGCACTGAAATATATAGAATTCTACACACAAATCAATGATTTGAGTCGGTTGACTTTTTGGTCAACATATTGCCTCAATTTGTGTGTCACGGATCATAAATCCGTAAAGTTGACTTTTTTTGGACCAAAATTAGAATTTAACAATAAAATCAGATTATAATAAGATTAAAATACTATTTTAGATTATTTTATTCAGAATTAAAATAGATTAAAATGGCGAAAACTATTTACACACTTTTGTAACCTAATTTGTTTAATTTATGTGACGGGTAGATCGGACGATGCCTTGAGTTGGGACTTTATTCCTTTTCAGACCAGGCAAGATACTTTGCCAAATTGCTTACAGTACTTTGCTTGCTTATTATATTTTTATATATTTATTGCATGTGTGTTTTCTTTCAGTCATTACTATATATTATATATATGTTGACACACACTTGACACCTAGTATCATGAGAAAGGAGGACAATCAGTAGACGTATGGGCTATAACTACTCTGGTAAACCGTAGTAACTAGCACATGCTACGGTTGTGTGTCACGCTGGTCGCTACCCCAGAGGTATGTTGATTTCTTGTGTCACGCTGGTCGCTACCCCCGAGCTATATGGATTTCTGATGTCTCTGTTGTGTGTGTGCGTTGTTAGATTTAGATCGAGTAGCCTACCCATGCCCATACGTCAAAAAGTTGTCCTTATTATGCATTCATATAGATTGTCTTGTACAGCGTACTTTTATATTTTCTACCTATTATGCATGTTTATTGTATTCAAATTGGCATACTTCTATGTATCTTGTTATGTCCCTCTAAGGACCTGGTCACTTTTCAGGTGTAGACGATCTTGACTATCCGTAGGAGTACGGGCCAGGTTTCTGCCGTGGAGGTCTTACCTTCTGAGCATCATTGATTATCTCAAGCGATGGATCTTATTAGCTGATATACTTCTATCTTCATCTTATTTTGGAGATTTACCCTTCTCCCTTATTTTAGTATTGATATAGTTATTGGTAGTGGATTTGTCTCCACCCGACTATTATTTTTGGATTACTCTGACTCATTATTCTATTTTAGTTATTTCTTTTCTGTGACTTGTTGTGTGGATGAGATTAGGATTTCTGTCACTTATGACTATATATATACCACATGTGAGTTATATTTATATTACAGCGTACGTATGTATTATGGTATCCATATACTTACGGATGACATGCTTACGTATTCCGAGTCCTACATATTTTTGGACTGGGACGTGACATATTTTTGTGGTGGCACATGCAGGTCGAGAGTATATTGTCTTGGTTACGTTACAGTACCAAGCAAGCCTGCAAATAGGATTAGAGTATATGATCTCATCCATATTTGACTATGACTCACCTTTCTCCCAGTCCGTTCTATTCAAATAATTATATCCTGCTTGATTCATGTACTTTTCTAATAGTTTCTTGAGTGTAGCCTTCCCTTAGAATATAGGGATCCTTGTTGTTAGGATGATAATTAGGGTAACATTCCTACTAAGGATATAACTAGAATATTGGTATATCACTAAGTTTAGAATACTTAATGAACCCTAGCATCCTTATCTGTAGATTAATTGACCATTATCCCTTGATATATTTATGAATGACTTAAGAGTAGTATAGACACTACTAAGGTTAGTTATAAATTTGACAATATTGTTGACCCTAGTATTGAGGAACCAATAGAAATCCAAGGTTGAATATTAGGACTAAACCTAACTTTCATAGTGAGATAGTATTAGAAAACTATAAATTTAGATTCTTGTCTTGATATTAGCAAAATATTATCTTAGGAAACCAAGAGGAATGAATATAACATTTTCCTTGATCAAACCTCTACCACAGAGATTAGCATACCTCCTTTTCCTAGGAAACCGTGATATTATCGAGAGTCTCTCTATTTTATTTTATATCTTGTTCCTCCGAAACCTTAACGCTCGCTATTTGTACGACGACTAAAATTTTAAATTTTCCTTCATCTTTCAATTTTTTGCCACCTAACCCTTCCGATTGTAGGCCAAGAGATTTCCATTTATGTTAGCATATATAGTTTGCTAGATTTATAGTTATTAATCTTGAAATTTGAAATTATGTGCTTAGTAGTTAGAACTTGATAGTTGAGTTGTTCATTTAGATTATGATTTTATGATTATCCTTTAGTTTTAAATTACGTAATTTATACTTTCACTCATCATAATCCAGCGTACCTATATTTTCTGTACTACCTCGACTTATGCTGTTATTATAGCCTAGTTTTGTAAGCTTATTCTTTTATCGAGCTTGTTCATGATATATGTATTATTGGGTGCACACACTAATACATTATCAAAAATCAGAATCAGTGTATTATGGTATGATCAACCTTAGTGCGCTTGGTTCGCTCTTTGCATGACTACCTTACGTGGATTGAGATATATAGTTGACTCGACATGTTAGATGAATAAACTTGCCCTCTAGACAAGTCAGAGCATATCAGATCAGATACATAACTGTTCTGATATGAACATGTAAATATAAATTTACCAAAAATAAGATTTTAATCCACAACTGCCTTGACAACTCACTTTTGAATTCTTAAAAATTGCCTTGAACCCCGTACTTGTATACTATCACCACCTCCTTGAATTCTTTATTATTATTTTTGATCTTTCCCTATTTCGGAAAGATGAACGCTCGTGCTTAATACAAGTTTGATACATGGAGACTACTAGATATACCCCATAGGCCAATCACATTACTTGGTAACTATCTTTTATAATTAAGGGCATAATACATGTAAGATATTTTGTGTTTGAGGATTGAATAACACGATTAAATAATTTGAAAAGATTTTTCTTAAATGTATAGCCTTATGCGATAGATGGGTAAATTCTAAGTTTGGTAGAAATTATATTATCAACTTGAGGGGAATTTCTTTTATATTGTGATCAAGTAAGATTAGATTAAGAGATTTAAGTCATTTTAATTTTGAAATTTTTTAGAAGAATGATTAAGACGATGAGAATTTAATGAATTTCGATATCTCGATATTGTGAACCAATTATTTATAATTTGAACATATGATTTAAATTTTGGATATTGAATGTTGAATCATCGATTTAAATTTTGAGGCTAAATATGTAATTTTAGACTTGAACAATTGGTGAATTAGATTTAAAATTTTATGATTTGAATTAAAAGTTAAATTTTGATTATTGGATCACCTATTTGAAATATTGATAATATAAATTGAATTTAAAATTTGAAGAGTACAAAATTCTTAAGTTGAAAATAGGAATACAATTTGATTAGAGTTTTTATTATTTAATATCTAGAAAAAAAATTATTATAGTTGAAAATCATGATTTAAAATTTGATGTGAGTAATTTAAATCTTCAAGAATTTATATAGATTTGAATTAAATTTGGATATTAATTATTTAAAAATCCAGAAGAAATTATGATTGGTTAAATTTTGATTTAAACAGTCGTTATTTTAATTTTGAAGAGATTGTGACCGATTTGAATAGATTTTGTCATTTAAATTTTTGAGAAGATTGCGGTTGACTTGTCTTAGACACAAATGTGAAAGATTTAACAAATTATTCCTTATTTTTAATTTTGAGGACGAAATTTTTTTAAGTTTGGTAGATTGTAAACCCCCTCACCCAAAAATATATATTTTGTGTGTATTTTATATTATTATATTTATTATAGATTATTTTAAATATTGAATTACTTTAGAGTATTCTCTTAATTAATTAAAAAATAAATTTCTTAGTATATATACTTATGTAAATATTTATTTAGAATTATTTTTAGGCTATTTTAGATTTTTAGAGATTTTTCTAGAATTTTTAGGTAATTAAAATATTAGGAACATAAATTTCTAGGACTTCCATGATTTATTATGAGATCATAATTGCATATTATTACTACCAAATATTTATTTTAGGTTAAAATATTTAATTATATTTTTCTGTAATTTATTTAGAATTTTAAGAAATTCATTTAGATTTTTGAAATTATTCAGGATTTATTTGGATATATATAGTCTTAATATTACATAGATGCTAATTTAGTGTTAATATATATTAATAAAATTATATATAAATTATTGATATTATCGTTAATTCTATTTAAGATTATAAATTATTAAGATAAATTCAAACTCTATTTTAAATTAATTCAAATCCTGAGCCTACTAGGAAAGCAACTTCATGCATATCCTATCCTTATTTAAACTAATCCTAATCATATCCAAATTAGCCAATCGTAGTCGTATTCAATTAAGTAGTGTCCACTATTATAAATATCCCATCCTTCATATTTTTCTTCCCCATATTTCCCTCTTATTAGTTCAAAAACAGTCAAAATTCGTCATAAATTCAGTCTTATTTTCTAGTAGTTATGATGACTTAAAAATATGATATCTTCTAGCTCCGGAATCCAAATATGCTCCAGTTTTTTTTGTTAGAACCATATCAAGGTTATTTTTCTGAATATATAAATTATTTTAATAATTTATGAAACTATTTTTCCAGAAAATTCTAAAAGTGTCAGCTATCCAAAATAAGATGCGTTTCCGTATTTTCTAGATTTTGGGAGATCCCTAAATCGGAATTTTGAACCGTTTGAAGTTTCGAAAAGTTGACATGCTGAACTTACATATAATGATATTTTCAGAATTTAACTTGTAAGTTTAATTTACTATAAAATTCATACAACGTAGAGGTAAATAGGAAACCACAAAAAATTATCATCTGTGCACCCTTGTGGACATAACTCTTTACCGACTTATGATTTTATGAAACCACCGATTTCGGTGTTCATATAACACTGAAATCTATAGAATTATATACACAAATTAAGGATTTGAGTCGGTTGACTTTTTGGTCAACGGGTTGCCTCGATTTGTGTGCCACGGATCACAAATCCGTAAAGTTTACTTTCTTTGGACCAAAATTAGGATTTAACAATAAAATTAGATTATAATAAGATTAAAATACTATTTTGGTTTATTTTATTCAGAATTAAAATAGATTAAAATGACGGAAACTATTCACCCACTTTTGTAACCTAACTTGTTTAATTTATGTGACGGGTACATCGGACGACGCCTTGAGTTGGGACTTCATTCTTTTTCAGACCAGGCAAGATACCTTGTCAAATTTCTTACAGTACTTTACATGCTTATTATATTTCCACATATTTATTGCATGTGTATTTTCTTTCAGTCATTACTATATATTATATATATGTTGACACACACTTGACACCTAGTATCATTAGAGAGGAGGACAATCAGTAGACGTATGGGCTATAACCACTCTGGTAAACCATAGTAACTAGCACGTGCTACGGTAGTGTGTCGCGCTGGTCGTTACCCCCGAGGTATGTCGATTTCTCGTATCGCGCTGGTCGCTACCCCTAAGGTATGTCGATTTCTGATGTCCCTGCCGTGTGTGTGAGTTGTGAGATTTAGATGGAGTAGCCTACCCATGCCCATACGTTGAAAAGTTGTCCTCATTATGCATTCATATATCTTATCTTGTACAGCGTACTTATATATTTTCTACCTATTATGCATGTTTACTGTATTCAAATTGGCATGCTTCTATGTATCTTGTTACGTCCCTCTGAGGACCTGGTCCCTTTCCAGGTGTAGACGATCTTGACTATCCGCAGGAGTACGGGCCAGGACCTGACGTATTATTTTTAGCCGAGGATGTCTTACCTTCTGAGCATCATTGATTATCTCTTGTGATGGATCTTCTTAGCTAATACACTTCTATCTTCATCTTATTTTGGAGATTTACCCTTCTCCCTCATTTTAGTTTTGATATAGTCATTGGTAGTGGATTTGTCTACACCCGACTATTATTTTTGGATTACTCTTACTCATTATTCTAGTTTAGTTATTTCTTTTCTGTGACTTGTTGTATGGATGAGATTAGTATTTCTGTGACTTGTGACTATATATATACCACATATGAGTTAATATTCATATTACAGCGTACATATGTATTATGGTATTCATATATTGGAATTGCCATATACTTACGGCTAGCATGCTTACGTATTCCTAATCCTACGTATTTTGGGACTGGGGCATGACAATCAGGGACTACGATCTTATTCTGGGGATGAATTGGCTCAGCGCTTGCTCGTCGAAAATTAATTATGCAGAAAAGAAAGTCGTGTTTTGTCTACCAGGCGAGACCGAATTATGCTATATGTACAGTCCATCATCGAGAGTGGCGAATGCTTGTTTGGTAATTTCTGTAATATCTTCTCGACGGATGATATATTCCAGCTGTGAAGGGTACTTGACATCCGTTCGAGATACTCAGCAAGATTGTGCAAACGTAGAGTCTACTTCCGTTGTGACAGATTTCTTGATATATTTCTAGATGAGTTATCCGATATGTCGCGCGACCGAGAGATAGAGTTCACTATAGATACATTTCCAGATACTTGGCCGATTTCTAAAGCTTTGTATCGAATGGCCCCTATCAAAATGAAGGAGTTGAAGGTCCAACTACAAGAACTGCTTAATCATGGGTACATACGTCTGAGTGTATCTCTATAGGGTGCACCAGTGCTATTTGAGAAAAAAAAGGATGGTTCGATGAGGCTCTACATCGACTACTGAGAGTTGAATAAATCTACCATCCGAAACAAGTACCCCCTTCCCAGAATCATTGACCTCTTTGATCAACTGCAAGGTGCCTCGGTATTCTCAAAAATTGATCTACGTTCGGGCTACCATCAATTAAAGATCAAGCCAGACGACGTGACGAAGTCAGCCTTTTGCACTCGCTATGGCCAGTATGAATTCTTGGCTATGCCGTTCGGATTGACCAGTGCCCCTGTCGCCTTCATGGATTTGATGAATCGAGTGTTCCGGTAGTGCCTCGACAAGTTTGTAGTAGTGTTCATTAATGATATCTTGGTATATTCAAAGAACAAGGGGGAACATGAGGAGCACTTGCTGACCGTGCTTCAGACACTTCGGGACAATAAGCTATACGCAAAACTGAGCAAGTGCGAATTTTGGCTAAGCAGTATATCTTTTCTAGGGCATATAATCTCTGCAGGAGGCATCACAATCGATCCAAGAAAATTTGAAGCGATCGTCGAGTGGAAGCAACCTGCAATAGTCAGTAAAATTTGAAGCTTTCTCAGGTTAGCGGGCTACTACAGACGGTTTGTGAAAGACTTTTCAAAAAAAAATTGCCCTTGACTCGCCTCACTCAGAAAGGAGTCGCATTCGAGTGGTTTGCCAAATGTGAAGCTTTATTTCTAGAATTAAAGCAGCATCTCATTTCTGCTCCTGTACTTGCACTTCCAAACGGAAATATGGGATTCGAAATTTTTAGTGACGCTTTAGGCCAAGGTTTGGGAGCTGTGTTCATGCAACAAAATAAGGTGATAGCTTTTGCTTTAAGATAATTGAAGCCACATGAGCGCCACTATCCGACAAATGATCTAGAACTAGCGACGATTGTGTTCGCACTAAAATTATGGCGAAACTACCTTTATGGTGTGGCCTGCCAAATTTTTACTAATCAACAGAGCCTCAAGTATCTTTTCACTCAGTCGGACCTAAACCTACGACAAAGGCGTTGGCTATAACTGATCAAAGACTATGACTTGTCGATCAACTATACCTAGGCAAAGGAAATATTGTAGCGGATGCACTAAGATGAGTATTTGCGGGATCTCTATCCGTCAACTACAAGTTAAAGAAGGAATTGGAGAGTATGGGCATCGAACTACAAATTCGATATCGAGGAGGACCGATTAGGGGATCACTAGCTCAGTTACTCCTTGAACCAAACCTGATAGAAAGGGTCAAGCCCTCTCAGGTGAACGACCCATTCTTGTTGAAGACGCGCGAGCAGATTTTAGCATGAATGGCGACTGAGTTTGCAGCGGATGAAAGCAGAATGTTGCGGGTAAGAGAAAGAATGCGCGTGTCCAATAATGCAGAACTAAGAAAGAAGATCCTCACAGAAGCAAACTAGGTGGTCGATGTATCACATCTAGGAAGTACAAAGATGTATCAAGACCTCTGCTCGATCTTCTAGTAGCACGACATGAAGAAAGATGTGGCACTCTTCGTATCATAATGCTTGTCTTATCAAAAATAAAGGCCGAGCATCAGTGGCCTGGCGGAGAGATGCCGAACCTTGCTATCCCGGAGTAGAAATTGACCATATCACGATGGTCTTTATTATTAGGTTGCCAAAGATGCAACGGGGAAATGACGTCATCTGGGTAATCATCGACCGATTAACCAAGTCAGGGCACTTCATTGCCATCAAAGTTACATGGAGCATCGATTGCCTGGCTCAGATATATCTTGATTAGATAGTTCGACTACACGGCGTGCCAGAGTCAATTATTTTAGATCAGGACAGACGATTCGTATCACATTTCTAAGAAAGCCTTCAGTCAACTATAAGGACCAAGTTGAAGTTCAGTTCAGCATACCATCCTCAAACTGGCGTCCAAACAGAACGGGTGAACCAGGTCCTTGCAGATATGCTATGCCTCTGTTCGATCAACTCAAAATCAAGTTGGGACATCCATTTACCATTGACAGAGTTTGCTTACAATAATAGTTACCAGTCCAGCAATCAGATGGCCCCGTACGAGGCTTTATATAGGCGGAAGTGGAGATCACCTATCTGTTGGGACAAAGTTGGCGAGCGACAGATCCTCAGCCCAGAGCTATTAGAGCAGACCGTTCATAAGGATCGGCTGATCCGAGAGCAATTATAGGTGGCACAAAGGAGACAAAAGAGTTATGCGAATATTCATAGATAACCCCTTGAATTTACAACTGGTGATCACGTATTTCTCAAGGTCACGCCGATGCGTAGAGTTAAGAGATTTGGAGTAAAAGGGAAGCTAAGTCCTCGATTTTTTGGTTCTTTTGAAATTCTTAGGCGAGTCACACCAGTTGCAAATCAAATTATGCTACCATCGAGCCTATCAGATGTGCATGATGTCTTTTACGTATCACAGCTATGAAAGTACGTGCATGACCCGAGTCACGTGGTAGATTTTGGTCAATTGAGTTTACAAGCAAACTTGTCCTATAAGGTAGAACATGTGCAGACCATCGATCAAAAGGATAAGCAGTTATGGAATTATTCAGTTCCACTCGTGCGCGTACTCTGGCGGAACCACGCGGTCGGGGAATCAACTTGGAAACTTGAATCAGACTAAAAAAGAAATTTCCTATATTATTTGCTTAGGGCTAGGTTCAATTTCTATGTTTCGAGGATAAAACTTTTTTTTAGTTGGTTAAGATGTAGTGCACCGTTCCCCCTATTCGGGGAGCGCGGCTAAGAAATACTTGGTATAGTTCAATCGGGACAGATTGAATCAAATTTTTTTCCTCGTTATGTATTAGTTTCTTTGAAATTAAGTACTACATTCAGCATATCGTGCCTCGAGGAAGGAATCGGCGGCAGAGTCGCGAGGGGCCTTTACGTTGTATTTTGTTTTCTTGCCCATTTTTGATGCAACTTGGTTGCTTTCTTGTTGGTTTTATGACTTACATTTTTTTAACGGTTTCGATGAATTTCATTGTCTTTGTTCCATAAACTTCGTATTTTTGTATCGAAATCTGGAAGACCGAGGCAGGAGATATTGTTCATTTGTTGGTACATGCAGGTGATCGTGTAGGCGACACGATAGCGGAGTCTTGAAGATCTCTTTTCTCTTTTTCGATTCTCGTTCTTGTTTGCTTCCTTCTTCCAAGTCTTCATTCTTAATAATCTGACTCGTTTGTTCGCTCCGATCAATGATACTATAAGAATAATAACAGATGAGTCAAGATAAGAAGAAGTAACTTGGGACAGTGATGCTTTTTATATAAATTTTTGTACGATCACATTGTATGTGTGCTTGTCCGTTATGCATCTATCTTTTTATGCTTCAATTATAGCTAGAACTTATTATTTATAACTGTGCAAATGAGTAGTGCAAAATATTTAAAATATGATCAATTGAGCAGTTAGACTATACTAATCGCACTGTGCTAAAGTAGTTATGTTCATTCTGATGGCTTGAAATACTTTATTTATTAACTTAGTATTACGACATTGTTTGGCCGGACAACTTGTGCATAAGGTTTGGTTCATGCGAACGATCTCTGGGGCACTAGGGCTGATTCATTTCGGGCGGAACTCGGATAGCTACGCTATCAAGACTAGCACGGGTAACGCGGGGTCTTGTAGCAGGGCTTGCTACCTGTGCTACAAGGATCACCGTCTTACTATAGTTATTGTCTACGATGGCAAGGTGTGCCATAAACCAACATATTATTGTATTATTTGTTCAAGCTAATGATGTCTTCTTGACAGGGAAGAACATGGTAAGTCTTGTGCAGGTGGGTGCAACACCGCAGGTAAAAAGTCACCGAACGGTGGCACAGTTATTTAGTCATTTATATATACATTGCATGTTGTACCTCGAACTAAGGCAAGATAGAAAGTCCACATTAATAATCTGTTTGTCTCACCTAAATATTGTGTCGATTTGGTTAGTTTGGTTAGCTCGCCCTCGCCGGTACTTTTTAAAGTACCGACCCTCGTTGCAGCAGGTTCTCCGAGCCAAGACGACGCGGCGAGGAGCTAAAGCTTTTTTTGCCCCCAACCAATCCAGTCCTCGATGCACTCCGTTCATGCCTTTTGGAAGTTGTATAAAACATCCGGAGCTCGTGCACACATATTATGCATCTCTGAGTAAAGGATGTAATGTATGGAACGACTATCTCATTTTTTGCCCATCTTGTAAGCCCGCGCGGCACCCCTTACTTTTGAGTTAAGAGTCTATAATAAAGATGTACATTATCAATAAAGAGAACTTTTTTTCATGTTAACTTCAAATATTTAGCTTCTGAACTCTGCTGATTTGTTTCTAAATAAATATCATTATGCTAAGTCTTGTGTGGGCGCGCCTTACACTTGCATGGCATCACGCTTGGGGGTTGGTTAGTGATTCTTCGGAATCGGGGCATGACAGGGGTGGTATGGTATCTCTGAAGCAGAAAAAGTTGACCTTTGGGGCATCCCAGTTGCTCATATTTATAGCCATCATGTTAATAGATTATAGGCGCCGTATATGCCTCTGTTTAGTGGTCGCGGGGGGATCCTTCAATAGAATGCGGCTGCAACTGTAGTCGCATAGTATGGGTTGAGTACCGGACGAGCTTCCGCATGGAAGTTTTGATGGAATTTGCTATTTGTTGGAGATTCTGACCTTTCTCATCTTTCGTTGTGTGACTTGGTCATCATGACACGTAGCCCGCATTTTGGTAGGAGTGAATCACAGCAGAAAGATTTTGTCGTGTGAGACACGCGGTGTCTGGAACGCAGAGGGCCAGAGATGTCTGAAGCGCATAGAATCTGGAATATCGGGGGGCCAGAGATGCATGGAACGCATGGAGTCTGGACCGCATAGGTCCATAGACAAATAGAATACATGGAGTCTGGACCGCATAGGACCAGAGATGCTTGGAACGCATGGATTCTGGACTACATAGGACCAGAGACGCATGGGACGCATGGAGTCTGAACCGTATAGGACAAGAGATGCATGGAACGCATGGAGTCTGGACCACATAGGTTCTTCTACACATGGCGTTGCACGCTTGTCAGAAGTCCTTATTAGTTTGATGAGAGCTTATTGTCGCTTAGTGTAATTACATTTTTCGAAGCGCTCAGAAATCCTTTTTGTCTGGATTCTGTGTCAGAAATAATTTTTTTGTCAGGCCTTTATATGGCCAATATTTGGAGAGCACGGATGCAGCTTTTTCTCTACGGCATGGTCATCCTACGTCCTGGTTTCTTCGTAGTCGAATGGGGCATAGGGTTGTTGGACGCATGGATCCAAATTTTCCATGCTTCTACATAATCCCCTTCAAAGTTTTTAAACTAATAAGTTTGGAATACTTTGAATAAGAAGCATGGAAGAGATTTTTGGGTCATGTGGAGGGCGTGCCGCATAATTGAGTCTTTCACAGACTGTTAAATCTCTATTTAATGCAGGATTTGGCTCGATCTTTGTGGGGATTTCCTAGGGATTCTGAGCCATCTCATGATACGGAGCTCGAGACGACAGTTTACTAATGCGTGATGGCAATTTTCGAGGAGATAAATATAGATCATACGGATCGAGACATCAAATTTGTCCTCATAATTTCCTGGTTCATTGTCTCAATATTTTCACCCACCCTGGGAGCCTATAAATAAGCAGGCTAGGGGGGAGGAGAGAGAACTTTTGCCTCTTTGTCTCGAGGGCTATTGCTTATCTCGTCAAGGAGTTTGTTAGGAGTAGCATCGATCCGTGGCCTCCTGATGATGGTGTTCTCTTTGGAGGTAAGAGTATGTTACGATGGTGGGGACAGGGAAATACACATAGAGACACGAGTACACAGCCTTGCAGCGTGGATGAGAGATCATCTATAACGCGCACAGGCCCTACCCTCATAGAGTCCTGTCGCCTAGCCGTGCAGTCATCTGCATCATGCTCGCAGATTCTATTTGTGGCTTGGTCTCATGGATGAGGAATTGGTTCATCTGTGGCTTGGCCACATGGATAAGAGTTTCTTTCGCTCATGCATGCGGACTTTGCCTATCTCGAGAGGTCCCCTCCTGCGCGTGGCTGTAACTTGGAAATGGCACGGGCCGCCATATATTTTTGCAATCTTTATTGGAGACTGATGTGTGTTCTCCTTTATGCAGGTTTTACCACCTTTCGTGGTGCCCGGGATAGAGCACGAAAGGATATCATAGAACCCATCATTCGAAGAGAATGTCACCCTTATGCGGCGGTTCCTTATCAAGAAATAATCCAGAATACGATGATGGTTCACCAAGAAATAATCCAGGAGACGAAGATGAGCATCTTGCATCATGTACAGAGCTATCCTTGTTCATTCAGCATACTAGTTATATTTTTTCCCTCTATGCGGCTTACTACCGGCTGGGGGCTTGCGGTATCTATAACAGGATTTGGATTAATTGTCATTCATGTCTACGATCTTCTCGCCTGGTTATAGAGCGTCTGTCCCTGCGCCTTCCTTGTTATCCATCAGTATGGATTCTTTTCCATATACTAAGATTTGCACTGTGGAGGGATGATATAGAAAGCATTGAGCTCTGCTGCTAGGCCCACTTGTGTCCGGGGCATCTAGAGAAAGTCCCATTTGTAGATTTTTTATTACATGTACTCATGATCTTGAATATTAACGAAAATTCTTGAAAAGCAGATTTCCTTCGTATGTACTCATGATCTTGAATTTTAATAAAATATTTTTTCCAGAACTTCTCCTTTGTATCTGTCGTGTTGTATGTTGTAAATTTTGGGTATTGTGCTAGAGGTAATCTAGAATTAATACAATACCGTAGTTTCAAAGGACATACCATTGGGGGATCTTTGGCGCACTTAGAGTTAAGTACGGATGCTAAGTTGAGATAACAATCCATATCAGAGGTAATGTGGACGTGATAATCGATAGTCAAACCCGGAAAGTTTGCTCAGAGGTACAAAGGACATGGCAAACCCAACTAGAGAGGATGTGAGGACGATAGCTCTGAGGTGACGTAGATGTGAGCTGATCGATAGTCGTACGAAGAGGTTAAGTATGATCCTGGTATTTTTGGCGAAAGGAAAAGAAAATGAGCTAGAGGTAATATGGGCGTAGCTATTTTTTTTGGATTAGAAAATGTGGAAAACTCATAGTTTCGAGGTAATATGGACCTGAACTGTTTGCTTCCATTGAGGATATCCCGCTGGAGGATCTTTGGTGGACTTATTACTTCTTGCGTATAAGAGTGCAAGTAATAAGTTCGAAACAAAGCCCTATCAGAGATAATATAGACATAATAGGTTTTATGGACCCGTTACTTCTTGCACATGCGAGTGCAAGTAATAGGTTTGAGGCAAGCCCTGTCAGAGATAATATGGCATTGCAAGTTTTGTGGACTTAACACTGCTGGCTTACTTTGAGTAAAGTACGGGTGCTAAGTTGAGATGACAATCAATATCAGAGGTAATGTGGACATGATGATCGATAGTCAAATCTAAAAAGTTTGCTCAGAGGTAATATGGACATAGCAAACTCGGCTGAAAAAAAATGTTAGGACAACTTTTTAGAGGTAATATGGACATAAACCAATGTCTAAGGAGTGATTTGTTGGTTGTGGTCTACCAGAAATGTGGATAGACCTAAGGGTTACTCCACTGGAGAGATTGTTTGTGCGATAGCTCAGAGGTAATATGGACATGGCTAGCATCTAACGAGACTGGTTTTTGAGTGGTCCCTGCGGGTATGCAGGAGGACCTGAGGATTGTTCTGCTGGAGAGCTTTTGAGGATCTATTATTCGTTGCATATCCAGGACTCCTAAATATCGATAATGGATTTTTGAGGACATGTAATATTGTGTATAGGCACTCACTGGGGATTATCCAATGAGTGGGAACCATATACATCTTTGTTGCGCTGCTGGGGATAGAGGGAGTACAAGTCTAGCTTAGACGTAATACTTCTTCAGGAACTTGTCGTTGATGGGCATCATGAGCAAGTCGCCGTTGGGTTTGGCCAGTCGGTAGGCACCGTTGGAGAATACAGATTCCACGATGAACGAACCTTCCCATTTGGGTTTAACTTGTCGGCCGCCTTGTGGGTAATAAAAATTGACCTCCTTACTGTCAGGAGGAGGTCACCCACTTGGTAAGTCCTATTCTTGACGCATTTGTTGAAGGCTACCGAGAGACACGCTTGGTATATCTTAATACGCTGTTGAACTGAGAGACGTTTCTCGTCGAGTGCTTCTAACCCTTGTAGCTTTCGGGGAAGATTATCGTCGACTGTTAACAGGCTGGAGAGAGCCACTCAGAATGAGGGGATCTGGATCTCAATGGGAAGGACTTTTATACTCCCATAGACAAAGGAGAAAGGTGTGCTGCCAGTTGGTGTTCAGACCGTTCCAGTCACTCTTATTGGAAGACACAAACTTCTTGAGGAGCTTGATGATGGTTTTGTTGAATGCCTCAGAAAAACTATTTGTTGCTGGATTGTAGGCAGTTGACGCTACATTCTAAATATGGTTTTTGTCGCAAAACTGACAGAACGGATAACTTATAAACTGTGGACAGTTGCCATGGATGATCCTTCGTGGCAAGCTGAAGCGGTATATGACGTGATACTTGACGAAGCGGTCACATTTGATATTTTAACCTCTAAGAGTGGTACGGATTTCGTCCACTTGGAGAAGTAGTCGATAATGGCCAAGATGAACCGATGCCCCTTGGACGAGGGTGGACTTATCGGCCCTATGATATCCAGGCCCCAGGCTTCGAAAGGCCAGGACGCAACAGTCGAGTGTAGGAACTCCGAGGGTTGGTGGATGAAGTCTACGTGGATGTGGCACGCTTGGCACTTTCTTGTGTAGTCAATGGCGTCTGCTACCATTGTCAGCCAGTAGTAACCCATTCTCCAAAGGCAGTCCTGTAGCTTGGGCTCTGGCTGATGGGCACCGTAAACCCTATCATGAGCCTCACGAAGAGCTTGCTTCACTTCTGCATTCGATAGGCATCGTAGCAGAAGACTATCATAGGAGCGACGATACAGCATTTTGGTAGCCGTATCATAATAGAACTAGAGGGAATGTCTTCCGATGGAAGTGGCTTCCTTTGGGTTCTCGGGGAGAATTTTATAGACTGCATAATCGATGAATAAAAGTCTTAAGTCTTGTGAGTCAGTGCTTATCTCTACTGAGTATCTCAGTCACTGATAGAGGTTGTTCTTCGGGCAGACAAGCTCCTAACCAATCACGGTGATCAGTTTATAAGTATGGACTGGAACAGTTAGAGAGGTTGCGAGGCCGGCCTGTGCATCAACCTCGATATTTTACAGTCGAGGGATGTGCTCTATGAAAGACCCCTCGAAGGTAGTGATTAATCTAAGCGTGGCTCGGTAGTAGGGAAGCAGGTCCTCGTTTTGGACTTCGTACTTTCCTCGGACTTGGTTGACGATTAGTTTGGAATCCCCACAGGCTTCCAGGTAGTCAATTCCTACTAGTTTAGCGAGTTAGAGACCAATGACAAGAGCGTTGTACTCTGACACATTGTTGAAGCATGGCTTAATGAGGGATTAGGTGTAGTTGATAACCAGGTCATATGGGAAGATCAACACTATCCCGACTCCAACGACGATATCGCCTTTCGGCCATGTTCTTGAAATACCGTCGAAGAAAATTCGCCAAACGGCTTATGTGCTCGTCACGGTGTTGGAGTTTGCTACTTCGTCGAGGATCTCCTAATAAAGTTTTAAAGTTTTGGGCATCGATTGGGTGGCCAGGAAGTCATCTAGTGCTTGGCCCTTGATGGCTTTTTGTGGAATAAATTTTATGTCATATGGTGACAACAGTATTATCCACGTAGACAGGTGGGAGTGCCCCGGGTTTGATCATAAGGACCCTGAGGGTGTTGAGTCATGAGATCACATGGATCATTTGTCCTGCCATGTGATGTCGAGTCTTCTAGATAACAAAGACTAGAGCAAGGCACTCCTTCTCAACGGGATTATATTTGTGTTCAGCATCGACCATCATCCTACTGAGGTAGTAGATGGCCTGCTCATGACCTATATAACTCTTCTGGGCTAGCAGAGCACCAAGAGAGTAATATATTGCTCATACATAGAGCACAAAGGGCTTTCGCATAACTTGGGCGACCAATACTAAAGGGCTCATAAGGTACTCCTTGAAGTCGTCGAAGGCGCGCTGGCATTCTTCGTTCCAGACAAAAGAGAATCCCTTCTTCATGAGCTACGTGGACGGTTGAGAACGCCCAGAGAGGTTTGATAAGAATCTCCTGATATAGTTCAGTCTTCCTTGCAGGCAATAAAGTTCTCTGATATTCTTTGGTGCGTGTATTTCAAGAATTGCCTTAGTCTCGTCGGGGTCCACGTGGATACCCTTCGATGTTATGACGAAACCTAGGAATTTGCCGCTGGAGACTCCTAGAAAAGATTTGGTTGGATTTATCTAGAGTTGGTGCGTACGCATGAGGTCGAACACAGTCTTTAAGTCGCGGAGGTAATCACCTTTGGAGTGACTCTTGACGGCGAAGTCATTAATATAATACTCGACCGTCTTGCGCAGATGTTCCTAAAAGATGGTGCTCATAGCTCACTGGTATGTTGCACCCGCGTTCTTCAGACCGAAGGACATGACTGTCTAGCAGTACACTCATATCGGCATTCAGAACGATGTATGCTTCTCATCTTTAGGAGATATCTTTAATTGATTATAGCTTGAGAATCCATCCATGAAGGACATACACTCGAAGCAACAGGTATTGTCGATAATTATGTCTGTAATCGAAAGGGGAAAATCATCCTTAGGGCAGGCCACATTTAGAACCTAGAAGTCAATGCAGATCCGGATTTTTCTATTCTTTTAACGATGGGCACGATGTTAGCTACCTAATATGGATGTTTTTCTTCGTGGACAAAACCACTAGCTATCAGTTTGTTGACTTCATCTTCGATGGCGTTCATGATGTCCGGCAGGAATTGCCATTGTTGTTGCTTGACCGGCTTAGCATTCGGCAATATGTTGAGTTTATGGACCATAATTTGGGGGTCCAGTCCTGGCATATCTTCGTAACATCAGGAAAAGATATCGATGTATTCCCCGATGATCTATAATAGGGATTTTTGATCCTTATCAGTTAGACTCTTGCTGATGAAGATAGGTTTAGGGGAGGATTCATTGCCTAGATCGACTTGTACGACTTTATCCTTCGTAGGAGGTTCTCGTTGTTCGAACCATATCTTCTATTGTGCGTCTAGGCATTCGGCCTACGGTTCTACTTCAAAGTATTTCGGTGGATCCTCATTGTCTTCCTCAAGGTCAGTTGACACCATGTTGACAGACAATATTTGCTTTAGAATTTCCCTGATACTGATGTCAGAGTCCCAGGGGGAAGATTCTGTAGAGTGAGAGTGTAACTCATCTTCTTTATCTGAGCCTTCAAGGGTTGTGTGAGGTGTGATATACCCTAAGCCATGTATGGTCTTATGGTAGTAGTCCTCGGACTTGCCTGCAGGAGCCCGCAGTCGCAGAGGCAGACGTAGTTTAAGCCCTTTGTGGCCTTCAGATCGTATCTCATCTTCTGGATAAGGTGCTTTATTCGAGAACTGTAACGGTTAAATAATATCTTTTCGGTATCAAGTTCTGGCTCCAGTTTTTCGGGGATGAAGGATCGAGGACTTTTTACTGTACCGAAGATGATGAGTTTGTCTTCCCTCTTCCTTGCTGGAACTATGAAGTAGGAGTTCTGACTGGCGAGAATTCGGTTGGCTGCATATGTGGTAGTCACTTGTGTATGCAGATGGAGGCCCAGACCGTGCTCAAGAAAATATAGTGCGTTGAGACGTTCAACATTCGAGTAGTTCAAAGATATCCCTTTATTGATGAAATAAGGTATCTTATCTTTCAGAATTACATCTTCGAGAGAAGAGATGTTAGCATGAGCGGCTACATACTCCTCCAGCTCATCATTTCTGAGCTCTATCCCCAGTGTGAATGATTGCTTTGGAGGTTTCCTGCGCAGCTTTACCACTAGAGGTTCAGAAGTTATAACGGGTGTTGGAGCTTTCTTCGGTAGTCTCCGAAGGCGGATGACCAAAGGTTCTGACGCTATCTTGTGCAGTTTTACCCTGAGGGAAGGAGCTATATCGGGAGCGCGTGCTATGAGATGGGCTCTCAAGGGCTCGTTCGATGTTGTCCCTTTTTCTGCCTCAACATCATTGCCATATTCATCCTGATGGACTTGTATGTAGAGGATCGAGTCAGAGTAATAGGCCTCGACCCCTTTGAATGGATCAATGTTGGCAAATTCAGTCTTGACGATGCCGTGATCGTCCACATACTTCAAGCACTGGTGCAAGGTTGATGGTATGATCATGTACTGATGTATCTATGGACTATCCAATAAGATGTTATCGGATACTTTTATGTCTATGACGTAGCAGGTGACCTCTATTTTCAAGTAGTTGATCTGATATTTCAGGCAAATCTTTCCCAGAGAGTAGCTTCTTCTAGAGTTGAAGCCACTGATGGCAGTATTGGTCGCTGTCAAACGATGCATCAGGATGCCCAGGGTCTGAAGCAGACTTCGCGGGATAATGCTGATTGACGAGCCAGGGTCGATATGCATCCGGTCCACCTTGATGGCGTTGATGTACCCTGTATAATATAGAGGATGATCGTGCCAATTTTTCTTCAACAACATATCTTGTTGCTAGAACGTAATATTGGGTATCGCCTCCGTCACATTATTGCAGTGGGGGCATGCAGCAGGATCCTCGACTGGTAGCTTGACCTGCGTCAAATAGGTGTTGGTATTTTGTAATTCCTCAATAAGAGCAACCTGAGTGTCTTTGAGATTTAGAGAAGCTCGAATAGAGACAACTTCGTTGGAGTGTTGGCGAGCTGGGCCAATATGTCGAAGTTGTAGGGCTTTTCCAGCCCCGGGGCTGTATCATTGTGCAGCGACTTGTCGAAGCGAGTTTCTTTCTGCTTGGACTTGTCCGTTGTTGGAGGCTATGTTGGACCCAGATCCGATGCTATGGGTGCGACTATTGGAAGTTCACCATTGTCAGGGATATTGTACTCTCGGTAGTATGCTAGACCTGACCCTGTTGTTCCTGCTATTGCTTCTTCGGATGGGATAGAAACTGTGTAGCAGAATTTGGACTTCTTGCCCCTAGACTTGGTGACAAAGGGTGTTGTCGGCCGCATCAATTCTGGAGCAAGATCAGGATAAACCCACATGATCTCCCAACGTGGTATGGTGAGAGATATCATCCCGGACATTTGGTCATGAGCTGGCGAAAGATTTACGACCTCCATCGTTGCATGGGGAATTGGGATTACCCCGTCCTGGGCTTCTGTCGTCGAGAAGTTGTCGAACTGGAGAGACACCATATTTGCGAAAACTGTCTTGTCATCAAAATCCAAGGTAAGGGCCTTGGTGTCGAGCAGACGCTGGATGTACCGCTTCAGGGTGTAGCAGTCCCGCATCGCATAGTAGGAGTAACGATGGTAGTGGCAGTACTTTGGTTTATTCATCTCGGCTACCTCAACAGGACGTTTGACATCGGGGAACCGAAGCTTTTACCCTACATCAGTACGTCAAAGATTTCTGTAACATTTTTGAAGGAATAGATTTTCTTCGGTTTTGGAGCTTGTGCCAGCTTCTGCTCGGACTTCTTGGTCAAGTTAGCGATAAGGGCCTGAATCCCTCAACCGTCACGGCTATTGTTGTCGTTGTTATTGTTATTTTTGTTGTCATAGGGCCGTTTTCCCCTATCATCAACGACGGGGATCTGTATTTCCAAGAGCCCAATGTCCTTTACCTTCTTCTCAGTGCCGACAACATTTATGATGAATGTCGTCCACTCTTTGAATTCACTGTCGCCCATCCAGAGGCTGACTGCTGAAAGTAGGTTTCTGTGGCACATGTCTATCAGTGTGGATTCAAGATTTTCAGAAGGCAATTTAGGGTTGCTTTCCTGTAACGCTCGACGTAGGCGCGTACCGGCTCCTTCTATTTTTGTGTAATATCCATTAGGGAGGACATTGTCATGTCGCTTGCCCCACCATAAAATTGGGCAAAAAAAGACCCTTTAGGTCATCGAACGACGAAATACAGTTGTCCTGTAGACTGCAGAACCATTCAAAGGCTACACCGAATAATTCCCCCACGAAGAGCTTAGTGAGGAGAGCGTCAATGCGAGGTAGGTGCCCCGTTGTAGTTTCAAAGTAGCTCATGTATTGACAGGGAGATGTCTTCCCGTCCAAAGGGTTCAGATTGAAGTCTTGTACTTTGGCGGATACGACACATCCCTCCACTCGAGGGGATATGGTTGTCGTATCCCGATCTCGCAAAGTGTGTCCCGATTACCTAATGAGTCCAGACGAAGTATGCCACGAAGTGTGTCCCGATCTCCCAAATTACTTCTTGGGCCTCATCCGATGCAGAAGGAGCAGATGACCCTGGCAGAGCATAATGACCAAAAGCAAGAGACATGATTACATTCGAATCTCCATTGGTCCCATGGTCCTGGTTTGCTTGGCCTGAGGCCCTTGGTGGTTGGGAGGCTATACTTGCCTTGATGTCTAGCACTATTTGGATCAAGGCTTGCATTGACTCGGTCATGGTTTATATCATGGTCTCGAGGGATTCGAGGAGCTACCAATTACTGGGGCCTTTGTGCTCGTCCCCTGCCATGTGTGATGTTCTCACATAAGGTGAGATGGTTTGGACGGTAGACGTAGCACTTTCCGCCTCGGACTCTTGCAGCGAATAGCCATCAGGAAAATTTTATAGTGCGGTGTCTCGTACATACTCTGATGGAACACTACCCCTAGTATAAGAGGCTGCGTCTTCTTTATGAGGGTGGCTACCTCCAGGAATTTCAGCACCCGCTCTCTGGGAATTACTGTCGTCTCGGAATGCTGGATTATCGCAGAGTTCCGTGGGATTGTAACCCCCAGATCCTTGGCCACTCACGTTCTGCAAGTCTTTTTGGGCTTAGATATCCTTGGAAAAGGATTAGCACTTTCCTCGGAGAGCATGTCCTCGAACGCTTGATAGTAGAAGCGGACCACCAGCATCTTTTGCGTTGAGCCAAGCTTGGCCGCATCGGATTGTGTCACCGGCTTCTCAACAGTAGAGAGGACGTCCCCAGCAGAGTCACCATCGTGTTTGCCATTTAAATCAAAAAAAGAATTGAAAGAATTGGATTTGATTAACAAACTAAGAAAGTACAAAGAAGAGTTCTAGAAGACAAACTAAGTACAAATTTATTTTCTGAGGGGTGACAATGGAGGGTTAGGAGTGTAGCAACCCTTTTACCCCGTGGACGATCCGATACAGAAGCTCTTCTCTCTTGCTTGAGTGTAGATTCACAGATAGCCAGCCAGCCTTTTGTATTGGGGTAGTACCATATTATTTATAGTTGTTTTGTGGCCTCATGCTATGGATGATGCATGTGCCCATATTTGATGATCGCATAGGGCTCTTTCAACAAAATACGGTTACAACTGTGGCCGTATATCACGGTAAAGCTGCTATGTGAGCTTGGTTAGGATTTGGAATTAATTTGATATTTGTATAAGATCTAGGCCACTTTATAGTATGCCAAATTTTTAGCAGGATAACATATTCATGTCTACATATTCAGGAATATAAGTTAAAAAATATAAAATATAGTAAATATCACTTATCAGTGATTTCTTATTAATGGCCCACTTGTCCATCCCTACAATACAAGGATTAGATATAATTATTAAAGCAACATAAAATCATTCCTACATCAGATTTGTTAACCATGCATAAAAGTTCTTATTATTATGCAACATAACTATATGACAGCCATTAGTGCTCTCATTTTCGTACAACGAAAGATTTTTTACATGGTATTGTGATGCACTTTTTCAAAGCAGCTACCTAGTCTCAAAGAAGGTCCTGCAATACCTCGTGCCTATTGGTATGTCTTGATATTTCCTTCTAGGTCGAAGTAGTCCCAGTTCCTTAGGTACCATCCAAGAAAAATTTTCAAACCTTGTGCACAAGTTGTTCATGACCATGCAATTGTATTTGTAACATAAGCTTAGAGCATAAATTGTATGGTAAATTACTGAAAGTAAATAGAACCAACATCTCTAAATTTTATTTATCATACATCGCATCAACACTTAGTGACCTATTGTCCTAATAATTCCAACTTTCACTTCGTGACCTTTTGGTCCTAATAATTACTTTCACTTGGTGACCTATTAGTCCCAATAATTTTAACTTTCACTTGGTGACTTATCGGTCCCAACATTGCCATATTTCATAATATGGATTAATTTCTCATATAAAAACTTACATTATAGAATTCTTGTATCAATTACACTAGAAATTTATCTTTCTGGTATTTTATTTATTACAACAACATAAAACATGGGACATCACTTATCACTTATGACAATTAAAGTACCATTCATTTCCTGGACATATAAAAATAATACAAGAATTTATTTTAGTAGGGCGTGAAGGAGTAGAGAAGAAGAGCCAGAATCACCCGCCTATATAAATTGCCATTCTGCTCCAATCACGCATATGTCTAATGATTATTCAAGAGATGATTTAATGTGACGTACGATCTTCTTACTTGGCATAACAATACAAGTGATCCAGGCTCTATAAACCATTCTATCTTACCAAGTTAAGCAAGACTATATCATCACTCAAATCTTTTGATTTTTAGCACAACTCGCATCCCAACAGTTTGATCAATCGTTGAAGCCAAAAAATGCCTCCCAAGAGCAGGACATTATACTAGTCGATAAATTTTTTATGTGCTTCTCTTTATTGTTCTATTATCATATTCGTCGTATTATTTAGTGTACCTTTGATGTATATTATACTTTTCTCAAATCCTAAATAGATACATTATCATTTTAGGCGAGGATGACTTGTACCCTACCAATTATGGTCCTCGGTGAGAATCATTGATGAGATCGTTCTAGATGCCGAGTTGGGACATGATGATACCTTGGAGTAGTATATTAGGGTTTCTAGTAATTAGTATTTCTCTTTTTTTACCATTTGATTATGTTTGTCCCCAAGGCACTTTATATCATTTACTTATTTAGGATGGTTTAGACTTGATATACTTTCTGGGTTTGAATGTTATATAGTTGGATATTTCTTCTTATCATTATCTACCTATCATATTATTTTCTATGATTGAGTTAGCTAGTTTATCTATGATTATTGGTAATTTATAGTTGTGTATTTGATCAAGGTATAAATTACGTACTACCGACAATACTATAGTGTAGGCTAGATGTACTCACGTACTCATTCCCGATTAATTGGGATCAGAGCGTGACATATTTTAATAGTGGCCCATCGAGACTTGTCTTCGCAATTAGTATGATGCTATAGTAGTATTTAGGATTAGGGTGCTACTGTGAGCCTGCAATAGGGTATTGAATGGTTTATAGGAACTCCAGGAATAAGAGAACTCAACAACAAAATAATTTTTCCCTAAAAAAATTATTTGATACTTCTTATAAACTCTACCATAATTTTATTTTGAGTTTGTTTCCTAACCATTCTAACCTCTTATATTAACCATTCTAACCTCTTATATTAACCTTTACAACTCTTCTGTTCGCTTAAGTTTGATTGCTGCATTAGGATGGATCATATGGATTATGTTGAGGGTATATTATGATGATATATTTTGGCTAGAAAGTGAGAATTACAACCACTCATTCGAGTTATGGAATTTAGAGTTTACTACAGTCATGCTAGCTGGCGAGGCAAAAATACAGATAACATGATAATGAGTATACATATTGTGATCGAATTTTATCTTAGATTATGGTCTGATTATGCATTCAAACTGATCTCCTACTTTTATTGAGAATTTTGTTCATTTATAATCATAATTTTCTTATTTCCTATCATTCCAAATTTATTCCATTTGCATATCCAAATTCTTAAACTTGATGAGTCTGACTCAACAAAGCATGCCAAAAAAGACTCAGACAACAATCCAGGAGCCGAGAGATCCCGAAAGATAAGGTACTACCAATTCAACATTAAGATGGAGTAATGATGAATGAAGCACAATTTGAAAAAGTATTGCAAGAATTAACCACTGTTCAAAGGAAGCAAGGATATATATATATATATATATATATATATATATATATATATATATTATATATTAGTTTCTGGAAATAATTCAGTATCAGGAAGAATCCAAATCTAAATAAACCATGAATATGAATTTAGGTGTCATCAACCATGGGCCTTCGAAGTGTACCAATATTTGACAACAAAAGTAGAGGCAACCGACACCTACTTGCGATTTCTTCCATTAGATGGGTCATAAGTGGAATAAATACAGGAAGAGGATGTGACAAAATCTATTTTATGGATCTTCTTACCATGAGATAAAGGATTGCTTTAAAGCTTGTTCAAAGAATCAAACTCAACCAGTATCATCAATACAAGAAGTACCGGTTCTACAACAATATGGTCCTCCAGCCAGAGCACTAGTGCAGCAACAATAGAAGTAGAGTCAAATGACAACTATCTATGCATATTGTCGAATATTAGGACATGTATGGGAAACCATTAGGAAGTGGCGGGGCAAGTGTCTCTTTTGTGGATCAATAAGGCATCAAGTACGAGATTGTCCCACTATTTCTCTACTAGGCAGATTCAATATTAGGAAGTTAAAGGGGAACATGAATAAGAATAAGGATAAACAGTCATGACAACATATCAGGATCCACCATCTGTTATTGGAGATTGAGGTAAATTGGTTAGTTTTAGTAAAAAGAACATATTTTCTTTGAGTCTGATACGTGTTATCATGATATATTACTTGAATTGGGCTCATAAATTCGATTTAGTACCCCCAATATCAGAGAATTGGTAATACTTTATATTGGAATTAAGTTAGAGGGATTGAACGGAAAAGAATCTCCATTTGGATTAATGAAAACGTTAAGATAATATAAGGAGGCGGAGGAGGAGGAGATCTGTAGCAAATGTTATGTTTGAGTTCAAGAAACTTTTTTGGTAGGACCAATGGTCAATTTTACGGAACTATGCAGAAGATAGAATTATAAAATTAAAAGGTAGTAGAAGCTTATGAGATAGTAACCATTTATGACGGAGGATAGAAGAAAGGTTTAGTGAAGTTGATAATTGAAAAAGTTATTTGTATTTACCCTCCCCCCCCCCACCCACCCACCCACCCAACACACACACACACACACACACACACACACACACACACAAACATATTTAGTAATCCTAACGCTATTACCCCCAACACACTCCATTCTTAAATTAAGTACTAGAAACCAACCCCCCCCCCCCGAAAATCATGCATCTAGAAAGTATTTTTTTTGTATTTACCCCACATTATTTAACACTAAAGGGGGAGGGCATATAACACTGCAAAAATATTGTTAAATAGTGACGGATTCCAGCGATGAAAAGTAATATGTCGCCAAGTCAGCAACAAAAATTCGATGAAAAAACAACTAAGTTATTTATGTAAACAAAATATATTATTTTTCGTCAAAAATCCGTCGCTATTATTTCAGCGAAGGATTAGCGACGGAAATATCCGTCGCTATGAAAACATAAAATTCCCAGTCATGTTTCATTCCCCCCCATTCTAAATCTCTCTCTCTCTCTCTCTCTCTCTCTCTCTAGCGACCCTCCCCCCCCCCCGGTACCGACCCCCTTCCCCTCTCCGGCGACCTCCCCCTACTCCCTCTCTCCGGCAGCCCCTCCTCCTCACTCCCTTCTCTGGCAGCCCCTCCCCCCCACTCTCCCTCTCCTCCTCCTGTTCCTCCTCCTCCTCCTCCTCCTTCGAAGTCCGATCCCCAAGTCCTCCTCCACCATCCCCGACCCCCTCCCCCTCCGTTAGATCGCCTTCTTCTCCGGCTAAGGTAACCCTAACCCTCATTTTGATTTGGTTAATTATTGTATTTCGATTGTGGGGATCTGGACACACGTAGTGTGTATTGGGGATGAATTAGTGTGTATTGGGGAAAAAGAATTTAAAAATACAATTTATGCCCTAAATTAGTATGTATTGGGGCTGAATTCGTAAATTTGCCAAAATTTGTGTCTTTTACACAATTAAAAGAAACTTTGATGAGTTATTACTCAATATCTTAACTTATATAATACTTAGTATTTAAATACCCTCAAGTTATCCTTACCTCATACCCATATCCTACAATAATATATCCCATATTACCCTACTGCCCACTTTTTGGTATTAATACTGGTACCTTCATCTAATAAATATCTACCTACTCTGGAATTACCTTATTACCCTTACTCTAATGCTCCACATGAATGCACCTCATTAGCACATAAATATGCCTAAAAATACAGTACTTAGTTAACACAATTAATGAGCTATGTTGGAGCTAAATGCAGTTCCCCCTCCTTGACTCTGTTGCTTCTACTGGTACAAACTCTCTATCAGTCTCTAGCCCATACATGTATACATATATTTGCTTACCACTCATTGTGTTCATAACCTGGTATCACTTGAACTTGAGCATCATTGGCCAACATTTCCTAAAATCTATTCACAGGCCACTGATACCACTGGATAAACTAAAGAGTGTTACCTACCCATATGATCCCAAGCACTTCTAACTGGATACACAGACACACATCTCTTATACCCACTGATACTCACTATCACAACACTTACAATGGAGCACTGTGCAATACTTCCTATATTGTTGATACCTACTGTTGTCATGTATCATGACTGATAAATTTAGTTCAGACCTCAATCTTCTATTTCCCTTCCTTTCATCCAAACTCGACACCACAACTGATATATGGTATTACTTTTCCCTACTACAAATAGCCATTGCCAAGAGCTCTCATTCACAGAGTAGAGCACTAGGTGTACTGTTGCCTCCTTGGTTTACCCCCTCCCCCACATGCATATATCAATGCACATCCAACCAACCTACTCACACAGTATCAGTCATAACCTCGACAACATCAATAACATCAATAATATCAACAACAATAGCTAATGCATGCTATTGCTACTGCTCACTGTATCAGACCAACCCAATACTCCTTGCTCCCTCACAAATCACACATACACACAATAATCTAATCACTTGACACAGTAAAAACATTCCATCCTTATATATATATATATATATATATATATATATATATATATATATATATATATATATATATATATATATATATATATATATATAAAATTGAATATTACACGCAATACCATATATTCATAGACTTACCCACACTAACACTAGTAGGTATTTAATCAAACACTTAAGTTGTCATGACACACCCACAAGTATCCAACCAAAAGCTCATGTGATACACCTATGCTATAACACATTAGGATACATACTAAAGCATTGAATAAGTTACCTAGAATGCATATGCAAGATATTCTATAACACGCACCCAAATAAAGAGTCAAAACTCATAATTCTCCATAATAAACATATATACGTCTCAATTATATATAATAATAACCAATATAACTAGTTACAATAGGAATTGAAGAGAATTAACATAAATCACCCAAAATGAGTCTCGTATCGCAAAGTGTCACACAATATCATGATATGGCCTACGCGTATCCAATTATGGACACGTAGCTAGTCTCACAATCCCGATCTAAGTCTAATTAGACCAAATTGGTCTCATAACACATATTTGGTTCATCAATCTCGTAATTCCTCAAAATGAGCACAAATCTCCATATAGAAATCACAATGGTGACCAAATTAGTTAGTTTTCTTTGTGAAAAATAGAAACAAAATTGAGATGTTTAAAAATAACAGATTAATTCAATTTCACTAGAAACATAAAATTGGATGCCATATTGTTTGAATTCTATTTCACAAATTAATTCTATTTCACTAGAAACATAAAATTAGAAACGTAAAAATAACAGATTAATTATATTTTACTAGAAACGTAAAAATAAATAATCCTTTAGAAAATATCTTAATTTATCTTGAATTTAATTAATCCATATTGTTTGAATTAATATATATTGTATATGCAGAATCAATGAGTCGATACTTAGTTGACCGATCATGGATATACAATCGGTGACATGAGAGTATGATTGGTTTGACAGATGATTTCATAGCAGGCATTGAGAAATTTCTTAAATACACCCGTAATCAACCTCATTTCATGGATGGAAGGCTCATCAAGTGTCCTTGTGTCAAATGTCGTAATATACCATTCAAAGAAGTGGATCTCGTGAGGGAGCATCTCTACAAGAAGGATTTCGTACCAAACTACAAGGAATGGACGGCCCAAGGAGAACCTTTGTTTTCACAATATCATCATTCATCCTTAAATATGGAGGTAGAAGATTCCACTCTCGAAGATAACTTTGAATATCGATCGCGAAACCTGGCGTGTGAGTTGGTATTTGATGCGGCCAGTCCAAGTTTTGATCCGGAGGATCCTAATCCTAATGCAAAGAAATTCTATGATATGTTCAAGAATGTCGATACTCTCTTATACCCGGGTTATGATTCACATTCTGTCATGTCAGTGGTGATGCGACTGTTGAACCTAAAGTCTAATTTTAACTTACCGTAGGATTGCTACAATCGAATAATTAAGTTTGTTAGAGATTTGTTACCAAAAGGATCAAAAGAGTTGCCTTAAAACTTTTACAAGTCGAAGATGATGATACGAAAACTCGGATTAGGCTACGAAAAGATAGTTTGTTGTCGAAATGGTAGCATGTTGCACTACAAGGAGAACAATGATAAAGATAAATGTATTTTTGTCATGCGGACCGGTACAAGCCAATTCTGGGCAAAGAAAAGTTAACTGCCCGAGCAAGATTGCGTCCCTACAAGTACATACAGTTTTTGTCGATCATAAAGTGGCTACAGAGGATATATATGTCCGCAAATACAGCATAACACATGACATAGCAAGAAATTAAAGATAGATGAAGGATAATTATCTTATCCTTTCGATAGAGAGGCATGGAAATATTTTGATCTATGTCATCCTGAATTTGCTACGGAACCCAGGAATGTCTGGTTGGGTTTATGTTATGATGGATTCAATCCTTTCGGACAGTCGGGATTCCAGTACTCTCGTTGGCCAGTGATTTTGAATCCTTACAATATACCACCGTGGACGTTTATGAAGACTCCTTACATATTCTTGATACTTATCATACTCGGTCCAAAAAATCCAAAGAAGAACATTGATATCTACTTGCAGCCGTTGGTGGATGAGTTGAAACAATTATGGCAATTCGACGTTCGAACATATGATATATCGAAGGAGCAGAACTTTCAGATTAAAGCATCTCCCATGTAGACAATCAATGATTTTCCAGCATATCGGGTGGAGTACTTATGGTACTTTGTCTTGTCCAATATGTATGAAAAAGAGTAAGGCATTTTGTCTCCAAAATGGAGAAAAAGTATGCTTTTTTTATTGTCACCATCAGTTCCTTCCTGCGTCGCATACGTGGAGAACGAACAGAGATACCTTTATAGCTGGTAAATAGTAACTATCTCCTCCCCCGTTGAGACTGACAGGAGACGAAGTTTGAAAAAAGGTAGATTAATTGTCGACTATGATGGAAGATCCGATATCGGCCGATCACTTTGAAGGGTTCGGACGTAGGCATAATTGGATGAAGCAGAGTATCTTTTAGGACTTACCTTATTGGAAGAACAATCTCATAAGGCACAATATTGATGTCATGCATATCGAAAAGAATGTATTCGATAACAGCTTCAATATGATAGTGGATATCAAGGAAAAAATGAAAGACAATGTTAAAGTAAGAAAGGACATAGAAATTATTTGCAGGCGTTCATATTTGTACCTAAAAAGAAGTGGCAATGACAATTGGGTCAATCCTCCAGTGCCATTTACATTGAGTGTGAGGATAAATTGATAATATGCAACTGGATTTCAAAGTTGAGATTTCCTGACGGCTATGTATCAAATATGGCAAGATGTGTTGATCTCAACGAACGCAAGCTGATAGGGATGAAGAGTGATAATTGCCATGTGTTTATGGAGAGGTTACTATATATTGCTCTAAGAGATATGTTGCCTCATCAAGTATGGACTCCGTTGGCCGAATTATCAATATTCTTTAGAGATTTTTGTTCAAGCAAGTTGACGGTGCAACATATAATAGAACTTGAGGAAAAGATTGTATTGACATTGTGTAAGTAATTAGAAAGGGTGCTTCCGTCCAGTTTTTTGATAGTATGGAGCATTTGCCAATTCATCTTGCATACGAAACACGCGTCGGTGCTCTCGTCCATTATCGATGGATGTATCCATTTGAGAGGTATAAATTCTTTATACTAATAATTTTTTTATTCAAATAATTCTAAGATTCAATATATTATCTATAGGTATCTACATCACTTGAAGAAGAATATTAGCAATAAGGCTCATGTAGAAGCTTCGATATGTGAAGCATATATCATTAAGGAGGTTTCAAACTTCTGCTCCATCTACTTTGATACTCATGTCAGAATAAATTGCAATAGAGCCCCAAGGAATGATGACGGTGGGGTTGATGTCCCGAATAGTATAATCCACACTATCTTCAATATGGGAGGGAAGCCTACAATTGCTACTAAAGTATGTTGGTTGGAAGACGACAAGTTTGAAGTCACTCATTTATATATATTGTTAAATAGTGATATAAAAGAGATGCAAGATATTGAGAAGTAAGCGACACATCTTTCCTAGATATTTTAATTTTGTATATACATGGAAAAGAATTTCTCTAACTGTTCTCCTTATTATCACAATATTTTTAGAGTTGAGGTAAAAATGAAGAAACCAAATATTAATGAAGATGATCTTGTTAGAAAGGTTGATAGAAAATTTCTATCATGGTTCCATAATTATGTACGGATCCTAAACATTAAGCATTCTAAATTTAGCATTCAGACCAATCTTTGTCTAATGTCTATATGATATGTGATGTTTCAGGTTTTTTATCATTTATAGATGAGGAGGCTAATTATACAAAGAATTCTGGAGTATGTGTGAGGGGTTCAGTCTACAATGCCGATACAGAATTCGACTATTACGGTGTACTAAGAGATGTCGTGGAGCTGGATTACTCTTATGAGACAAAAATTATGTTGTTTAAATATGATTGGTTCGACACAACACCCAAGCAAGGATGACAAACATTTTAGGTTTGTTGATATAAAATATGAAAAAAGATATATAGATTTTGAACCATTTGTGTTGGCTAGTCAAATAATTCAAGTGTATTGTACGAGCTATCCTAGCCGACGACGCAATAATAAATATTGGTGGGTTGTATGCAAAACTAAAGCTAAAAATACATATAATATTGGGGATCTAGCATACCAAGAGGATGAGGTGGTCATGCCTCAACTTGCATATGTGAGTTCAGCCGGTGTTGATGGTATGGGGGTTGACGTTACCATAGAGGATGATAGAGTTGATAAAGAGATTGAGATAAAATATTTATCTCATATAGAGGAGAACTCTGATATGGAGGTATCGAACGAGAAACAAGAATTGGAAGATGAAGGTGATAGTGATAGTGGAAGTGAAAATAAAAATGAAGAAGTAGAAGATGAAGACGATTCAGAAAATAATTCGGAAGACGATGACGATTCGGAAGATGAAGAAGATTAGTACGTACCTACATAAGCATTAGCTTAGATATTTATTTAATTATTTTATGACACGATTATTATTTATTCCATCATCATACTAGTATTTACTTATTACACCACACCATTACTTTATGATTATCTGTTTGATGACACCATTTTTTATTTGCTGCAGATTTACCTATAGTATGGGGGATGAGGACGAGGAGGAGTTCAGAGAGGATCATCTTCTCAGCATCCTCCGTCCACTATGCCTGCTACCCTAGATTCTCGTATACGACCAGAGGAGGAGTTCGTAGATGCTTCCGATGGTTTATCCCCGCCATATACTCGTTCTTCAATAGGATAAGCTACTCCATCTTCTGGATTGCCATCAGTTGCTACCCTTTCTTCTACTCCAGCCACTACCGGCACTACTACACCGGCTACTCCACCAGTTTCTCCCACAAGAGCAAATCTATTTCCAGGCCTTTCTTGTGGAGAATGGAGTATTTGTCCACCGTCCAGGATTTGTAGACCCCCCTACTCTACCAGAGGGGCCAGCTAATATCTGTCGTCCCGAGCTATGGGCCGATGGAGCGACGTAAGCATTTATTTATCAATTTATACATTTATTTTATATTTTTTATTCTAATTGTATATTGTCTACTTATTTCAGATTCTTCCCGATCAAGGCTAGGAATGATCTGGGAGAGATCTTGCGAGGCTACTTTGATGGCCCTCATATCAACTTCAATGACATCTCGTTTGATCGACGATTCACTTGGCTGGAGAAGCTCAGGGTATGTATATGAATTTTATTTATAATAATATATAAAAATTATTACAATGATAAAAAAATATTTTTCTAATTTTCAGAGGTTGTAATGGTGGCCGGATCATAGAGATAGTGATATCCGAAAGTGCTACAAGATCGTCGCCAGCAAGAGGTTGAGAGATATGATAAATGACAGAAGGCGGTGGCGTCACTTGGACCGGATCATCGCAAGGAGTGGCTGAAGGTGAAGTACTATGAGGAGATGAAGAAGAAGATGGACACCCCGGGATACAAGGCCAAGTGCGAGAAGGCGAAGGATACCCGTGCTAAGGGTGGTCTCCATACTAGTGGATCCATTCTGGCGTCGAGCATTTTCGACGGATGATTAGTATTAAAAAATTTTGCTATATCAGTTTTTTTGTAATTCTATTTTTTCTTTGCTTATTTATTAATTTCTTAATTTTTACAATGCGACGAGGCCGCCAGAGCCGGGAAAGACCCCAAGATCGTCGACTTCCCAGTAATCTTTCAGCGGACCCACAAAAGAAAGAAGGATGTGAAACTCGTAGATGAGCGGGCCGCCAAAGCATATGTAAGTTGTCTTTATAAAATTTTGTCAATTTAATTAGATTATTTTTATAATTTAATTAGATTCTAGGTTTCTAGGTCAAAACAGTCAAACTAGGTCAACTCTAGGTCATTCAATTTCAAAAATACTGAGAAACAATACTGTAAATACTTAAAATTATGCAACTTTGTTAATATCCTATTTTAAGAAACAATACTGTAAATACTATAAATACTTAAAGTTATAATTTTATTTAATTTACTTTAAACCTCATAGGATGGTCCAATACCGATTCCGATTCTGATACTTTGAACCTTGGTTAATATCCTATTTTAAGATATCATAGAAATCAAATATAGCAAATATAACTCAAATTATATACATATAATATGATATCTAGTTTCTAATATGATACTCTAACAAAAATCAAATATAGCACATATAACTCTAAAATCCTTAACTCTAAACCTAATTATATAAATAAATATAGGAGACGTACACTACCAGAAAAGTCAAATTAGCGACGTCTAAAAATGTCGCTAAATAACCGAAAATCGTCGCTAATTTGGTTTAGCGACGTTATTAGCGACGATTTAAAGCAGTCGGAAAAAACCAAGTCGCTAAAATTAAAAACGTCGCTAAACGTCGCTATGCCGACATTTTTTAGCGACTTTAATGCGTCGCTAAATTTATCGACGTTTTGCGACTCAGCGTCACTAAATAGCGACGTTTATTAAAGTCGCTAAACGTCGCTGATTAGCGACTTATATAGCGACGTTATACCGACGTCATTAATGACCTGGCAATACTGTCATGTCAGTAATTTACGACGTACAGCGACGTTTTTAGCGACGTCATTAGCGACTGGTTATAGAATCGCTAATTAGCGACGTATTTAGCGACTAAGGATAACGTCGCTAAACGTCGCTAAAAATGTCGCTAATTTTCAAAAAAAATAAAAAAAATTACATTTCTGGGTTTACCAACCCCCTTGGGTTCATTATCTAGTTATTACATATATCATGATCGATACAGAAATAGATCGAGTCATTTGTTCCTTTACCCAAGAAAAAGTATTTCTATTTTGCATGGTACAATCATTGATCCCAGAATTTCTACAATAAATTAGATAGGTAGCTAGTATAGTTCCTTATCCACGAATCTGCCATTGTACGGAAATAATTGTACTGTAATATAAGGTATATGATGGTAGTAGAAATAATTGAATAAAGAACACAGTAGCAGCACCAAGGGAAAAAATTCTAGTGCACTGGGTAAATACAGGCCAAGTATCAGTCATCAGTTGTAAACCAAAATATGAATAATATAATAAAATTTGAAGAAAAGAAAGCATCCAGCAAATCTCATCGTAAACGTAAAGAATATGGTAAATTTATATCCATACAATCGCATCCTAAATAATAAAAAATATATAAATATCCAGTGACTAACAATACTACTGCGGATCTGCAGGAGGCTGACCACCGGCACGCTTGAAGGATAAGAACTCCTCATACTCGTCCCGTGGAATCGACACCGATGTCGATGGAGAAGGCAGTGACGTCGGTGGAGTTTGTGTCGATGTAGGCGCACAAGGAGGCCGTGCCCGCTCCAAGTCTGCGAGTCGCTGGTTGTAAGAATCTATGGTAGATAACAGGCTCGTACTGCTATGAACCATTGAATCCTGCATCATCGTCAGCCTCTCGCCAATTGATACTTGTGACGCCTGCAGCTCCATGATGTTGCGGTCATTGGAGGCTCTAATATCATTTGTCAAATCCCGGAGCTCCGTCATGTAGCGGTCGAGCATATCCAATTGTGCGATGAGCATCGGATCGTCCGCCTGCGGCTGGGACAGGGGCAGCTCCTCCATACTTCACAGCAACTCGTCATGGAGAGACGCAATCTGACGGTCAACAGCCTCCTGGATGGCCTCCTGGACTCTGGCCGACGACTGCGAGGGCTGCGACTGCGAGGGCTGTGTGGAATACGCAGCTGTCGGGGAGGCCCTATATGACTGTGTCGTAACCAGGGCACCGTAGGAGCCCGTACCGTAGTACGTACCCCCCTGGAGACCACCAACTGCGGTCACCCACACGTCGTCCGCCGACGGAGCTGGAGCGGGCTGGGACGAAGTACCAGCCTCTCCAGGTGTAGGTGCACTAGCAGTCGCCCGCTCACGCAGCCTAAGATACTCGGCCTAGAAAGGTTTGGAAACTCGATAATTGCCTAAGTTATATTAAAATTAACACAAAGTAAAGTAATACTTACATAGGTCTGTGAGGCTCTCTCATCAATGAGATTTCCGTCCTTGCGATGGGTGGCCAAGAAGACGGTCACCATGTTTGCATCCTCACCCCTCTGTACCTGTTAAAAATATATTATTTATTACTAAACTTAAACATTTTTCCAAATACCATTTTATGGTACTTATATTAAAATAATATATTTTAAAAGAAAAAACATACCAGACGACGGAAATATTTCGTCATCGGAATCGAGCCACCACACCACTTGGCAGCATTCTGCCTAGCCGCCTTGGCCTTCTTAGACCTTTCCTTGTAGCTCGGATCGTCGAATCTAGCCCTCATCGCAGTCCACTGCTCAGGCGTGATCCAACCTTGGATCAGTTTTCCAGCACGATCACGAGCCTTCTGGTCATCCAGAGCATCTCGGATAAGCTTGGCGGCAACGGTAGAAAAGAGCCGCTCGATCAACTCGGCCCGGTGCGGAGGATAAAAATATGTTTGCTACAATAAATAATTTAGTAAGTTAGCATCACGGATAATATGCATAAATTAGAGGATTTATTTAATATACTTTTACTTGGAAGTGCGCAAACCAGAATGCCTTCCTCTCCTCCGGAGCCTCAGAGTAGTTGATCCAAGGGACACCGTAGTTGTTCCTCAAAAATTGGCCCAGGCGTCTCTGAACCAACGATGGACGATATCTATACAGAGATAATAATTTAGAATACTGAAAAAGTTAATATACGATGAAATAAAGAGAAACACAAATATATACTAAACCATCTAATTGACTTACTTTGTACCGTCGGCCCAAATCTCTGTCCTCGTCTCCTCCGGAGGTGCGCATGGAGGATCTTGCTGATGCTGGGACAACGTGGGCACGACCTCCTCGACATGCTCATCTGTCCCCATGTTTCCGTCAGCAGGAGAAACGCTGGACGAGGGTGTACTATCATGCCAGGAACTACTCGTCCCAACAGTCGGAGATGTGAGTGATCGATATACTGGAGTACTGGGCGATGATGATCCGGAACCAACAGTAGGCAGTACCGAAGGAGCACTCTGTCTACCATGGGACCTGCCGAATCCTCCACGTCATCCTGTCATATCTGATAACAACATATGATGAATATAGAGAAACACAAATATATAGTACATTCTACAGTCGAAATGTGATGCATATCTCAAAGCATTCTACAGTCAAAATATAATACATATATTCGTTAATGGGTACATCTACTTCGTCAATTTTCTATCCTTGATCTACAATCTACAGTTAAAATATAGTTACATTCTACATACAATATATTTTATTTTCAATCATCTTCAGAAAATTCATCTTGTTCGCCTTCCTCATCCTCCTCTTCCTCTTCCTCGTCTTCACTTTCATCTACTTCGTCTTCCTCTTCGGATAATTCTACATCTTCTTCATTATTACTCGTGTAATGAGTAACTTTCGTTGAGTCCACATCTACAATATTTGTTACAAGAGGTAGATCGTCCTCCTGATAAGCTATTTCGTCAATGTCAAAGGTATTTCTAGCTTTAGTCTTGCATACTGCCCACCAATCCGACCTCGCTGTCCCCCGTATAGAATAAGTTATGAAGTACACGAGCTGAGCCTGACTTGATAGGACAAATGGTTCGTAGCCTTGATATCTACACTTGTAGTTTATATCCACAAGGCCATGCTTGTCAATTTTTCAACCTTGATCTTGAATCGGATCGAACCATTCACACCTGAATAGCACGATATTAGCAGGTTCTGTGCCATAATTATATGTCAACTCCACAATCTCTCATAAGATGCCAAAAAAATTATTGCCCGGATTGACGTCTTTGTAGTTCGAAGATTTGATACACAAACAACTATTTTTCGTGGAATCAAGATCCAGAAAGCTGTCTCTGATAGGAGCATTTGTTGACTTGAACCTGAACCCATTCACACAGAAACTTGGCCATATTTTTACGGCAGTAATTGGTCCTTTGGCTAGAGTTTTAATAGATTCAGTCTCGGGTGTTATTAGACGATCGACCTAAATACCAAAGTAGCGATAGTAAGTTATTTGTTTTGCAAGTGCAAAAATAAAAAGTAATTACCAAGCATCTTACATATGCGCTCAACCAAGAAGGAAAATGGCATCTTATATCTTGTTCTACTTCTTCGTCTGTTATGTAGGGTCTAACCGACCATAACTCATCATTATGTGCTGAAAAATAATGAAGCAACTGCTGATTAGTAACATAATAGTATCTTATACTATTACATTGAGATGGTGTAAACGTGGATGTATTAATTACTTACCCCTCTAGGTTCTCCACTTCATCCTCGTCGCAATTGAGTAATATATACAATTGAGCAGCCCTTAGCTCATCGTCATTCAAATATCTCTTCTTCATTTTTTTTGAAGGCTTTCCGGACGCATTGAATACTTTGAGTATTGCATCATTAGATTCCTGATATGCGTCGTCGTTTCTCGGAGTTTTCGTCCTATTAGTAGCAACATGCGGTTTGATATACGTCGAGAAAAAGTTTGTAATCTCCTCGAGAACATAAGCTTCACAAATAGAGCCTTCAACCCGTGCCTTATTTTTCAACTTTCTCTTTAGGTGATTCAGATGCCGCTCGAAGGGGTACATCCACCGATAACCGACAGGACCACCAACACGTGCCTCATAGGAAAGATGAATTGGCAAATGCTCCATAGAGTCGAAGAATTCAGGAGAAAACACCTTCTCGAGCTTACATAATGTTACCGCAATGTCCTTCTCTTGCTTTTCTAGACGATAGACGAGCAACTTAGTACAACAAAGATCTCTGAAGAATATGCTCAGCTCTGTCAATGGGTCCCAAACGACCTGCGGTAAGAATTCCCAAAATGCAATAGGAATTAACCTCTCCATGAATACGTGACAATCGTGGCTCTTCATACCCACCAGTTTGTTCTCCTTGAGGTCGACGCATCATCTCAAGTTTGACACGTACCCGTCTGGAAACTTTAGACCCTGAATCCATCTACAAAGTCTACCTTTATCCTCTTTCTCCAGTGAAAAAACTGACTTAGGTTGCTTTAACTTTCCATTTCCCTCCTCTATCAAATGCAATGCAGGACGTCTACATATTCCTTTTAAGTCCAACCTGGCCTTCGGATTATCTTTCGTCTTCCCCTTTACCTCCATTACAGTATTAATTATGTTATCAAACACATTCTTCTCGATATGCATGACATCAAGGTTATGTCTGATCAGATTGGTGCTCCAATATGGCAGATCCCATAATATACTCCTCTTCGTCCAGTTATGGGTGCGACCAAATCCGTCACACTTGTACCCCTTAGAAGGCTCTTCGATATCGTGCATCCGGGCCACCTTGGCGGTGGATTGGCCTTCTCCATAACTCCCGTACGAAAAGCATTCCAGTTCCTCCGGTACGGATGATCCTTCGGCAAAAATTGTCGATGACAATCGAAGAAACACGGTTTACCTCCGTGTTTCAAACGAAAAGCCTGAGTACGGTCCATGCAATACGGACATGAGAGACGACCATGGGTGCTCCATCCCGATAATATTCCATAGGCCGAAAAGTCGTTGATGGTCTACATAAGTGCTGCCCTCATCTGAAAATTCTGCTTTCTAGAAACATCGTACGTGTTGGCACCTACTTCCCACAGCTGATTCAACTCATCTATCAAAGGCTGTAAATACACATCGATGTTCCTCTTCGGATTGTTTGGACCAGGGATAATAACAGTTAGGAACATATACGGAGTCTTCATGCACATCCAAGGCGGTAGATTGTACGGAGTGACGATCACAGGCCAACACGAATACTGGGAGCCCGAAAGTCCGAATGGGATAAAACCGTCAGAGGAGAGCCCCAATCTGACATTACGTGCTTCCTCGGCAAAATATGGATACTCTCGATCAAAGTGCTAACATGCTTCTCCATCGGATGGATGATCCAATACTCCTTCGATCTGTTTTTGCCTGTGCCAACTCATATTTTCTGCAGTCTCCTTAACGATAAACAACCGCTGCAACCGTAGCGTCAAAGGCAAGTAGTGCATCGAATCGGTAGGCTTTCTTGCTCCGACAGACTTTCCTCTAACAGTGGCCTTGTAGCGATCAGCACCACAGAATCTGCACGCATCTTCATCCTTGTCGTCTTTGTAGTACAACATGCACCCGTTGCGACATGCATCGATTTTCTCGTATCCCATCCAAAGCGATCTCACCATCCACTTAGATCGATAGAAGTCTTTAGGTAACTTTGCACCCTCGGGCAAGATCTCTATAATCAAATCGAGCAGTCGATTATAGCATTCTTGCGACATGTTAAAATCAGACTTGATGCTCAATAATCTTGTAACCACCTCCAACGGTGAATGATCCTCACAACCAGGATATAGTGGAGTCCTTGCATTCTCCAGCAACTCCATAAACTTTGCAGCATCGGCATTCGGTGCCTCCTCAGCTGCATCATAATTGTCCGGATTGAAACTAGGTCCCGCCGTATCATAATTGTCTGGATTGAAACTAGGCCCCGCCGCATCATAAACCATGTTCACCAACTCGTCGTCGTAAGCATCGTGGTCGTAGATATCCATATACGGCTCCACATAGGGCTCCGACTCCGATGTTAGAGATACAAGTTCTCCGTGCGCGGTCCACTGATAGTAATTCGGCGTGAAGCCCTTCGAGTATAAATGATATGTAACTTCCACTTCTGGATGATATTTCCTGTTGCGACATCTCACATACGGACACATAATTTTGGTACCGTCCATGTACTGAGGGAAAGCCTTGGCGAACTGCAGGAACTGCTGTACACCCTCAATGAATTCATCCCGCACACCGCACATGTCATCAGGATGACGGTTGTACATCTACGAACGATGACGCAGATAGTAATTCATATCCATTTCTAGATACTTCTGCAAAAATGACAGTATGTATCATATAAATCATTACATACAGCGGTTTATCACCTAACTTCATAACTTAACCGTACTATAAAAATCATAACTGATATAATACATACTTTCATTTATCAAAGTCTAAAATAAGCAATATTCAAAACAACTGACCATTTATCTAGGTCGTACTAGGATATTCTGCTTTGAAATTAAGTACTCTACTATCCACACTGAGAGCCTTTTACCCTTGGCCTGGCACCTTGCACTTCATCCTTATACTTGCTCACTGGACTACAACCCAGTTAAGGGTTGTATTGGCATGCAACAAGTGACCGGTGAACACCTACCCGATACTTGTCTATACCTTAACCCAAACACATGTCTGCAGACCCTAACTAAGTCTGCAACCTCTGATACTTTGCACTTATTCTGCAGTGGCTAAATCTTCCCTTCACTTAGTTGTTTCCAACTGCCCTTAGCTACTGCCATGGCTCGCAGCAGTGCTTGTTGCTGCCTTGCTATTGCTCAAGCATGCATGTGTTTGATGCTACTCAAGTGTGCACCAACACTCTCCCACTGCAGAAGATGACAAGAACCAATCTCCTCCTCACAGTGCCAACCCGACACCACTGCAACACATTGCCAGCTTGCCTAATGCACTAGGCCAAACTGAATTGAGTTCTGTTCCTGAAGCCTCATAGTTCAGTAGTGACACCCACACACAACTCGACTCTTCTACCCTCTTCCACATCAAGCACAGCTAGAAGACACTATGAACACCAACACAGATAACAGTAGCTATATACCTATCTATATATATATATATATATCGAGATACACCTATATATGCATACACTCTCTCATATGCAAATAGATAATACACCAATTTACATATACATATCATATGATACTCTAAGGCATAAATAGACACACACACACAACCACTAGTCCAATTCACAAACATTTGGTGTGCAACACCAAGATACTCTAGGATACATCCTCCATACACCACACCACCATGATACCAACCCTCAATTCACATGGACACATCCAATATATCAAATATTGTGTGTGTGTCAGTGTGTGTGTGTGTCGTGCCTGTGGTAGTGTCAGTGTCAGTGTTTGTGTGAGTGTGTGTGTGTCTGTGTCTGTGTGTGTGTGTGTCGTGTGTGTCTGTCAGTGTCTGTGTGTGTGTGTCGTGTCTGTGTGCGTGTGTCGTGTCTGTCAAGTGTGTCTTGTGTCAGTGTCACATGAGAGAGAGAGAGAGAGAGAGATTACCTAGAGCTCGAGGAGGAGGAGGGGGAAGCCGCAGCCGTGGAGAGCCGGTCGCCGGAGAGAGGGGGGCGGGGGAAATAGAAAGGTTTCAAATTTTTTGACAGATGGGGAAAGAAAACTGAGACCTAATTAACCAAAATTTAGCTACGTTTAGCGACGTCAAAAAAAAAACGTCGCTAAAACAAAAATTAGCGACGTCGAAGACGTCGCTAAATACGTTGCTAAATATTTTTGATAGATACGTCGCTAAATACGACGCAAAACGTCGCTAAATCAGATATATTAGCGACGTTTAGCGACATTAATTGAACTTATAGCGACTAATCTTTTAAAATCTTAATAAAAGTCGCTAAACGTCGCTAAATGTCGCCATTTAGCGACGTATAGCGACGATTTTTACAGAGTCGCTAATTTAGCGACATTTTTACTTGGAGTCGCTAAAATACGTCGCTAATCCCGCTTTTTCTAGTAGTGGTATGATACGTTAGAGGGGGGCGCTGAGAGCAGTACGCCGACTGAGAGAAACCATCTGTGGGTACAAGTTGTCAGGAGAGAAAAATGCGGCAGCGTGTATGGTACTGGATTGTTGGCATCGATGTCGTCGGTTCTTTCCAGAGATCCTCCAACGGCTACTCCAGCTCCATCAGTGCCCGCTTGCCCGGCTCAGACGTTCCTTTTGGTGCGATGTCTCTGGGGAAGCTCACGACGACTGTGCATGAGCTACATGGGCTGGTCCGACAGTTGATAGACACTCATGATGCTGCAGCACCTGCTCCTCCGACGGCTACTACTACGGCTCCTCTGACGACTACTACGTTGGGTCCTCCAGCTACTCCGACGGCTCCAGCTCCTCCGACGGCATCGATGGGTCCTATAGCTCCTTCGATGGCTCCTGCCCCTACTCCATCTGCCATTGCTCATGATGATCTACATGATATCATCCATTACTAAAATACAGAGGAATAGCAACGTCATTTTTCATCGCCAAATGTCGCTATTCACTATTAGCGACTACCCGGCGACGGTATTTAGACGAAAATTATCCGTCGGTAAATGTCACGTCGCTAAAAGATTTCGTCACCAATCAGTCAATTTTTTTACTACAAACTGGCGTAATTGCGACGTTGATTTAGTTGACCTCTATGTTATATTTCAGCGGCGGATTCATTAAGCAGCACTTTATCGACGTATATAGGACAATAATTTAGTTTATAATGATGTCTAGATAGCGACGAATTTGCATCAAAAATAGCGTCGGGTTAGCGACGTTATAGCGACATTATTTATGTTCCTGATACTGAAAAAAAATCTGATACTCAAGTTGGTGATGGAATAACAACATTACTTACTGTCGGGAGAAAGTCGCCTGTCCGTCGATGTGTGTCGGTAATCAGTCGCCCAAGAATTAAAATTTACTTGGCGACGGTTGTATCCATCGCTAGCGTGTCGCAAGTACGTCGTAGGTAGCAGCTAAGTCGACGGATATCCGTCGCTAATATGCACATAACTGCAAAAAAAAAAAATTTAAATACAGATATTCCAGCATGTTTGGTTTATATAAAACCTGTTAAACACTATCAATATATCAACCACCCAGCGCAACCTGCTGTAGAATTTCCGTCCAATCTGACCTTCAACGACACAAACGCACGCTGGAAGCACACACGAGACATAATTCAAAAAAGACATATAATTAACATAATAAACAGTAATCAACTTATATTTAGTTTGTATCCAAATTTTCGACGGACATCTATCGACTTGAGAAGCCGGAACATGAGCTAGAAATTTGCACTAAACTTCTTCCTGCCCATAGACACCACCTGCAAAAACATGAAGGAATCAGCTCAGCTAGAGGGCAATATTAGTTTTAATACATGCATGAGGATTAAATAAATTATATCTGACCTTCAAGATTAGCATCACTTCCACAATGACCAGCCAGGACAGGCCATAGACCTGAGAATAATAAGAAAGTTTTTTGTTACAATGACTTGCATATAATCAACAGGATCAGATTTCTCTAGTCATGTACCTCCCTATTGACTAACCTTCATGCATTGGTATTTTAAAAGAAGAAAAAGAAGAAAGGGAATAATAATCCAAGGTAAGGTAATATATATGAGAGAGATCACTCACCATGATGCTATTATTCCCGTTAGAAACGTGAAGTTGATAAACTATTCCAAACTGGAAGATGAGAATTGATGAAAAACCTGTGTTATTATTTTCTTTTTCGGTCAATTCGTCAGAAAAAAATTGAAGAAAAAAAAGAATAAAAAAATAATGTTAACACAATGATTCAGTTTTGTTGAAGATTGAAAATGTTATAGTATGTTAATAAGGAACAAAAAAATTTATCAAATTTTTTTAATCATTATCATTTGTTGAAGTTTCCATATCTATACATTTACAACATTCGTCCATAGTAATATTAATCCATTAAAATAATTTATTATGGTTGTACTATGTCTAAAGGAAAGTAAACCATTAAGTATCTATTAAAAGTGGAATATTATTTCATTTAAACCTAACAAGAAACAACATATAATATATAAAACTATGTCTATAAGGTCAAATATTTTTCCAGTTTTTCAAGATACCTTTTTTTTTATTTTTGGTTTTCTGAAACGAAGAATCCAATGCTCCAATCTTGATACTTACAAACCTTGATTCAAAAACACCAGTAAATGCTAAATATGTATTATGTTTGTTGTCATATTGATATCATGTCATCTTGTACTTATGCCTGTGCGACATATGCTAACCATGTTGAGCAACGAAACTCTTCCTAATATACATGTTTTACCAATGCAAGTGCCTCTTCCCATGAGTGAAATAGCATACTTCTGAATGATTAGATCCAATTCTCCAATTGAAATTCTAATTGAGTGACTAATGCTGAACTAGTTTAATGCAAGGGTAAATCACATCATTACATCTGACTACAACAAAAACATAGCCCCAATTCTTTCTTATCAAATGTTTGAATCATTTTCTTCCATTCATCAATGCTAAGCGGTAAGTGGAGGAGGATTTGGATTTACACTTTCATGGAAAGTGTGAAAATCCGTTGGCTTATTTGTCCTCCCAAACTCCAAAATTTGTTTGGTTAGCTAAGAGGGAGAGGGAGAGGGAGAGTGCAAGAAATAATAGTAATTATGAATTAGTTTGTTTAGCAAATTGGAAGAAATATTAATGTTAAATAATTAATACTAAGGAACAAATTAATAATGTTAAATATTGGTTAATTAGTAAATAAAACTTATTAATTATCTTAAATATATATTGTTTACTAATTAGTTACCCTGATTTCATAATAATAAAATTATTCAATAGTTATTAAAAATATTATTAAATTAATTATCTATTTTATTAACTAATTATTACATAAGAGCTAATTGATTATCATAAATATTAATTAAGTATCTTCGTTACTAACTTTATATACTAACACTTTAACACTAATTAAAAATAAAATGTTCATACTAAAAAATGTTAACTATATTAGTTGATTATTTTTTTATTATTAGGTACTTTAACATTAAATAATTAAGTCCTCTCATTCTTTTCACATCCAAGAGAAAAAAAAAAAAAAGATGTGAAGAGAAGGAATAGAGAGGGGACAAGAACTGCTGCTTGTCAAATCCAGCATTTTTTGTCCCCATATTGCTACAATAAGCCAACATTGGAAGTCCTGCAGCAATTCCCAAATCCTGAATTTGGAGGACTTTCAACTCTACTGCATGTTTACCTAACAGGCCCTTAAGGACCATATGGTTTATGTGCATATTGTTTAGTTTTTTTTAATTAGATTAGAGTTGATAATTTGGACTTTCAACTCTACGGCAAAAACAAATCCAAATTTTCTAATTAGTTTTTATGATATGTCTTAGTTGGAGCTAGGACATGCAGTGAAAATCTAAATTTTGATCTTATGAACTCATTTTTCTATGGTAGTTGTTCATCCAAAGTTGCAAACACCTACAGACTCGAGCTCTACCCTCAAAAACTTAGTACTCACTGATACTACTTATCCTCACACTCATACACCTATAACACACTGTGCCACAGACCTCCTCTCTTTCTCACATCCACATATCATGGATACATTGATACCTAGTCACTCAACCTCATATAATCACACTAATATATCATACACTCACTGTGCAGCCACATATATAATCACAGTTGTTGCAAAGTCTGCACAACTGCCCTCATATTAAATCTGCAATAAAAACCTCAACAAGTTCTACGACAAATACGACAAAAATATTCTCCCGGAGGAGTTGCCTGGCTTGCCGCCTGACCGAGATATGGAGTTCTCTATAAAGTTTTTGCCATGCGCACAGCCGATATCTCGGCACATCTATAGAGTTAACAACAGCTAACTGGCTGAATTGAAGAAGCAGGTAGATAAATTTTAGGACAAGGGATTCTTCCGGTCCAGTTCGTCACCATGGGGTGCTCCGGTATTGTTTGTACCGAAGAAGGATGGGTCGGTACGTATGTGTATCGACTACAGGGCTCTAAATAACCTCAGTATCAAGAATAAATACCTGTTACTGTGGATTGACGATCTCTTCGATCAGCTGAGCGGAGCAAAGGTATTTTTAAAGATAGACTTGAGGTCGGGATACCATCAGGTGAAAGTGAAGAAGGAGGACATTCCGAAGACATCTTTCAGGAATCGGTATGGGCAGTTTGAGTTCTTGGTGATGTTGTTTGGGTTGACTAATGCCCCGGCAGTATTTATGAACCTGATGAATAAGGTGTTTCACCAGTATCTGGATCAATTTGTGGCGGTATTTATTGATGATATATTGATATATTTGAAGACTCCAAAGGAGCATGAGAAGCACCTGAGGATAGTTTTGGAGACCCTCAGGAAGGAGAAGCTGTATGAAAAGCTTTTAAAGTGTGAGTTCTTCTTTGATAAGGTTGAATTCCTCGGGCATGTGGTGACAGAAGACGGGATCTCAATGGACCCGAAGAAGATATCAGCAGTTGATTCTTGGTTTACCCTGAGCTCAGTAGAAGAGATCAAGAGCTGTCTTGGATTGGCAGGCTATTACCGGAGATTTATACAGAATTGTAGAGCCTATGACTAGGCTGACCCAGAAGGACATGGATTTCGTATAGACGGAGAAGTGTTAGGCCGCATTTGAGGATCTGAAGAAGAGGTTGACTATAGCTCCAGTATTGACATTGCCATTAGGAATATGAGATTTTACCATTTATAGTGATGCTTCGGGTAAAAGTTTGGGTTGTGTGTTACAGCAGAACGTGAAGGTGATTGCCTGTGCTTCAAGACAATTACGCCCTTATGAGAAGAACAACCCTACCCATGACTTGGAGTTGGCAGCGGTCATTTTTGCTCTCAAGATGTGGAAGCACTACTTGTATGGAGAGCGAGTAGAGATCTTCACAAACCATAAGAGCTTGAAGTATGTGTTCATACAGAAGGAGCTTAATATGAGGCAGAGGGGATGGTTGGAGCTGGTGAAATACTTTGGCATCTTGTTTCAGTATCATCCAGGGAAGGCCAACGTAGTCACTGATGCCTTGAGTAGGTATCCAGTGGCTATGTACTTGACGAGGGACAGGCACTTATTGGCATATCTTAATAGCTTGGGTATCGAGGTGTTAGTTCCTGGAGTTGCGATACAGATGTGGGAACTTCAGAAGCAGTCAGAGTTGATGGATTGGGTTAGAGCCGCACAGTTCGAGGATGAGTCTTTGAGGAACATCAAAGTGCGGGTTCGGATAGGATTGGAAGAGGACTTCACTATTGCATAGGATGGATTATTGCGGCCCGATACCAGATTGTACGTGCCGAGTGGAGCGTTGCGTGAGAAGGTTCTTCAGGAGGCGCATCGATCTCAGTACTTTATGCATCCAGGTGCCAACAAGATGTATAGAGACATGAGAGAGCATGTTTGGTGGTATGGTATGAAGCGGGAGGTGGCGAACTTTGTATCCAGATGCTTGGTATGCCAGCAGGTAAAGACGGAGAGACAGAGGCCAGGTGGTTTACTTCAGCCTTTACCCATTCCAGAGTGAAAGTGGGAGCATGTAACGATGGACTTTGTATTGGGACTTCCTCGTTCTCCAGGAGGTAAAGATGCAATTTGGGTCATCATTGACAGGTTGATCAAATTGGCCCAATTCTTGCCATTTAAAGTGGGTACGTCTACGGAGAAGCTCGCAGAGATGTATGTGTGACAGATAGTTAGATTGCATGGAGTTCCTGTGAGCATCATCTCGGATCGGGATAGTCCTTTTACATCTTAGTTCTGGAGGAGTTTGCAGGCTAGCTTGGGCACCCAGCTCAAGTTTAGTACCGCATATCATCCCCAAACAGACGGGCAGTCAGAGAGGACTATTCAGACTCTCGAGGATATGCTTCGCACTTATGTTTTATACTTTGGAGGCTCTTGGGAGGATCATCTTCACCTGGTAGAGTTTGCTTATAACAACAGCTACCAGGGCAGTATCGAGATATCACCATTTGAGGCGTTGTATGAACGGACATCTCGCACTCTGTTATCCTGGGATAACGTTGGTAAGAGAGCCTTATTGGGACCAGATATGGTCGTGGATGCAGCTGAGAAGGTGAAGCTCATCAGGGATAGACTTCGGATGGAGCAGGACAGACAACGACATTGGACCGATAGCCACCGGAGACCATTGGAGTTGAGGTATAGATTTTGTTTTGTATTTCTTGTGATTGATTGTTATAGTTAGAGTGTTAAGGTTGTGTTTTGTGCTAGGTTGGTGATCTGGTGTTCTTGTGGATTTCTCTGACACAGGGCACGATTCACTTTGGTGGAGGCGGAAAGCTTAGTCCACGGTACATCGGACCCTTCGGTGTTCTTGAGAGGGTCGGTGTAGTGATTTACAGACTAGACTTGCCGCTTGCACTAGAGGGAGTGCACAACGTGTTCCACGTGTAGCAGCTGAGACAGTTCATGGCAGATCCTAGCCATGCATTGGACCACTCAGAGATTCAGGTGGGTCAGACTCTCAGTTATCCAGAGCAGCCAGTGGATATTCTGGATCGCTAGGAGAATGTGCTGCGAAACCAGACGATTCCTTTGTTACTTGTCGCGTGGAAGCATCACTCTCCAGGGGAGTCTACCTGGGAGAGGGAATCCCCGATGCGCGAGCGATACCCTTATTTGTTTGAGCCGTGAGGTATAATTCTCTCTTGCTTGTTGTGATTGCTTGTTGTAGTGCTAATTCCTTTCTTAAATTTTGAGGACAAAATTTTTCTAAGGAGGGTAGATTTGTCACCCTCACTTTTCCAAATGAGGGTATTTTAGTCATTCTATATTTATTTATTCAATTGTAGTATTTAATAATTAGTTAATGTGCTAAATAATTTAATTTGTGCTTGTGCTAATTATTATATTAATAGTATTATTATTTATAGTTAGTAGACTATCATATTAGATAGACTTGACACAAGTGAACCTAATTAAACTTGTCATAATAATATTTGAGCCCAACATGGACTAGGCCCATTGAAACACATTCCTTTTAGCTAATTAGGAGGATTAGAGCTAATTTGGATTGGCTTGAGACTTCCCAATATATCTCTCCTTAATTAGTTACCATTATTAGCTGGTGTGGGCAAATTAGACATTGTGAGAAGCTTAGGGAGGGGGAAATTCTGGACAGCCACATAAAGGGCCTCTCTCTCTCTCTCTCTCTCTCTCTCTCTCTCTCTTCTTCTTCTTCTTCTTCTTCTTCTTCTTCCTTTTATACTCATTTTAGAAGCTTGGTGATTTGGTTTTCTTGAGGATTTCTCCGACGTGAGCCACGATTCGTTTTGGTGGAGACGAAAAGCTTAGTCCATGGTATATCGGACCTTTCGGTATTCTTGAGATGGTCGGTGTAGTGGCCTATAGACTAGACTTGTCACCTGCATTAGAAGGAGTGCACAACTCGTTCATGTGTCACAGCTGAGATGGTACATGGCAGATCCTAGCTATGTACTAGATCACTCAAAGGTCGAGGTTGGTCTGACACTCAGCTATCCAGAGCAGCCCGTAGAAATTTTGGATCGCAGGGAGAAGGTGCTGCGGAACCAGACGATTCCTTTGGTGTGCGTCGCGTGGAGGCATCACTCGCCAGGAGAGAGTACCTGGGAGTGAGAGGCTAAGATGCACAAACGATATCCTTATTTGTTTGAGCTGTGAGATAATTCTTTCTTGCTTGTATTGATTTCTTTTGGTAGTTAATTTCTTCCTTAATTTCGATGACAAAATTTTTCTAAGGTGGGTAGGTTTGTCACCTTCACTTTTTCAGCTAAGGATAATTTGGCAATTTGGCATGGGTATTTAATTTTAGAAATATAATATTGAATATTATGGGATGATTGTATATTTTATTTAATTAAGATAAGCTATGATTATTATGACTACTATTAGTTAGTCATTAGAGACTTGTGTTAATTAGTTAGTTAGAGAGAGTAGACAATAATTAGACTTGTCACATATGGACCTATTTAAATTTGTCATGACAAATAGTGAGCCCAACTTGGACCCAAGCCCAATTAGTCATTCCACTAATTAAATTAAGAAGAATTAGTGTAATTATAATTAGTTAGAGACTTCCAAATATATCTATCCTTAATTATTTCTCATAATGCAACATATGGGGGCAACTTGGACTTTTGACATTTCTTGGGGAAGGGGGAAGAGGCCGGCCACATAAGAGGGGGGTTCTCCTCTCTCTCTCCTCATTTGCATTTCAATTTTGATCCAAATTCTCGATCCCAATTTTCTAATTTTTCTCTATTGAATTTTTACACAATTTACCACCAATTCCTTCTCAAATTCATTACTCTTGGAGCCTTGAAGTTTGAAGAAGCAAGAAGCACAGGGAGAAGAAGCTTGGAGCTAGAGATCGTGTCTGGATCATGTCCAATTATATTTTTATTGGGAATCCATCTCCTAATTGGTAATTCTTGAAATTTTTTCTCACTATGGCTTCTTAATCATGCATTTGACCATTAGGAATGACCCCATGGTATAGGCCTACCTATAGGCAAGTTCTAGGCTATTTGGCTTTGTATTGTGAGTTCTATATAATATTTTGTGTGCATGGGGGGGGGGGGTTACGAATTTGACACATCAATTGTATGTCATGAGACCAATTAAATCTAATTAGACTTAGATCGGGATTATGGGACTAGGTACATGTCCACAAATTGATAAGTATAGGCCATATCACGGTATTTTGTGATACGGTATGATACGGGGCCAATTTTGGGTGATTTACATAAATTCTCTTTATTATATGTTGTAATAACTTCTAATAGTTGTAATTATATATATATGACTTGAGGGAATGATCAATTATGGATAATGAAGAGTTTGGCACCTCAATGGGTTGAGTATCATAGATATCCTAGTTGGCGCACTATAGGTATTTGTTTAAATGCCTCAATCTATATATGTGTGTGTGTGTGTGTGTGTGTGTGTGTGTGTGTGTGTGTGTGTGTGTGTGTGTGTGTGTGTAGATATATTATCTATGTGTGTTTGTGAGTATTGGTTATATATATATGTGTGTGTGTGTGTGTGTGTGTGTGTGTATTAGTGTAAGTGTGTTTGTGTGTCTCATAAAGTACACAGTAAAGGGGGGTCGGGTTTTGTACTGCAGTAGCAAGCAACTAGCAGTGCAGCAGCAGCATAGCATTGCACTAGCAGTGCAGCAACTGTAGCAGCAAGCAACTAGAAGTGCAGCTTCAGCATAGCATTGCACTAGCAGTGCAGCAACTGCAGCAACAAGCAACTAACAATGCAGCAGCATAGCATTGCAAGCAGTGCAGCAACTGCATCAGTAAGCAACCAACAATGCAGCAAGATCATCAGCAAGAGGTGTTGCAGCAGTGCAGCAGCAGCAAGCATCAGCAACTGCACATAGCACCAGATGTAAAACCCCTAATTTTAAAAATCGTATTAATTATTTAATTGATTTATAGTAATTATTAGCTAATTAAAATAAATAGAATTTATGGGATTTTATTTTTAGGTGATTGTGCATTTAGAGATTTATGGAGCAATTATTATTTTACCTTAATTTATTTCATGTTGGAGACCTTGTGGACAGTTGATAGATTAATTGTATGCTCAAAATAAATTTCTAGAATTATATATATATATATATATATATATATATATATATATATATATATATATATATATATATATATATATATATAATGTTTATTAAAAGAAAAGAATAAGAAAAAAAATGGAAATAGAAAAGAAAGAAAAAAGAAAAAAGAAAAAAGAAAAAAGAAAAAAGAAAAAAGAAAAAAAAGAAAAAGAATTAGAAATAAATTTACCCAAACCCTAAACCCAATATTCTAAAGCCCAACCCGCTATCCAACCCCTACCCGCTATATTTTTCCCCAGCAGCATCCGCAGCAAAGCTTCAGCGACCCGCACAGATTCTTCCCCCCTTTTATCTCCTATATATATATATATATATATATATATATATATATATATATGTATGTATACCATTAGTGAAACCCTAACCCTACTCTTACCATCTCGACCTGAGGCCGCCGCCGATCGCAGAACCACAGCCACCGCCGTTCACCGGAGCAACCACCGCGCGTCCGTGTCAACGCCGCGCACGAGACAGCGAGTACACAGAGACTTACCCATGTTCAGGCCCCGATTCCCATTCCATCGCTCGAACAAATTTGACCCCGTCTTCACCGCTATGTTCATGACCTATCCCTCTTCCAATAGTGTGTATTAGTTTAATTCGATCAGTGAATAACCCTAGGCGAAAACAGGGACCAAGTTGGAAAAAAATGACAACTTTTAATCTCAGAAAAAACTGTTGTAACCACCCATGTTTAAGGACTCGTATCTCCTACCACAAACATCCGAACTAGTTTTTCTTCTTGCTATGGAAAGACCACCTAACCGAGATTATTTCCTGTCAATTGCAATATTTTATTTGATGTTGTATGCTAAATTATTCTGGGTTAAAAATTACGAAAACCTGTTTTTCGCAAACTTCAAAATTTGTGATACAGAGCGCGCCCCGCCAAACGGGACCGCCCCATCGCATACCAAGTGCACCAAAAGGCGCGCACGGTATACCTAGACGTGTGAGCTTTTGCGAAAACTGATTCGGACGCGTGTGCCTGTCGGAATCAGCCTGTATCCGCAAAAAGTCCCTGTATCGCGACTTTTACAAAACCCCGTGCCATTTAGTGTACGCTGGTCCTCGTGGTATCACGCTGGTCCTGTGACCCAATTTTCACGTAATTCTGAGACAGTTAACCAAGCCGCCTATTTGCGGGCCCCACGGTTGACTTTTTGGGCAAAATTGTGTTCGGCTCACTAGAAACCAAAATTGGACATACCGTTGAGTTCGTACTGACATTTAGAGTTTGTTTGACCTATAATTTGTCCTATTTTGAGACCTTTATTCTTGGCACGCTTTTTGGTGCAAAGTGGGCTACATGTAGATCCCGCTTTGACCCAAAATTATCGTTTTGCCTCTGTGTCCAAATTGGACGAAAGGGTAGTATTTTTTAGCTATCTCGCTGATTCCGGAAACGTTGGTGATATTTATTTCAGCATCCGGAGACGTTTATTCGGAGGCTTTAGTTCCTGATTCCGTATCCCTGATATCTGGACGTTTATACTATACAGATTGCTTGCCAGGCAAGTATACCTTGCCATTGTACTATAATTTATATTCCATATGTTGCATGTATCTTATTTCTGTTTATTTAGTTCATATATTTTTACTGCTATATAAACTGCGCGTCGAAGAATAACTTGGGTGCAACGACGGTATCGTCGTATTCTGATTTTATTATGTATATGCATGTTGACCTAGTTTATGAGACCACCCCATTATCATGAGGCATTTTATGTTTTATTGGCCATAACATTGTTCTTACACGAGTGTGAGTCACATGTAGGACACGGTCTTGCGTACTCGGCTGGCCACTGGTACGTATAGGTCGTACGACGGATAGGGATAACTGCCGATAGAAACTTTGCATGCTAGTAGACCTGGCAGTTATTTAGAGGTATTATCGTGTCATGGATGTGACATGCTTAGAGCATGGGGTAGGAAGAACAACAAGTAAGGCATTTGGGCTCCTTTGCACTTTCCTTTCTGTAACCCGTACGCTCCGCCGGAGATACGTGGCATTGATGACCCATATATATTACTAGCGGCCTCTGTCGTTCAAAAGACGACATACTTTGTAGGCCCCTGATTCTCCGAGAGAGTCACGCCAATCACATTTATAGCCAGATAGCCCACTTGTTGAAAAGTTGTTCTCAAACTGCATTCACATAGATGGTTAGGCAACCCATTGGATGTTTATTTTCAGTACTTTTTTGGCATGTTTATATGTATCTTGTTATGTCCCACTGAGGACCTGGTACCTTTTGGCATGTTTATATGTATCTTGTTATGTCTTAGACTTAGGGTTTTAGTAAAAAGGGAATTATTTTTTTGTTTTTATTTTTTTCTTCTTTTCTTTTTCTTTTATTTTCTTTTCTATTATTACTATTTATTTATATATGTATTTATGGTATAACAATTCCAGAAAATTTTATTAGTACATTCTAAAAATTCTACCATCCTTCTACAAGACTTTCTAAATAAAATATAATAATAGTTTTGTTCCATAAATTCTAGATGAGTAGTTACCTAGGTAATTAATTCAATTAAATTTTATTTTCTAATTAACTAAGAAATAATACAATTAAATTCAACGATTAATTAAATAATTAATATTTTAAAATTAAGGGATTTTACATTCTACCCAACTTATAAAAAATTTGTCCTCGAAATTAAAACTAAGCCACGATAGAAAAATCAAGGATGGTATATGGTGGAAATGAACAAAGTAATCCAAACCTTGATCTACGAATAGGTGCGGAAAACGTTTGCGCATGTCATCCTCGCGCTCCCAAGTGGATTCTCCTAGCGCGCAATGCTTCCATGCCACGCGGACCAATGGAATAGACTAATTCCTCAACACTTTCTCTCGATGATCAAGGATCCCTACGGGTTGCTCTTGGTATGACAAGCTCGGCCCAATGGTGATCTTCGAGTGGTCGAGAACATGACTGATATCTGCCATATATCGCCTAAGTTGCGACACGTGGAATACATCATGTACTCCCTCGAGTGAAGGAGGTAGTGCCAGTCGATATGCCACTTCTCCCACTCGCTCTAGCACGTCAAATAGTCCAACATACCTTGGGCTCAACTTGCCACGCCCTCCGAATCGAATAGTGCCTCTAGTATGTGATATCCTTAAGAAGACATTATCGCTCTCTTTAAACTCCAAGGGACAACGATGAAGGTCTGCCCACTGCTTCTGTCTGTCTTGCGCTGCTCGCAAGTGCCCTTGTATCTTCTTCATTATCTCTACGGTGTTGACTACCAACTCTGGTCCCAGGATCTGACGTTCTCCCACATCACTCCAACACACGGGAGACCTACACTTTCTTCCATATAATACTTCAAACAGAGTCATCTGGATGCTCGCTTGATAGTTATTGTTGTAAGAAAACTCCACAAGATGTAGGTAGTCCTCCCATGATCCTCCAAAGTCCAACATACAAGCCCTCAACATATCCTCCAGTGTCTGAATAGTACGTTCGGACTGACCATCTGTCTGCGGGTGATAAGATATATTGAACTTCAGACGAGTCCCAAGACTCTCCTGCATGCTTCTCCAAAAGTGAGATGTAAAACGCAAATCTCTGTCTGACACAATGCTGACCGGAATATCGTGCAACCTCACGATTTGCCTCATGTATAAGTCAGCCAAAGCTTCTGTAGACTAGCCAACTCTAAAAGGCAAAAAATGTGCGGACTTGGTGAGTTGATCTACTATTACCCATACAGCATCTCTCCCACTTGGACTCTTGGGAAAACCCGTGATGAAGTCCATAGTGATGTGCTACCATTTCCACTCAGAAATCGGAAGTGGTTGTAGTAGCCCTGCTGTTCTCTGATGCTCTGCCTTCACCTGCTGACATACTAGACATTTGGCTACAAAGCGAGCTATCTCTCTTTTTATGCCATGCCACCAAAAGTGCTGTCGTAAGTCACGGTACATCTTGGTGCCTCCAGGATGAATAGAATATATCGAGCTATGAGCTTCTGACATCAGCTCCTGTCGAATCTCTCCATTGGGAACATACAGACGATCACCACATCGTAATGTCCCGTCACCATGGATATGCAAACCTGTCTACTCTCCGGCCTCTGTCCTTTCTTTCAGTCTCCTGAATCTGGCGTCCGTAGGCAAAGCTGCCTTGATCCTCTTTACTAATGATGACTGTACTTGCAAGTTGGCTAATGTCCCACCTGCTCCGGGTAATACCACTTCTATGCTAAGTTCTTGTAAGTCCTCCAATAACTCCCTCTGTGTCATCAAGAAGTAATCTGCTTGCTTCCGGCTTAACGCGTCTGCTACTACGTTAGCTTTGCCTGGGTGATAATGCAGCTCTATCTCAAAATCTTTCATCAACTCAAGCCACCGACGTTGCCTCATATTTAGCTCCTTCTGCGTGAAGAAATACTTGAGACTTTTGTGGTCTGTATAGATCTCCACTCGTTTCCCATATAGGTAATGTCTCCATAGCTTCAGAGCAAAAACAACGGCTGCAAGCTCCAAGTCATGAGTTGGATAATTCTTCTCATGTACTCATAACTGTCTAGATGCATATGCAATCACCTTGCCATGCTGCATCAACACGCATCCCAAACCTTTTTCCAATGCGTGACTGTTAATCACATAACCTCCTGATCCTGATGGTATAGTCAATACTGGCGCTGTGGTCATTCGCTTCTTCAACTCCTTGAAAGCGGCTTGACACTCGTCGGTCCATACGAACTCCTGATCCTTGCACGTTAACTGAGTCATAGGCGCTGCTATCCTTGAGAAGTTCTCTACGAACCGTCGGTAATATCCCACAAGTACAAGGAAACTCCTCACCTCCGATGTTGATTTAAGAATGGGCCATGTCTTGACTGCCGAGATTTTCTCTAGATCAACAGAAATACCATCTCCTGTAACGACATACCCAAGAAACGAGACTCTGTCCAAGAAAAACTCATATTTACTGAGCTTCGCATATAACTGCTCTCTCCTCAAGGTCTCTAGGACGATCTGCAGGTGCTTTTCGTGCTCCTCGTGGCTCTTCGAATAGACAAGTATGTCATCTATGAAGACGACCACGAACTAGTCCAAATACTGATGGAATACTCGATTCATTAAGTCCATAAAGATAGATAGAGCATTGGTCAATCCAAATGGCATGACCATAAACTCGTAGTGTTCATATCTTTTCCTGAATACGGTCTTCGAGATGTCCTGCTACTGTACCTTCACCTGGTGATATCCCGATCTCAAGTCTATCTTTGAGAACACCTTGGCTCCACTAAGCTGATCAAATAAGTCATCAATGCGTGGCAATGGGTATTTATTCTTCATAGTCACTGCATTTAAGGCTCTGTAGTCGATGCACATATGCACTGACCCATCCTTCTATGGTACAAACAACACTGGTGCTCCCCAGGGTGATGCACTTAGCCGGATGAAACATTTCTCCTCTAATTCTTTCAACTGTGCCTTCAGCTCATCCATCTCTTTCTTCGCCAATCTATAAACATGCGATGCTATGGGTGCTGCTCCCGGTGTCAATTCAATCGAGAATTCTATGTCTCTGTCCCGAGGTAGTCCTGGCAATTCCTCTGGAAAGACGTATTGGAACTCTGAAATGATGGGGTGATAAATAACGTCGTCCATATCAAGCTGAACACTATCAAGGGCTTCTGTGGATCCCCGTGCAAACTCAAGTTTCGGCTGGCCTGGTACCTTAAAAAGAATGCTTTCTCCAAAACAGTCGAAGAAAGCGTGGTACTTGCTTAGCCAGTCCATCCCAAGCACAATATCAAAATTTGGCATATGAAGGACTAAGAGTCGGGCATTCATCTCTATGTCATGAATCACTACAGGACAAGATCTACAAATCCGACTAACAGGTACAACTCCTCCGCCGGTGAGAATTCTAACACAACTAGGTAAAGGTGTAGTGGCAATATTATGTTTGGCAATAAAATTAGAAGATATGAACGAGTGGGTGACTCCCGTATCAAATAATGTCACAGCAGGAGAGGTAAAAGCGAGGGTAATACATGCTATAACATCAATCTCCTGATCCATGTGTCACGTCCAGTCCTAATACTGAGGGACTAGAGATGTGGCAATGGCCAACAGCATACACCGATGGACAAACCCAATTTAATGGACCCATCAGGGTGTACTTAAGCTGTAAAACAACAATAAGGGGCTATGGTACTAATCTCATCCACAGAAATAAATACAATCAATATTAGAATAATCAAGATGAAATAATAATCAACAAGTCTCGATATAAGTTTCGGGGAACAACCTGATAATGAGTTTGATACAGCAGTTCAATAGACAGGAATTAAAAGTCTATCAATAGAAATAACTGAGTATAATAACCAGATACTCAGGAGAAATTCTCGACGATCACCTCGTCCTCTGGTACTGCTCCAGCGCCTGCTCCGGTCCCGTATACCTCGGGGTAGATCTCCTCTACTAAACCTGGGGACATAATCCGGATTCCAGGTCCTTAGGGGACATAGCAAGGTACAAGAATAACTCAAGCCAAATAAGTACAATATAATAATAAATGAATCAATAGGGTAAAATATATGACCAGCTAAGTGATATGCAAAATAAGAATATCACTAGAACTCAGGCTGAGACTACTACAAGCTCTGTGTCGGGGAGCCGGTAGCAGTGATATCATATATGAGCCTAGCTCGGCGTGGCTATGGCACCATAATAATATAATCAACCTGTAGCATGTGTGTCTCTCCCCACCCAATGTAATCACACGTCTCATGTCCACGACGTCTCATGTCCATGTCACGCAAGGTCATATCGAATGCAACAAGTCATATGATAGCTATAGATATATATAAAGTCTATGTCATAAATCCTGTAGCCTATACAGAATCACCATGAATGACTTAGGAAGATTCTGTCTCATGAATAGTATCTGGTGTCCTGTGGTATGACGTACTTAATAATGCAAGCACGAAAATGTATAGAGTCGCGATATCAATCTCTAGGTGACGTTACACAACTCCGCGTACGGCGTTGATATCCGAATATTATTCGGACGCTAAGCAATGTCACACGGTCCTAGGTTCAACATATATATCACAAAAATAGATCAAGAGAATAATATGAAACAATTTACTGCAAGTATGGCAAGGTACAGTTGCTTGGGGTTTGGTTTCCAACTACTGCTCCGATATCCGAGGGATCTTCAAGTACTCTTTCGGTTAATGAAATAAACATTATCATCATGTTCAGAAGATATGAAATAGCTAGAATTTCCTGTCCATAAGTCCAATTTGGACACAGGGACAAGATTGACAGTTTCTAGTCAAAGTGGGGTCCACATGTGGCCCTCTTCGCACCAAGAAACATGCCAGAGACAAGATTCTCCAAATTTGTTAAATTTAGTGTCTACAAGTCCAGAATGACGATACGAACCCAACGGAATGTCCAAAACTGGATTTCGATGAGCCGATCACAAAATCACCCGTCAAGTGGAGCCGTGGGCCCCACGATACGGGATTTTGTCAACGTTCTCAGAATCGAACCAAACTTGGGTCACAGGACCAGCGTATCGATACGAGTCCAATGGCGTAAGTTTCATTTCGAAACGATGAGCACACACGAAGTTACAACAAGTTTCAGAACAGGTCCGATACGGGGCATTGTCGACGATACGCGTCAATTTCGGTGTGCACGCACATCCAAATCAACTTCCGTAAAATTTTACACGTCCGTATTGATGGTGCGCACCTTTCAGTGTAATTCGCACACGACTAAGTCACCTCGTTTAGCGGGGCGCACCCAGTTCCAGGAAATTTTGGGTTTTAAATACCAAGTTTTTGGTTATTTTTATCCGCAAAATAATTACAATCTACAGCTCAATAAAATAAACTAAAATAGGGTTCTAAAACTAGGTTACACGGTCTAAATTACTGCTCAAGTAAATTTTGAAAACATTAACCAGGTAGTCGTAAAACAGCCGTGAACTGGGAAGTTCGGGACAAATTCTGAATTTTCAGAAATTGGAAAGTTTTTTCCTGATTTTGCGTCGCAGTTTGCGACTGACACAGGACGCAATACCCCGAACGAATTGTACGAGGTTCGAGAGGGTTACACAGAGAATGCGTCACAACAGACGGTTTGGAAAACGAGGTGGTGAGGAGAGAGAAAAACTCACCGGGACGATGGTTCAGTAATGACTGAAATACACGTACACGTGACGTCGCGGCGGTGCTCGGCCGGTCGGCGGCGGCGCTATGTGCTGCTGGGGTCGTTGCTGTCGGTGATGGAGCTTTGACTGCTGGGGTCGTTGCTGGCGGTGGCGGAGGGTTGTCGCCGGAGTGGCCGAAGCGACGGAGGCTGTGGCCGGGGAGCTCGGGTGGAGGTGGCAGCGGGGAGATGGTGGTGATGGCGGTGGCGGTGGTGTGGGGTTTAAATAAGGCACGGCGGGGAGGAGAAGGGCCGGCCGTTGGCGGGGAGAGGAGGAGCTGGTGGCGGCGGGTCGGGAAGTCGGAGCGGCAAGCGGCGGCGGGAACGAAACCGCCGGAGGGGAACGGTCGAGGGATTTGGATAGTTACTGTAGCAATTATTAGGGTTAATGGGTTCGGGTACGGGTTGCGGGTTGGGTTGGTCCGGTTCAGTTGGGTTGGTTTATTATTAAACTGGTTCGGTTCAACTGGGTTTAATTCGGTTGGTTTTGGTTTATTTAAAATCATTATTTTTATGTCTATTAAAAATAGTTCTAGGGTCCAATAAATTCCAGAAAAATTATCCTATGTCTAATTCTTTATTTTATACTCAAAAATATTATTTTCATAATATTTTAATATTTAATAAAATCACAAAATTTATTTAATACCAAAAAATATTTATTTTAATTAGTTAAAAAATTACAAAAAATTCCAGAAAATTTATTTTTAATTTCTGAAAAAAATTCGGGTGTTTTCACCATGTCATCCACTTCTAGTGCAAAAGCTTGTTCATTCCTTTGTGGTAGTCCATGTCCGGCCCTCGTGAACTGATCCTCCTGAGTAGGTAGCGGTGGTCCTCGCTGAAATCCTTCTGCTGCTGGGGGTCGAGGTGCTCCTGGTCTAGTCATCTGTTGAACTGGCTTCAATGCTGGAAGTGCTAGCCTCTGTATTGGTGGTGGAAGCGTCAATGCATGCAAAATTGGACAGTCGCTCGCCATATGATGTCCGAAACCACACCTCATACATTGTCCCAAGCGAGTCCGACAGTCTCTCGAAATATGTCCGCGTTTCCCACAATAACTGCAGTGGGGCTTCTTCGAATTCTGGTACAGTCATGCTCTGTGCTGATGCTGCTGTTAATGTGCCAAGGGACGTCTGATAGGCCCTCCTTGCTGTGTCCTTGTTGTGTCTTTGCTGGTCCCTGTTGTGTCTTCAGTTGACCTCCTTTTCCTTTGCTGATGGTCTCTTGTAACCTAGCTTCTGCCAATAATTCGACATAAGAGATCCGGGACTGTAAGCTGGTGTAGTATTGGAGCTCCTGAGTTAGCCTGCGGTGAAATCTCTTAACCTTGTCCAAGTCATTCGGTATCAGGGCAGCGCCATATTTACTGAGGAGACTAAACTCTTCATCATACTCGTCAATAGTCTTGTTTCCCTGCTCCAGTGGAGGAACTGATCATACAACGCATCCCTTACAGTTTTCGGAAAGTTCTTTCTCTCAAAGCACTCCAAGAATGTTCCTAAGTCTGACGCGTACCCAACTGGCGCTCCATTGATTCCCACCAGTGATGAGCGTTACCATCTAGCTGGGTCCTTACGCTTGTCATCCATAGATCTACAGGCAACTGTGATGCTTCTAACAACTTCTAAGTGTGGGTAATCCAGTTGGTGGTCTCCTCTGGGATCTTAGTGCCTTTATAGGGTTTTGGACCCATCTGTACAAAGTCCTTGACTGAACCAACTCGAGCTCGCGGAACTGGAACCAGTGCCTGGGCTGGTACAGGTGCCTGTGTAGCCATTCTCTCAAGTGCTGCCAAAAATTCTTGCCTCTGTTATGCCGCTTGCTGCCTCTGCTCTACAGCTAGTGCGGTCGTCTGTTGTCTCTGTTCCTACATCATTATTTGGAAGAATTAGAACAGCTGTGTCTGGTCATCCTGTGGTGTCGATGAAGCTGGAAAAGTCCCATTAGGCGAAGCGAAAAGATCAGATGGAACTGGATTGTGAGTCTGTCCATCCGGCCCCAGAAGCCTAGGAGTCGTTGAGGCCTCTCCTCGAGTTTGGTCGTTGACTCCTGCAGGTGTGTCACCTCCGGTGGCAGTACATCCACTACGCAAATCCATCTCTCTACAAGAGGTGGACGAAACGATTAGAAGGAGTACAGGAATCAAACATGATACAAGCATTTAAATAGGAAAGTTGAAAGGGATTATGAGTTTTAGTCAAGTGTGGATGAGATCCTATACTCTATTCCTATACGCAGGCTTGTTCGGTACAGTAACGTAACCGAGACAATATATTCACTGACCTGCATGGGTCACCACAAAAATATGTCACGCCCTAGTCCCAGAATACGTAGGACTAGGAATACGCAACATGCCAGTCGTATGTATACGAAACTCCAATGTATTGGAAGATCGTAACACACACGTACGCTGTACATGAATATCAAATCCACAAGTGGTAATATACTGTCAACACAAATCACACGCAATCTATATCTCATCCATAGCATAAATAATGAAATAGGAATAAATACTGGATCTCAATATATGAAGTATCAAGAATGATAGTCGGGTGGAAACAAATCCACTGCCATTCGACTATACTAAAACTAAATGAGATAAGAGATCAAACTCTAATATAAGATAAATGTCAATAAAAGAAATAGCAACTAGAATATCCATCAACTGTGAAGAATCAAAGGTACTCTGAAGGTAAGACCTTCTCAGTCTTGTATGAAGCGTCAGGTCCGCGTCCGTACTCCTGTGGATAATCCTGCCCGTCTATACCTGAAAAGGGACCAGGTCCTCAGAGGGACGTAACAAGATATATAGAAGCATGCCAATAAAGTACTGAAAATAATCATCCAAGGGTCGCCAACCATCTATGTGAATGCACGTTGAGAACAACTTTCCAACAAATGGGCTATCTGGCCAAAATGGGATTGGCATGATTCTCTCAGAGAATCAGGGGCCTACAAAGCATGACGTCTTTTGAACCTCAGAGGCCGCCTGATAATAATAATATATAGTGGTCATCATGACCGCGCATCTCCGGCGGAGCGTACGAGTTACACAAGAAAAGTGCAAAGGATCCCAAACGCCTTACTTGTTGTTCTCTCCACCCCATGCTCTAAGCATGTCACATCCATGACACGATGATAGCTCTAATAACTGCCAAGGCTTCTAATATTGCAATTTGTATCAGCAGTTATACCTATCCGTCGTAAGTCCAATACGTACTAGTGGCCAACCGAATACGCAAGTCTGTATCCTACATGAGACTCACACTCGTGTAATAACAGTGTCATGGCCAATGAAACATAAAAATGCCTCATGATAATGGGGTGGTCTCATAAACTAGGTCAACATGCATATACATAATAAAAACAGAATACGACGTCACCATCGTTGCACCCAAGTTATTCTTGGACGCGCAGTTTATATAGCAGTTAAAATATATGAACTAAATAACAGAAATAAAATGCATGCACCATATAGAAAATAAATCACAGTACAATAGCAAGGTATACTTGTCTGACAAGCAATCTGAGTAGTGTAAGCGCCCAGACGTCAAGTACACAGGATCAGAAACTATGGACTCCGAATAAACGTCTCTGGATGCTGAAATAAACATCACCAACGTTCCCGGAATCAGCGAGATAGCTAAAAAAACACTACCCTTTCGTCCAATTTGGACACAGGGACAAAACGATAATTTCGGGTCAAAGTAGGGTCCACATGTGGCCCACTTTGCACCGAAAAGCGTGCTAGGGGTAAAGGTCTCTAAATAGGACAAATTATAGATCAAACAGTTTCTAAACGTCAATACAAACTCAACGGTACATCCAATTTTAGATTCCGCTGAGCCGAACACAAATTTGCCCTTAAAGTCAACCGTGGGGCCCACAAATAAGCGACTTGGTCAACTGTCTCGGAATTGCGTGAAACTTGGGTCACAGGACCACCGTGATACGACGAATCCAATGGCATAAGTTTTATCGTATTCCGACGAGCATACACAAAATGGTATGGTATTTTGCAAAAGTCGCGATATGGGGACATTTTACGGATACGAGTTGATTCTGACGCGTACACACGTCCAAATCAGTTTTCGCGAAAGCTCACACGTCATGACATACCATACGCGTCTTTCGGTACAATTGGTACTCGACGAGGCGGTCCCGTTTGGTGGGGCGTTCTCCGTATCGCAAATTCTAAAGTTTTTAAAACTACTTTTTCATAATTTTTAACCCAATTTATCTCTGCATTTAACACAAAATAAATTAATCTAATTAACAGGGGATGATCTCGATTATATGGACTTCACATAGAAAAAAGTAGATTTAAATATGGAGGTCTATGGTGGGAGATAACAGCCTCTAAACATAGGTGGTCGAAAGTTTACTGCAATTTTTAAAAGATGTAGTTTTTCTTCAACTTGGCCTCAATTTCTACTTGGTGTTTAACGATGTTTGATGGAAACTAATTAACAAGGTTGAGAGGGGGATAGGTTGTGATCATACCGGTGAATACGGGTTCAAAAATGATCGAAAGATGGGACGAAAAACTGCGCTTGAAGTAGGGCACGTCGCTGCTCGAATCTATCGTGAAATGCTGCGCGGTTGTGCGGACGCGGACGGCTGCGCTGGGTTCCGGACGGTGCTCCGGTGGCTGCGCGGTGGGTTGCGGGGGTCGGAGGTCGGCGTCGAATTAAAGGGGGATAGGTTTAGGGTTAGGGTTTGCAATATATATATATATATATATATATATATATATATATATATATATATAGGCGGAGAGTTAGGAATAAGGTCGGGGTCGCTCGCGGCTTGGGGGTTACTGTGTGGTTGGGGTGTGAAATGTTGCTGTGTTAGCAATCGGGTTAGGATTTTAGAAGTTAGTCTTAGACTTAGGGTTTTAGTAAAAAGGGAATTGTTTATTTGTTTTTTTTTTCTTCTTTTCTTTTTCTTTTCTTTTATATTCTATTATTACTATTTATTTATATATATGTATTTATGGTATAAAAATTTTAGAAAATTTTATTAGTACATTCTAAAAATTCTATCATCCTTCTACAAGACTTTCTAAATAAAATAAAATATAATAATAGTTTTGTTCTATAAATTCTAGATGAGTAGGTAATTAATTAAATTAAATTTTATTTTCTAATTAACTAAGAAATAATGCAATTAAATTCAATGATTAATTAAATAATTAATATTTTTATAATTAGGGGTTTTTACAAGCAACTACCCAGCAACGAAAAATTTCGTCGCTAAAACATCTTATACACTCAAATGTGCCAAACATGTATCAGAATCCGTTGCTAAAATCCTTCGTTAATCCGTCACTTTAGCGACGAACTCTGTGAGCCCTGAATATGCAAAACCTTCAAAAAAAATTGGCAAATTTTGACTCACATAATCCGTCGCTAATCCGTCAGTAAGTAGTCAGAAAGTTTAGTGACGTAACTTGTACATCACTGATCCGTCGCTGGTTTTATATCGCTCAATTCGTCGATATAGCAACGGATTACCGACGGTATAGCGACAAAAATTTTGTAGCGACGTTCGTTATTCTGACGGAACATTTTCGTAGCTAATCCGTCGCTAAATTCAAATATCGACGGAAAAATGTATTTTAGCGACGAAATTAGCGACAGAAAAATGTATTTTAGCGACGAAATTAGCGAATGAAAAGTGTATTTTAGCGACGGATAATTTCGTCGCTAAAACAATGTATTTTTGTAGTGTTACTAATTAAATTTAAAATTGTAGGGGGGGGGGGGGTGTTGGAGGGTAAATACAAATAACTCTAATTGAAAGTTGATATGACAATTGATGTTTGTGAATATTTTCGAGGTTACAAATTTGGATGTTGATAATTTCGATAGACCTGAATTGATAGAATCATTTACTATCAAAATAATATTTTCTTAATCAAGAAGTTAAGATTGGAGGCCGAAAAAATTAAAAAGAGTAGTATAATCCATGAATACCAAGGGATACAAATAAGAATCCAAAATTTTGAAGAGTATTATAAATTGGAAGTAATAACAAGTCATATGATCATGTGTATCAGGGATTAAGCCATTAGATAATGATTATCTACTAACAAGGTAGTTCGAATTTTGAATGATTATGTCGATGATTTTATAAAATAAATGACAAGGGACTGTGGACCTGCGACATAGGAAATCCAAGATGAATTTTTTCCAACTCATTGAATACAGATCAAACTTGATAAAGTTCTTAAATTGGAGAGGATAGATGTAGAAGAATCATGCTCTTAAATTAGAGAGAATAGATGTAAAAGAATTTGAATGGTGGGGTTAACTTTTCAAGACGAAGAATTCTTTTGTAAACAAGATTGTGAATTTTCAACTTTTATAGTTTCGTAGAGTTCGAGTTGGTCGTTTTGATAGTGTTTTTTTTTTTTTAAGGTTTTCGTTGAACATTTGATGATAAGGGGGCATTGTGGTCCACAATGACATTTTTATTTTGATATCAACCTCAAATCCTCTTATTTCTTCCCTAAAATCTGCCATATCTAATTGTAGCCAGTCATACCATTCCTACAAATCTTTCCTGTTCACATATATATCTACCCTTGATATTTGCTTGTCCATATATGACATTTGGCTTAATTCTTACTATATCGTGGCCTCCGGATCGCCTTGTGCTCTAAATCTTGACCCTTAATTTGGTGGTCCATGGCCGTCCGCATTGGACTAATGCAAAGGCCGATAGGGGAAGTCTCTATCTTAATTAGCTAGGAGAAGTCATTAGCATCAAACTTTTATTAATAACTTTGCCATAGCTTTCAATAGTGACGTCAATTAATAGACAGAGAGCCAATCAATCAATCCCTCTTGCCTATATAATTCACTAGACTCTTTCTATTATTAACATTGTGACGTGGACAGTGACATGTAGATGAGCAAATTAATAGAACTGGTTGACCCGGCCTTCATCCCAAATTTTGACATAGTTTCTGAGCACTTCTTGTATGGGTTCTTGAGCACTCATGAGTCGATCCAAGAGCTGGACCAGAAATTCGAATTTGGATGAACTGAATGGATCAGGAAGGACTAAGTGTCAAAAGACACAAAAAAACCAACTTTTTTTTTAATATAGATTCGCCCTTGAGTCGATCAATCTGGTTCACCTAGCTTTGGCCCAAACTACTGGTACGAAAACTAAAGAGTGGATTTCTGGCTCACAGAACAAATTGATTGGTGGATAAAAAAATAGAATTATGAATCAAAATAGATGATATATATATATACCGCCACAAAGTTGGCAGCGACGAGGACCTTTTCAATCGCAAAACCATTGGAAAAGAAAAATAATCATATTCTCATGACAAAAGGATAGAAAATGTAAGGAAGTCCAAAACTTGTATATTGTACCTCACCTTTTCTCATGTACATTTTGGTTACATGCCCCTCTCATTTTCATAGGTGACAACATTCAGTCCAATATACTAATCTCATCTTGATGACTTTGGTTCTCTAATATTTTTTATTTTTATTTTTGTCTTTTTTAGATGAGGCTTCTTCAACTTTGGTCCAAACTAACCCAAGTCTCTCCTCTCTACTCTCCTCTCCTCTCAGTGTTACACTTGTGTCTTCCTTGGTGGTAGTCTTTAGTCCTTTAATATTGATTTTTTTTTTTTATCTTTTCTACTTAATTAGGAATTAAGTTTTCAAGAGATGATTCGAACCGTACAAATTCACACGGAAGCCTCCATCGTAACTAACATGCCGCGTCATATGGACATTTAATATTGGAATTTAGTTCCACAATTCCTAAAACAAACTTTCAATCAATCTAGAAATATTTTGTTAATTTTTTTTTTCATGTGAATCAGACATATACCTAGTCATCCCTACTCTACTCCGGTCCATCCAAATTTGAATTTGTGGTTCTGCACTTCACAACAACAAGCTAAAGTACTTGCACTTGAAGTAAATAAAAACTAACTATTTCTAATTTTACCTTTTGTTTTGTGTGATTGATTGGAACAGCAACCAAAAAAAGTAGCCAAAGAGAGAGTGGTCACAATTAAATCATCACTTCAATCTTCCTATCAATTTTCTTCATCTACTGAAATTTGGATTAAAAAAAATAACAATCCAAAGAATTCCCTAAGAAATCGTATGTATCAACACCATGATGATGATGCCAAGTATCCCTACTAGTACCACCGCACCACTTGAATTAGCCGAAGAAGTATCGGACTCCGGCAGGGCGCTCATCTTGAAGTTTGGGTTGGACCCGTAGAGCGCCTGCACCCCCTCGACGTCGTCCACCCTGAGGTCGGCCTTCCTCGTCCTCGGGCTCAGGCTGGGGTACATCACAGCCTCCCTCACCGACGAGTGCCCCAGCCCGAGCACGTGCCCGATCTCGTGCGTCACGACGGACTCCAGGTCCACCGCGACCTCCGAGCCCTCGCGGCCGAAGTCGACCGACCACCGCTCCGCCGCGTCCAGGTGCAGCCTCCCGCTCTCGGGCGAGAACGCGTGCGCCAGCACCCCGAGCACCCCGTCGAAGGGCTCCCCGTCCCCGTGGTCCCCCGAGTAGAACCCCAGCTTCACGTCGGCCTCCTCGTAGCCCTCCGCGTGCGAGAACCGCAGCGGGGCCACCTGGGCCCAGCGGCCGAAGGCGCGGTGCACCGCTGCCTCCACGTCCTTCGGACTAATATAGTCCAGGGTCGCCGTGGGCGAGATGGCGTAGGTGAGCGTGATCGGGCTCGGCCTGGCCCACCTCGGCCGTCCCGAGAAGTAGGCGTACCTGCTGACAGCCCCCACCGGGTCGGCCGCCCCGCACCGGGGCGAGGATAGTTGGGAGAGGGTCTGGGGGTCGAGGCGGCCGGTGATGTTCAGGCCGAGGTTGGACTGGTAGAGGGATATGGCGGTCTTGAACTCTTCGTCGAAGGCGTCGGTGAAGCCGGAGGAGGCCGTGCGGTTCGATAGGTAGCCGAAGCGGTGGAGGTAGCGCTTGAGCTCGGACAGGCCGCTTAGGTTGCTGCCGGTCTCCGTGTCGGCTAAGTCGGATCGCCCCCCGATGGAGACGGTGAGCAGTAGCTTTTCGTTTGGGTATGGTATAGAGAAGGCTAAGAGAGGGAAGTGGAGGAGGAGAAGGACGAGAGAAGGCATGGGGGCGAAAGAGAAAATAAATAAATATGGGGGAGGGGCGCCAAGTTCGAGAGATTTTATAGTTATTCTCGTTAGGGCTTGGAACAGTTGGAATGGATGCACATATACATATATGAGGCGCATTGTTTATTGGGGGAGTTCCCTAGCTGCTGTTATATGTTTTGTTTTGTCCGGAAATTAAATGTGTAAGGGTGTTCCTTCTAATCATCTCTCCCCATGGTCCAAATGATTTGTTGGCTGGTTGGTGACCAACCGGATGGCTCTCTCTCCTTTCCCCTTTGCTTCATCTTGGTTTTTACTTGTTTCGCAATTCAGCAGGCAAGACTCACTTACGTGCTATGCTGTATCCAAATGGATACAACACGAGTTATTAAGGCAGGGGTGAGCATTATTCAATTTTGGACTGAAAATCGAACCGAATAAAAGATTCGGTTCAGTTTTGATTTTCAAAATACCAACTTTTTTTATTCGGTTTCGATTTCAATTTCTGTTTTTGGTGTCGATTTTGGTCCAAAACTGAAAACTGAATAAAGTTTTAATATATATATATATATATATATATATATATATATATATATGTTGGTTTTGCTTTGCCTTCAAAAGCTCAAGCTTACTCTTTTTATTTAGTCCCACATCGGATGGGCCAACCCCTTCTTGTGTACATATATTAGTTTCTCTTCTTTGCTCTCTTAAAGTTGTTGTGTGGGGAACCCCTTGGGCCACACGTGCGCGCCGCCGCTGCCGTCCGGCTCGGTTCGGCGCGCGTAACGGGTGCGGGTATGCGCCCACATCTGCGGGCGCCGAATGCCGATTCGATTTTCTCTTCGGGTTCGGGCTAGGACCCTAAAATTCTTTTTGCTCCTTTTCATTTTCATTTAATTTTCTGAACGTTGGAAAATTAATTTCTTCCGTTACAAATTGTTTTGAACCGTTATAATTTTTTGTGTCCAGGTTCATTCTTTATTTTTCCTGTGTAACGGCTGAATTAATAAGAAAATTAATTCAGACCGTTACATATTAGTATTATATATTTGTCTTTTTTTTTGTAAAACATCAAAAAATCTCTCTCCGGAAAATTGCTGCCAACAGATTTTTTACTCCATTCTTCGTCGTCGTTTCACTCATCTCCAAGCTCTGGGCAGAGCTAAGTCCTGATCATTCTCTCCAAGTCGTGTGCGGCGACGAGATACCGGTAGTGCGAGATTTTTACCACTAGGAGCTTCGGGAACGTCTGCACACAGATCCCGAATCAACTCTTAGGACAGTGCTTCGTTCACGACTTCCCCAGAGGCCGGTAACATCAGTCTATTTTATTTTTCTTCACAAAGTTTTCAATAAGAAAACGATAATTATTCTAACAATCTAAGAGTTGATTCTTGTTAGAATTAATTTTTCTAACTATTGGTTACTGTTTGTTAAATAGTTACTGTTAGAATTGATTTATTTGTTAGAATTGATTTTTCTAACTATTTCTTACTGTTTGTTTAAGTTGATTTATTCTAGAAAAATCAATTTAACAGTTAGAATTGATTTATTGTTTGTTAAAATTGATTTAATAGTTACTGTTAGAGTTGAACTTTGTTACAATTGATTTACTGTTTGTTAGAAAAATATTAAGTTGATTCATTTCCCCAGAGACCTAAATATTAAGTTGATTTATTCTGATTAAAGTGTTTACTATTGCTTAATATTTCAATATACAATTTTCTTAAATTTGCTTAAAGTATCTTAACAAATTTTCTTACTATACAGTCATTATTAAAATTGCTAAAATTTGCTTCAAGTGTCTTACTATACTGTCAATATTCAAATTGCTTAAATTTGCTTAAAGTGTCTTAAAAATTTGCAAACTTCTGATTAAAAAGAATTTTCTAAAATATTGTTAATATACAATTGCTAGAAAACTTCTAGAAATTTTAATTTGCTTAATATTTACCATAGCAAATTTTTGATTATTTGTTTACTTATCAAGTTGCTTACTATACTGTCAAATTGCAAATTTGCTTAAAGTGTTTTAAAAATTGTTAGCATATTTGATAATTTTGTCAATTGCAATTTTTGATCACAAAATTTCTTTCAATTGTAACATACAATTTGCTTCATTTTTAATCACTTAGTTTTTTGAAAGCAATCTAGAATCAAAAAGAAAATAGTTTAGTAAAAAGGAAATTGCAAATAAAATCTTCAAATCTAAAGTTTCAAAGTAGAGACAAACTCAGGCACAAGCCGAAAGGGTCCTTCTGTCAACCGGGTGTAAATAGCCCCATCACAAATGATTCTGATGATACTGAGTCTGACATAGGAGTGTCCACCTCCTCGAAACCAAAAACCCCTAAAGAGATAGACTTTCACTGCTTTCATAGAATTCTGAGCGCATTATTTGAATCCTTGTATGATATATTTTTTGAATACAAGAGCGCTAAAGAACTTTGGAAAGCCTTGGAAGATGAATACGGCTGTGATGATGCCGGAATAGAAAGGTTTAATTCTTCAACCTTTAATAGGTATTTTATGGTAGATAACAAGCCAATGAATAACCAACTCCATGAATTTCAAGAATACCTTAGGCATGTTCAAGCCAAAGGGACATCTTTCTCAAATGAGCATAAAATAGCATGCCTAATAGACAAGCTATCTCCCTCTTGGTCTGATATTTCTAAGGAACTTATCCATACACAAGGAGATCTTACCTACAATCAAGTCCTAAAGAAAATTAGAACCGAAGAACAAATTAGATTGAGGTCTAAGCCTAAGACTGAATCTAAAACTAAGGTAAACCTTGTAGAAGGCCAAGGAAAACCCAAGTCTAATTTTTCTTATAAATCCAAAAAGAATTTCTTCAAGAAGAAGATAAACTTTCAGCCTAACCACCAAAACCATCACCACCAAAACCATCATCACCAAAACCAAAAACCTAGAAACTTCAGTCAGACTCAGGATCAGAAGAGATTTTGTTTTGTGTGTGGTAAAATAAACCATATGGCCACCAACTGCTACCATAGGAAGAAGGAAGTTGTCCAGACCTCCTACAAAGGAAAGGGCTCAGTTAGACCAGAAGCGAACATGCTTCACAAAGGTTCTTCAAGTTCCTTTAGGTCTGTAAGCTTTCAACCCCTTATTAACCTCTCTTACCATTCTGATGATTGATGGTTGGATTCTGTAGCTAATGTTCACGTTTTGTTTGATCGCTCCTATTTTTTAAACTATCAGGAATCAAGTGGAGGAGGTGTGACCCTAGGAGATGGCTCAACGGCACAAATTATTGGAAGAGGAAAAGTTAACCTGAAGATGACATCAGGAAAAATCTTAACTCTTCATGATGTTCTTCATGTGCCGTCTGTCGGGAGAAACCTAGTTAGTGGATCCCTTCTTGTAGCCTCAGGATACAAAATTGTAATGGAGGCAAATAAAGTAGTTTTTTCTAAGCATGACTCCTTTATAGGAAAAGGCTTTGTAAAAGACGGTCTTTTCTTTTTAAGCACAATGAATAAAATTTCTGATTGTTCTCTCATTGTCTCTAATATAGAATCTTCAAATGTTTGGCATGGCAGACTAGGTCATGTGAATCTAGGTTCCATTTAAAGAATGATGACTTTAGATCTTATTCCCAAGACTCCAATAGATGACAAACACAAATATGAAATCTGTGTTCAAGCCAAACACACTAGATTACCATTCAAATCTGTAGAAAGAAATTCTGACCTTCTAGAACTTATCTATAGTGATGTATGTGACTCAAATAGGATTTTGACCAGAGGCGGTAGAAAATACTTTGTTACATTTATAGATGATTATTCAAAGTATTGTCATATCTACCTTCTCAAAACCAAAGATGAAGTTCTAGATAAATTTAAGGTCTACAAATCTGAAACTGAGAATCAATTAGAAAGGAAGATTAAGATCCTTAGATCTGATCGTGGTGGAGAATATACCTCAAAAAAAATGATTCTGTGAAGAACATGAAATAATTCATGAGGTAACTGCTCCATATTTACCTCAGTCTAACGGAGTTGCTGAATGCAAGAACCGTACTCTGTTAGATATGGTGAATGCCATATGCGTCTCAGCTCTGGTGCTCCTGATAACTTGTGGGGAGAAGCCCTTTTAACTGCCTGTTACATTCTTAATAGGATTCCTAGTAAGACAAAAGATAAGACTCCCTATGAGCTGTGGAAAGGTAGAGCGCCTAGGATTAATTACCTTAGAGTTTGGGGATGCCTTGCTAAAGTCGGAATTCCCGAACCTAAAAAGAGGAAGATTGGTCCCAAGACTGTAGACTCTATTTTTATAGGATATGCCTTAGACAGCTATGCCAATAGATTTCTAGTGACTCACTCAGAAGTAAATGAAATCTCTAACAATACCATTATAGAAGCAAGAGATGCAGTTTACTTTGAAAACATATTTTCTTTTAAGGATAGAAGTTCAATCTCTTCCTCCATACCCTCTACTAGTTCTCAAGTCCAAATACCAAGCACACAATCTGAACAAGACTTAGAACCTAGACGGAGTAAAATGAATATGATTGAAAAAAATTAGGAGAAGGATTCTTCACCTTTTTGATAGAGGGTGATCCCTCAACTTATGAAGAAGCAATGTCGTCTCCTGATGCTCCCTTCTGGAAAGAAGCCATTAACAGTGAATACAACTCCATCATGGAGAATAACACTTGGTTTCTAATAGATCTACCTTTAGGCAATAAACCAATAGGTTGTAAGTGGATTTCCAAGAAGAAACTCAGAGCCGATGGTACTATAGAGAAATACAAAGCTAGATTAGTTGCTAAGGATTTTACCCAGAAGAAAGGGTTATATTATTTTGATACCTACTCTCCTGTAGCTAGGATCACATCCATTAGAACTCTTTTGGCCTTAGCATCTATTCATGATATGCTAATCCATCAAATGGATATAAAGACAACATTTTTGAATGGAGATCTAGAGGAAGAACTTTATATGGACCAACCTGAAGGTTTCATTACTAAAGGTCAAGAAAAGAAAGTCTGCAGACTAGTAAAATCCCTCTATGGCTTGAAACAAGCTCCCAAACAATGGCACAATAAATTTGACAAATTAATTTGTGAATATGGTTTCTTGTCAAATGAGTATGACAAATGCATATACTCTAAAGGTACATATAAAAGTTGTGTCATTTTATGCTTGTATGTAGATGACATCCTTATCCTAGGTTCATCACTGGAATTGATAAATATTACAAAGAACTATTTATCTAGCCAGTTTGATATGAAAGACCTAGGAGAAGCCAACTTAATTTTAGGAATGCAAGTGACCAAAGGTAAAGAGGGTTATACTCTATCTTTAGCACATTCAATTGAAAAAATGCTAAAAAGGTTTGAGTTATTTGATAAGAAACCTGTCCTTACTCCTTATGACAGCAGTATTGTACTGAAAAAGAATGAAGGATCACCTTTGGAATAACATAAATATTGACAGATGATAGGCTCCCTTATGTATATAACAAACAGGACAAGACCTGATATTGTATTTGCTATTGGGAGACTAAGTAGATATACCAGTAATCCAAATCAGTCACATTGGACTGCCTTGGATAGGGTATTTAAATATCTCAAGGGTACCCTAGATTACAAACTTCATTTTACTAGGCACCCTGATATCATAGAAAGTTATTCAGATGCAAACTGGGTAACTGACTCACATGATATAAAATCTACTATTGGATATGTATTTACTCTAGAAGGAGCTGCAATCTCCTGGGGCTCCTGTAAGCAAACTATCATAGCTAGGAGTACAATGGACTCTGAAATGATAACTTTAGATACAACTTGCACAGAAGCTAAATGGCTTAAAAATCTTATTATGCATATACCTGTTTCTCTTAGTCCTGTTCCTACAATTTCTATAAATTATGATAATAAATCTGTTATTGAACTACTAAAGCATGATTCTGTGAATGCTAAGATGAACAGGCACCTGCAGCTGCGCTTCAAGTCAATAAAAAGCCTACTAGGCAAATATGTGGTTCTTGACTATATAAAGTCAGAAAAGAACCTTGCAGATCACTTGACGAAGGGTCTGTCTAGGACTTTGATCCTAGAATCATCGAGGGGGATGGGGTTAAGCCCATAAGTTAGTCACCAGCAGTGGCAACCCAACCGAGTCTGACTGGAGATCCCAAGAAGCCGGTTCAATGGGTAAAAACAAGCTGAACTTAGGTGACTTTATGGAACACTGACTCGAGATTAAAGTCTCATTAAAATAAAGCCCAAGCGGCTGTACATGTGTACAATGACTCCCCATCCCTATGGTGACAGTGTTCCTGTGTGATATGGTTAGGATGAGGTTAAACTCTTAATAGGTCCAAGCTGTAATGCTGGGTTGATTCATATCACCAACCATTAAGAACTTACCTATATGAGAGGTCGTGAAGGCCGCGACTATGGGACAGGGCGATCCCAGACAACTCTCATGAATGTGGAAAGTGCGCATGGCCATTTAAAAGTGCACCCGATAGACCAAGGACCTCTAGCGTACTATGTGTGCTATTTTTCTAAATCTGGTTCAAGAAGTCTGATTCAAGGCATAGTCCATCAAGCACTTCTTCAGATTAAGGCAATAGTCACTACGTGAGATTCAAGGCTGTAGTCCATCTCATTTATGCATAGTATTTTACTGCCCAGATGCTCTCTCTCTCTCTCTATTTACTTCACTCTTATCTCTGTTTCGGAACTTGACCTTTTGGGGGGGGGATTGTTGGTTTTGCTTTGCCTTCAAAAGCTCAAGCTTCCTCTTTTTATTTAGTCCCACATCGGATGGGCCAACCCCTTCTTGTGTACATATATTAGTTTCTCTTCTTTGTTCTCTTAAAGTTGTTGTATGGGGAATCCCTTGGGCCACACGCGCGCGCCCCCGCCGCCGCCCGGCCGGGCTCGGCTCGGTTCGGTTCGGCGCGCGTAACGGGTGAGGGTACGCGCCCACATCTGCGGGCGCAGAATGTCGATTCGATTTTCTCTTCGGGTTCGGGCTGGGACCCTAAAATTCTTTTTGCTCCTCTTCATTTTCATTTAATTTTCTGAACGTTGGAAAGTTAATTTCTTCCGTTACAAATTGTTTTGAACCGTTATATTTTTTGTGTCCAGGTTCATTCTTTATTTCTCCTGTGTAACGGCTGAATTAATAAGAAAATTAATTCAGACCGTTACATATTAGTATTATATATTTGTCTGTTTTTCTTTGTAAAACATCAAAAAATCTTTCTCTCCGAAAAATTGCTGCCAACATATTTTTTACTCCATTCTTCGTCGTCGTTTCACTCATCTCCAAGCTCTGGGCAGAGCTAAGTCCTGGTCATTCTCTCCAAGTCGTGTGCGACGACGAGATACCGATAGTGCGGAGTTTTTACCACTAGGAGCTTCGGGAACGTCTGCACACATATCCCGAATCAACTCTTAGGGCAGTGCTTCATGCACGACTTCCCAAAGGCCGGTAACATCAGTCTATTTTAATTTTATTCATAAAGTTTTCAATAAAAAACAATAATTATTCTAACAATATATATATATATATATATATATATATATATATATATATATATATATATATATATATATATATTAATATTAATATTAATATTAATATTAATATTAATATTAATATTAAAAAAATTCAAACAAATCGAAAAATTGAATAAACAAAAATTGAACCGATTTAATTTGGTTCGGTTATGGACCATTTCTGTTCGGTTTTGGTTTTGCTTATTCGGTTTTCGGTCGAATTCGATTTTGCTTATTCGGTTCAATTTTGGACAGAATGAACCAAATGTTCACCCTCCTGATTGAAGATGTTTATTGGACCCGACGGCCCGAAAACCAGTTCGGGCCTAGTCCGATCAAATCCGGTTTGGGTCGGTTAGAATATGACCAACTGGTCGATTCGGCCCGGCCCACTAGAACTCCGGTTTCAAGCTGGGTTATAGTCACAGGTCCGAACTGGCCCGGTTCAAAATTATGTCCGAGCCGGATCATGCTTTCCAACCCGGTCGATCTAGCCCGGCCTGGTCAATGATCCGGTTAGGTCCGACCCATAAATTTTTTTTTTAAAATAATATGTGTAAAAAATATTGTAACATAACTAAAATTACCCCAATATAATTAACATAAATTTTCATCATAAGGGATGAAAATTCATCTAATTACGGCTGAAGGGAAAAAGTTAAAAAAATTACAAAGGAAGAGAAGACTCGCCAATTGAGTTGGCGGAAGAGGAAAAGAATGGGCCAGCCAAGTGAGGGACCACCAATTAAGTTGGCGGGTGGGGGAGGAGGGACCGCCAACTTAGTTGACAGGTGTGCAGTTTTTTAAATACTATTTAATTATATTTTAGCTTATAAGTTCCCTTATCAACCTAGGAGATGCTGGAAGATCTCTCTGCATATCAGATATATGTGTCTATCTCCATCGATCCAGATCCAGTGTAAAATCTAACATAATTTTTTATTATATATATATATATATATATATATATATATATATATATATATATATAAAAGAAAAGTGAAATTCTAAAATCTAATTTTTCAAAACAAAATTTATTATTATCCAAATGCAAAATTAGTTCTATTTAAATAACATAGATAATTATATATATTTAAATTTTATAGATCCAAAATAAAATACCCAAACAATTTTGGGAGAAACTAATAGATTACACTATTTATTTGATTTTTTGGTATTATTTAAATTTGTGGATTTAAAATTTTCAATAAATATTTTTGTTTTGGTATTATCAATGTAAATTTGTGTGATATCATAATAGATAATTGGTTATCATCCATCTACAAAATTTAATTGATTTATAACTAAATAAAATAAATAATTTTATATATATATAATTTTAAATAGATATTAAATAGATAATAGATAGTTATTTTGAATGATAACAAAATAACTATTTGTTATTTATATAATATTTATTTTAAATTGTTTATGTAAAATTATATATATATATATATATATATATATATATATATATATATATATATATATAATTTAAGTAGATAATTTTATATAACTTAGTTAATTGTTACATAAACAATATCTTTACTTTTATATATATATATATATATATATATATATATATATATATATATATATATATACTCTTACAAACATATTTTTAATGCACATTTTATATTTATAAATACATATTTTAAGTGAAATGTGTATTGGTGTTAATAAAAGTACTTATGTAGAATATATATTTATCAATGTGTTATCATGTGTTATTAGGATACATGTTAACATAATCCAATATCAAATAATATTTGTTTATAATATTCTACGTTACTCATTAAAATAATTATTGCAGTCTTAATACACTTGGAAAAATATTTCAATTACTCTAATTAGTTTTACCACGAGGGAAGACTTCCAGACCAAATGGGTCGTATAGTTGAAAATATTATCAATTAATTATTCTATTATACTATTGTATTATATCATTATAATTGTATACTATAATTAGTCATGTACGTATCTATAATTATTTTTTACTTATTTGTTAGATGTAGTTTGTATATAAGGAAAATTGTTTCCATTAATCTTGATCAAGAAGTCGAGATATATTCTGGGATCACTGATGATCACACAAGCAATTTTTGGTGTCAGAAACTCCCACGAAGGTTCTTCTTGATGGGCTGGTCCGAAAAGTTGGATTGTTTTAGCTAGCCGAAATTAAATTTGATTGTTTCTTTGTTCGATTTCAAAAGGTCACTGGTAATGACGGTGGCGTTGAGTTCGGATTCCAAATCGATGGCTCGTCAATAAGGATATATAACATTGGTTGTCATCAGTGGAAGTGTGGGCCATGTAATTGTATGTTCGGTCAAGATCATGGTGGCGGGACTGCTACAATGAAATATCATTCTTCTGGTGGGTCCCACAACAAGTTCCGGTCATCTACTTAACTTTGCAGTTACGTTGCTAACACTCTTGCCTCCCTATCCCCGTCAAGTGATCCACCAACTTCCACGGTCGACGAAATATCGGCTACAGTATTAGTTCTTCGTAAATAAGTTTTTAGCAGAATTGTAAATTGTGCCTACGTGGACAAATTGTTATTAAATTAAGGGTTATTTAGTTCTATGGACTAAGTATAATATTAGAAATTTGTGTTTCGATTGATTTTCATTTTGTCTGTAATAGGATTTTGATTTCGTCCTATTGGTTTACTTGGCGGACTATACATGAGACCCTAAAATTAACAAAAATATGTGAGAATTGTGTCATGCGTGACTTTGATTATTTAGTTTTGCATTATGGTGGTTGTATGACTTAGGTTATTTAGTTTTTATTATGACCAATCGAGAATAAAATTTGTAATGTAAAAAAAAAAGGAGAGAATAATATAGGTCTTTCATTCATATATATATATATATATATATATATATATATATATATATATATATATCAACTTGGACCTAAGCCACATGGGTCAATCACCATATATACAATTTAATCATACAATTTAATTCCAATACCCAACCTCAAGTTGGAGCATGCAAGTCACAAATGTCCAACTTGCGCAAAAGAAACTCAAATTATCATTTGTCCAAAGCTTTGGTGAAACACATCCACCAATTGATTATCCGTCGGTACATGAGATGGGCGAATATCTCCATCAAGAACATCATCGCTCATAAAGTGACAATCAACCTCAATGTGTTTTGTGTGCTCATGAAAAATTGGATTCTGCGCAAGATGTAAAGCAGATTGGCTATCACAAAACAAACCCATAGCACACGAATGTTGCACCCCCAAACTGACAAGCAACCCTTTGAGCCACTTAAGCTCACACGTGACCACCGTCATCGCACAGTATTCTGTTTCGGCCGAAGAGCAGGACACCGTCACATGTTTCTTCGTATTTTAAGAGATAGGCGAATTACCAAGAAAAATCAACCAACCGGACAAAGAGCGTCTCGTGATAGGACAACTCGCCTAATCGAAATCACACCACCCTTGGAGCCGCAAATCACTATCAGAGCAAAGGAGAATACCTTGACCAGGACAATCCTTCAGATATCTAACAACCCTAAAAGCCGCATAACAATGATCACGCCGGGGCTCATGGATAAACTTTGCGAAGATGTGAACATCGTAAGCCAAATCCGACCGAGTAAACGAAAAGTAGATCAGCCGTCCCAGGAGTCGCCGATATGCTTCCCCATCCTACAATAGTGGACTTGTAGAGCGTGCCAGTTGATGATATTGTTCCATGGAAAAGCTTGCGGATTTTGCCCCGAACAATTATGTCTCAGAGATAATGTCAAGTGTATATTTTCGTTGGCACAAAAAAAAATTCTTCGCACTTCGAGCTACCTCAACTCCAAGAATAAACTTCAAAACCCCAAGATCCTTCATATGAAAGCATGTAATCCAATAATTCTTAAAGACAGTAAAAGCAGCATAATTATTGCCAAAGAGAATCAAATTGTCGACATACACAAAAATATTCATCTGAACATCACCCTTATGAAGAGTAAACGGCAAGTAGTCAGAGTACGATTGGCAAAATTCGTACTCCCACAAAGAAGACGCCAAGTTCACAAACCAACAATGAGACGCATGTTTAAGCCCATAAAGAGATTTTCGAAGCCGACATACTTGATCATGGCGTATGGTTCAGAAACCAGGTGGTAGTTTCATATACACTTCTTCGATAAGATCTTCATGTAGGAAAGTATTGCGAACATCCATATGATGTAGTTCCTAATTTTTTGCTGCAGTTACAGCTAGAAAAGCACGAACAGTAACGGGCTTTAAGCCGCTCAACACTCCCATCAAAATTATATTTTATCTTATACACCCACCGGCTCAACATCCATCTAATGTAGTTTTCAACCGGAGAAAAAGTATCAGTGTAATCAATCCCTTCAACCTGATGATTGTGGAAAACCACAAAACGGACTTTAAGCCGCTCAACACTCCCATCAGAATTATACTTTATCTTATACACCAATCGGCTCCCCAGAGCACATTTTTCAGCCGGAAGCGTCTCCATTGTCTAGGTATCATTATCCTCCAAAGTCCGTATCTCCTTCTGCATAGATTTATGCCACCCTGCATCTTGAACCGCCTCTTTCAAGGAGGCCAGTTCTGTTTACAACTGCAAGAAAATTTATTTATCCTAGGGAAAATTGATCACAATTCAAAAAATATGCTATAGGATAAGGAGTACCTGAGGAGTGATTGAACGTGGTGGAACATTGGAAGGAATGACTGGGACTCAACTTTTGTATTGTATTTATAACAAAATTATGGAGCTTCACGAGCGAAATTTTGGCATGCATTCCATGCCCCATTATGTCACGCCCCGAGGCGTCCCCCGAGTCGTGACCGCCGTGCGGGCCTGGGGTTGCGCCCGCACAAGGCTTTAATGATTTGCATAGCAAGCACATATTCAGAGTACGCAGATAAATTGAAACACAGATTTGAAACATGGAAAAGTTCTCTTTATTGATATTGAACATCTATTACAAACTCTTGAACGAGTTAGCTAATATGCCGAACGGCTTACAAAAGAGATGACTCAAAATGAGATAGCAGTCCTGTACATTACATCCCTTTATAACTTCAAAACGATATAGACCTCCAGGCTGGAGGACGGCTTTGCCACGGAGCTGTATTTGTGTATGAAGAGTTGCAAGCTCCTGACTCCAAAGGGCTTCGAGGGCGCGGTGAAGATGCGCCAACAGCTGGACTGGATCGGGAAGACGACTTCGGCTCCTCGCTCGGTTAGCCTTGGTGCGGAGAACCTGTTTCAACGAGGGTCAGCATATCGAAACATGCTGGTGAAGGCGAGCTAGCCTGACTATACCAATCGACACATTATTTTAATGAAGCATGCATATTTGTGGGTTTCTATCTTGCCTTAGTTCATTTACAAGTAAGCAGCATATAGAATTTACTGAAATGAACGTGCCACCGTTCGGTGGATTTTACCTGACCGTCTGAATTACCTGCACAATACTTACCTTGCCTTCCCTGCCACGAAGACACAAGTTAGTATGCAACAGGTTTAAATATACAGGGGATCACTGGCTGGATGCCATAATGGACCAATTTTAGTCGCTGACGAGGATGGTATGCAGCGAGAGCACGGGAGTGCTGCACGCCATTTCGTCCTTGTACAGGATGACTAAACAGGAGAGTTCTCGCCCGGATCGGATCGGTGCCAGTACCCCAGCGACCGTCCGCAGGAACTAAGGGCCTTGTGCACAAGTTGTCCGTGATCAACATAATACACTAAGTTAGCAGTCGAGGCAGTTCAGGGCAATATCAGGCACAGGACAGTAACAGGAGGAGATCTACTTTAGCATAGTCTCCCTATTCAGGATCATTGCATTCAGGATGAGTTATGTTCATAGCATAATTAAAGAAGAGCATACATTCTAACTTGTATTTATGCATATGATGAATATTCCGAACGAACAAGCATGCGAGTAAGTAACCGTTCACGAATTTGATTGACAAGCAGTATTAACCAAGTATATTCTCTTTTATCTTGGTTTCTTTTATTATTATTGGTATCGTTTGATCGGGGCAAAGGAGTGAAGCTTGGAAGCAGGCTAGCTAATCGGGTTGGTAGCCACTCACTTCGATGTTTGGAAGGGAGAAGAAAAGAGGCGCTTCACGACTCCGCTCGTAAGCCGCCTACTGCTCGTTCACCTGCACACGAACAGCTCGATTAATACTTCTTCCTCTCTTTCCAATCTTGGAATTGAAGTGCAGTTCAATGAACGAAAACAATGAAAACCATCGAAACCGTTCAAGAAAAATAAGCAAATCCCAAAACTAACTCAAAGCACGAAAGCAACAAGCGACATCGAAAACCGAGGCAATAAAAGATAGCAGCGGAGAGGTCCCTCCTGACTCTGCCGCTAAGTCGATCCCGCGGGCACGGTCCACTGAATATGGGAATCGATTCCGAAGAAACAAATCCATAACGAGGACGAGTTCTTAATTCAATCTATCCCGATCGAACGATACCGTTTGTGTTTCTTAGCCGCGCTCCCCGCACCGGAGGAACGGGGTGCTACATCCTACCTAACCAATTGGAAGTTTCGTCCCGAAACTTAGGAATAGGGCCTACCGTTAGGGAGCATTATGTTGAGGGCGGCGATCCGGGATAGGACAAGCATCAACCCGATGGGTTGAATCACCACAACGGAGGCAATTCCTGAGTCGCTTACGATAATCCCTGAACAGGTGCCCTGTCTTCCTACAGAAGTTACATGTTTGGTTGGGATTTGCCTTCTGCTGACCACCGTTATTTCGGCACTTTGCAACAGTGTTTCCTCCATCGTTGCCTTGGCGTTTGTGATTGTAGGTATATACAGCGCCGGTGAAAACGTGAGGATACAGTGGTTCCAGAGATAGGGCATGATTCATTACTTCACGCATTGTTCCATACTGATTATTGACCACGTGCGAATGGATGGCAAGGCGTAGTCCACCTTCAAACCTTCTGGCTCGACTCGCTACATCAGGTAAATAGGCCCTAGCAAATTTGGCGAGTCGGTTGAACTCGGCGGAGTACTCTTTAACTGTCATGCTGTCTTACCGCAGCTGCACGAACTCGTTCTCCATCTGGCGTTGGACTGGAGGGGGTACATACTCCTCTTCGAACGCGGCACGAAAAGTCGTCCACGAGATCGCCTCCTCTACGTGATCAAATTGGAGAGATCGTCGATGCACGTCCCACCAATCGTGTGCGTTGAGGCAGAGCTGTAGATGCGCGCAGGCGACGCGCTTATCTTCGGGGACCTCTAGCAGAGCGAAGTGATCTTCAAGCTCGGCTAGCCAATCTAGAGCTACCACTGGGTCCTCAGTCCCGTTGAATGGGGTGTTGCAGACTTTCTTGAAATGGCCCAAGTTGAAGGCAGTCACGTCCCTCGGCCTTGGGATTTGAGGCATCTCTACTTCAAGCACGGGCTGTTCCACCGGAGTCGTTGCTGTTGCGGCGGAATGGTTGGCAGCCAAAGTCTGAATGATTTGTTGCAGGATATCTACCTGCTTCTGTTGGACTGAGAATCGGTTCTCTAGATTGCTCTCGAACCTGGCTTGGCGAGCATCGTCTCTTTGTCGTTGCGATTCTAACATTTGCATCACCCGCTCTAGCGGGTCGACTTGAGACATGCCTCGCTGGCTCCGAGAGCTTCCCGAAGTACCCGAACTACTTTCCTGTGTTTCGTTCGGTGGTTGCGCTGCAGATTGCGCTGGTACCATTCCTTCAAAAGAAGGTAAATTACATTAGGATCATAATGTATTATGGGCTTATTGCATGAATGTATCTCATTTTGGCCTAGCGAGTTCAAGAGTTCGCACAGGAATTTGATCGTTAAAGGAACTTTTCCAGCACGAAGTCTAAGGGACTTTGAATCTGTGCTCTGATACCACTATATCACGCTCCGAGGCATCCCCCGAGTCGTGACCGCCGTGCGGGCCTGGGGTTGCGCCCGCACAAGGCTTTAATGATTTGCATAACAAGCACATATTCAGAGTACGCAGATAAATTGAAACACAGATTTGAAACATGGAAAAGTTCTCTTTATTGATATTGAACATCTATTACAAACTCTTGAACGAGTTAGCTAATATGCCGAACGGCTTACAAAAAAGATGACTCAAAATGAGATAGCAGTCCTGTACATTACATCCCTTTATAACTTCAAAACGATATAGACCTCCAGGCTGGAGGACGGCTTTGCCACGGAGCTGCATTTGTGTATGAAGAGTTGCAAGCTCCTGACTCCAAAGGGCTTCTTGGGCGCGGTAAAGATGCGCCAACAGCTGGACTGGATCGGAAAGACGACTTCGGCTCCTCGCTCGGTTCGCCTTGGTGCGGAGAACCTGTTTCAACGAGGGTCAGCATATCGAAACATGCTGGTGAAGGCGAGCTAGCCTGACTATACCAATCAACACGTTGTTTTAATGAAGCATGCATATTTGTGGGTTTCTATCTTGCCTTAGTTCATTTACAAGTAAGCAGCATATAGAATTTACTGAAATGAACGTGCCACCGTTCGGTGGATTTTACCTGACCGTCTGAATTACCTGCACAATACTTACTTTGCCTTCCCTGCCACGAAGACACAAGTTAGTATGCAACAGGTTTAAATATACAGGGGATCACTGGCTGGATGCCATAATGGACCAATTTTAGTCGCTGACGAGGATGGTATGCAGCGAGAGCACGGGAGTGCTGCACGCCATTCCGTCCTTGCACAGGATGACTAAACAGGAGAGTTTCCGCCCGGATCGGATCGGTGCCAGTGCCCCAGCGACCGTCCGCAGGAACTAAGGGCCTTGTGCACAAGTTGTCCGTGATCAACATAATACACTAAGTTAGCAGTCGAGGCAGTTCAGGGCAATATCAGGCACATGACAGTAACAGGAGGAGATCTACTTTAGCATAGTCTCCCTATTCAGGATCATTGCATTCAGGATGAGTTATGTTCATAGCATAATTAAAGAAGAGCATACATTCTAACTTGTATTTATGCATATGATGAATATTCCGAACGAACAAGCATGCGAGTAAGTAACCGTTCACGAATTTGATTGACAAGCAGTATTAACCAAGTATATTCTCTTTTATCTTGGTTTCTTTTATTATTATTGGTATCGTTTGATCGGGGCAAAGGAGTGAAGCTTGGAAGCAGGGCTAGCTAACCGGGTTGGTAGCCACTCACTTCGATGTTTGGAAGGGAGGAGGAAAGAGGCGCTTCAGAACTCCGCTCGTAAGCCGCCTACTGCTCGTTCACCTGCACACGAACAGCTCGATTAATACTTCTTCCTCTCTTTCCAATCTCGGAATTGAAGTGCAGTTCAATGAACGAAAACAATGAAAACCATCGAAACCGTTCAAGAAAAACAAGCAAATCCCAAAATCAACTCAAAGCACGAAAGCAACAAGCGACATCGAAAATCGAGGCAATAAAATATAGCAGCGGAGAGGTCCCTCCTGACTCTGCCGCTAAGTCGATCCCGGGGGCACGGTCCACTGAATATGGGAATCGATTCCGAAGAAACAAATCCATAACAAGGACGAGTTCTTAATTCAATCTATCCCGATCGAACGATACCGTTTGTGTTTCTTAGCCGCGCTCCCCGCACCGGGGGAACGGGGTGCTACACATTACACCCTCACCATCTGGCGCCCCCATCGTCGCCTCATCCTCCGCCAGCTTATCCTCCACAGCGGCCTCAACCGCGCCACCCTCACCATTAGCCACCCCCACCGCGTCGTTATCATCCGGGGATACGACCGTCCCATCTGTATGAGATAAATTATACCCCGTAGTACTGTCGATCACATGATCAAAACCCAAATTATCATGATCCACGACAGGAGGCGCAAGCTCAGGTGAAGCCGTACCACCACGATCATCCTCAACAGAATAAGAAAACTCAGCCTCATAAAATTTAACATCTCGAGAGACAAAAAAATCACCAATAGCAAGATCATACAATTTCTAACCCTTTTTGCCATGGGAATATCCCACAAAAACACACTTTCGACTACGACTAGCAAATTTGTCAATTTTAGCTTTTTGGTTGTGGACAAAATATAGACAACCAAAAATACGTAATTCATCATAAGGAGAAGCACCAAATAAAATTTTATAAAGAATTTTAAAACAATGAAGACTTGAAGGAGTTTGATTGATCAAATAACCGGCCGCCAAAATACATTCTTTCCAAAAAGAAATTAGCAAATTTTTCTGAAAACGTAAAGCACGTGGTACATTCAAAATATGTCTATATTTTTGTTCGACCCTTCCATTTTGCCGAGGTGTACCCACACAAGATGTCTGAAATAAAATATTATTCTGTGAAAAGTAGTCACACATGCAATTAAACTTAGTACCATTATCACTTTGCATAATTCGAACTTTGGAATTAAATTGTCGCTCAATCATAGAAAAAATGACGAGAACATCTTGTATACTTCAGTCTTATCATAGAACAAAAATACCCAAATAGCACGAGAAAATCATCCACAATCATCAAAAAATATCGAGCTCCACACGAAGAAGGCGTAGGATATGACCCCCAAAGATCATAATGTATCAAATCAAAAATTGTAACTGCCCGAGAGTCACTGACAGAAAAAATACCTCGAGTTTGCTTTGCCGGATGGCAAACTTCACATGCCTTATTTACTGAACTACTAGAGCTACTAACAACAGGAATAGACTTTACTACTTTATCAGAAGGATGCCCAAGTCCCTGATGCCAAATGTCCAGAGAAGTCATCCCAGTCACTGCCAAGGCCTGTCTTCGGTACAATACGAAAGTAACAGAGTCCGTCATGCCGTTCATCGACGCCAATCAGGGTCCTCAAACTGGGGTCCTGTATCACGCATAATTTTTTGTGAATTGTACAACACAATTTGTATCATCAATAAGATGGGCCACAGAAATTAAATTGTAATGTAATTGAGGTACGAATAGAAAATCCGTGAGAATAATACCCTGTGCAAGAGCAACATATCCGCAGCACGAGACAACCGCAGTCCGTCCGTTCGGGAGCCCAACTGGACATTCCTCCATTTTTGTCACCCTCGACAATAAATTCAAATTTTCAGTAAAATGATTTGAAGTGCATATATCAATAATCCAAGGTGCAATAGACCTACCCACCATACGGCCCTCCAGATATTTGACCGAAGAGTTACCATTCAGAGAAATAAGTTGTTGCCATTGGTCCGAAGTTATTCCCGAAAAACCGCCTGCACCATCACCTACCATATGTGTCTGTGCCGCAACTGTCGCGCTACGTCCTACTACCGCCTCACGCACCTTCGCACCCCGTCCACGTCCACCACCAGCCGCGTTTCCGCCACCACGTCCGCGGCCAGCCCCTCGTCCGCCGCCACGCCGCATATCCTCCCACAAATCCGGAAAGCCATGTTTCTCGAATCAAGTGGCTTCTTCATGTCTGTTGTGTTTGCAAAAATTGTAAAGCAACTCCGATTTATTCCGAGCATCCAAACGAGATGGTCCACGGTTAACAGAAGAAGTTTTAACCGCAAGCGCCATAACCTCGTCCCGTTCAGAGGAGACTTGTGTGGACGTGCGCAATCGTTCCTCCTGTAGCATGGATTGATAAGCACGGGCCAAAGTAGGAAACAAATCTTGTGCCAATAAAGTCGAGCGGACGTTGCCATAAAGTTCCTGATTGATCCCATAAAGAAACTGATGAAAGCGCTCCTCATCAACCCATTTCTGCTGCTTCTTCGGGATATCACACGTACATTTGACACAACTGCATGCCGGAATAGGTTCATAAGTCACTAACTCATCCTAAAGAGTCTGCAATTGGCCGAAGTAGTCGACCACGGACATGGATTTCATTTGGCGACGCTCTGCCAACGAATGTTTAATCTGTTAAATTCTAGCGTCATTCCCCATGCTAAATCGGTCCTTGAGCGAATCCCACAACGGTTTTGCCTCCTCAAAGTAAGGTATCGTCTTCTTCACCGAAGTGTCAATAGTGTGCAAGATCCATTGCACAAGCATCGATTGGACACAGTACCAATCCTCCAATTTGTCATTCTCCGTAGGTTTATCGATAGACCCGTCAATAAACCCAAATTTTCGTCGAGCCCGTAGAGAAAGTTGAATAGTTCTCGACCATTCCTCATAATTTTTTCTACGAAACACCACTTTCGTAATTGTATTACCTGGATTGTCATTAGAACCAAGGTAATACGGGAAGGTGGGATTGATACTTGTTGTCGCCGCCACCGACGTAGAAAACTCATCGCCGCCGTCACTGCTTGTCATACCGCCGGTCGAAGGGAGACTCGCCGCCGCCGTCGAGGAGAAAAAATCGCCGCCGCTGCCGCCGCTATGGGAATAGAAATGGTATCCTAGCCGTCATGCTCTGATACCATGTGAAAAAATAGTAGGAGAGAATAATCTAGGTCTTTCCTTCATCATGATATTACATATATATACATCCACATATCAACTTGGGCCTAAGCCACATGGGCCAATCACTATATATACAATTTAATCATACAATTTAATTCCAATATGTAATCAGGGTGGATCCAGAAATTGAAGATGGGATGGACTATAATGGATTGAGGTGGCCTAGAAGTTGACTATCCTATATAAAAAATCAAAAATAAAAAAATATATGAAAAACAGAGTAAAAAAAAAAATTTGGGGGTTAACTCAAGCTCACCCCAGCTTAAGCCTAGATTCACTCATGCTTGTAATATTGTTATTTGTTTCTATCACGATCTCAGTAGTCATACAACTCTCCTGACAACAGTTTCGATGGAAACGATTTCATGGACATCGTGTATTGTCAGGTGTCTCTAATTCCGATTGCATTATTGAATGTAACTCAAGACGCATGGAGAGTTATATGACTGCTGAGATCATTAGTTTAATATTTAAAATTTGCGTTAAATTTTAGGGTCGCACAATCCTTACATTTTTTTAAAATTTTTAAGGTATCGTATAATATTTAAAATTTGTGTCTATGTCTCTATTTTGTATGGTCAGTCAAGTCAACGGTTTAGATGAGACCAAAATCCTCTTACGGAAAATATGAATTACCTAAACGTAAATTAACAATATTACACGAGATCATAAAACTAACTAACCATGTATGGTCGTACTTTCCTTTTAAAAAAAAGAAAAAATTTGAGTTTAGTTCTACTTAATAATATGATTTTAGATTTACATTCCACACTTTTTTTTCCTATATTAGACATGCATTCTACCTTTTGTCACTAAAAATAATTATTTTGTCATGAAAAACTGTTGTCAAATATTTTTTATGACAAAAAATAAAATGTAAGTATAATAAATAAAAAAATATAGGATATAAGTCTAAAATATATTATTAAGTGGGACTAAACTTAAAAAATCTCAAAAAAAAAATCAACAAAATTGTACGCCTAACTTGAGACCTTATCGAAATGAGATGAGGAGAAGGGAATTATAATCATAGCAAACCGAAAGCCAACTGGCACTGATTAGTATTCTTTTAATTTGTAGGGATAGGTTTCGTTTCGCATTTTGGTACTTGGCCAGAAATTTAGTAGAAATAATTTTAGTGACCTATGACTAGGACACAACTTGTTGTTGGTCAACTATAACACGAATGACTTTGTTGCAGTTGATTACATAAATCCTTGTATTACGTAATTAAGCCATCTCTATCTTTGCTACTTTTGTTAGAAATTATATGAAACAGATGTATGATGAATAAATTATATGAATTTTTTTTTTTATACCGATTTCTAAACTATGATGAAACAGATGTACGATGAATAAATTATATGAATTTTTTTTACATGTAAAAATTTTTCTCTCTCTCATTCTAATTAATATTGGATCCTATCTTCAAACTAAATTATTAAATTGATCATTTTATTTTATGTCATGTACGATACATTGGAGAGTATTTTTGTTTTTATAATTTTTATGTAGAAATTCTGCCAACTAATATAGAAATATCTTTATAGTACAATAGAAATTTAATATTAAATTTTTTTATTGGAGATAGGTTTAGAACAGACAATGATAATATTAATTAGCCGTGTAAGTACGTATATATGGTCCATTAACATGCAACTTGTTCTTGGTCAAATGGGCGGGCTACTCGGGCGAAAGGGTTCCGTAGTCAAAGTCAATCACTTGGGTTCGTCGTCGACTCGATGGATTCTGTATTAGTCATGTACGTACTTTGTTTCCACCTCATAACTTGGTTTACTGAATAGGCGGTACTTTGCTCAGTCTCATGTCCCTTAGGCCTCGTTTAGATCGCAGAAAGATTTTTTTTGTTTTTTTTTACTTTTATTTTCGAAAATTATAATTTTTATTTAAAAAAATGAAAAGGTTAAGAAAATTGGAGAAGAATGATGGGCCTTGTCTACTGTCGAACGAACCGAACTCGGTCATAATTCAGTCCTGACCGAGTTCGGTTCGAACTTGGGGTATTTCAAATAAAACTTGGGGATGCTCGACTGACCGAATTCAGTCATAATTCGATTTTGTCGAGGATGAACGTGGTTCAGGTTTAATCTACAACGTTAGATGCTGGTGGACGGTCATAACTGATGGTGGACTATTTTGAATTTTTTTAAAAATCCTAAAATAGGTTTCTCAACCTATTTGTATGTGTTGAGGGTGGAGGCAAAAAGAAAAGTTCAACGAAAAATTAAGGATGCTTGTCTGCAGAAAATGTTAGTCCCAAAACTTAATCAAAGATGGTAGAACAATGGCCAGGAAGAGAGGTTCATGCAAACTTTACAATCTACCCTCTGTTTTATCCTGAAGTTGTAGTCGAGACTTAGAAGTTCACGTAAACAAGTTTGTCCTCTGAAGAATTCGATGTCAACGAAGATATTTATATATAATATAGTAGCCGATTACAACTCCTTTTAGATCACTTAACTCAAGAACCAAACTACGTTATTCCTTACAAAGGCAGTTGCAATTGGGCCAGTACGTTTACAACAAAATAGAATCGTTCTTCCTTGCAAAAGCAGTTGCAATTGGAATAGAACATTTACAACTAGAAGAAGAGAGAAGAAGATAGAATAAAAATTATTCTTGTTGGGGTGACGAATACCTCCGTTGCTTAAAGCAAGATTCGTCCTCAATCGATGATTGTCTCCCAAGAGTCAGCAACTTCACAAGAGAACTTATGGAACGCTCGTAGTCACCTCTCTATGTAACTTGAACGGACTCTGTGGACTCCTTCTATTTTATTTTTGGTGTGTCTCCAAAAGGATGCCCGGGGACTTTATTTATAGAGAAGGGTGGAAACCCATCTCCACTCCTAGCCGATGTTGGACTAAAATACAAACTCCCAAAATAAGGATTAATATTTCAAGTCCTGTAATCAACGGAGTCATGTGCAATCTACATAGCCCACCCATGCGCGCAACATCACAACAGCACAACAGACTCGCAGACACACAGCTGCACATAGCCGCATATGTTACGCATACACGTATATGCGCATAACATCGCATAACCGTGCATATCTCGCACACGCGCATACACAACAACTACGCATGCAACCCGCACAACAATCGTGCAGCAACCGCGCATAGCCCGCGCATGCAACTCACATAAAACGAGCGCAACATATGCGCACAAGCATCATGCTGCGATGCTGACGTGCTAAGTGCAAAGTGTGCCATCAAAGCGCCACTTTGCACCCTTGAGCCCAAGTTCGAGTCACTAAGCCCCATTGAGGCTTAGCTCCTAAGAAATTTTTTTCAAGAGAGTAACAAAAAACATAAATGCTTTCTTGAAGAGTTTAGCCTTAATCATACTAGAAAAATATTTCACATGGCACGCACTTGGGCCACCACCCCCATGTGCATACCTCAACACCAAGCATGGTATTATATTGAGATATCCACTTGTAGTTTTTTCCAATGTGGGACTATCTTTCTAGGCTTGTAAGAGGAGAACCTCCCACAAACATAAGAAAAAACTCCAACAATCTCCCACATATCTCAATATATATGGGTTGAGCATTCCTCACAATAACTGTCCATCATGCATTATGATAGATATAGCTGACGACTTAAATCTTTCCGTATGGGTCAAACAACAATACGATACATGAATGGACTAAGCCTTGAATTCTGTACCATAGCTACTATTCTTTTCACTCACACAATGATATTAACTATGCCTTCTGGTTGCACATTGAAGGCCCTGTGCCGACCTGGTTTCGGTATATGTATTTTAGGCGTCTACAAGTTTTTCTTCAAGAGACGGCCTACATCTCTTTCCATACACTCTAGGTGAGTTCTTTCAGAGAGTCCCAACATGAAGCCTTGCGCTTCCTTGCGGTGCTACATCGCTATGACATAGCCTAAAACCGAGGCTTTACATATTTTACATTATTGTGGTGTCATACCATTATAACATGAGAACACCGTCCTCTTTGTAGTATCGTACTACCCAGCATGAAGTCTTACGCTTCCTTACGGTGCTACGCCGCTTTGATATGGCCCGCAAAGCCGAGGCTTTACCTTCTCGAGGTATCTCTTGGTGGTATCACACTACTGTAACATGAGGTCATCGGCCTCTTTGTAGTACTGCCTACCACTCTCCATTCTACAGTATTAGGCTACCTGACTATATACGGTGCTACGCCACTGTGACATGGCCCAAAGTCAAGGCTTTACCCTCTCGAGATACCTCATGTGGCGTCACCTCACTGTAGCATGGAGTACTACACTCCTTTGTAGTGTTGTTCTACCCGTGCTTCCTATGAAGCACGCTGGACATTCAAAATGACCGAGAACTCATTAATGCATCAAAGTCATCTTCCCATAGGACTTGTTCTAGATAAAGAACAAATAGTAGACAACAGTGATTATGGGTCCATAACCCCTTAATGTCTCAAAGGACTATCAACTGTTCCTGATATTCTTCCAATAAGTGGTCCTCCTTTAAACCAAAAGCTAGATGCCTAGTAGATTTCTTTTTGAACTAATAGCTTAAAACTTTATGGTAAGATTGCAAAGACATAATATCAGAGGTCCTTCAAGACCAATTTTTTTTACTGTGTCCTCGACCAGCTAGCGCTTGAGACCTTTTGTGAACGGATCTGCCAGTTTCTCCTTGCTCCGAACATCAACCACTGTAATGATTCCACGCTTACTGTGCTCATTCAGTGTCCAGTGTCATAGTCGCACAATCCTCTTCTTACCATTGAATATATCATTCGATGCCACAGCTACACCGGTCTGGTTGTCGTAATATACCGGTTTTTTCAGGATCTGCGCACCAACCATAGGAAGTCATACATGAACTCCCAAAACCATTCTACCTAGTCCGCTGTAGTTGATCGTGCATAGAACTTAGACTCCATATATGAGTGAGAGAGTAAGGTATGCTTCTTCCACTTTGACGATATAGCAACATCACCCAAGGATCTGCTTCTTCGACTTCCATGATCTAGTAGCACCACCTATGGAGAAGACGTATCCTCCCATGGACCTTTTTGCTCTCTTCTTCTTAGTACACATTGGTATCCCTGAAACCTTTCACTACTGTCGAAAACTCGTTGTAGTCCAGTATAAATCCATAAGTCCTCTTTAGATATCTCATGACTCTCTTCATATCTTTTCAGTGCTTAACACCTAGATTGCTCGTGAACCGACTCAGCATCCCCACTGCAAAAGCTATGTCAGGTCTAGTGGCACTCGTCGCATACATCAAGCTACCAGTAACATTAGAGCACTTCAACTGACTGACACTTTCTCTAGGATTTGGCTTCAGCTTCTGATCACACCTGTAAGGAGTATCGTTCCCTGGAAGATCTTGATATCCATAACGTGCGATCATCTTTTCCACAAAGTGATGTGACAGAGCAAGCCCAGCTTCCATCGGGATTATCTTAATCCCCGGGATTACATCCGCATCTCCCATGTCTTTCATACAAAATTTGGACGAGAGGAACATCTTTGTTCTAGTGACACATTATACATCTGTATAAAGGACTAGTATGTCGTCTACATAGAGACAAATGATGACATCTCAATTACCAGCGAATTTCTTGTAAACACACTTATCAGTCACGATGATCCTGTAGCCATTTAACCTGATGCCTCTGTCAAACTTCTCATGCCACAACTTGGGAGCTCGCTTCAGGCCGTACACAGATTTCACCAACCAGCTGTAGAAGCATAAAAAAATCATGCAGGCCACATAAAGGTCATGCCCCCTTAATAAGCCACAAAGAAGCCACATGCGGCCTGAATAAATAAGCTGCAGAGAAACCACATGCGGCCTGAACAATCAAGCCGTCGAGAATTCACATGCGGCCTTAAAAATCAAGTCACAGAGAAGCCATATGCGACCTGATCAACCAAGTCGCAGAGAAGCCGCATAGTATACTATATACGGCCTGAATGACCACAGAGCAGGGAGGCCGCATAAGGACCCCCTGACACAGATTCTGATGTCTATCAGAAGCTCAAACACATCACTCATCACTCTGAGATGCTTCGAGACTCATGAAGATGATGGCTCAGAAAAAGACAACAAGTCATATCAGTGCATTAATTGCTTCGACAAACGTGCAATGCTACGTGTTCCCTCTTATGCAGCTACGCCCTATATGACATTGCCAATATGCGACCAAGGCCCAAACGAGAGCACGTATGCGGCTACAAGACCCATGCGGCCTCGCCATCATGCGGCCAAGATGCGATGCAGCCTCTAGCTCACAAGACCTTCCCGTTACAACTGTAGAGATCTTCGCACAATTGGTGCTGACTACGTGTCCAGCTGACCAAGTCACGCACACAACGGGTTAAAAACAACCCGGAGATCTCTTCAACAGAATATCTCAACCAAGACCATAGGGCAATCAGTCCATGGCATACGACGACAGTTGCAACCGTATTCTGTTGAAGAAGCCTTATGCGGCCACCAAAGAGAGACATATGCGGAACCCATAGCCCCTCATCACGATGGCTATAAATAGGAGCAACTTGAACGTTCTAAGGGCTGGACTTTTCTTCTTCTACTTCAGAGAGAAAGCATCCCGACGGTCCCAACAACGCCCCCGTCGGGCGCAAATTACCGTGCCCCGGCGCTCCTGCGGAGCGTATTATCATTTTTCAATAAGTTGTGATACCGTACAAGCCTGGGGTTGCGCCCGCACAAGGCAATATCGTTAAAGTTTTGGCTATTATCGAACCGATCGAGTACGCAGCGGAGGGACAATATTACAAACAATAATCCATCTGAGTATACGGGGCAAAGATCAAGGCACGAGGTTCTCTGAATACAATTGCATTGTTCCATACATTATGTCCCTCTATACAAAAGTAGCTCAAAAATATCTCGATACGGCTCAAGGCATCGATACCAGATTTTTGGATCTTGGGGATGAGGCACGACTATCGCTTCCTCGGACGATCCAGCACCTGGGAACAAGCAAACTGTTGGTGGGTCAGCACTTTAGAGAAAGTACTGGCGAGTATAATATCAACGAACAGAAACAACATTCACTAAACCAACACTAAGTAATTATATTATAAAATATTATATTACTAGTGATCTTTCTAGTTTTACCTAAGTTCGTTATATGCAATACGGGAATGGAGTTATATTACTTCTTTTGGAAACATCTTTGAAAACATAGTTCATGTTCGATAGCATTCATGCGCACAAGACAAGCCGATTATTCTACTATCAGGATGTGCGCAGCGTGTCTCATGAGCCATACTCAAAGACTCTAGGATCAATGCACCATCTAGAAACTATCCTTCTATCAATCAAACAAGATAAACTATTTGTATGATTTTGATCCCCGAGAAACTCAGGATCAGTAGTGGTAATCCAGCTAACTAATGACTCTTTTATTTGATGCTATTAGCAGTTGTGACTCATGGTTGCTCTTCAATAAAATATGCTCAAAATAGCAGCCGGGACCAAGGTTCGGCTCTGCACTAATAGCCATTGTCTGACCGATACGAATGCATAAAATACTATCAGATAAACTCTATGATGCAGACGATCAAGATCAAGCAGACTATCTATCCATCTCTTTTATCTCTGTGCAGACAGGACGCCATCTCTCTGATCAAGTTCAAGTACGAAGTAGTTCTATCAAAATATAAGCGATAAGGAAACATGCTCAAGCAATCTCTTACTCTTCTTATTAGCATAGAAATGTTCTTCTATTGACAAGGATACAAGTTTTAGGTAAGCATGCAGTTATATTATTCATGCAACGAAAATAATAATCTTCTTAGCAACATGCATTAAAAAACTCAGATTCATTTTTAAGGTGTGCAAGAATCAGAGAATGAAGTTATGCCCACTCACCTAGATCAGTCATCTTCTGGTTCAACAAGGTGCTCTTCAAGAAGGTTTTCTTTTTGAGTTAGCAAACCGATATCTCTTGTACATAGTGCCAACACAGAGCGAGAAACTACAAATACTGAGAGAGAGCATACTGAGACGAGCAAAGAGAGAACGTAAGCTACCTCACCCTGCATCGGATCGTCCATGGAGTAAAGGAGACGCCATAGCACTCCTTGTCCATCATCACACCCCAGATCAAAAAAAATATTATACTTAGATTGTCCGTCCAGGACCTCTTTGTACTTTCTTTCGTTGGCCGATTAAATCAAACTTTTCTAGAACCTTCAAATTTAATGGCAAACAAGATGGCGACTCTGCTGGGGACATCTTTCTCCTGTGATGAGAAAGCTACGTGGCATAATATCATGCTCCAGTCCCAAAATATGTGGGACCAGACACGTGACAATGTCCAGCTACACTACCAGAATAAGTCAAATTAGCAACGTAAAGGAACGTCGCTAAATGATCAAAAAATGTCGCTAAATAATTTTAGCGACGTAATTAGCGACGTTTTACTGAAGTAGCCTTTAAACTAGTCGCTGATAGAAAAAACGTCGCCAAACGTCGCTATGTCAACGTTTTCTAGCGACGTTAATGTGTTGCTAGATTAGCGACGTTTAGCGACGCAACGTTGCTAAATTAGTGACATGTATATTTGTCACTATATGTCACAAATTAGCGACGTATATAACGACGTTTATAGCGATGTTACTATGACCTGGCAATACTGTCATGTCAGCAATTTGCGACGGACATCGACTTTGTTTAGCGACGTGTATAGCGACATAATTAGCGACGTTTTTAGCGATGTAATTAGCAATGTATTTAGCGACGCCACTTAACGTCGCTAAACGTTGCTAAATGATGCTAAAAAAGTCGCTAAAGATACAGTAAAAAAATAAAAAAATGAATACTGAATTGTTTTCAAACTTTTTTTCCTGCAGTTTATTAATTCACAATCTGTACAAATAGACCCGGAGCAACCCTCCGTTGAATTTACTGGGTTCGTCGACCCCCTTGGGTTGAACACTCAACACCGGTAAATTAACATATATTTAATATGAATAATATAATAAAATTTGAAGAAAACAAAATATTGAAATTAAAAACCGAATCAGGAGAAAATATCATCGTAAAGAATACAACAAATATCCATACAACCGAGTCTCATCCTAAAGAATACAGCAAATTAAAAGCCTCGTCCTAAAGAATAAAAAATAATGTCTAAAACACAAACAATCAATAATAAAATGGTCCTAACTAGGACTACTGCGGTTGCTGGTTGTATGAATCCATGGTAGATAACAACCTCGTACAACTATGAACCATTGAATCCTGCATCATCGTCAGCCTCTCGCCCATGGATAGCTGCGATGCATGCAGCTCCGTCACACTGCGCTCTGTCGAGGCTCTAAGATCCGCTGTCAAATCCCGGAGCTCCATGATGCTGCGCTCGAACATATCAAATTGTGTGATAAGCGTCGCATCATCCGCCTGCGGCTGGGACCGGGGCTGCTCCTCCATCCTTTGTAGCAACTCATCACGGAGAGACGCAATCTGACGGTCAACGGCCTCCTAGACTCGGGTTGACGACTGCGAGGGCTGTGGAGAATACGCACTTATCGGGGAGGCCCTAGATGACTGCATCACAATAAGGGCGCCATAGGATCCCGTACCGTAGTACGTACCCCTCTGGAGACCACCAGCGGCGGTCACCCACAGCTCGTCCTCCGACGGAGCTGGAGAGGGCTGCGAGAAAGTACCAGCCTCTCCAGCTGTAGGTGCACTAGCAGTCGCCCGTTCACGCAGCCTAAGATACTCGGCCTAGAAAAGTTTGGATACTCGATAATTGCCTAAGTTATATTAAAATTAACACAAAGTAAAGTAATACTTACATAGGTCTGCGAGGTCCTCTCATCAATAGGATTTTCGTCCTTTCGATGGGTGGCCAGAAAGACGGTTACCATGTTTGCATCCTCACCCCTCTGTACCTGTTAAAAATATATTATTTAGTACTAAAATTTAATTTTTTTTCTACTACCATTTTATCGTACTTACATTAAAATAATATATCTGAAATAAAAAAATATACCAAACGACGAAAATATTTTGTCATCGGAATCGAACCACCACACCACTTTGCAGCATTTCGCCTAGCCGCCTTGGCCTTCTCAAACCTTTCCTTGTACCGGATCGTCGAATCTAGCCCTCATCGCAGTCCACTGCTCAGGCGTGATCCAACCTTGGATCGGTTTTCCAACGTGATCACGAGCCTTCTGGTCATCCAGAGCATCACGGATAAGCTTGGCGGCAACGGCAAGAAACATTCGCTCGATCAACTCGGCCCGGTACGGAGGATAGAAATATGTTTGCTACAATAAATAATTTAGTAAGTTATATAATATGCATAAATTAGAGGATTTATATAATATACTTTTACCTTGAAGTGCGCTAACCAGAATGTCTTCTTCTCCTCCGGAGCTTCAGAGTAGTTGATCCAAGGGCCACCATAGTTGTTCCTCAGAAAGAGGCCCAGGCGTCTCTGAACCGACGATGGATGATATCTATATAGAGATAATTAATTTGATCAAAAAATACAATATATGATGAATAAAGAAATATACGATATATATGATGCTAAACCATCTAATTGACTTTTTTGTACCGTCGGTCCAAATCTCTGTCCTCGTCTCCTCCGGAGGTGCGTATTGTCACTGCCCAATTCTAGAAAATAGGGTTTTTTTTATTTTTATTTGATAAATTATGTATTGTATTTAATTAATTATATTTGTATTTAAATAGTGATTGTATTATTTTTATTTGATTGTTTTAGGGTTTTGGCTAGCCTAGACCCATGTCAGACCCTAGTGGACCCATGTCCGACCCAGCCCACACCCTTGTGAAACTTATTTTTGGGTTTAGAATATTTATTATATTTTTAGTGGGTTAGTTGGAGAGATTTGGAGTTAGTTTGATTGCTTTTGGAACCCGAAACCCAAACCCAAGTGAGAGGGGGGGCATTTTGGGCATTTGGAAACTTGTGGAACCCTTATTTAGGTGTGGCCGGCCTATTTTCCAGCCCCTACCCGTGTAAACACAGCAGCCCCCTCCCCCTTGTTCCATTTTCTACTTCTTCTTCACTTCTTCTTCTTCCCCACTCCTTCTTTCTTCTTCCTTCCTTCTTCCAAGTAAGTTCTCCTTCATTTTTTCTTCCTTCCTTCTTCTATTCCTTCTTCTTTATGTGAACCCTAACCTTACATTTTCCCTAACCTAGGTGTGTGGAGCCTAGACATAGTGTGGAGGCTAGATTTGGTGGCTTGGAGCTTGAGGGAGGTGATTTCTGGTGGATTGGAGACTTTGGCCTTGGGATTCCAACTCCCAAAAGGTAAACCCTAATTTTCTCCTTGTTAATTACTCTAATGTAGTGTAATTAGTGGTTTAGAACCTTCCTAGACCCTAAGCCTACCCGTGGGAGGAAGTTGGAACTAGTTTGGTTGAGTTTGGAGACTTTGACACTAGGTTTTGTGTCAATTTCGGGTGGAATCCAAAATTGGCCCAATTTTGGGTGATGCCCTAGGTTAGAAGGACCTAGGTAGACGTTGTTGGGTGTCTTGAGGGTGAGTGCGTGTCTCCGTTCGGACACGGGAAGTTGTGTCACGGAGAAACGGGCATTTCGGGCAAATTTGGGGTTTTCGTCGTCGCCGATTCTAAGTGCATGTGCATTTTTGCCACGGACCTAGAATCGACGCGGTAGCATTTTTTCTAGGATTTAGGCATCGTTTAGAACCCGTGGATAAATTTTGGGCTGATTCTGAGTTGATTTGGTGTGCGTTTCAGGAGGTTTTCCGAACCGCACACCGCGTGTTCGTCGAAATGACCGAACGACCATTTCGACTTGGTTTCCTAGTTTCGGGCTTGTCCGCGCGTTGGGTTAGCATCAGGGAGTGTGTGCTAGAATTATTGGATTATATTTTATGTATTTATAGGTGTTTGTGCGTGTCGGAGCCGTTGGGCGAGCGTTGGAGAGTGTTGTGTGCGTGGTTGTGTGTAGTGTTGTGTTGTGTATTTGTGTCTATATATATATATATATATATATATATATATATATATATATATATATGTGTGTGTGTGTGTGTATGTGTGTCTATATATATATATATATTTATGTATATGTGTTTGAATATCTATATATGTATGTGTATTTATATATATATGCTTGTATATATATACTAGTGTGAGTGTGTATGTATATATATATATGTATATGTAAGAGTGTGTGTGTGTTGATATATATATATATATATATATATATATATATATATATATATATATATATATATATATATATGTGTGTGTGTGTGTGTGTGTGTGTGTGTGCATATATATATAAATAGGTGTGTTTATATATATATAGCTATGTATATATATTTATAAGTGTGTGTGTGTTTGTGCTTGTGTATGTGCACAAGTGTTTATGAGTGTGTAGGTGTGTGTGTTAATATATATATTATGTGTGTGTTTATATATATATGTTAGTATGTTAGTGTGTATATATATATATAGAGAGAGAGAGAGTTATATATATGTATATACGTGTGTGTGTGTCCTTGTGTTTGTGTGCGAGGCGAGCGAGGGGGGGGGGGCAGCAGCCAGCAGCCCAGCATCAAGCAGCAGCAGCAGCTGCAGCAGCACAGCAGCAGTCTCAGCAAGAGCAGCAGCAGCAGTCTCAGCAAGAGCAGCAGCAGCAATGCAATGCAAGGCAGCAGCAGCAGGCCCTAGCACGCAGCGCAGCGCGTTTGCTAGCAGCTAGGTAGCGGGGGTTTGATAGTTAGATAGTTAGATTGATAGCTAGTTAGATAAATAGGTAGCTAGATAGATATGTAGATTAATAGATAGATAGTTAGATTATTAGATAGATAGATAGATAGATAGATAGATAGGTAGATAGTTAGATATCTATATCTATATCTATATCTATATGTATAGTTATATATATATATATATATATATATATATATATATATATATATATATATATATATATATATATATATATATATATATATATTTATTTGAGATGTGTGTGGGTATGTGTATATGTGTGATATATATACATATAGGTATTTAGGTAGATATGTATATATATGATAGATATATATATATTTTTAGCCTAGATTATAGCTAGATATATATATCTACATACTTAGATAGCTACTAGATAACTAGTTAGAGGGGTTTTAGAGCGATACCTCAATACCTTGGGATACCGAGGTATCTCAATACCTTGAGATATCCAAGGTATTGAGTTTCGAGCGGGGTATTTGAGCATTAGCCTAGGAATAGTATTGGAGTAATTTTTATATACTTATGTGTATATATTTACGCGTGCTAGCATAGGTTTTAGTGGGTTTAGGCGGGGTGTGTGGCCTAGGGCGAGGTATCGGATACCGAGGGTATCCCGGTATCTCGAGGAGGCGAGTTTGAGAGTTTTCTAGCTTAATGAGCTCAGTTTGACCTAGAATTTCAGGGGCACCCTAGTTTGACCTAGCTTTGACCATAATTATCCCCATTGACCGTAAAAGTCAACGTTTGACCTAGTTTTGACCTAGAGCTGACTTTTTAGACCCCGGGTTGACTTTTTGACCCAAATTTTACCGGTTTGACCCGTTCGACCTAGAATAGCCCTAGAAGCCTGTTTTTAATTATTTTATATCAGTTTAAATCCTTAGAACCCTGTTTAATTCTGATTTTTGCAATAGGTTCTTGCGATACCGGTCCGAATCTCGATCCTCATCGGTTGCTCAGGACGTCAGGCGAGTACCTACCTCTGATAGTTTTTATTTCATGATAGCGTTTATATCACCTGTTATCAAACTGTCATACTTAATTCTGACACATTGTTACACGAGCTGGTACTAGTGGATCCCGTCATGAGATGCTATCCCCCTTACCGTGTTCAGCGGGTACTCTATCACGTGTATTTCATCATGTGCTTCGGGTATTGATTCTCATGTGCTATCATGTGCTTCTTGTGCTCTCGCCTTCGTGTGTGCGAGATATTATCATGTACATAGCGTGTTGTGGTTGGATCCAAGAGTATTAGTGGGGGAGGGGAGTAGGAGTTGGTTATGTGATCAAAGCCAAACAGTATTCATGTGTATGTCGGTTATGCAACTCACGCATAACGGAGTTATCATAGTATTTTTCATGTGCAACCTCACATAACGAACTTGTGCTCAAGGCACTTAGCTAGTATTCATGTTTTTTCACCTGCAGTTACTTTTCTACTACTTGTATTGTTCTTTAGTTTATATTGCAGCTACTTATTCTGCTTCTTCATGTATTTATTTCCTGTGTATCTTGTATACTTTTCTATTGCTCGTCATATACACCTTACCATGTATTTGGAGTTGCTTTCAGAGTTATGTACTTCGCTCCAGTCCTGACTGGGCATATTTTTTCCAGATGATCCTGAGAATTATTGCCCGACGTTTCACGGGCCGGGTGTTGACGAGGGTTGTGATCCCGAGACTGAGGAGGAGTGCGCCGAGGAGACGCATATAGTGCCCTAGTTAGCTAGGTAGGTTTCCTGGGTTGTTCCCAGCTGCTTATTTGGATGATTGTACTTATTCTTTTGTTGCTGTGAGATATTGTAGCTATTTTAGACTTGGACTGTATATTTGGATTTTTTTTGCTCTCTTTGGTTCTGGTTTCCTTTTTCTATCATATCGTGCTTTTACTCTTCCCCTAGTTATTGTGATTGAGAGATTATATATATTGCGTGGTTGCCCTCCTTTTGGAGAGGATTATTCATATATATATATTGCGTGGTTGCCCTCCTTTTGGAGAGGTTATTGTCAGATTTTTGTGAGATATATAGATAGTTGGTTGACCTAGAATGGACCTTACAGCGTTCTACCGCCGATTCTGCGGCGTAGGCTGGACGTACCCACGGCTCATGCCCGATTTTTGGGTACGGGTCGTGACACGTATTTGGTGGTGGCCCATGCAGGTCTAGTTTTTAGGTTTACCTGCAATAGGATATAGGATATAGGCTGAGAGAGAGTGTGCTCAATCACAACTAGGACCCTTCCTAATTTCTTTTGCTATCTTTAATTTTTCTGAAATTGTTTTTTTGTAATATTATTGTCCTTCTTTGATGATATCGTATCTTGCACCGTATTGACTTCTTTTGATCCGTGTTCTTCTTGATTCCATTCCAGTACTTGCTTTATTTGATTCCGGGGCTTCTCATAGCTTTGTGTCTGTATCTTTTGCTGTTAGACACCATCTTGTTGCTGAACCTTTAGCTAGACTATGCAAGATCACGACCGGGGGTGGCATCATCCTAGTCAGTGATATTTGCAGAGACCGCAGAGTTACCTTGGGAGGCCGGGAGTTGAGTGTGTGCCTACTCGTAATGCCACTTCCGAGCTACGATATTGTACTCGGGATGGATTGGTTGAGTATGCATTGTGCTAGTATAGATTATCGTGGAGGCAGAGTTTTGTTTAGTCCGCCGGGTGAGCCAGAGTTTTAGTTTGCCAGAGGAGCAGCAGAGCAGAGCGAGGGAGTCTTCTGCGGAGCCCTGGTGGTAGAGCCGAGGTTGCTACATCCACTAATAGAGGAATACATGGATATCTTTCCGGAGGAGTTGCCAGGGTTGCCTCCGGACAGAGATGTGGAGTTCTCTATAGACTTGGTGCCAGGCACGGAGCCGATATCCCAGCACGTCTATAGAGTCAGCAACAGTGAGCTGATAGAGTTGAAGAAGCAAGTGGATGAGTTTCAGGATAAAGGATTTATCAGATCTAGTTCTTCTCCGTGGGGTGCTCCGGTACTTTTTGTGCCGAAGAAGGATGGGTCGATATGGATGTGTATCGACTACAGGGCTCTGAACAACCTCACAATCAAGAACAAGTATCCCAGCACCTCAGGTTGAATTCCTTGGTTATGTGGTGACTGGAGAGGGTATCTCGGTGGATCCGAGAAAGATCATGGCAGTTGAGGCATGGAGTGCTCCGAGTTCAGTAGCCGAGGTCAGGAGTTTTCTGGGACTGGCAGGTTACTACAGGAGATTTATTCAGGATTTTTCCCGGATTGCAGAGCCGTTGTCCAGGCTGACCCGGAAGGACGTGGAGTTTGTTTGGTCAGAGGAGTGCCAGATCGCCTTTGATGAGCTGAAGAGGAGGTTGACGACAGCTCCAGTGTTGACGTTGGAGAGGCAGAGGCCAGGAGGTGGCACGCTTCGTATCCCGATGCTTAGTGTGCCAGCAGGTGAAGGCGGAGAGGCAGAGGCCAGGAGGATTGCTGTAGCCGTTACCCATTTCGGAGTAGAAATGGGAGCATATGACCATGGATTTTGTTTTTGGACTTCCCCGTTCTCCAGGCGGGAAGGATGCGATTTGGGTCATCGTAGACAGGTTGACCAAATCGGCCCACTTTCTACCATTCAAAGTGGGTACGTCTACAGAGAGACTAGCAGAGATGTATATGCGCCAGATAGTCAGACTGCATGGAGTTCCTGTGAGCATAGTATCAGATCGGGACAGTCGCTTTACTTCACATTTCTGGAGGAGTCTGCAGGCTAGCTTGGGCACCCAGCTCAAGTTTAGTAGTACATATCACCCACAGACAGATGGTCAGTCAGAGAGGACCATTCAGACACTTGAGGACATGCTTCACACTTGTGTTTTAGATTTCAGAGGCTCTTGGGAGGATCACTTGCACTTGGTAGAGTTTGCTTACAACAACAGCTACCAAGCCAGTATCGAGATGTCACCATTCAAGGCATTGTATGGACGGAGGTGTCGTACTCCGTTATCATGGGATAATGTAGGCGAGAGAGCTTTGCTTGGCCCGGAGATGGTGGTTGATGCAGCGGAGAAGGTCAAGCTCATTAGAGATAGACTTCGGGTGGCGCAGGACAGGCAACGGCATTGGGCCGATAGCTACCGAAGACCTTTGGAGTTTGAGGTATAGCTTAGAATCTAGATTTTGTTCTTGTGTTTGCTTGTTTTAGACTAAGTGCAGAGACCTTGTTTGTGCTAGGTTGGAGATCTGGTGTTCCTGAGAATTTCTCTGACGCGGGGCACTATTCGCTTCGGTGGAGGCGGGAAGCTTAGCCCCCGTTTCGTCGGATCCTTTCGTATCTTTGAGAGGGTCGGCGCCGTGGCGTATAGGCTCGATTTACCGCCTACGCTGAAGGGAGTTCATGATTTGTTCCACGTGTCGCAGTTGAGACGGTACGTGGCGGATCCCAGTCACGTATTGGATTACTCAGAGATCGTGGTGGGCCCTACTCTTAGCTATCCAGAGCAGTCGGTGGAGATTCTGGATCGGCGGGAGAAGGTGTTGAGGAACCAGACTATTCCCTTGGTTCGCGTCGCATGGAGGCATCACTCTCCGGGTGAGTCGACCTGGGAGAGGGAGGATAAAATATGCGAGCGATACCCCTATCTTTTCGAGCCCTGAGGTATGGTTCTTTTCTTTGCATTCCTGTCCTAGTTTCGTCTTTTAATTTCGAGGACGAAATTATTTTAAGGAGGGTAGTCTTGTCACTGCCCAATTCTAGAAAATAGGGTTTTTTTTATTTTTATTTGATAAATTATGTATTGTATTTAATTAATTATATTTGTATTTAAATAGTGATTGTATTATTTTTATTTGATTATTTTAGGGTTTTGACTAGCCTGGACCCATGTCAGACCCTAGTGGACCCATATCCGACCCAGCCCACACCCTTGTGAGACTTATTTTTGGGTTTAGAATATTTATTATATTTTTAGTGGGTTAGTTGGAGAGATTTGGAGTTAGTTTGAGTGCTTTTGGAACCCGAAACCCAAACCCAAGTGAGAGGGGGGCATTTTGGGCATTTGGAAACTTGTGGAACCCTTATTTAGGTGTGGCCGGCCTATTTTCTAGCCCCTACCCGTGTCAACACAGCAGCCCCCTCCCCCTTGTTCCATTTTCTACTTCTTCTTCACTTCTTCTTCTTCCCCACTCCTTCTTTCTTCTTCCTTCCTTCTTCCAAGTAAGTTCTCCTTCATTTTTTCTTCCTTCCTTCTTCCATTCCTTCTTCTTTATGTGAACCCTAATCTTATATTTTTCCTAACCTAGGTGTTTGGAGACTAGACATAGTGTGGAGGCTAGATTTGGTGCTTGGAGCTTGAGGGAGGTGATTTCTAGTATATTTGAGACTTTGGTCTTGGGATTCCAACTCCCAAGAGGTAAACCCTAACTTTTCCTTTGCTAATTACTCTAATATAGTATAATTACTGGTTTAGAACCTTCTTAAATCCTAAGCCTATCCGTGGAAGAAAGTTGGAACTAGTTTGGTTAAGTTTGGAGACTTTGACACAAGGTTTTGTGTCAATTTCGGGTAGAATCCAAAATTGGCCCAATTTTGGGTGATGCCCTAGGTTAGACGGACCTAGGTAGACGTTGTCGGGTGTCTTGAGGGTGAGTGGGTGTCTCCGTTCGGACACGGCAAGTCGTGTGGCGGAGAAACGGGCGTTTCGGGCGAATTTGGGGTTTTCATCGTCGCCGATTCTAAGTGCGTGCGTGCGTGTTTTTACCACGGACCTAGAATCGATGCGGTAGCATTTTTTCTAGGATCTAGGCATCGTTTACAACTCGTGAATAAATTTTGGGCCGATTCCGAGTTGGTTTGGTGTGCGTTTCAGGAGATTTTCCGAACCGCACACCGCGTGTTCGTCGAAATTGACTGAACGGCCATTTCGACTTAGTTTCCTTGTTTTGGGCTTGTGCGCGCGTTGGGTTAGCATCGGGGAGTGTGTGCTAGAATTTTCGGGTTATATTTTATGTATTTATAGGTGTTTGTGCGTGTCGGGGCTGTTAGGCGAGCGTTGGAGAGTGTTGTGTGCGTGTTTGTGTGTAGTGTTGTGTTGTGTGTGTGTATATATATATATATATATATATATATATATATATATATATATATATATATATATATATATATATATATATATATATGTATGTATGTGTGTCTCTATATATATATATATATATTTATGTATATGTGTTTGAATATCTATATATGTGTGTGTACTTATATATATATGCTTGTATATATATACTAGTGTGAGTGTGTATGTATATATATATATATGTATATGTAAGAGTGTGTGTGTGTTGATATGTATATATATATATATATATATATATATATCTGTGTGTGTGTGCATATATATATATATATATATATATATATATATATATATAGAGAGAGAGAGAGAGAGAGAGAGAGAGAGAGTTATATATATATATGTATATACGTGTGTGTGTGTCCTTGTGTTTGTGTGCGAGGCGAGCGAGGCGAGCGAGGGGGGGCAGCAGCCAGCAGCCCAGCAGCAAGCAGCATCACAGCAGCAGTCTCAGCAAGAGCAGCAGCAGCAGTCTCAGCAAGAGCAGCAGCAGCAATGCAATGCAAGGCAGCAGCAGCAGGCCCTAGCACGCAGCGCAGCGCGTTTGCTAGCAGCTAGGTAGCGGGGGTTTGATAGTTTGATAGTTAGATTGATAGCTAGTTAGATAAATAGGTAGCTAGATAGATATGTAGATTAATAGATAGATACTTAGATTATTAGATAGATAGATAGATAGATAGATGGATAGGTAGATTGTTAGATATCTATATCTATATCTATATGTATATATATAAATTCATATAGTTAGATAGGTAGTTAGATATAACTAGATCTAGATATATATATTTGAGATGTGTGTGGGTATGTGTATATGTGTGATATATATACATATAGGTATTTAGGTAGATATGTATATATATGATAGATATATATATTTTTAGCCTAGATTATAGCTAGATATATATGTCTACATACTTAGATAGCTACTAGATAACTAGTTAGAGGGATTTTAGAGCGATACCTCAATACCTTGGGATACCGAGGTATCTCAATACCTTGAGATATCCAAGATATTGAGTTTCGAGCGGGGTATTTGAGCATTAGCCTAGGAATAGTATTGGAGTAATTTTTATATGCTTATGTGTATATATTTACGCGTGCTAGCATAGGTTTTAGCGGGTTTAGGCGGGGTGCGTGGCCTAGGGCGAGGTATCGGATACCGAGGGTATCCCGGTATCTCGAGGAGACGAGTTTGAGAGTTTTCTAGCTTAATGAGCTCAGTTTGACCTAGAATTTCAGGGGCACCCTAGTTTGACCTAGCTTTGACCATAATTGTCTCCGTTGACCGTAAAAGTCAACATTTGACCTAGTTTTGACCTAGAGTTGACTTTTTGGACCCTGGTAGACTTTTTGACCCAAATTTCACCGGTTTGACCCGTTCGACCTAGAATAGCCCTAGAAGCCTTTTTTTCATTATTTTATATCAGTTTAAATCCTTAGAACCCTGTTTAATTCTGTTTTTCGCAATAGGTTCTTGTGACACCGGTCCGGATCTCGATCCTCATCGGTTGCTCAGGACGTCAGGCGAGTACCTACCTCTGATAGTTTCTATTTTATGATAGCGTTTATATCACCTGTTCTAGAACTGTCATACTTGATTCTGATACATTATTACACGAGCTGGTACTAGTGGATCCCGTCATGAGATGCTATCCCCTTTACCGTGTTCAGCGGGTACTCTATCACGTGTATTTCATCATGTGCTTCGGGTATTGATTCTCATGTGCTATCATGTGCTTCTTGTGCTCTCGCCTTCGTGTGTGCGAGATATTATCATGTACGTAGCGTGTTGTGGTTGGATCCAAGAGTATTAGTGGGGGGGGAGAGAGTAGGAGTTGGTTATGTGATCAAAGCCAAACAGTATTCATGTGTATGTCGGTTATGCAACTCACGCATAACGGAGTTATCATAGTGTTTTTCATGTGCAACCTAAGCCGATCACATAACGAACTTGTGCTCAAGGCACTTAGCTAGTATTCATGTTTTCTCACCTGTAGTTACTTTTCCACTACTTGTATTGTTCTCCAGTTTATATTGCAGCTACTTATTCTGCTTCTTCATGTATTTATTTCCTGTGCATCTTGTATACTTTTCTATTGCTCGTCATATACACCTTACCATGTATTTGGAGTTGCTTTCAGAGTTATGTATTTCACTCCAGTCCTGATTGGGCATATTTTTTCTAGAGGATCCTGAGGATTATTGTCCGACGTTCTACGGGCCGGGTATTGACGAGGGTTGTGACCCCGAGACTGAGGAGGAGTGCGCCGAGGAGACGCCTATTACGCCCTAGTTAGCTAGGTGGGTTTCATGGGTTGTTCCCAGCTGTTTATTTGGATGATTGTACTTATTCTTTTGTTGCTGTGAGATATTGTAGCTATTTTAGACTTGGACTGTATATTTGGATATTGTCTTGCTCTCTTTGGTTCTGGTTTCCTTTTGCTATCATATCGTGCTTTTACTCTTCCCCTAGTTATTGTGATTGAGAGATTATATATATTGCGTGGTTGCCCTTCTTTTGGAGAGGATTATTCATATATATATATTGCGTGGTTGCCCTCCTTTTGGAGAGGTTATTGTCAGATTTTTGTGAGATATATAGATAGTTGGTTGACCTAGAACGGACCTTACAGCGTTCTACCGCCGATTCTGCGGCATAGGCTGGACGTACCCATGGCTCATGCCCGATTTTCGGGTGTGGGTCATGACACGCTTGGAGGTTCTAGTTGGTGTTGGGACAACGTCGGTATGACCTCCTCCATATGCTCATTTGTCTCTATGGTTCCGTCAGGAAGAGGAATGCTGGACGAGGGAGTACTATCAAGCCTGGAACTACTCGTCCCAGGAGTGATGCCACGTAACGTCGTCGCAGTTGAAGATGTGACTGATCGATATACTGGAGTACTAGGCGACGAGGATCCAGAACCGACAGTTGGCAGTACCAAAGGAGCACTCTGTCTACCTCGGGACCTGTCGAACCCTCCGCGGCGTCCTGTCATAACTCATAACAACATATAATGAATAAAGACATACACAAATATATAGTACATTCTATAGTCAAAATATTATGCATATCTCACAGCTTTCATAGAATTCCTACAGTAAATAACTAGTGGAATCACAAGTCTAAATGGATAGTACATTCTACAGTCAAAATATAATACATATATTAGTCAAAGTAGTACATTCTACAGTCAAAATATAGTACATTCTACAGGCAAAATATTTTATTTTCAATCATCTTCAGAAAATTTATCTTGTTCACCTTCCTCGTCCTCCTCTTCCTCTTCCTCCTCCTCGTTTTCACTTTCATCTACTTCGTCTTCATCTTCGTCTTCCTTTTCGGATAATTATACATCTTCTACATTATTACTCGTGTAATGAGTAACTTCCATTAAGTCCATATCTACAATATTTGTTACAAGAGGTACCTCGTCCTCCTGATAAGCTATTTCGTCAATGTCAAAGGTATTTCTAGCTTTAGTCTTACATACTGCCCACCAATCCGACCTCACTGTCCCCTATCTAGGATAAGTTGTGAAGTACACGAACTAAGCCTGACTTGATAGGACAAATGGTTTGTAGCCTTGATATCTAGCTTGTAGTTTATATCTACACGGCCATGCTTGTCAATTTTTCAAACTTGATCTTGAATCGGATCGAACCATTCCTACTTGAATAGCACGATATTAGCAGGTTCCATGCCATAATTATATGTCAAATCCACAATCTCTCGTAAGATGCCAAAGAAATTATTGCCTGGATCGACGTCTTTGTAGTTCGAAGATTTGATACACAAACAACTATTTTTTGTGGAATCAAGATCCAGAAAGCTATCTCTGATAGGAGCATTTGTTGACTTAAACCTAAACCCATTCACATAGAAACTTGGCCATATTTTAACGGCAGTAATTGGTCCCTTGGCTAGAGTTCTAATATATTCAGTCTTGGATGTTATTAGACGATCGACCTAAATACCAAATTAGCGATAGTAAGTTATTTATTGTGCAAGTGCAGAAAGAAAAAATAATTACCAATTTTCTTACATATGCGCTCAACCAAGAAGGAAAACGACATCTTATTTCTTGTTCTACTTCTTCGTCTGTTATGTAGGGTCTAACCGACCTCAACTCATCATTATATATGCTGAAAAATAATGAAGCAACTGATGATTAGTAGCATAATAGTAGCTTATACTATTACATTGAGATGATGTAAATGTAAACGTATTAATTACTCATCCCTCTAGCTTCTCCACTTCATCCTCATTGCAATTGAGTAATATATACAACTGAGCAGCCCTTAGCTCGTCGTCATTCAAATATATCCTCTTTATTTTCCCCGAAGGCTTTTCGGACGCATTGAATACTTTGAGTATTGCATCATTAGATTCCTGATATCCATCATCGTTTCTCGGAGCTCTCGTTCTATTAGTAGCAACATGAGATTTGAAATACATCGAGCAAAAGTTTATAATCTCCTCGAGAACATAAGCTTCACAAATAGAGCCCTCAACTCATGTCTTATTTTCACCTTTCTCTTTAGGTGATTTTGATACCGCTCGAAGGGGTACATCCACCGATAACCGACAGGACCACCAACACGTGCCTCATAGGAAAGATAAATTGGCAAATGCTCAATAGAGTCAAAGAATCCAGGAGGAAACACCTTCTCGAGCTTACATAATGTTATCGCAATGTCCTTCTCTTGCTTTTCTAGACGATCGACGAGCAATTTAGTAGAACAAAGATCTTTGAAGAATATGCTGAGATCTGTCAATGGATCATAAATGAACTGTGGTAAGAATTCCCGAAATACAATCAGAATTAACCTCTCCATGAATACATGACAATCGTGGCTCTTCATACCCACCAGTTTGTTCTCCTTGAGGTCGACGCATCTTCTCAAGTTCGACAGGTACCCGTCTGCCAATTTTAGATCCTGAATCCACCTACAAAGTCTCCCTTTATCCTCTTTCTCCAGTGAGAAAACTGACTTAGGCGGCTTTAACTTTCCATTCCCCTCCTCTATCAAATGCAACGTAGGACGTCTATATATTTCTTCTAAGTCTAACCTGGCCTTCGGATTATCTTTCGTCTTTTCCATTACCTCTATTACAGTATTAATTATGTTATCAAACACATTCCTCTCGATATGCATGACATCAAGGTTATGTCTGATCAGATTGGTCATCCAACATGGCAGATCCCAGAATATACTCCTCTTCGTCTAGTTATAGGTGCGACCAAATCCTTTACACTTGTACCCCTTAGCAGGATCTTCGATAGCACTTGGTAAATCTTTTACCTCTTTCCATATCGTGTATCCGGGCCACCTTGGCGGTGGATTGGCCTTCTCCACAATGCCCGTACGAAAAGTATTCCTATTCCTCCGGTACGGATGATCCTTCGGCAGAAATTGTCGATGACAATCGAAGAAGTACGGTTTGCCTCCGTGTTTCAAACGAAAAGCCTTAGTACGGTCCATGCAATACGGACATGAGAGACGACCATGAGTGCTCCATTCCGATAACATTCCATAGGCCGAAAAGTCGTTGATGGTCCACATAAGTGATACCCTCATTTAAAAATTCTGCTTTCTAGAAACATCGTACGTGTTGGCACCTACTTCCCATAGCTGACTCAACTCATCTATTAAAGGATGTAAATATACATCGATGTTCCTCTTCGGATTGTTCGGACCCGGGATAATAATGGTTAGGAACGTATACGAAGTCTTCATGCACATCCAAGGCGGTTGGTTGTATGGAGTGACGATCACAGGCCAAAATGAATACTGGGAGCCCAAAAGTCCGAATGGGATAAAACCGTCAGAGGAGAGCCCTAATCTGATATTACGCGGATCAGAAGTAAAATCTGGATACTCTCGATCAAAGTGCTTCCATGCTTCTCCATCGGATGGATCATCTAATACTCCTTCGATTTATTTCTGCCTGTGCCAACTCATGTTTTCTGCAGTCTCCTTAACCATAAACAACCTCTGCAACCGCGGCGTCAAAGGCAAGTAGTGCATCGAATCGGTAGGCTTCCTTGCACCGATAGACTTTTCTCTACCAGTAGGCTTATAGCGATCAATACCACAGAATCTACATGCATCTTCATCCTTGTCGTCTTTGTAATACAACATGCACCTATTGCGACATGCATCAATTTTCTCGTATCCCATCCAGAGCGATCTCACCATCCTCTTAGATCGGTAGAAGTCATTAGGCAACTTTGCACCCTCGGGCAAGATCTCTATAATCAAATCGATCAGTCGGTTATAGCATTCTTGCGACATGTTAAAATCAGACTTGATGCTCAACAATCTTGTAACCACCTCCAACGGTGAATGATCCTCACAACCAGAATATAATGGAGTCCTTGCATTCTCCAACAACTCCATAAACTTTGCAGCATCGGCATTCGGTGCCTCCTCAGCTGCATCATGATTGTCCGGATTGAAACTTGGCCCCGCCACATCAAAAACCATATTCACCCACCCGTCGTAGTAAGCAGCGTGGTCGTGGACATCCATATACGGCTCCATATAAAGCTCCGACTCCGATGCCAGAGACACAAGTTCTCCGTGCGCGGTCCACTGATAGTAATTCGGCATGAAGCCTTTCGAGTACAAATGATATGTGACTTTTACTTCTGGATGATATTTCAAGTTACGACATCTCAAATACGGACACTTAATTTTGGTACCATCCATATACTAAAGGAACGCCTTGGCGAACTACAAGAACTGTTGTACACCCTCAATGAATTCATCCCGCATATCGCACATGTCATCAGGATTATGGTTGTACATCCACGAACGATAATGCAGATAGTAATTCATATCCATTTCTAGATACTTATGCAAAAATGATAATATGTGTCCTATAAATCGTTAAATACAGTATGATTCTCTGGAGGAAGGTAAGAACTGCTTTAACTTGATACATAATGCCCTATGTATGTGTGTGTGCATATGGTTGTTTGAGTGATTGAGTGAGCTCGGATCACTAGGGAGAGCAGTTCACAGTTTTCAGTGTGCATCATTTGGCAGTGATCAACTGAAGGGAGAGAATTTGTATCGTTTGGATACGAGTTCTAGAAGAAGCCAATACCGTATCGTGTCTCGGCTTTGAAGAGTCATTCCCGTGTTCGTATATACGAGTCTTCTTCAGTCGAGGTATGCATCATATTATATACGATGCAGATACGCAAGGTTGCGTCTAAACTCAGACAACTAACTAGAAGAGAGATAGGATTTGGGTCTATATCATATTTTGTGTCATGTCAGTGTATGATACGGTCCTCTTTGTAGGAGTCCAGGTGAGGAAGAAGAAACATATGAATTAGACATGGAAATGAAGAAATTTAGAAATAGAAGAAGAAAGAGTTGGAGATTTGGAAATTCTAGGGTTTTTATTAGAGTTGTAAGGAAGAAGAAAAAGAAGAAGAAGAAGAAGTTACAGATCTAAAGTAATTTGAAACTAAGAAAGCAACAATACATCCATCCCCTCTATTCTCCCTCCTTCTCTTATTTATACTGAACTGATTACATGTATTAGTAGCAAATCGTAATTTGCTAACTGTACTAATTTGATGACTGTGCAGTAGAGCTGGACTGGCTTATTGCAGGTGACTGGACAAGAGAGCTTATTCTCACTCTGAAATGCTGAGTGCTGAGATCTACACTGCAAGATATGCAAGCTCTGATACTCGGTCACAACTGAGCTCTAACATTGAGTTCCTACACTGATACTAGTGTGCTCACTGAACTAGAAATGGGGTCACATCAGTGTATGTGTCTGTGCCGTATCCCATGTCTTGTCTATGTTTGTGTGAGTCGGTGTGTCCGTGTCAGTATTAGGGTTAGTGTCCGCATGTGTTAGTGTGTCCGCGTACGTGTGTGTGTGTGTGTTCGAGTTAGGTTTAGGGTTAGTGTGTGTCATGTCGTGTCATGTCGTGTTGTGTCATGTTAGAGACAAAGAGAGAGAGAGAGACAGAGAAAGGAGACAGACAGATCTCACCGAGTGAGGAGGAGGGGAGCTGGAGAGAGGAGAACGTCGAAGGGAGGAGGAGCCGTCGGAGGGAGGAGGACGCCGGAGGGAGGAGGGGAGCCGGAGGAAGGAGGGGACGCCGAAGGGAGGGGAGACGCTGACCGGAGGGGGGTCGCCGAGGTGGGCGTCGGGAGGGAGGAGGGGACGTCGGAGGGAGGAGGGGAGCCGGACACGACGGAGGGGGGGTTTAAATTTTTGGGAGAGAGAGATCGAAGGAAATAGGGGGAAAAGAAATTCGTCAACCCTAAATGAAATAAATTAGTGACATTTAGCGACGCTAACTAATGACGTCGCTAATATAAATATTTAGCGACGTTATAGACGTCGCTAAATATTTAATAGATTTACGTCGCTAAATACGTCGCTAAATGTCGCTAATAATATAACTCAGCAATGTTTAGCGACCTTAAATAAACTTATAGCGACTATTCTTTTAAAAAACTGAATTATAGTCGCTAAACGTCGCTATATGTCGCCAAACAGCGACTTATAGCGACGTTATTCTTTGGAGTCGCTAATATCTTCAATATTAGCGACGTTTTACTTTGACATCGCTAAAAACGTCGTTAATCCCATAATTTTTAGTAGTGCTGGTACGACTCCGTAGGCTTTTCAATTTTATGGACCCGACGAAATGTACTTACGCTATCCATAGTCAAGTGATCAAGCTAAAAAAAAATTTAATTCTAACATGCAAGAACTAAACTAAATCTCAATCTATGGTAAATAAATTACAAGAGGGAACGATACGCATCATTAGTCTACAGCCCAATAATACAGCCATTCGAATAGACCAAGAGAATAATATAGGCCTATAAACACTAGGCTACAATAGCAGAGTCACAATGGAAAATAGTACATAACTGTAATAGAGAAAAGATATAATGATACCTGCAAGGATGGCCAACACACTACCAGATCAAGCCTCATCCAAACTGTTCAAATAACCTAGAAGGGAACCAGGTCCTTAGAGGGACGTAACAAGATACAAAAAATATATGCCATAATATAAATACTGAGTAAAGTAAATCAGGGTGAACTATCCTCCTAAATGAATGCAAATTTGAGGACAACTTAGTACTTATGGAAAGTGTAGGCTAGACATATGCTGACGTAATTCACCAATCATCGTGACTGGCTAGTATATGCCACATATCCTCTCCCATCTTGGGGCAATCTGCATATATAATAACGTCCAATGCTTCGAAGAGCATGGTATCTGCATAAATAAATACGTCCAACATTCTAAAGAGCGTGGTATCTGCATGATGTCCAACGCTCTGAAGAGCGTAATATCTGCACATGTAACGTCCAATGCTCTAAAGAGGTGAGTGTCCCATACGCTTCCTAGTTGTCCTCCCCGTCCAATGCCAATGTACAAGTCTCAAGTGCGACATGGATATCTCGTAACTATATGCAAGTCACTAGGAACCATACAACTATGCTAAATACCATCACACGTGCTACATGCACCGATAGTCAGTCAAGTGCATAAGCCCGTGTCCTATCATGAACTCACTCTGTGACATAGTATGATACTTGTCAAGGTCTCAGAGTTATAATGATAACTCTGTCACTTAGGGTATGTCTACTAGACGCTAGGTCAAACACAAGTTCTAACGTCGACGCCTTCGTCGACTGCACCCGAGTCATTCTTGTACGCACACAGTTATATAATATTTAGAGCACAATATATAATATTAACTAAATTTAAACAGTACAATAAGGCAAGGTATACTTGCCTGAAAGCCAGGCGAAGATTCGAACATGAACTCGCCAAGGAAGTAGCAGTGCAAGATGGAAACTTGAGCAGATATCCCTGGATGCTGTCACAAATGTCACCAATAGTCCCAGAATGAGTGAGATACTCAAAAAAGTATATTCAGACATCCAATTTGGACACAGGGGCAAAAATGGAGTTGCTGGTCAACACGGGGTCTACTACCGCCTTGCATCGAAAAATGTGCCAGGAGCAAAGGTCCCTAAAAATAGCATATTATAGGTTAAGTATATCCCGATTTGGATTCCGGTGAGTCGATCACAAAATGCCCGTTGGAACGGATCGTGGGGCCCGCGAAACAGCAATACGGTCACTGTCTCAGAATCAGGCGAAACTTGGTCCATAGGACAAGTCGAATGCCGCAAGTCTAATGGCGCTAGTTTCGTCACGATACGACAAGCGTGCATAAAGTAATTGGGCAATTTGTAAAGCATCGATACGGAAGATTTTCGACGGATACGGGTTAATTTTGTCATGCACACACGTCCGAATCGAGTTTTGTGAAAGCCCATACATCAGAAAATACCGTACGCGCCTTTTGGTACAATCAGTACACGGCGTGGTTGTCCGGTTTGATGGGACCAACTCCGTATCGGGGAATTTTAATGTTTTTAAAATTCGTTTTTCTTTGATTTGGAACTTAAAGAACTATCAATCTAATATAAGCTTAAAACAACTATTTAAAGGAGATGGAAGAGGATTAGATAGATATTATATTAGCGAAGATGGTTTATGAAATGGTTGAGAGACGGAGTAGTAATCGCCTCACAAAAACAGGTGGTTGAAACTCAATTCTGACTTGGGTTTGGGTGTTCATGGTCATGGAGTGTGCTCGTATCGTCCGTGCGGTGGCCGAAGAGGGTCTTGGCGGTTGGGGACACCGTGGGTGGGGTCGCAGGAGCATCGGGGGTGCCCTTGGAGGGTCACCGGCGGTTGGCTTTTGGCGGGGCATCGAGCACAGCAACCGCAGCAGCAAAACGTACCAGCAGCATCAGCTTTAACAGTAGTAGTAGGAACCGCAGTGGTTGCAGCAATGGCCATGGCAACAGTGGCCGCCGGCCTGGGGGGTCCAGGAGGGGAAACTCGGCAGAGGTGGAGGTCAGGTTGGTGAAGGAGAGGGTGGTGGTCGGAGTTGGGGGTGGTGATGGTGGTTAATGGTGGTGATGGTGGTCAGAGTTGGTGGCAATGGTGGTGGTAGTGGAGCTGGTGGCAGTGGTGGTGGTCGTGGAGGTGAGGGTGGCGGAGGTGATGGTGCTTGGCGGTGGTGATGTCGGGGAGGTGAAGGTGGCAGAGGTGATGGTGGTTGGCGGTGGTGATGTTAGGGAGCTGATGGTAGTGGTGGTGGTCGTGAAGCTGGTGGCAGTGGTGGTGAGGGTGATGTAGGTGGTGGTGGTGAGCTATGGTGTTGAGGGTGATGTAGGAAGGAGGATTGAAGAGGAAGAAGATGTAACAAATGATGAGGAAAAGAGGGAGAGGGTGTTGTTTTAAATGAGGAGAGAGAGAGAGAGAGAGTGTTGCCTAGGAATTACGGTCGGCTCCCCTTAGTATTTCTAGGAGAGTGTGTAGGTTCTCATGAAGGAAATGGGTGGTTGTGATGGAATAAAGTTTGAATGAAGGGTTATGATGGATTATAGGCAAAAGTTGGAGCATAGTACCATGCAACAAAGGAGGAGGAAGTGGTGTGACCGGTCAAGCCTCACCAAAAGAGTTTCTTCATTTGTTTTTAATCAATAGGAGGTGGACACCTAGCTAATCTTTTACACACAAGTCCCTAATAGTTTATGAATTGCACAAAAGAAGAAAACTAGATTGGATGTGGGAAAAAGTCATGTTTGGTGTGTTGTAGTGGAAAAAATTGGTGTGTGGTATTTTGTATGAGCCATGAGGGTGTGGGTGTGAGTTTAGATTGGTGTTGGGTCTAGTTTTGGGTTAGGTTGAAAAAGTCATGTTTGGTGTATTGTAGTGGGAAAAATTTGTATGTGGTATTTTGTATGAGCCATGAGGGTGTGGGTGTGAGTTTGGGCTGGTTTTGGGTCTAGTTTTGGGTTAGGTTGAGTCATTGAACCAATTTAGTTAAAATTAGTGTCAAAGGTGTTCTTTAATTAATTGGAAGTGCATAGGATTTGAATTGGATGTGACGCAAGTGTCATGGACGTAGTTGACTCGGAATAGATTATTGTCATAAATTTGGTTGTGAGAAAAGGGCTGAGGTTGTGTCTCCAATTTCGATTGGAACGGGCAAGGAAGTTAGATTTATTTGGATTTAAAATTAAAAAATGTGCATGAATATTGTAAAATTGAAATAAAGCACAAGAGAGTGCATTTACGAGTGACACAAAGGTCAGGATTGAAGATTGCCTTGACTAGGTCAATGATGTGAAATTTGTTGGAAGGCAAATGATAGTGAATTGCTCTAAATAATTAAGAAATGTCAAGGTGCAACAAGAGAATAAAATAAATAGATGAATTTATAACTCTAGTTAATTAATCCAAAACAATTCTAAATTGATCCATAATCTCTCACAAGCTAAGTATTCATTAAAATTGGGTCAGGGTATTTACAATCTATCCACCTTAGAAAATTTTGTCCTCGAAATTCAAAATCAATCTCCTCAACAACGAACTCAACACATCTCTAAATCTATAAACACAACTTGGTACTTATTCCTAGCCACTCTCTAAATCTTAAACTGTTATATACACACAGTTTAATCGTCTAAGTTATTTGGTCCTCTAAATATTTTTTTTTACCATCATGTATTATCTCATTATTGTTATTATGCTAATTATTGTCTAAAAATAAATTTACCACCTGTAAACTAGGTTACTCAAGGATGTCGCGACACAATCTAAGTTTGAAACTTTTAATATCTATAAAGAAAATAATGTCATTCTTTTACTCTCAAAGGACTGCAGGGGTTAGGCACTAAAATTTTATAAGCACAAAATTCTCAAGGCCACTTATGTAGTATCTAAATTCCTTTTTCTACAACTAAGACGGTTAATATCTCAACATTCTTTCCTAGGTATAATATCATCATCCTATAGTATCTACAATGGAATCATGCAACCTAACTTCTTATAATTAGTTTTAGCAGCAACAAGTCTAATCTAGTCAGTCAGTCATACCTAGTCTAGAAACTCAACTCGAACAAATTTTAGGAGAATTATATGTAATGAAATACAACATAAGTCTCTACTCAATACATAGTAATAAGAACATATAGAAATTATGTAATAAATATCTATTCAATCATTCTAAATACCCTAAAATAAAATATAACAAATACAATAATAAGAATACGATTCCTAAAATTTATCGGCTAGGGTAAATTGGAAATAGGTTCCCATAACACCACCTACTACTAAGGATTAGGTTTAGCACGCTCATGTCCTCTTAGTCAAAATTCTAAATCTCTATCCCTAAGCGGTTTATGTGTAAACTTCAATATTCAGCTATCATTCCTATTAGACATCTATCTTGCATTTACACCCCCTACTCATGTGTCAATATATAATCTAAGAGTCTAGTGGTAATCCTCTACCGATTGACCAATGAGTCAGCGTTTGATCTAAACCTGTATTTTGTTCCTTGAAATTAGTAGCACTTCGAGGCTGATCAATAATTTCTACCTGCACTAAATCCTCAAAATTTCGAAAGCATTACAATTCATAAATACTATAATTATTATCCCTTAAGTCCATATCAAAAAATTTTGTCCTTGGGTTACGTGACTCTAATATATTTTCCCTTATCATTTGTTTCCTATACACATTCATATCTTTCTAGTACGTTGATATTGTATTCAACTCTAAACTCCGTCAATCATGGCCTAGTACCTTTCGCTTCGTAGTATCGATCTTCGAGGAAACTATTGAGTGACAAAATTTTTAGTCTTTCCTAGATCCTTCTCTTAATTTAAAAGCTCAAGGTCAGGTACTTCTCGCGAATCTCATCTTGTTGCCATTCTACCTTTTTATCTCGAACCTGAGATTTTTCCTAGTTTACTCCATGCATACCCTTCATCCAAACTATATGGGTACCATCTTGTTTATAACTGGCCATCCATTATAGGTAGTTCACGATATCTAACTCAAGGATGTAACATTTGTCGATACTCTCATCCTTCAATCTAATTGCTCTATTTCAGATACTAGCTCAACTAATCGAGTTATCAAAGGTGAAAACTACGAGCCCAATAGACACTGACAACCCAAACAAATCAAGTATATCAAATCCGATTCCAGAAGCTATACCCTAGTACCTAAGTTACCATTATTTAAACAACAGATCTAGCATTCTATCTATCTATCTATCTATCTATCTATCTATCTATCTTACCCCAGTCATATAATCTTCATCTAGGTTGATACTAAAAGTCATAAGACAACTATAGGTTCAACTTCTAGGACATGCTACATAAAGTTTTATTTTTCTAAGTCAAAATTTCTTTCACATATCCCTTATGCTTTACCCATAATTTGTCCTCGACAAATTTACAGAACTTCAAGATTTTATAACAACTTAATCATCTCATTGTTTCACCGAGAGTTTATCTAGTCATAGTCTAGACTTAACCTCATAATAAATTCTCTCGTTCTATTTACAAACACTAATTGTACTAAAAAAATTATTTTTGTGTTTTCATGCCCTTAATGTATAAATACTCTTCTCCTCATAATTTCTTCTCGAATTTTGTTCTCATTCATGTTCCATTTCATACCTCAGGTTCATTGGTATCGTTTCTTTAATCAAGTTTTCGTTTAGTTCTCTAATCTGATATTCTAAATTTTTTTATCGATATATTCGTCCCTTTGTCATAAACATAATTTTGTCAGGTATTAATTTCTTCATATCCTTTAGGTATAATCCTCTATTAAACCGTCACAACTAGTATTGTCCTTGTAATAGTTCATACCTAATATTGGTCTCAAAAATCATCCAGGGTATAATTTTATCAACTATTTCATTCAAGTTAATCCTCCGTATACCGTATCAAATCATAGCTTATTCTCCTTACAATTGTATTCCTCGATTTTCTTCTTTCTACTGTTTATTACTCTGAGTCACCATGGTGCAATTATAGTAATGGGTACCACCCACGCACATAATAAAACTCCTAGAATTTAGATAATCTTCTTCCAAGTGAGAGCCTAAAATTCTATCTTCTCATATTCATAATATCGTCCCTTGCATCACCACCATGGGCTACAACTAATCCCTAGTATCTAGCTATCCATTTTCATAAATTACCCCAGAGTATTTAGAATCAAAATCTTTCCAACTTTAAATACTTCCAAATCTTCGCTACCTTAAGTAAGGGTAGGGTCTAGTTTTAAGTCTCTACTTCTATGTCTAATTCTTATGCCAATAGTCTATAATAGCTCTAACAACAAGAAATAACTTATCAACCTCCTCCACTATGGATAACCATCTACTCAAATATCCTATCAGATATGCCTTCTTCGTCTTGACGAGGATCTGCTTCTAGAGAGAATCACCGTGCGCGAACGTCCATCTCTCCAAAATAGGAGGAGATGCGAAACAATAACAATAATGTTGATAAAAGATGAACGAATGCAATTATGAAGTCCAAGGGCAACAATCAAATATAATAGGAGTTTTAAAATTAATTATGGATTGAGATCTTCTTGAATATTAATCATAACTCACATGCTCGTTCGGTACAGTGAGGTAATCAAATGATATGCTCAGACCTGCATGGGCCAACCACTAAAACCATGTCACGCCCCAGTCCCAAAATATGTGGGACCAGACACGTGACAATGGCCAGCTGGTATGACTCCGTAGGGCTTTCCAATTTCATGGGCCCGACGAAGTACACTTACGCTGTCCACGGTCAAGTGATCAAGCTAAAACAAATCTAATTCTAACATGCAACAATTAAACTAAATCTCAATCCATGGTAAATAAATTATAAGAGGGAATGGTACGCATCATTAGTCTGTAGCCCAATAATACAGTCGTTCGAATAGACCAACAGAATAATATAGGCCTATATACTAGGCTATAATAGCAGAGTCACAATGGGAAATAGTATATAACTGTAATAGAGAAAAGATATAATGATACATGCAAGGATGTCCAACACACCACCAGATCAAGCCTCATCCAAACTGCTCAAATAACTTGGAAGGGAACCAGGTCCTCAGAGAGACGTAATAAGATACAAAAAGTACATACTATAATATAAATACTGAGTAAAGTAAATCAGGGTGAACTATCCTCCTAAATGATTATAAATTTGAGGACAACATAGTGCATATAGAAAGTGTAGGCTAGACATATGCTAACGTAATTCACCAATCGTCGTGACTGGCTAGTATATGCCACAAATGCCCCCTATCTTGGGGCAATCTGCATATATAATAACGTCCAATACTCCGAAGAGCGTAATATCTGCATAAATAAATACGTCCAACGTTCTGAAGAGCGTGGTATCTGCATGGCGTCCAACGCTCTGAAGAGCGTAGTATCTGCATATGTAATATCCAACGCTCCAAAGAACGCGGTATCTGCATAAATATATACGTCTGTATCACTCCAAAGAATGCGGTATCTGTATAGAGGAGGTGGGTGTCCCATACGCCTACTAGTCGTCCTCCCCGTCCAATGCCAATGTACAAGTCTCAAGTGCGATGTGGACATCTCGTAACTATATGCAAGTCACTAAGAACCATACAACTACGCTAAATACCATCACACGTGCTACTCGCACCGATGGTCAGTCAAGTGCATAAGCCCGTGTCCTATCATGAAATTACTATGTGACGTGGAATGATACGTATCAAGGCCTCAGAGTTATAATGATAACTCCGTCACTTAGGGTACATCCACTAGACGCTAGGTCAAACACAAGTCCTAACGTCAATGCCTTCGTCGACTGCACCCGAGTCATTCTCGGACGCGCATAATTATATAATATTTAAAGAACAATATATAATTTTAACTAAATTTAAATAGTACAATAAGGCAAGGTATACTTGGCTGAAAGCCAGGCGAAGATTCGAATACGAACTCGCTAGGGAAGTAGTAGTCTAAGATGGAAACTGGAGCAGATATCCCCGGATGTTGTCACAAATATAACCAACAGTCCCAGAATGAGTAAGATACTCAAAAAAGTATATTCAGACGTTCAATTTGGACACAAGAGCAAAAATACAGTTTCTGGTCAACACGGGGTCCACTAGTGGGCCCGCCTTGCATCAAAAAATATGGCAGGAGCAAAGGTCCCTAAATAGCATATTATAGGTCAGAAAAATTTTAAACGATGATACGAACTCAATGGTATGTCCAGATTTAGATTCTGGTGAGCCGGTTACAAAATGTCTGTTGGAACGGATCGTGGGACCCGCGAAACAGTGATGCGGCCACAGTCTCAGAATCAGGCGAAACTTGGGTCACAGGACAAGTCGAACATCGTGAGTCTAATGTCTATATTACCTCTGAGCAAACCCAAATTTGATAATATTTTTTGAAATCAATATTTTTAAGTTCCCTACGATTATCAGCCGTCGTCATCTCAACTTATCACCCGTACTTAACTCTAAGTATGCCAGCGGTGTTAAGTCCACAAAACCTGTCACTTGTATTACCTCTGGCATGGTTTTGTTTTAAACTTATTACTTGCACTCCAGTGCACAAGAAGTAATAGGTCCACCAAAGATCCCCCAATAGGATGTCCTTGGCAACTACAATATTGTGTTACGTCCATATTACTTCTATCATAATACCCCAGGTCCACAACATGCAATAAGACAAGAACAAGAGAGAAGTTCTGGAAAAAGATAAACTTTTTATTAGTATTCAAGATCATGAGTACATACGATAAAAATCTATTACATTTCAAGGATTTTTATTAATATTCAAGATCATGAGTACATGTGATAAAAAATTCTACAATCAAAACTTTCTCCATCCAGGCTCCCCTCCGAGATGTTGTTGCTACCGACGCAAGAAGAGCCTACTGTAAAACCCCATATTTTTAAATATTATTTAATTAATTAATTATTGAATTTATTTATATTATTCATAGTTATTTAGATAATATATACGTAGTGATTTAGGTACCTAGATAATTAATCATTTAGAAATTTTGCACAAAACTATTTTGGGATCCTTGTGGAAGAGTGTTAGATTTTTTTAAGATTTTAATTGGGTACAAATGTATTTTTATACCTTAAAAATAAACGTAAATAATATATAGTTATTAAATATGGTAATAATAATAATAATAAGAGTAATAATAATAATAATAATAATAATAATAATAATAATAATAATAATAATAATAATAATAATAATAATGTTAGTGTTAGTAATAATAATGTTAATAATAATAATGATAATTATAGTATTATTAGTAGTAATAAGAATAATAAGAAAAGAAAAAGAAAAAGAAAATAATAAAACCTAAATCTCTACCCGACTGTCACGACTCGCACCCGGTGTAAGGGTACAAGTCGGAAACAACGCCCAGCCTTCGCCACAGAATCGACTGTAGAACGCTGTCTGGATAATCTATCCAACAATATAATAAACCACCAACAATGATAATATACTCAATCACAGATCTAAGATGGATAGAACGAATCAGATAAAGAATAAAATAGTCACAAAATAACTCATGAGTCTAAAATAATACATCAATGAGTCTGAAAGAAATAACAAAATAAGCTGAAGACAAATCCAGTACAAGAATACTAAGAAGCTACTACTCCTGGGTTAATTGTCTCAGTTGGGATAAGTCCCTCCTGAGTCAGGGTCTCAAACTCTAAACCCACAACATCTTGGGGTCCATAATAGGTAGGGTACCACTCCTTAGTGTCATCTGAAAAAATATATCTAGTCAGGAAAGGAGCAGAGTACATCTCTAACAGCAGTTATAATCAATGATAAAAACTACGTAACAGTAATTAGATGTGAATATACAAGATGCACAATAGATACAAGAGATATATATACAATAAGGAAATACTGGAAATAATACAATAATGAGCAATATGTCAATGAGCAAGAATACTAATGTCTAAGTGTGTGAGTACTAGCTTTAACATGTGATCGGCTTGGGAACTTGATACACGAGATACAAGATTTATGGCCTGGCTAATCATACGTGCGGTGTATGATTAACACTATTCAAGATAACAAGATGGGTATGATCATATATCTACGCTACATACTCCCCACCCCCGACTAGTATAATAGATCCAACCATGGAACGCTATGGCACGAGATTCCCCAAGAAGATAGCTAGTCTCCCCGAGAATCAGTATCTGTACATGTACAAGATAATTGTCACGCCCCAGTCCCAAATTACCGAGGGACCAGATACGTGGCAATGGCCAGCAGCACGCACCGATGGACAAACCCAATTTAATGGATCCATCAGGGCAAACTTAAGCTGTAAAATTAAGTCTACGATAACATGGCACAACTAATCTCATCCACACAAGATATAAAAATATGATCCACAGAATAAATAAGGAATGTAAATCATCAGCTAGTCTCAACAAAGTGCTTCGGGGAACAACCCGATAATTATCTAATACAATGGTTCAACAGACCAAAATATAAATGACTGAAATGAATAAATGCTGAGCATGAAACATGGATGCTCAGGAAAAGTCTTCGACTAACACCTCATCCTCGGATGGCGGTACAGCTCTTGGATCAGCTCTTGCTGCGGTCCCGTATACCTCGGGATAGATCTCGTCCTTAAATCCTGGGGACATAATCCATATCCAGGTCCTGAGGGGACATAGCAAGGTACAGAAAATATAAGCCAAAATAAATGCAGTGCAGCAAATAATGAGAATAATAGGGTAAGTAGGTAATTATCTGTGTGAAATGCAAGAGAGAACATCAATAGTACTCAGGTTGAGACAAGTACAAGCTCTGTGTAGGGGAGACGGTAGCAGTGATATCATGAGGTGGTCTAGCTCAGCGGGAGACTGAGTAGCCAACATAATATAGTCAACCTGTAGCCTGTGGGTCTCTCCAGCAATAGATGGAACAATAAGGGAATACTAAATAACCATCTAAGTGATATGCAAGATGAGAGCAGCACTAGAACTCAGGCTGAAGCCACTACAAGCTCTGTGTCGGAGAGCCGGTAGCAGCTGTAATAATGAGTAATGGGCCAAGCTCGGGCTTCAGAGTCTTATGCCTCACAATAATAGGGGTTTATATATATGATCAGCCTATAGCCTGTGTGTCTCTCCCCACCCAATGTAACCACGCATATCATGACCATAACGTCTCATGTCCATGGCAAGCGGGATCATATCTAATGCAATAAGTCATAATATATCTAAGAATATAGTATCTCTGTCAAGTCTATATCCTATACAGAATCACCACGAATATCTCGGGAAGATCCTGTCTCATGAACAGTATCGAGTGTCCTGGGTCATAGTGTACTTGGTAAGACAATTACGAGAAGATAAAGAGTTACGAATGTCCATCTCTAGATGACAATACACAACACCGCGTACGATGTTGGCACCCGATTAATAATCGGACGCTAAGTACGTCACACGGTCCTAGGTTAAGCATGCACAATAATATAAATAAAGCAAGGAAATTATGTAACAATACTGCAGAGTTTGGCATGGTACACTTGCCTGGGGTCCGAATACCAACAGTCGTCCCTGTATCAGTGGATCCTGTAGGTACTACTCTAAAAGCTGGAATAAACATCACCAACAGTCTCAGAAGATATCAAATAGCTAAAAACGTCTGTCCTTACGTCCAATTTGGACACTAGGGCAAAAATGACATTTTCGGGCCAAAGCGGGATCCACATGTGGGCCACTTTGCACCGAAAAGTGTGTCAGGGTCAAAGGTCTCCAAATTCCTCAAACTCAATTTCTACAAGTCAAGAACGATGATACGAACCCAACGAAACTTCCAGAATTGGATTCCGATGAGACGATCACAAAATCGCCCGTCAAGTGGAGCCGGTGGGGCCCGCGATACGCAATTTTGTCAACGTTCTCAGAATCGAACCAAACTTGGGTCACAGGACCAGCATATTTCTACGAGTCCGATGGCGCAAGTTTCGTCTCGATCCGACGTGTGTACACCAAGTTACAGCATGTTCCAGAATGGAAAGATACGGGGCGTTGTCGGCGGATACGCGTTGATTTCGGTGTGCACGCACATCCAAATCAACTTCTGCGAAATTTTGCACGTCCGTATCAACGACACGCACATTTCGGTAAAGACCGCGTGCGACCAAGTCGTCCCGTTTGGCGGGGCGCACTCAGTTCCGGGGTAAAACAGGGCATTGTTTTTCCTATTTTTGGATCGCGGTGTGCGACCACCACAGGACGCGATGCACCGAACGGGTTGCACGGGCACCGAGAGGGTTATACAGTCTACGTGTAGCAACTGACGAAATTAAAAACGGAGTTATGAGGTGAGAGAAAACGGTACCTGAACAAGGCTCCGAGAAGTCTGAATTTCACGTGTCCTGCTCGTGCCCGGTGTCTCCTGCGCGTCCAAGCTAGGGTTTCAGATTGTGTCCGATTCAGGGGCTGATGTGTCACTGTCCGCGGGCGACCGGAGGTGGCTAGGGCTTGCTGTGGTCTGCCGGAGGGGATCGCTGCTCCGACGGGGTCGGAGAACGCACGGCCGCTGGGAAGACCCGCACGGCCGGAGGGGATCGGTGAACTGGACGGTCGGGGGAGGGGCTGTCGATGCCAGGCGGCCTCGGGGATGACCGGAGTTGGGTCGGTGGAGATCAGGGGTACGGCGGAGTTAGGTCGACTGCGTCTCGAGGCGGGGGAGTCGAGTGGTGGACGCGGCGGCGCTCACGCGGAGGGGGAAAGGTCGACGAGGGGTTCTGGGTTGCTCGAGGCGGGGAGTCGGTCAGAGGGGACGACGGAGTTAATCACAGGGACGGCGGCCTGGGGAGTTAGGGGTGTTGGCAGAGTCGTCGAGAGGCGGGGACCTCGTCTAGGGTTCCGGCGAAGAAGTCGGGTCTGTGACAGCGCGGTGAGGTCGACGGCTGGGTACGCTTCACGAGGCTTTATAGCCGCTACCGCAACCACGGTGGTTAGGGTTTTCCCAATGGGTTTCGGATATGGGTCGGGTTTGGCTCGAATCCGACCCGACCCGACCCAATGAGCTGATTTGGTTTAGGGTTGGGTTGGGTTCGGTTTAGTTTGGGTTTGGTTTGGTTTAGCCAATAGTTTATAGGTCCTAAAACTCGTTTCCGGAGTCCAATAAATACACCGAAAAATATCCTGTGTTCGATTTTTTATTTTACACCATAAAATATTATTTCCATAATATTTTAACACCAATTAACAGCATTTAAAAATCTTTAACTCCCAATTACCTTGGTTCTTCATCCAAAAATGCCAAAAAATCCGGAAAAATTATTCTAAAAACAGGGTGTTTATAATCTACCCCCCTTAAGAGGATTGCGTCCTTGCAATCAAAGAATAAGCTACTAAAGGAAGAACTATAAAAATACAAGTTTGCTTAGTTTATAACTACATTCTCAAACAAGTGAGGATAACGCTGGCGCATACTATCTTCTCGTTCCCAAGTCGATTCGCCAGGAGAATGATGTTTCCAAACTACACGAACCAGTCTGATTGTCTGTCCCCGCAATGTCTTCTCACTGACGTCGAGGATGCCAACTGGTTGTTCTTTATATCTCAACCTAGGACCCACTGAGATCTCTGAATGATCGACTACGTGACTTGGGTCGATCATGTACCTTCTCAGCTGTGAGACGTGGAATACGTCATGTACTCCCTCTAAGGATGGAGGTAATGCAAGACGATAAGCCACCTCACCAATGCGCTCTAGAATGTCAAATGGCCCAATATACCTTGGGCTCAACTTGCCTCTGCTCCCGAATCTGATAGTACCTCGAGTGGGCAAAATCCTCAAGAACACGTGCTCTCCTTCTTTGAACTCTAGAGGACGCCTGTGCGTATCTGCCCAATATGCTTCTGTCTGTCCTGAGCTGCTCGAAGATGGTTCTGAATCTGTTTCACCTTCTCCACTGTCTGCGTTACCAATTCTGGACCCAGTATTTGACGTTCACCAACATCACTCCAACATATAGGCGATCTGTACTTCCTTCCGTATAATGCCTCGAATGGTGCCATCTGAATGCTGGCCTGATAACTGTTGTTATAGGAGAACTCCACTAAGTGCAAATGATCTTCCCAAGATCCTCCAAAGTCTAGCATACATGGTCGCAATATATCCTCCAAGATCTGAATGGTGCGCTCCGATTGGCCATCTGTCTGTGGGTGGTAAGATGTGCTAAATTTGAGCCTGGTGCCCAGACTCTCTTGCATGCTTCGCCAGAAATAAGATGTAAATCTCGAATCATGATCCGATACAATACTGACCGGCACTCCATATAATTTGACGATTTATCGCATATACATGTCGGCTAGTACCTCTGTGGACTGTCCAACTCTAAATGGTAAGAAGTGTGCCGATTTAGTGAGTCGATCCAATATAACCCATACTGCATCTCTTCCGCTGGGGCTCCTTAGAAATCCTGTGACAAAATCTATCGTAATATGCTCCCACTTCTATTCTGGTATAGGAAGCGGCTGTAACATACCTGCAGTCCTCTGATGCTCAGCCTTTACTTGCTGACAAACTAAGCATTTGGCCACAAATCTTGCAATCTCTCTTTTCATTCTATGCCACCAATAATACTGTCTCAAGTCTCGGTACATCTTGGTTCCTCCTGGGTGAACAGAGTACATAGAGCTATGTGCTTCAGTCATTAACTCCTGTCTCAATTCTCTATTTGGAACATACAGGCGATTTCCAAACCTCAATGTCCCGTCTTCATGTATGCGAAGTCCTGTCTGCATGCCTGCTTCCGTCCTCTCCTTCAGTCTTTGAAATCTAGCATCGGTGGGCAATGCCTCTTTATTTCTTTCCATAAGTGACGACTTAATTTCAAGATTAGCCAGCAATCCACTCTGTCCTGGTAAAACAACCTCTATCTGAAGCTCCTGTAAATCTCTCAATAACTCGGGCTGTATCGTCAAGAAATAAGCCGTAGGCTTCCTGCTGAGAGCGTCTGCTACGATATTCGCCTTTCTCGGATGATACTGCAGATCTATGTCAAAATCTACCATCAATTCCAGCCAACGTCTCTGCCTCATGTTAAGCTCCTTCTGAGTATATACATACTTCAGACTCTTGTGATCGGTGAAGATTTCTACCTTCTTCCCATAAAGGTAGTGTCTCCAAATCTTCAATGCAAATATAACTGCTGCTAACTCCAGATCGTGTGTTGGGTAGTTCTTCTCGTGGACCTTCAACTGTCTCGATGCATAAGCAATCACTTTGCCATGTTGCATCAAAACATATCTTAATCCACTACCTGATGCATCACTGTAAACAACAAATCCTCCTGACCCTGAAGGAAGAGTCAAGACAGGTGCTGTTGTCAATCTTCTCTTCATTTCTTCAAAAGCCTTCTGGCAGTCTTCTGTCCATATAAACTCCTGGTCTTTATGTGTCAGCTTCGTCATCGGTTCTGCAATCCTTGAGAATTTTTTTACAAAACTTCGGTAATATCCCGCAAGTCCGAGAAAACTTCTCACCTCTGCAACTGATGTGGGTGTAGGCCAAGTCTCTATTGCCGCAACTTTCTCTGGATCAACTGAAAGTCCTTCTCCTGAAATGATATGTCCCAAGAAAGGCACTTTGTCCATACAAAACTCACACTTACTGAGTTTGGCATATAGCTTCTCCTGTCTCAAGGTCTCTAACACGATTCTGAGATGCTCCTCTTGCTCTTCATGGCTCTTGGAATATATTAGAATATCGTCAATACAACCACAAATTTATCCAAGAACTGATGAAAGACTCTATTCATTAAACTCATAAACACTGCTGGCGCGTTGGTTAAACCAAACGGCATCACCAAGAACTCATAATGTCCATACTTGGTCCTGAAAGCTGTCTTTGGTATGTCCTATTTCCTTACTTTGATCTGATGGTAGCCGGATCTAAGGTCAATATTCGAGAATACCCTTGCACCACTCAATTGATCGAATAGATCATCAATGCGTGGTAAGGGATACCTGTTCTTGATGGTCACAGCATTTAGTGTCCTATAGTCAATGCATAACCGTACTGTTCCATCCATCTTCGACACAAATAATATGGGTGCTCCCCAAGGTGAAACACTAGGCCGGATAAAATCCTTCTCCAGAAGATCATCAACCTGTTCCTTCAACTCCACTAACTCCTTAGGTGCTAGCCGATACACTGATGAAGTGATAGGCTCTGCTCCTGGAGTTAAGTCTATTGTGAATTCTATTTCCCGATCAGGCGGTAAACCTGGAAGATCATCTGGAAATACATCCACAAACTCTGATATGACTCTTGGGTAACCTGTCTCCCCTTCTACAGATAGTACCCTAAGAGTAGGCTGAACTCCTTGCTCTACTGCTCCTCGAAGAAACTCAAATTCTGGATGTCCTGGCGGTCTAAATATAACCCGTCCAAGTCGGCAATCAAGAGTCGCATTGTACTGACTTAACCAGTCCATACCAAGTACAACATCATAATCCGACATAGAAAATATCAAAAATTGAGCTCGCATTTCTCTTCCACAAACTACTATAGAACATGATCTACAGACGTCACTAACCGGAATAATTCCACCTCCCGTAAGAATTCTCTTCATCTTCGGAAGGGGTACGGTAGCTACTCTATGGGTGGCTACAAAGCTAGCTGCTATAAATGAATGCGATGCTCCATAATCAAATAAAGCTACAGCTGGTAATAAAGCTACTAAAATGGTACCTGCGATAACTTCGCCTGTAGTAGCCTCCTCCTCAACAGCTAATGTGAATGCCTGTCCTCGTCCCTGCGCTGGACCTCTCTGCTGCTGCTGAGCCTGCTGAAATAGAGCTGCCAGTGGTGCCATGGGTGGTCTCTGCTGATTTCCTCCTGGGGCTGGTGGCCTGACGCCTCCAACTCCTGCCTGTTGTGCTCCTACTGCTGGATAAGCGGGTCGTGGTGCAGGTAAAGCTAGTCTCGGTGCTCCCTCCCTACGCTCGGTGCAGTCTCTGGTCTGATGCTGGTTGGACCCGCAAGCCAGGCAGAGTCCCAACTTGCGTCTGCATTCTCTCTCAATGTGACCTATCTTGCCGCAGTGGTGACAAGTAGGGAGAGATACGGCCCTGTGTGCTGTCCTCTCTGGCATACTCCTCTGGGACCGTTTTGCTGAGTCCCCATGTGCTGTCCTGGATGGTGCTGAGGTGATAGGCCTCTTCAGGTTCGACTCCCTTCTAGTGACGTGCTCCATGCGTCGTGTTGCTGCGAGAACGTCGGTATAAGATGTAGGTGCGACTGATCCAATCAATCTCTGGAGCTCGAACTTTAGCCCGTCAAAGAACTTCTCGGCTTTCTCTTCCTCTGTCGCAATCAAGGTTGGGGCAAAGCGACTTAGGCGAATAAATTTTGCGTTGTAATCTTCCACTGTCATATTGCCTTGGATAAGGCGGTTGAACTTGTCTCTGAGCTATGACCGTGCTACTGCGGGAATATACATCTCTTTGAAGAGTCTAGAGAACTCTTTCCAGGTGACTCGGTCCTGTCCGAGCCTCCTCTCTTCTGCTAACCAACAGTGATGTGCATTTTTAGTTAACTACATTCTGACTGCAGTCATCCACTTCTCTCTCGGAAGTTCAGCGGCTTCCAACTGATGTTGTATGTTTGTGAGCCATTCATGAACTTCTTTTGGCCCCTCTTTACCAGAAAATATACGAGGTTTGAGCTGACAAAAATCGGTGATAGATCCCGTCGCTGATCGCCTCGCTGGTGGATTTTCCTGCTCCAATACGGATACCAGGCTGGTTCTCAGATACTCGGCCTCCTGCCGATGGGCCTCTTGCTGAATCTGTTGCTGTGCTTGCATCATGGCATACATCATCTGGAACATCTGTTGTCCATCCATAGCTTGTCCTGGTGGGAAAACTGGCATCTAGGGAGTGAACTGTGGTGGAGGTGGGATGTCATCTCTCCGGAACCTTGGATTAGGCTGACCGGCCTAATAGCTCTACGATGCTTGTCCTCCATTCCCTGGAGTCACTTCGTCTATATAAGTAACCACAGCGTCATATGGCGTATCCAAAGGAATCTCATCTCCGTTTCTGGGATCCATTACTCTGCAACCAGAAGATAACTGTAAGAACGCTCAGAGGAATCAATACATGATACAAATCAAGCAACAAATTTGAGTTCGATATAGAGTTTAATAATGGTTTAAATAATGGATGAGATCCTATAACTTATCCTATCCTTAGGACAGGCTTGTTTCAGTCCCTAAGTTAAAACCGAACAATTTAGTCGTAGACCTGCATGGGCCACCACAAAAACCATGTCACGCCCCAGTCCTAAATTACCGAGGGACCAGATACGTGGCAATGGCCAGCAGCACGCACCGATAGACAAACCCAATTTAATGGATCCATCAGGGCATACTTAAGCTATAAAATTAAGTCTACGACAATATGGCACAACTAATCTCATCCATACAAGATATAAAAATATGATCCACAGAATAAATAAGGAATATAAATCATCAGCTAGTCTCAACAAAGTGCTTCGGGGAACAATCCGATAATTATCTAATACAATGGTTCAACAGACCAGAATATAAATGACTGAAATGAATAAATGCTGAGCATGAAACATGGATGCTCAGAAAAAGTCTTCGGCTAACACCACGTCCTCGGATGGCGGTACAGCTCCTGGATCAGCTCCTGCTGCGGTCCCGTATAACTCGGGATAGATCTCATCCTCAAATCCTGGGGACATAATCCATATCCAGATCCTCAGGGGACATAGCAAGGTACAGAAAATACAAGCCAAAATAAATGCAGTACAGCAAATAATGAGAATAATAGGGTAAGTAGGTAATCATCTGTGTGAAATGCAAGAGAGAACATCAATAGTACTCAGGTTGAGACAACTACAAGCTCTGTGTAGGGGAGCCGATAGCAGTAATATCATGAGGTGGTCTAGCTCAGCGGGAGACTGAGTAGCCGACATAATATAGTCAACTTGTAGCCTGTGGGTCTCTCCAGCAATAGATGGAACAATAAGGGAATACTAAATAACTAGCTAAGTGATATGCAAGATGAGAGCAGCACTAGAACTCAGGCTGAAGCCACTACAAGCTCTGTGTCGGGGAGCCGGTAGCAGCAGTAATAATGAGTATTGGGCCAAGCTCGGGCTTCAGAGTCTTGTGCCTCACAATAATAGGGGTTTATATATATGATCATCCTGTAGCCTGTCTGTCTCTCCCCACCTAATGTAACCACGTATATCATGACCATAACGTCTCATGTCCATGGCAAGCGGGATCATATCTAATGCAATAAGTCATAATGTATCTAAGAATATAGTATCTCTGTCAAGTCCTATATCCTATACAGAATCACCACGAATATCTTGGAAAGATCCTGTCTCATGAACAGTGTCGAGTGTCCTGGGTCATAGTGTACTTGGTAAGACAAGTACGAGAAGATAAAGTGTCACGAATGTCCATCTCTAGATGACAATACACAACACCGCGTACGGTGTTGGCACCCGACTAATAATCGAACGCTAAGTACGTCACACGGTCCTAGGTTAAGCATGCACAGCAATATAAATGAAGCAAGAAAATTATGTAACAATACTGCAGAGTTTGGCAAGATACACTTGCCTTGGGTCCGAATACCAACAGTCGTCCCTGTATCAGTGGATCATGTAGGTACTACTCCAAAAGCTGTAATAAACATCACCAACAGTCTTAAAAGATATCAAATAGCTAGAAACGCTTGTCCTTACGTCCAATTTCGACACTAGGGCAAAAATGACATTTTCGGGCCAAAGTGGGATCCACAAGTGGGCCACTTTACACCGAAAAGCGTGTCAGGGTCAAAGGTCTCCAAATTCCTCAAACTCAGTGTCTACAAGTCAGGAATGATGATATGAACCTAACGGAACTTCCAGAGTTGGATTCCGATGAGCCGATCACAAAATTGCCCGTAAAGTAGAGCCGGTGGGGCCCACGATACGCAATTTTGTCAACGTTCTCAGAATCGAACCAAACTTGGGTCACAGGACTAGCGTATTGCTACGAGTCCGATGGCGTAAGTTTCGTCTCGATCCGACGTGTGTACACCAAGTTACAGCGTATTCTAGAATGGACGGATACGGGACATTGTCAGCGGATACGCGTTGATTCCGGTGTGCACGCACATCCAAATCAACTTCTGCGAAATCCTGCACGTTCGTATCAACGACGCGAACGTTTCAGTAAAGACCGCGTGCGACCAAGTCATCCCGTTTGACGGGGCGCACTCAGTTCCGGGGTAAAACATGGCGTTGTTTTTCCTATTTTTGGATCACGATGTGCGATCACCACAGGACGCGATGCACCGAGCGGGTTGCACGGGCACCGAGAGGGTTATACAGTCTACACGTAGCAACTGACGAAATTGAAAATGAAGTTACAAGGTGAGAGAAAACGGTACCTGAACAAAACTTCGAGAAGTCTAAATTTTGCGTGTCCTGCTCGTGTCCGGTGTCTCCTGCGCGTCCAAGCTAGGGTTTCAGATTGTGTCCGATTCAGGGGCTGATGTGTCCGTGTCCGCGGGCGGCCGGAGGTGGCTAGGGCTTGCTATGGTCGGCCGGAGGGGATCGCTGCTCCGACTGGGTCGGAGAATGCACAGCCGCTGGGAAGACCCGCACGGCCGGAGGGGATCGGTGAACTAGACGGTCGGAGGAGGGGCTGTCGATGCCAGGCGGCCTCGAGGATGACCGGAGTTGGGTTGGCGGAGATCAGGGGTGCGACGGAGTTAGGTCGGCTGCGTCTCGAGGCGGGGGAGTCGAGTGATGGACGCGGCGGCGCTCACGCGGAGGGGGAAAGGTCGACGAGGGGTTCTGGGTTGCTCGAGGCGGGGAGTCGGTCAGAGGGTACGGCAGAATTAATCACAGGGACAGTGGCCTGGGGAGTTAGGGGTGTTGGCGGAGTCGTCGAGAGGCGGGGAGCTCGTCTAGGGTTCCGGCAAAGAAGTCGGGTTTGTGACGGAGTGGTGAGGTCGACGGCTGTGCACGGTTCACGAGGCTTTATAGCCGCTACAGCAACCACGGTGGTTAGGGTTTTCCCAATGGGTTTCGGATCCGGGTCGGGTTTGGCTCGGATCCGACCCGACCCTACCTAATGAGCTGATTTGGTTCAGGGTTGGGTTGGGTTCGGTTTAGTTTGGGTTTGGTTTGGTTTGGTTTAGCCAATAGTTTATAGGTCCTAAAACTCGTTTCCGGAGTCCAATAAATACACCGAAAAATATCCTGTGTCCGGTTTTCCATTTTACACCATAAAATATTATTTCCATAATATTTTAACACCAATTAATAGCATTTAAAAATCTTTAACTCCCAATTACCTTGGTTCTTCACCCAAAAATGCCAAAAAATCCGGAAAAATTATATTAAAATTATTCTGAAAATAGGGTGTTTACAATAATCAATGAAACAAGGCTTGCACAAGATACACCATATACAAAGGAATAACATATCATGACGAGATCCGGATATACCAATCCGTGTAACCATTGTGTCAAGAGAACTATGGATATCTATATTAGATACAATGAACATAGAGGATATCATAAATGAGAAACTATCAGAGAATGTACTCGCCTAAAGTCCAATAAATAGTCTCATTGATGTCTGACACGGTGCCTCGAAGACCTAAATATGGAATACAACATCAATACAAGGTTCTGGGAAGAAAATAAGTTAAACTAGTCAACTTCTAGGTCAATAAGTCAATTCTAAGTCAAAAGTCAACTATAATCAACTATGGTCAACTATTGTCAAACTAGTGAAATCATCCTCCAATCCTACTCTCACCTATGCTCTGATACTCCTCAGGGATACATCCTCATACTGTGCTGCCTTGATCCTGTCCATCAAATCTGAATGTATCTGTAATCCCCATATCTACATAGCACAACCAGGAATAATCACCTTGATGCCCAAGCTCTCCAAATCCTCCACCAAATATCGATCATGCGTCAAGAATATAGCTACCGGATACCTGCTCAAAGCATCGGCAACTACATTAGCTTTTCCAGGATGATATTACAAAGATATATCAAAATCCTTCATCAGTTCCAACCACCGACGCTGCCTCATGTTCAACTCCTTCTGCGTGAAGATGTACTTCAAGCTTTTGTGGTCTGTGAAGATCTCCACACGCTCTCCGTATAAATAATGTTTTCACAACTTCAGAGCGAAGATGACTGCTGCCAACTCCAAATCATGGGTAGGATAGTTCTTTTCATGATGACGTAATTGCCTGGATGCATAGGCAATCACTTTCTTATGCTGCTGAAGAACACAACCCAAACCTTTCCCCGATGCATCACTATAAATAGTGAAACCTCCAGACCCTGAAGGCAACGTCAAAATAGGAGCAGACGTCAACCTCTTCTTTAACTCCTTAAAAGCAACCTGGTAATCCTCCGTCCAAACAAACTCCACATCCTTCCTTGTGAGTCTGGTCATCGGCTCGGTAATCCTCAAAAAATCTTGCACAAACTTCCTGTAGTAGCCTGCCAATCCCAAGAAACTCATGATCTCTTCTACCGAACTCGGGGTCTTCCAAGATTCCACTACTGTGATCTTCTTCGGATCCACTGAAATACCAAAACCAGTCAAAACATGCCCCAAGAACTCCACCTTGTCCAAGAAAAACTCACATTTGGACAACTTCCCATACAGCTTCTCCTTCCTCAGCACATCCAACACAATCCTCAAATGCTCCTCATGCTCCTCCGGTGTCCTCGAGTATATGAGTATGTCGTCGATGAACACCACCACGAACTTGTCAAGGTACTAGTGGAACACTTTGTTCATCAAGTTCATAAATACCATCGGTGCATTAGTCAAACCAAACGGCATCACCATAAACTCGTACTGACCATACCGAGTTCTAAAAGCAGTCTTCGGTATGTCCTCCGGCTTCACCTTCACCTGATGGTAGCCTGATCTCAAATCTATCTTAGAAAACACCTTCGCACCACTCAACTGATCAAACAGATCATCAATCCGTGGCAAATGATACTTATTCTTGATAGTGAGATTATTCAAAGGCCTGTAATCAATGCACATGCGTACCGATCTATCCTTCTTCCGTACAAACAATACCGAGGCTCTCCACGGTGAAGAACTCGATCTGATGAACCCCTTATCCTGCAATTCGTCCACCTACTTCTTCAACTCTACCAGCTCGCTGTTGTTTACTCTATAGACATGCTGCAAAATTGGTTCTGCACCTATCATCAAGTCTATAGAAAATTTAATATCTTGATCTGGTGGCAAACCCGATAATTCCTCAGGAAACACATCCAAGAACTCTGCTATCAACGGATGCGGCAACTCCTTGTCTTCCACCATAGCTCCACAAATAATGCCTTCTTCCTGCTCTGCAACTCCTCTAGCAAATTCAAACTCTGCCTCTCCTAACGGACCAAACAAAACTCTACCTTCTCTACAATCTATGCTAGCACGGTGCCTACTCAACCAATCCATCCCGAGTACAATGTCGTAACTCAGAAGTGGCATTACAAGTAGACAGGCACTCAACTCCCGGCCACCCAGAGTAACTCTCCGATCCTTACAAATATCATTAACCAGGATAATGCCTCCCCCGGTCATGATCTTGCAAGTCCTAAGCAAAGACTCAGCTACCAAACCATGCTTCAGAGCAAAAGAAACAGATACAAAACTATGGGAAGCACCACTATTAAACAAAGCTAAAGCTGGAATGGAATCAAGAAGAATAGAACCTGCGATGACATCTCCGGTGGGTTCATCCTCCTCGACGGTCATAGCAAACGCTCGTCTCTGTCGAGCACCTTCCTCTGCTGATGCTGGACAAAATGCTGCTGCTGTGTCGGAAGTGGTCCCCTCAGCTGTATTACAAGTGGTCTCATCGGTGCCCTCGGAGCTAAAGCTGCTCCCTGAACTGCATGACGAGGACACTCCTTTAACTGATGCCCTTCTGTACCACAATACAAACAAACTCCCAACCTCCTCTTGCAAACTTCTAAGATGTGGCCGGGCTTCTTGCAGTAGTTGTATGGAGCTTGTTGTAACTGTCTCTGCTGCTGTGGTGCCTGGTAAAAAGGCGCCTTAGCCGGAGTCTGATTCTGTTGTGGCTGCTGGAAAGGTCTGGACTGGAAATGAGGACGTTTGGCAGATACTGCACTGCCGTTGGCCCCCAGAAAAGAATCACGGTCTCTCTTGGGCTTCAAACCCAACTCCCGCTCAACCTTGCGTGCCTCCGCAAGTATCTCCGAGTATGTCTCATAATAAGACGGAATGAGGAATCAATATGGAACATGATATAAGACACTCAAGGAAAGGACAGTTTAAGAGATCAAGTATCAATATCAAAAGAGAATAGTTGAATCAAATTTATTTTCCTAGATGTGATTGAGTACCTCAGCCTATATCCTATATCCTATCGCAGGCTCGCAGTAGTACAACTAAATCGTCGCACTACCACGGCATCGCATAACTTGCGAAGCTAGACCTGTATGGGCCACCACTAAAAACGTGTTACGACCCGCACCCGGGGTAAGGGTACAAGTCGAAAACAACGCCCAGCCTACGCCACAAAATCGGCGGTAGAACGATATCTGGATAATCTATCTAACAATATAATGAACCACCAACAATGATAAAATACTCAATCACAGATCTAAGATGGAAAGCACGAATCAGATAAAGAATAGAGTAGTCATAATACAACTCATGAGTCTAAAATAATACATCAATAAATCTGAAAGAAATAACAAAATAAGCTGGAGACAAATCCAGTACAAGAATACTAAGAAGCTACTACTTCTGTGTCAACTGTCTCAGTTGGGATAAGTTCCTCCTGAGCCAGGGTCTCAGACTCTAAACCCACAATATCTTGGGGTCCATAATAGGTAGGGTACCACTCCCCAGTGTCATCTGGAAAAATATATCCAGTCATGAAAGGAGCAGAGTACATCTCTAACAGTAGTTCTAATCAATGATAAAAACTATATAACAGTAAATAGATGTGAATATACAAGATGCACAATAGATACAAGAGATATATATACAATAAGGAAATACTGGAAATAATACAATAATGAGCAATATGTCAATGAGCAAGAATACTAATGTCTAAGTGTGTGAGTACTAGATTTAACATGTGATCGGCTTGGGAACTTGATACACGAGATACAAGATTTATGGCCTGGCTAATCATATGTGTGGTGTATGATTAACACTATTCAAGATAACAAGATGGGTATGATCACATATCTACACTACATACTCTCCACCCCCGACTGGTATAATTGATCCAACCATGGTACGCTATGGTACGAGATTCCCCAAGAAGATAGCTAGTCTTCCCGAGAATCAGTATCTGTACATGTACAAGATAATCAATGAAACAAGGTTTGTACAAGATACACCATATACCAAGGAATAATATCTCATGACAAAATTCGGATATACCAATCTGTGTAACCATCGTGTTAAGAGAACTATGGATATCTACACTAGATACAATGAACATAGAGGATATCATAAATGAGAAACTATCAGAGAATGTACTCGCCTGAAGTCCAATGAATAGTCTTATCGATGTCTGACACGGTGCCTCGAAGACCTAGATATGAAATACAACATTAATACAAGGTTCTGGGAAGAAAATAAGTTAAACTAGTCAACTTCTAGGTCAATAAGTCAATTCTAAGTCAAAAGTCAACTATAATCAACTATGGTCCACTATGGTCAAACTATGGTCAACTATGGTCAACTACCTATTTCTAGGTTGCATAAACATAATACAAAAATATTGGGTCAAGATACTAAGGTCTAAGCCAAGAAACCCACATCTTAAAAGTTAGGATACCATATCTCAGGATACGTAAATTCCAAAGTAAACATCACAATATATATATATATATATATATATATATATATATATATATATATATATATATATATATATATATATATATATATATATATATATATATATATCAAACAAATATTAATAATAATATAGAATCATAATTACAACATTAATTAGGTACCCTGGTTTTGAACCACCTTGGTATCTCAACAAAATCACAAACTTGATACCCAAACCCCATATCTTGGGTATCCCCAATTACCTTGGTTCCTCAAGGTAATCCCCAATACCTTATTATATTAACTAGCCGTATATATGTAATACATATACTAAATATTATAGATATAAGAAATTAGCAATTAAGAATATATTACATCAATATTAATACTAATATATATATACATATATATATATATATATATATATATATATATATATATATATATATATATATATATATAAGTATATAAACATATAAATATATAAACTGCCTACTGTCGCTAAAAACTGTGTTGAAATACTGATATTCTGATACGCTGCCTTTTTAGTGACAGTTCTGCCTGTCGCTGAAACTGCCGTCGATGTTGCTGTTGATTTTCTTCACTGCTGCTGCTGCTGCTTTGGTGACGGTTTGCAACCATCACCGATTCAACTGTCGCTGCTGCTGCTTATTCCCGCCGCTGCTGCTGCTAATTAATGACAACGGCTGCTGTCATTAATATTCCGTCACTGCTACAGCGGCTGCTGCTGTATTAAATGACAGTGGCTACTGTCATTAATATCCTGTCGCTAAAAATATATATATATATATATATATATATATATATATATATAGTTCTTTTATATATATATATATATATATGTTATATATATATATATATCTATATATATAAATACAAATACAACCCCTTATTAATATGTACATATTATGACATAGCCACAAGCACACACATACATAAATACATTTATAAATATTCAAATATGCATATGTATAAATAATCATTTAGCAATTATATATAATATATTTATCCAATTAAATATACATATATACATATTGTCACAACATACATACATGTTTACACATAACACATATACATATATATTTATACATGTAGCTACATAATATATATATTCTTAGTACATATATAATACATAGATCTAGGATACAAGAAGCACAATTATATATAATATATATAATAATATCTATATATATGTACAAATACAATCTACCTAAATTAAGAGCACAAGAATTAGATCTATATATAATTACACAACAAATGGAGAGTATCACACCGTATCCCACTAGATCTAGGATACGCATGTGACACGAGGCCACCACACATCCAATTGTACCCCGAAGGACACAAACAAGTCACATATATTATTTATGAACAATACGAAGAGTCAAAAATAGATCTACGTGTCCGTATCAAAATATGACATGTACAAAGTCCCGTGTCGGAGGGAAAACCCCGAAATCAACACGTATCACCAAATTGTTGGGATACGACCTACACGTACCCAATTGTGGACACGATACTAGCCCCAAACACACAAGCACATGCCAAATTGATCTATAGGATCAATTGACACACACAACAATTGTCAAACTCGGAATTCTCCCAAAATTGACACAAAAAGCACCATAACTTTCTCCATAGGCATCCTATGAACACAAAATCAAATCCTATGGATAGCCTATGCATATGGGTTAATTTTCTATGGTTAAATCTCAGATTTAGAACTTAATTTAAGGGGAAAAACTGAATTGTAACCTATTGGAAGATAGATTCCTAATGAAACCTCCAATTGAGATAAAATTGCCTCCAACTTGTAGATCCTTGCTCCTTTTTGTAGATCCTTACGTCCTCCTTCTAGATCCTTGCTTCTCAAGTCTCTAATGGTGATTTGGGAAGGAATTAGAATAAAATTTGGTAGAGAAATAAAATGGGAATGAAGGAATTTGGTAGTGGAAAATTCTAGATCTAGTTTTAGAATGAAAAGAGGAGAGAGAATTTCTTCCCTCTTTATTAATAGGCCAGCCCCTATTTCCCCTCCCTCAAGTTATCATGTAATGTCCATTATACCCCTTGGGGCCTCTCATGAAAAAATAATTAAGGAAGGAAGCTTCTAGTCTAATGATTTAATTAATTTAATCCATCTCTTTAACAATGGGCCTTCTAATTGGGCTAAATCTAACTAATTAATTTATGTTGGTCCATGGGTCCAAACTAAACTAGTTAGGTCCACTAACACAAGTCCAAATTAAATAATTAACATCTAACAACCATTAAATAATACAACAAATAATTATTTATCAAGCACAAAATTTATTAAATATGAAATTACTAAAATACCCTTTCCTAAAAAATATGGTAGTGACACCGACCCTAGCCTACTCGGTATCCGAACCCGCTATTAAACCCCAGCATCAGCAGCGCGCAGCAATTCTTCCTCCGTGCGCGAGTAACAACCTATCCCTCTCATCCTCTCTATATTAATAATAACGTATCCCTATAAACCCAAAACCCTAACCCTAAGTCCCACTCGACCCCTGAGACCGCTGTCGCCGACCCCAGATCCACCGCCGCCGTCGCCGGATTAGCCGCCCGCCTCCGCCGTGACCACCGCAGCGCACACACCCGCGACAGCAGAAACTGAACAGCATCTTAGCCCTGTTCAGGCCTCGTTTCCCGCATCATCGCTTGACCAAACTCGACCCTGTCTTTACCGGTATGTTCACGACCTATCCCTCTTCCAACTCTATGTATTAGTTTCTTTCAAACAACGCATAAACCTAGGCAAAAATTGAGACCAAGTTGGAGAAAAATGACCACTTTTATTCTCAGAAAAACTGTTGTAACCATCAATGTTTACGGACTCGTATCTTCCACCACAGAGATCCAAACTTAGAAATTCTTTTTACTATGTGAAGAACACCTAACCTAGATTATTTCCTATTAATTATATTATTTTATTTGATACTGTATGCAGAATTAAATTAGGATGAAAACCCATAAAAACCTTTTTTTTTAACTTTCAAAAATTATGATACGGAGCGCGTCCCGCCAAACGGGACCACCTCATCATGTACCAATTATACCGAAAGGTGCGCATGGTATATCCAAATGTGTGAACTTTTGCGGAAACTGATTCGGAAGCGTGTGCGCATCGGAATCACTCCGTTTCCGCAAAAAGTCCCCGTATCGTAACTTTTGCAAAACACTGTACCATTTAGTGTACGCTCGTTAGAACGCGATGAAATTGGGCCATTGGATTCGTGGTATCACGCTGGACCTGTGACCCAAGTTTCACGCAATTCTGAGACAGTTGACAAAGTCGCCTATTCGCGGGCCCTACGGTTGACTTTTTGGGCGAATTTGTGTTCGGCTCACCGGAATCCAAAATTGGACATACCGTTGAGTTCGTATTAACATTTAGAATTGGTTTGACCTATAATTTGTCCCTTTTAGAGACCTTTACCCCTTGCATGATTTTCGGTGCAAAGTGGGCCACAAGTGGACCCGCTTTGACCCGAAATTACCGTTTTGCCCCTGTGTCCAAATTGGACGAAAGGGTAGTGTCTTCTAGCTATCTCGCTTATTCTGGGAACGTTGGTGATGTTTATTTCAGCATCCAGAGACGTTCATTCTGAGGCCGTAGTTTCTGATCCTGTGTGCTTGACTCCTGGACGTTACACTTTGCAGCTTCCTTACCAGGCAAGTATACATTGCCAAATTGATTATAGTACTTTGCATGCTTATTATATTTTTGTATATTAATTGCATTTTGGTATATTCATTGCATGTGTAGTTTCTTTCAGTTATTACTATATATTAGATATGTTGACACACACATGACACTTTGTATCATGAGAGGACAATCAGTAGGCGTATGGGCTTTAACCACTCTGGTAAACCGTAGTATCTAGCACGCACTATGGTAGTTTTGTCCGATGGTCGCTACCCCCACGGTAGGTCGGCTGATGGTGTCACGATGGTCGCTACCCCCGCGGTATGACGGCTGATGATGTTTCTGACGTGTGTGTGAGCTGTGAGATTATATAGAGTAGCATACCCTTGCCCATACGTCGAAAAGTTGTCCTCATTATGCATTCATATAGATTGTCTTGTACATCATACTTATATATTTTCTTCCTATTATACATGTTTACTGTATTCAAATTGGCATGCTTCTATGTATCTTGTTATGTCCCTCTGAGGACCTGGTCCCTTTTCAGGTGTAGATGTTCATGACTATTCGCAGGAGCACGGATCAGGACTTACTACTTATCTCTTCCGATGAGGTCTTACCTTCTGAGCATCATTCATTATCTCTAGCGATGGATCGCTTCGCTGATACCTTTATATCATCATCTTATTTATATTGGAGATTTGCCCTTCTCCCTCATTTTAGTATTGATATAGTCATTGGTAGTGGATTTGTCTCCACTCGACTATTATTTTGGATTATTCAGACTCGTTATTCTATTTTAGTTTTTTCTTTTCTATGACTTGTTGTGTTAATGAGATTAGTATATCTATGACTTATGACACTATATATGCCACATGTTAGTTTTTATTCATATTACAGCGTACGTGTGTATTATGGTATCCATATATTGGAGTTGCCATATACATACGGCTGGCATGCTTACGTGTTCCTAGTCCTACGTAGTTTGGGACTGGGGCGTGACATATTTTTGTGGTGGCCCATGCAGGTCGAGATTATATTGTCTCGGTTACGTTACTGCACCGAGCAAGCTTACGCATAGGATTAGAATATAGGATATCATCCACTTATTTATCACCTCCCTTGATTTTATTTCGCATTCTCATTTGATTGCTTGCATTGTATCTTGCTTGTTCCCTTCTCAACGTTAATCTTCTCTCGTGCTTGATAAGGGTTAGGAAGGTGCCTTGTACCATGTATATACACTATATTGTTTAATTATACTATTAGTTAAATCTTTGTAAGTTTGGTAGTATGTCTCATAACCTAGTATCACATAGTCCTCCTGACCAATTAATGAAATATAAATTAATGACACCAACTATAGGCTTGCATAAGAAGATAGTGTTTATCTAGACTATAAAACTTTAGTATTTATCTAGATTATAGAACTTAGAGGCTCATACACCCATTTGGTTGACTTTAGACTTAGACAAGAAATTAGTATGGCAACTGTAGAGGCACAACACCGATCTTCTTGGTGAACTTAAATTATTTTGTACCTTCCTCCATCATAATCAAGCGTACTTATATTTTTTTACTACCTCGACTTATGCTGCTATTATAGCCTAGTTTTGCAAGCTTATTCTTTTATTGAGCTTGTTCATGACATATGTATTATTGGGGGCCCACACTAATATATTATCTAAATCAGAAACAGTGCATTATGGTCTTATCAACCTTAGTGCGCTTGGTTCAATCTTTGTATCACTATCTTACGTGGATTGAGATATAGTTGACTCAACTTGTTAGACGAAAATACTTGCCCTCTAGACTAGTCAGAGCATATCATGTCAGGTACATAACTGTTCTGATATGAACATGCGAATAAAAATCTACCAAAATAAGATTTTAATCCACAACTGCCTTGGCAACTCCCTTTCAAATTTTCTAATCCCTTTAAATTTCGTGCTTGTATTCTATCACCTCCTTCTTGAATTCTTTATTGTTGTCTTCCGTCTTCCCCTATTTCAGAAAGACGAATTTTTGTGCTTAGTATAAGTTGATACACGGATAGTACTAGATACACCCCATAGACCAAGCACTCATGATGACAAACAAGAGAGCGCAGGCACAGGAAGTCGTAGATACAGGTACGACCTTAGTTATATGTGTCATTTCATACTCATGACCCCCTTTATGACACGAGATCTTAGGTGCATAGTAGACGTAGAATTATATATGGTGGTTTAGCAGTTATAAGGATATATTGATATTCTATCGAGATGGCATACACGCAATGCTAATAGATAACGCGAGTAGCAGTAGTAGTACTCTTTCTCTATCACCATCTCGCCCTTGGGAAGGCTCATCTTCTCTTCTATATCCATTCCTTATCTCGTGCTTAACTCTTCCTATCATAGTCATATCCTTTCGTGCCATTATGAATTATTTGAATTACTTCAACCTCACCCTTATTTTGTTAGTTAAAAACGTAAATGGTTTAGTAAATAATTAATCACTAAAAAATAAGTCCATAATGATGACCCTTATGAATATGCACTATAGCAATATCTGTATCCTCCTATTATTTTAAACCATGAATAGCATCCCTTAGTCTAATAGGAATTAGTTGGATTGTTGAATTAGTACATACTTCTAACAGTTTTATAAAGTTAGTCAAGACCTTAATTGTTGCCCTAAAACTTAGACTAAGCCTAGGAAAGAGTTGAAAGCACTTGTTACGAACTGACGACTATGACAAATCGTTGGCGAAGTAGCGACAACTGCAGCTAGACCGTTGTAGTAGAGTAGTCGAAGTATTTGCAGACATATTGGTTAGGTGGGCATGGCGGTATTATACTACGATACTTGACGGTTACAAAGAAAAATTATAGTTATGAGATTCCAGACAGGTGTCCCAAGATTCTTGACCCAATAAATAAATTCGTCTAACAACCTAGACCATAGCCTCAAGAGACTTTGACTACTAGTGGAACTTTTGTAAGTTGGGTAGTATAGACGAGTTAGAGGATGATAGAATAGTGTCTGGACAATAAATGAGAAAGTGTTAGGGTAGCAGACCATAACCTTTTAGGAAGCACTGCTAGATAGCAATGAAGTGTAATAGCTATAGTGATTCATTATGAATATGGGTAGTATCAATTTCGAGGACGAAATTTTTGTAAGTTGGGTACAATATAAAACCCCATATTTTTAAATATTAATTAATTAATTAATTAATTAATTTATATTATTAGTAGTTATTTAGATAATATATGCGTAGTGATTTAAGTACCTAGATAATTAATCATTTAGAAATTTTGTACAAAACTATTTTGGGATCCTTGTGGAAGAGTGTTAGATTTTTTTAAGATTTTAATTGGGTACAATGTAAACCCCCTTAATTAATTCTATAGATAGTCAGGTATGGATTGGAAAATTTTGGTTTAGCAGCAGATGTTTGAGGTTTAGAGTAGAGTTGCATATGTCTGTTGTTTATTAATTAGACCCTTGGCGCGCCCTACCATTGTTGATTTATTCAGAGCCCAATATCAGCCCATAAATTCCATCGGACTATTATACTTCTGACTTGACTCGCCAATTTAGGCACCGGACTTTTCTGTCACACAAAAATCAAATCCGTTGTGCCTTAAATTAATTGCACAATTTCCCGTATCCTAAATCCCACATTTAATTTTGTGTCAGACACCTGTGTCGTTACCCTCAATTTTGAGATGCCAACTTAACCCGTTGAGCCGGACCAACTAAAGGGTCCAAGACTGACTCCAAGCCCCCACCATTTTTAACCTTTGCGTCATTTCCAAATTTTGACCCCAAGTGCCTCCATTTAATTGAAAAGCACAGGACACTTTAATTCTATTTAAATCGGGGATACCAATTTTGACTAATCCTATTTTAATCCCCACTTAATTCCAATGCCCATTTAATTAAGCCCATACAAAACACACAACGCCCCCTCACCCTACAAAATACCAAACACCATTTCCTCCACAAATTTTGCATTATTTTATGTGATTGTGCAAATACCCAAATTTGAGGGGCTTAGTTGTAATTATTGAATAGGTGTCCTAACCTCATTGGTCAAGGCCAAATGGAGAAGCCCCCTCTCCTTTGACCAAGTCAAGGCCATTCCCTTTCCCTCTCATTTGGATGAAGAAATTTCTCCATGTGAGATCCTTACCACCCATTTGAATTGGGCTCATCCCTACAACACAACCCTCACACCACTCCTTATTTAATGTCTCTTCCTACACATATACCAAGCAGGCCCTAATCCCCAAATATTGGAAACCCCCCTCTCTCTCTCTCTCTCCTCCCTCTTCCTATTACTCTAGCAGCCAAATGCTTTTCCTCCTCCCTTCTTCTTCTTCTTCTTCCTCCTCCTCTTCTCTATTTTTTTCGACCACTATCACCCCCTCCGGCCTACTCCGGCCAACCCGACTGGACCCCCGCTGCCTCGACCATCTCCGACTAGGCGAGCAGTCCACTACGACTGCTGGAGTACCCGCACCCCCAACTCGCCATTGCCGGAGCCTCCATCGACCCGACTTCAGACGCCACTGCCGCCATCACCTTCTTCTCCGGCTCCACCCTTCGAGCCGCTGCCAGACCACCAACCTCGACATACACACCCCGGCCATGCCAGCTTCCTTCCCCGCCACCATTGCCTCGAGATCCCCCTTCGGCCACCCGCTGAACCCCCACGAGCCAACCTTCCTCTTCTCCGGCTACCTCGGCGAGCCGCCGCCGAACTGCACCACCGGCTGCCAAGCCCCCTCCGGTCAGCCGAGTCTCACCACGACCTACCCCTACATTCCTGCACCACCCCACGGCGAGCTAGCAACCACCCGCACTCCACTCCCACTACGGCCAGTGCATCACCCCGCCCCCGACTTCGACTGTGCACCGACCTCCTCCATTTCAAAGCTTCTTCTCCCGACCTCCTCCATTTCAAAGCTTCTTCTCCCGACCTCCTCCCTCATCCGGCCTACTACTTCCTGTCCGGTCTCATCACCACCACCCCCACCACAAGCTCTCACCATCACCACCACCACCACTACCACCACCACAAGATCACTACCAACACCATCGACACCCATCCAGTCCGGCCACCACCACCTCACTCCGGTCATCCCTCCCTGCACCACCTCGCTCCGGCCAGCGACCCACCTCGTCGCCTAGGTATACTTCTTCCCCTCTCTTGAGTTCTCCTTGTGTAGTATTGTGTTGTGTAATGTTATATAGAACATATTTAGGGTTTATGTATGCCATTGGATTTAGGGTTTACGTATGTTATTGGATTTAGGGTTTATTTTTGCTATATTGGATTTAGGGTTATGAATGCGTGGAGTTTTAGGGTTTGATATGATTATTCCAAGCATTTGATGGTTAATTAAGGAGCAGGTTAAATTATAGTAAAATAATATGGTGATAACAAAATATTGGTTATTATTGAGAGCTAATATTAAATAATGAATTTATTTTAGTAGCTAGGTTATTGGAAAGCGGTATTCAAATAATTAAATTAATGGTTTGTATAATCGAGGGTTTAAATAATTAATATTTAACTTATTCAAGGTTGATATATTTAAACGTGCATATTAATGTCGGTGAATACCAGGGTAAAATCTGAGGATGATCGTGACTTGAACTACTGAAAAATATCATGATAAATATTGGGGATTGAGGATTGGGTCTGATGATATTATACAGGTGATTGATTTTGAGATAGCTATTATTCGGATCAAGGATCAGAGATTGAGGACTGTGAAATTAGTAGTTAACTAACTCAGTTTGAGACTGAGTTTAGGTGTAGATGTGTGTCGCATCCCTGTTTGACGTGGAATAGATTATTAATTTTGGTTTGTATCTCATCTCTAGGTACTACGGGACCTGAGGACTTGGACGTGGTACCGGATCCCCGTCATCAGCAGCCGGACGCAGGCAAGTGTACCTTGCCACCCTGTATTTCAAATTACAGATATTTATTATTCTTTATGTACATCGTGCACGTATTTATGTTGACGTTCGATACTTCGCATCCGGATCACAACCGGGTGCTGATATTCGTCGTAACGTATTAGAATAATTGATAGATGCTTTGTAGCACCTTGATGTACGCACCTGAGTAAATCGACACCCCAGGACACACTCATACACTATGATCGTGCCAAATTCCTGCATCATGATACTGACATCATGACCAGAGACTGGGATAACCTTAGGGTCGCGTCTGTTGAGTTATTTTTGTGTGCCGAGACTGTAGATAGAGGTTCAGGTTCAGCGCACAATCGTTGACCGCTTGGGAAGGGGAAGACAGTTACTAGACGTTTGGGCTCCTCTGCATGCGCTTATATATTTACGTAGTATCTATGTAGTGATCATGTATCTAGTGTAGTGGTATCACCCGTGTGACTCTTTTCCCGGAGCTGCGGTACGTCCCGTGTGTTTTCGTGTCCGGAGCTACGATTTTATTTTAGATAGCCCACGCATCGAACATTATCTTCAAACTGTGTCACACTTAGTTGGTTATGCTAGATTACCCCGTCGTTGCACTTGTAATTTCTGTTATACTTGGCATGCTGTATTTCTGTACCTTGTTATGTCCTTCTGAGGACCTGGTTCACTATCAGTTTTGCAGCATAGACGATTACGGAGCATTTGGAGTTGCTGATGGAGTTGCACATCTTGTGGGCATTGTACCAGGTACTCATATCATTTCCACCGGTATTATGGTTACTTTATTCTTGTTATTTATTCATCTGCTGTTGTAGCCTAGTTTTTGTAGACTCATCTCTTCTCGAGTCTATTCGAGTTTGTGTGTTATTGGGCGACCGACTTTAGCACATATAGCTCTTTCTTGTATACTGTTATACATTGTGGATTGAGACATAGAGGTTTATATTTATGGGATATCTAGATAGTGCCCTTTATATTATACAGCTTATACGTATTCGAGTCAGACCAGAGTCTGGTCGAATGCGTAGCTGGCGTGTCACGTATTCCTGGTCCTACGTATTTTGGGACTGGGGCGTGACATATTTTTGTGGTGGCCCATGCAGGTCCAATTTAAATCGTCTTGGTCACCTGACTATGCCAAGCGAGCCTGCAAATTAGGAATAGATATTATGATTGTTGAATAGGATCTCAATCCATAATCAATTTTAAAAACTCATTTTGTATGTGATTATCGCCCTTGGACTTCCAATTTGTATTCGTTCAATTTCCGTCAATATCGTTATCATTGCTTCTCATCCCCTATTACTCGGGAAGACGGACGCTTGTGCCTGATGGTTTCCTCCAGAAGAAGATCGTAGATCAGACGACAGAAGACGTAATTTGTGCAATATTCTCTAAGAAGATTGTTACCCTCAGTAGGGTAGGTTGATAGGTTCTTTTTGGATTCTAGAACTTGTGTGGAAGGCTAGCAAGAGAATTGGACCCAGTAGTACCCTACCCATGCTTGAAATAGCAGTGTCTTGGAAGTACTGGGAGATGGAAGGATTGTTGATCATGACCTAGAATAATTTATGGAAATGTATAGCCCGATACTGGAAACTAGTGGTTGTATATGATAGCAATACCAGGAACGATATTATGGACTAGAGAAGATAAAATTTTAGGCTTTCACCTGGGAAAGGATTATCAGATACCAGAAAATTTTGGCCTGTGTTTGGGTGATATGTGACTCGGAGAAATCAATAATGGAAGAAAGAAATTCGAGGAATAAAATTTTAGGAAAAACTTTGAGGAGAAGAGAAATTATACATTAGGCGAGAAAAACATTTCTTTTGAGGATTGATGTTGAAAACAAGATGAAAGAATTTATTATGAGGTTTAGTCTAGACTATGGCAACGTCCTAGCATGAGTTGGTTGAGCCAATACCACGCGACGCTGGATTGTCGACGTGGTTGCATTATTTTTTTGACCACCAGGTTACCCTGAATTGAGTTCTTCAGGTAGCCCAGGAGTATGGTGCCCATCTACCTTAGGGGCACACAATGCAAGGTGAACCAGTGTACCCCCGTATTATATAAGTGTTTGAGGATGTGGTTTTAAAGAATCTTCCAGGCCTGCCACATGACAGAGAGATAGAGTTGCTATAGAGTTGACCCCAAGAGCCAAGCCAGTTATTTACTTGTCTTCAAACTAGCACCGATAGAGTTGGTTGAGTTGAAGGTCCATAGTGGAGGATCTCTTAGACAAGGGTTTCAGTCGGGCTAGTATTTTTCCACGGGAAGCAACTATCTAAATAGTGCCGAAGAAGGATGAGACAGTATACTTGTGTATTGATTACAGGACGTTAAATGCTATAATAATAAAGAACAAGTACCCTTGCCACACATCGATGATTTGTTTGATCAGCTTAGCGGTGCATGTGTATTCTCGAAGATCGATCTCAGATCCGGTTATCATCATATCAAGGTACGGAGAGAGAACATCCAGAAGACGACCTTTCGGACGAAGTATGGCCACTATGAGTTTTTAGTCATGCCGTTTGGTTTAACCAACGCGCCAGTAGTATTTATGTGTTTGATGAACAATGTCTTCCACCAGTACTTAGATAAGTTCGTGGTGGTATTTATCGACGATATCTTAGTATATTCCAAAAGCTAGGAGGAGCATGAGAGGCATCTCAGGATCGTGATGGAGATGCTGAGACATGAGAGGCTGTACGCCAAGCTCAGCAAAAGTGAGTTTTGCCTGGATAGAGTACCATTTCTGGGGCACATAATCACCGGAGATGGACTAGCAGTTGACCCAGAGAAGATAGCTACAGTTGAGGCATGGCCTACCCCCTACATCAGTTAAAGAGGTTAGGAGTTTCCTCGGACTTGCCGGATATTATCAGAGGTTCGTGGAAAACTTCTCGAGGATAGTTGCGCCTATGACGCGACTGACGCGTAAAGGCAAGGAGTTTATCTGGACCGACGAGTGTCAGGCGGCTTTCGATGAGCTGAAGAAGCGTCTGACATCAGCACCGATTTTGACACTACCTTCAGGATCAGGAGGATTTGTAGTATACAGTGATGCGTCTGGGAGCGGATTAGGATGTATACTGATGCAACACGGCAAGGTGATAGCCTACGCATCGAGACAGCTGAGAGTTCATGAGAAGAACTATCCGACGCACGACTTGGAGCTAGCTGCAGTAATATTTGTACTAAAGCTATGGAGACATTACCTTTATGGTGAGCGTGTTGAGATTTACATAGATTATAAAAGCCTGAAGTACGTCTACACGCAGAAGGAGCTCAATATGAGGCAGAGGCGCTGGCTAGAGTTGATGACAGATTATGACATTGAGTTGCAGTACCACCCTGGCAAGGCGAATGTCGTAGCAGATGCCTTAAGTAGGAAGCCCATGGAATACTTTTTGACGACTCAGCGGCAATTGCTAGAGGATCTCCAGGAGCTTGGGATAGAGATTGTATTGCCAAGCATGGATGGACAGATGCCCAGTCTCGAGGTTCAGTCTACACTGATTGAGAGGATCAAGGCAGCCCTGCCTACAGACGCGAGATTTCGACGATTGCGTGAACGGACAGAGGCCGGCATGCAGACAAGACTCAGGATTTATGAAGACGGAACATTGAGGTATGGAGATTGCCTATACGTTCCGAGTGGCGAGCTACGCAAAGAGTTGATGACCGAGGCTCATAGCTCGATTTATTCTATTCATCTCGGGGGTACGAAGATGTACCGAGATTTGAGGCAACATTACTGGTAGCATGGGATGAAGAGAGAGATTGCAAGATTCCTGACGAAATATTTAGTTTGTCAGCAAGTCAAGGCTGAACATCAGGGGACTGCAGGATTATTGCAGCCGCTTCCCATTCCCGAGTGGAAGTGGGAACACATTACCATGGACTTCGTCACAGGATTCTCGTGGAGCCCTAGCGGGAAGGATGCAGTTTGGGTTATCGTGGACAGACTCACCAAGTCTGCACATTCCATGCCCTTCAGAGTTGGGCAGTCCACAGAAATATTAGCTGACAGGTATATGAGGCAGATAGTACGACTACATGGAGTGCCTGTCAGCATCGTATCGGATCGTGATTCTAGATTCAGGTCATATTTTGGCGGAGTACGCAGTAGAGCCTAGGAACTCGTCTCAAGTTCAGCACTACATATCATCCACAAACTAATGGCCAGTTAGAGCGCACGATACAGATATTAGAGGATATGTTGAGAGCGTGCATGATTAATTTTGGAGGATCTTGGGAGGACCATCTACACTTGGTGGAATTCCCCTACTATAACAGCTACCAGGCTAGCATACAGATGGCACCATATGACGCACTGTACGGCAGGAAGTGTAGGTCACCAGTATGTTGGAGTGACGTGGGAGAGCGTCAGATACTTGGTCCAGAGCTGGTGACACAGACAGTGGAGAAGGTCAAGCAGATTCAGAGCCACCTGCGTGCAGCACAGGACAGACAGAAATATTGGGCAGATGCGCACCGCAGACCATTGGAGTTCAAGGAAGGTGACCATGTATTTTTGAAGATATCGCCTACTCGTGGTACCATCAGAGTCGGAGGCAGAGGCAAGCTGAGTCCAAGGTACATCGGGCCTTTTGACATCTTGGAACGAGTTGGCGAAGTGGCTTACCGTCTTGCATTGCCTCCATCATTAGAGGGAGTGCATGACGTATTTCACGCATCGCAGCTGAGAAGATATGTCGCAGACCCTAGCCACGTGCTTGATCATTCGGAGATTATAGTCGGGCCCAGTCTATCTTACGTAGAGCAGCCAGTTGAGATCCTCGATCACAGCGAGAAGACCTTGAGAGGGCAGACTATTCGACTGGTCAGAGTTGCATGGAAGCACCATTCGCCAGACGAGTCTACTTGGGAGCCCGAGGATTCTATTCGATAGCGGTTCCCGTATTTATTTGAGGAGCAAGGTATGAATTTACATACGGCATTTGATTACTAGTTATTTTTAAATTCTCTTAGCTATTATCGTGCTTTACTTTTAATTTCGGGGACGAAATTTTTCTAAGTTGGGAAGAATGTAAACCCCCTTAATTAATTCTCTAGATAGTCAGGTATGGATTGGAAAATTTTGGTTTAGCAGCAGATGTTTGAGGTTTAGAGTAGAGTTGCATATGTCTGTTGTTTATTAATTAGACCCTTGGCGCGCCCTACCATTGTTGATTTATTCAGAGCCCAATATCAGCCCATAAATTCTATCGAACTATTATACTTCTGACTTGACTCGCCAATTTAGGAACCGGACTTTTCCGTCATACAAAAATCAAATCCGTTGTGCCTTAAATTAATTGCACAATTTCCCGTATCCTAAATCCTATATTTAATTTTGTGTCGGACACCTGTGTCGTTACCCTCAATTTTGAGATATCAACTTAACCCGTTGAGTCAGACCAACTAAAGGGTCCAAGACTGACTCCAAGCCCCCACCATTTTTGACCTTTACGTCATTTCCAAATTTTGACCCCAAGTGCCCCCATTTAATTTAAAAGCGTAGGACAATTTAATTCTATTTAAATCGGAGATACCAATTTTGACTAATCATATTTTAATCCCCACTTAATTCCAATGCCCATTTAATTAAGCCCATGCCAAACACACAACGCCCCCTCACCCTACAAAATACCAAACACCATTTTCCCCACAAATTTTGCATTATTTCATGTGATTGTACAAATACCCAAATTTGAGGGGCTTAGTTGCAATTATTGAATAGGTGTCCTACCCTCATTGGTCAAGGCCAAATGGAGAAGCTCCCTCTCCTTTAACCAAGTCAAGGCCATTCCCTTTCCCTTTCATTTGGATGAAGAAATTTCTCTATGTGAGATCCTCACCACCCATTTGAATTGGGCTCATCCCCACCACACAACCCTCACACCACTCCTTATTTAATGTCTCTTCCTACACATATACCAAGCAGGCCCTAATCCCCAAATATTGGAAACCCCTCTCTCTCTCTTTCCTCCCTCTTACTATTACTCTAGCAGCCAAATGCTTTTCCTCCCCCTTCTTCTTCTTCTTCTTCTTCTTCTTCTTTTTCTTCTTCCTCCTCCTCTTCTCTATTTTTTCGACCACTGTCACCCCCTCCGGCCTACTCCGACCAACCCGACTGGACCCCCGCTGCCTCGACCATCTCCGACTAGACGAGCAGTCCACCACGACTGCTGGAGTACCCGCACCCCCAACTCGCCACTGCCGGAGCCTCCATCGACCCGACTTCAGACGCCACTGCCGCCATCACCTTCTTCTCTGGCTCCACCCTTCGAGCCCTGCCCGACCACCATCCTCGACGTACACACCCCGGCCATGCCAGCTTCCTTCCCTGCCACCATTGCCTCGAGATCCCCCTCCGGCTACACGCTGAACCCCCACGAGCCAACCTTCCTCTTCTCTGGCTACCTCGGCGAGCCGCTGCCAAACTGTACCACTGCCACCACCGGCTGCAAAGCCCCCTCCGGTCAGCCGAGTCTCTCCATAACCCACCCCTACATTCTTGCACCACCCCACGGCGAGCTAGCAACCACCCGCACTCCACTACCACTCCGGCCAGTACAGCACCCCGCCCCCGACTTCGACTGTGCACCGACCTCCTCCACTTCAAAGCTTCTTCTCCCGACCTCCTCCCTCATCCGGCCTACTCCTCCCTATCCGGTCTCATCACCACCACCCCCACCACAAGCTCTCACCATCACCACCACCACCACAAGCTCTCACCATCACCACCACCACCACTACCACGAGATAACTACCACCACCATCGACACCCATCCAGTCCAGCCACCACCACCTCACTCCGGTCATCCCCTCCTACACCACCTCGCTCCGGCCAGCGACCCACCTCGTCGCCTAGGTATACTTCTCTCCCTCTCTTGAGTTCTCCTTGTGTAGTATTGTGTTGTGTAATGTTATATAGAATATATTTAGGGTTTATATATGCCATTGGATTTAGGGTTTACGTATGCTATTGGATTTAGGGTTTATGTTTGCTATATTGGATTTAGGGTTATGAATGCGTGGAGTTTTAGGGTTTGATATGATTGTTCCAAGCATTTGATGGTTAATTGAGGAGCAGGTTAAATTGTAGTGAAATGATATGGTGATAACAAAACATTGGTTATTATTGAGAGCTAATATTAAATAATAAATTTATTTGAGTAGTAGCTAGGTTATTGGAAAGCGGTATTCAAATAATTAAATTAATGGTTTGTATAATCGAGGGTTTAAATGATTAATATTTATCTTATTCAAGGTTGATATATTTAAACGTGCATATTAATGTCGGTGAATACCAGGGTAAAATTTGAGGATGATCGTGACTTGAACTACTGAAAAACATCATGATGAATATTGGGGATTGAGGATTGGGTCTGATAATATTATACAGGTGATTGATTTTGAGATAGGTATTATTCAGATCAAGGATCAGAGATTGAGGACTGTGAAATTAGTAGTTAACTATTTGAGTTTGAGACTGAGTTTAGGTGTAGATGTGTGTTGCATCCCTGTTTGACGTGGAATAGATTATTAATTTTGGTTTGTATCTCATCTCTAGGTACTACGGGACCTGAGGACTTGGACGTGGTACCGGATCCCCGTCATTAGCAGCCGGACGCAGGCAAGTGTACCTTGTCACCCTGTATTTCAAATTACCGATATTTGTTATTCTTTATGTATATCATGCACGTATTTATGTTGACGTTCGATACTTCACGTCTGGATCACAACCGGGTGCTGACATTCGTCGTAACGTATTAGAATAATTGATAGATGCTTCGTAGCACCTCGATGTACGTACCTGAGAATATCGACACCCCAGGACACACTCATACACTGTGATCGTGCAAGATTCCTGCATCCTGATACTGACATCATGACCAGAGACTGGGGCAAACTTAGGGTTGCGTCTGTTGAGTTATTTTTCTGTGTCGAGACTGTAGATAGAGGTTCAGGTTCAGTGCACAATCGTTGACCGCTTGGGAAGGGGAAGACAGTTACTAGACGTTTGGGCTCCTCTGCACGTGCTTATATATTTTCGTAGTATCTATGTAGTGATATTGTATCTAGTGTAGTGGGGCGTGTGACTCTTTGCCCGGAGCTGCGGTACGTCCCGTGTGTTTCCGTGTCCGGAGCTACAGTTTTATTTTAGATAGCCCACGCGTCGAACATTATCTTCAAACTGTCACACTTAGTTGGTTATGCTAGATTACCCCGTCGTTGCACTTGTACTTTCTGTTATACTTGGCATGCTGTATTTTTGTACCATATTACGTCCCTTTGAGGACCTGATTCCCTGCCAGTTTTGCAGCATAGACGATTACGGAGCATTTGGAGTTATTTATGGAGTTGCACGTCTTGTGGGCATTGTACCAGGTACTTATATCATATCCACCGGCATTATGGTTACTTTATTCTTGTTGTTTATTCATCTACTGTTGTAGCCTAGTTTTTGTAGACTCATCTCTTCTCAAGTTTATTCGAGTTTGTGTGTTATTGGGCGGCCGACTTTAGCACATATAGCTCTTTCTTGTATACTGTTGTACATTGTGGATTGAGACATAGAGGTTTACATTTATGGGATATCTAGATAGTGCCCTTTATATTATACAGCTTATACGTATTCGAGTCAGACCAGAGTCTGGTCGAATGCGTAGCTGGCGTGTCACGTATTCCTGGTCCTACGTATTTTGGGACTGGGGAGTGACATATAAATATATTGTACCTTAAAAATAAACGTAAATAATATATAGTTATTAAATATGGTAATAATAATAATAATAAGAGTAATAATAATAATAATAATGTTAGTGTTAGTAATAATAATGTTAATAATAATAATAATAATTATAGTATTACTAGTAATAATAAGAATAATAAGAAAAAAAAAGAAAAAGAAAATAATAAATAATAAAACCAAAATCTCTACCCGACCCTAACCTACCCGCTACCCGCACCCGCTATTAAACCCCAACAGCAGCAGCGCGCAGCTATTCTCCCCCCGCACGCGAGTAATAACCTATCCCTCTCATCCTCTCTATATAAATAATAACCTATCCCTATAAACCCTAAAACCTAACCCTGAGTTCTACTCGACCCCTGAGACCGTCGCCGCCGACCTAGAGCCACCGCCGTCGCTGCCGGAGCAGCCGCCCGCCGCCGCCGTGACCACCATAGCGCGCACACCCGCGACAGCAGAAACTGAACAACATCTTAGCCCTGTTCAGGCCTCGTTTTTGCGCCATCGCTCAACCAAACTCGACTCCGTCTTCACCGGTATGTTCACGACCTATCCCTCTTCCAACTCTGTGTATTAGTTTCTTTCAAAAAGCGCGTAAAGCTAGGCGAAAACCGAGACCAAGTTGGAGAAAAACGACCACTTTTATTCTCAGAAAAACTGTTGTAACCATCAATGTTTACGGACTCGTATCTCCCACCACAGAGATCCAAACTTAGAAATTCCTTTTGCTATGTGAAGAACACCTAACCTAGATTATTTTCTGTCAATTATATTATTTTATTTGATGCTGTATGCAGAAATAAATTAGGATAAAAACCCATAAAAACCTATTTTTTCTAACTTTCAAAAATTGTGATACGGAGCGCGCTCCGCCAAACGGGACCACCCCGTCGTGTACCAATTGCACCAAAAGGTGCAGATAGTATATCCAGATGTGTGGGCTTTCGCGAAAACTGATTCGGACGCGTGTGCGCGCCGAAATCACTCCGTATCCGCAAAAAGTTCCTGTATCGCGACTTTTGCAAAACACTGTACCATTTAGTGTACGCTCGTCAGAACACGACAAAACTTAAGCCATTGGATTCGTGGTATCACGCTGGTCCTGTGACCCGACTTTTATGCGATTCTGAGATAGTTGACCAAGTCGCCTATTTGCGGGCCCCACGGTTGACTTTTTGGGCGAATTTGTATTCGGCTCACCGGAATCCAAAATTGGACGTACCTTTTAGTTCGTATTGACGTTTAAAATTGGTTTGACCTATAATTTGTCCCTTTTAGAGACCTTTACCCCTGGCACGTTTTTCGGTGCAAAGTGGGACACAAGTGGACCCCGCTTTGACCCGAAATTACCGTTTTTTCCCTGTGTCCAAATTGGACGAAAGGGTAGTATTTTTTAGCTTCCTATGCGCCCAAAATTGCTCAGCCATGCTTTTGATTCAAAGTATTCCAAATTTATCATTTTGAAAACTTTGAAGGGGTCTTGTAGAAGCATGAAAAATCATGCAAGCAGGATAAAGGTCATGTCCCCTAAAAAAATAGCCGCAGAGAAGCCACATGTGGCACGTACAAAACCAGCTGCATAATAACCACATGCGGCCTGAACAACCTAGCCTCAGAGGAGTCACATGCGCTATGATCAAAAATAAAGCATGGGGGCCACATAAGACCCCCTGACACAATATTCGATGTATGTCAGACTCTCTGATACATCATTCATAACACTGAGACATTTCGAGACTCGTAAAGATGATATCTCAGAAAAAGATAAAAAGTTACATTAACTCATTAATGGCCTCGACAGATGCACCACGCCATGTCCTCATGCGGCTACATACCCATGCGGCCTCGTTGTCACGCGGCAAAAGTTTTCATTCGACCAAGGCCATACGAGCTCACATGCGGCCGTATCAACATACAGCTAGAGTTTTCATTCGACCGGCCAAGCGATAGCACATAGGTGGCCTCATCATCATGCAGTCGAAATATCCATTCGACTATGGCCATACGAGGTCATATGCGGCCTCATCATCATGCGACCGAAGTGTCCACTCAATCAAGGCCAGACGAGCTCACATGCGGCCTCGTTATCATGCAGCTAGAGTGTCCATCCGACCAAGGCCAAGCGAGAGCAAATATGCAGCCTCGTCATCATACGGCCAAAGTATCTATTCGACAAAGGCCAGACAAGCTCACAAGCGGCCTCGTCATCATGCGGCTAGAGTGTCCATCCGACCAAGGCCAAGCGAGAACACATATGCGGCCACGAAGATATACGGCCAAGATGTTATGCGGCTCTCGACTTACAAGATCTTTTTATTGCAACCGAAGAAGATTTCTCGCACGATCAGTGCTGACTATGTGTCCAGCTGAAGTCACACCCACAACAGGTTAAAAATAACCTTGAGATATCATCAACAAGATATCTTAACCAATATCACGTGGCAGCCTGCCCGTGGCATACGGCCACAGTTGCAACCATATTATGTTAAAGGAGCCTCCTGCGGCCACCAAACAGGAGCATATGCGGAACCTATAGCCCATCAGTATGATGGCTATAAATATGAACAACTTGGATATCCCAAATGCTGACTTTTTCTGCTTCAGAGAGAGACCATACCCTCCCAGAGAGCTACGTACGTGTACACAAGCTCAAGAGAGAGAGAAGAAAAGAGAGCACCCCTCACTCACTCGTCGGACCGTCAACGGAGTAAAGGAGCCGCCATAGCGGTCGATCTCTACCGTCACACTACCTAGATTAAAAATAATACTTATATTATCATTTTAGGACTTCTTTTTACTTTTTGTTTGTTATTGAATAAAATAATTTTAATGTCAAACACAACTAAGATACAACACTACTATAATGTCATGTCGTATAGAAGTGAGGTACTAGACGTGGCTAACAAATAATTCAAATAACTGCGTCATGGTGCATGCCTAACAGTCTTATAGAAAGTCACACGGTGCGTGCTCTTAATCTATAGAGGGTCTCTATCGCTTCACGGTGGGTGCCTAGCGATCGAGGGTGATCATGGTAAGCCAATACTAGTATCAATCTCCTCTCCTAAAAGAATATAAGGTCAAGTCAAGTCGATTCCAACTCAAGTTCCAATCTAAGTTAATATAGGATCACAAAATCATGTCAAGTCATACGTACAAAGCGGACACACACACACACACACACACACACACACACACACACATATATATATATATATATATATATATATATATATATATATAATATATATATATATATATATATATATAACGTAGTGCATTGGCACATATATATTACTAAAAACTCTCCTTTACATAAAGTATTGATTATATACATTTACCATTTAAGTTAATATCTTGGGAAGAGAGTTTCTTTAACCCTCTCCTAAATAATTGATCATGTAAAAAAGAGAGGGTTAAGTATACATATCGGTTATCAAATCTATTCTACTATATAATGTCAAAAGTAGACATCACCGTGGAAGTTTTCTTTCCAAAAATATCCCTCAGTATATTTACTAATTAAAAAGATTAATAAAATTAATAGGGGATATATAGGTAAATACAAGAGTTGTACTTTGTTATTCTAATTATAACAACTCTTAAATGCATTGAGTATCTAAAAATGAGGCATTGAAAAATGGACTTTGCTTGCATCATTCATTCATTGAAAAATGAACAAATTTTGACTTTAAGTGTCTTTTAGTCTTCCTAATAGTAAATACGTGCAACGCATGTGCATATAAGCTAGTAAACTAATTAAACTTGGTTGAAACCTCTTCATCTTCTCTATGCATTAACTATTTCTTACTTCCTAGTTTTGTAATGTTCCAAAGAACATTATTATTTAATCATTCCAAATTTCTTATGAGCCGATTATAATATAGCTGGCCATAGATAATTAACTTCTTATGCATATTAAGGAAGAGAGAGAAGAACAATCAGATCATATTACCAATTCTTTTCAACGTCGATGGAGGCAACTATCGTTGGTCTCAACGACGGGACTCGACGATTATGTGCTGCGGAGGCAGCTCGTGTCAGGGAAATTGCAAGGTGTGAACATCATATGGTAAGGTTTTATATAGGGAGATGAATGAAGAGGGAGGATGGATTTTGTTATATAATATACGGTTGTCGAGCGAGAATAGATAAGGGTGACGAGTTATCTGGGTTTGATGGGAGAGGCAGAATGATAAGGTGTATGTTTAAATAAAATATTCAAAGCTATTTGAAAAACTTCCATTAATCAATTTAAGATTCTATTTGATCTTTGAATTGAATTTGATTAGTTTATTGTTTATTTGAATGCCATATATACATCTTTCTTTCAGATAGCGAAACTATATACTTATTCATCTTTGTTTATGGTTATTATATATATTTTACTATTATCATATAATTAAGTAACTTAGATTTTGCATGGTACAAATATTTGAGTACATAAGAAGGGCAAATGGAAAAAGGTGTTGATTATGGTTTGTTTTAATATTTGGTTTAATCTATTTTACATTATACGAATATATGTAATTATATATAGAGATAGAGAGATAGGCATGTAGATAAGTACGAAAAGTTTAGTTGCTGAATCTTATTGGAATTTGGATGCACACGACTTTGTTTACATAATCTAGATATTGATTATTTATTTTCAATTTTTATTTACTATTTTATGAACTTATTCAAACACAAGCAATAACCATTTATAATGACTTATTTAGATTCATTATTTATTTATTTCAACAACAATTATTTTTTGTAATTAACTATATGATTTTCTTACTTAACTAAATTAACAATAAATTATTAAAAACTTAATATTTAGGACTGGGGGTTTACACATGCATAGTCACAATCTGAACAAAACTTATATGCATCATCTGAGCATACCTATGCGCATAATCTGAGCAGATCCTATGCGTATAATCCGAAAGGAATGCATATGCTTAAACTGAACAGAACCCATGTGCACAATCAGTTGTGTATATCCTGCCAAGTAGAGACTATGTGCATATACTACTATGCATCATCCATGCACAGATACTACCGTGCAAAAAATTGTGCGCAAAGGCTGATTACACGACAAGTCATACGCACAAATGACTTGATCTTCTTCTCATCTAACTTGAGATACTTCTTGGGAGTCTCCTCATCCTCTATAAGTTATAATCTCTATGCACTATCAGCGCTTCTATCATATTTTTTGCATCATACATTCTCGATAGATTGGCCCAACACTCATCCAACATTTTTCAAAAAGTTTTCTTTCTCATCCAAATGCTGTAGTACTGCCGGTCAATCTTCTCAAGTTTGTTAAAATTTGTACCGAGAAGGATTATACGATAGTTTAGATCTTACTCGGATCTTCTTTTGAGATTGTTAGTCATGAGGCTTAATCAAAGATGGAAGAACAGAGACCAGGAACAGAGGTTCACGCAAACTTTACAGTCTATCATATGTTTGATCTTGAAGTTATAGTCGAGACTTAGAATTTTACGCAAACAAGTTTGTCCTCTAAAGAACTCAAAGCCAAAGAAGATATATATAATATATTAGCCGATTACTACTCCTTCTTGATCACTGAACTCAAGAACCAAACCATGTTCTTCCTTGCAAATGCAGTCGCAATTGGAACATAACGTTTACAACAATAGAATCATTATTTCTTGCAAATACAGTTGTAATTGGGACAAAATATTTACAACTAAAAGAAGAGAGAAGAAGATAAAATAAAAATTATTCTTGCTGGGGTGGCGAGGACCACCGTTGTTCAAAGCAAGATTCGTCCTCTATCGAAAATCTATGCCCAGGAGCCAGCAATTTCAAAAGAAAACTTTTGGAACGGACGTAATCACTTCTGTGTGTGACTCGAACGGACTCCATGGACTCATTTTATTTCATTTTTGGTGAGTCTCCAAAAGGAGGCCTGCGGACTCTATTTATACATCAAAAGGTGGAAACCCATCTCAACTCCTAGCAGATGTGGGAATAAAAATAATAATTGATATTTCAAATCCCGCAATCAACAGAGTTACATAAAATCTACACAGACCGCGCATGCGCGCAACAACACAGTAGTGTAGCAGCACATACGTGCAGACTCGTAAATACGCAGCTGCACAAAGCCACATATCCCACACATGCACATATATGCACAAAACAACACATAACCGTGCATATCGTGTATATGCGCATACCCAGCAACCACGCATGCAACCTGCTTAGCAACCGCACATGTACCCATACTTGCAACCGCATATGCAACTCGTGCATAAAACAAGCGTAACATATGCGCACAAGCATCATGCGGCGATGCTGACCATAAATGCCATGAGACGATGCTGACGTGTTAAGTGTAAAGTTTTCCATCAAAGCGCCACTTTGTGCCCTTGAGTCCGAGTCCGAGTCCGAGTCGTTAAGTCCCATTAAGACTTAGCTTCTAAGAAAAAATTTTCAAGAGAGTGACAAAAAATATAAATACTTTCTTGAAGATTTTAGCCTTAATTCTACTAGAAAAATATCTCACATGGCACCCACTTGGGCTACCACCCCATGTGCATACCTCACAACCAAGCATGATATTATATTGAGATACCCACTTGAAGTGTTTTCCAATGTGGGACTATATTTCTAGCCTTGCAAGAGGAGAACCTCCCACAAGTATAAGAAAAAACTCCAATAGAAAATCTAAGTGGAAGTATGTAATTTTCTCTTAGGGCTCGCCATTCAAGACAGCAGAAAGAGATTATCTGATCGGAGAGTCGACGTCTTTATTCAGGCATATTGCTACACAGTTTGGTGAGTGATTTCAATATAATTATTTTTCTTACTACTTGAGTATGGCGAGTAGGTTGAATCTTTGGGTAAATGATCCAACATAGTTTTATTCAATCTTGTAATTCCATTTAATGTTAATATTTGTCCATGACGTAGTCACCAAAATACTGTGTTTTATCTGTCTTGACATTTTTGTAGACGGGTGCTTGATTACTTCAAGTAGGTTGGTGTAGTTTCTGCTGTAGTAAGTTTCAGACACGATATTAAGAGCATCTCCAACCCTATTGTGAGTTTGGAAATAATGGTTACCACATAGGAATCCCAATTTCTTATTTCAAAATTATTTCTCCCATATAAATGTGAAATAAACTATGAAGTAGACATGGCAATGCAATGTCAAAGATAATATGAGGTTGGTTGTCTAGATATAGACAATGGATTTCACAATGCTTTACTTCCACATCATCAATTATGAATAAATAATATTTATAAAAAAAAAGAGGTGAAAAAGTTTTCTTGGAAGTTTTTAAAAGTAGTTTTTATTGTCTTCTCAATACTTTTGCATTGGAGAACACTTTTCCATCTCATTGTCTTGTGTGAATTTAATCTTGCCATAAAGAAAAAATATTGATTTGTGCCTCATGTCATATAGGAATTACAACACAAAATAAGACAATAGGGTTTGGATATGCTCTAAGGGGTTGGTGATTGAGCCAAGGGGCTCTCTTATTAAAATTCTACCTTGAAATCAGTCGCAACCAAAAATAGTCAAAGTATGGAACTAATTAAAGAAATAGAATAATATATATCGCATAAAAGGTGGTCCAAAAATTGGAACTAGATATGAATTAGATAAGTAAAAAGTTATGGACCACTGAATGTATTTTCTTTTTACAGAAAGTTGTATAGAAAGTGTATAACTTTTTTGTATTTGAGTAAACGATACTAAGTTTGAGATATTTTTGAAGACATACCGACGTAAATTGATTTCGGTAGATTTATGCCCTTTAATAGGGCATAATTTTTTTTTTTTTTAGTTTTTATTTTAAGTTTTATTAAACTTAAGTTAAGGTCAAATACGTTATTGTAATTTTATGTCCTAAATAAAGACGTAAATTTATTTATTTTAAATATTTTTTGGTTTTACGTCCTAAATGTTGATGTTGAAGAAGATAATATGAGAGCTTGTGATTTTGGTTTTCTAATAATATATATATATATATATATATATATATATATATATATATATATATATATATATATAATGCGGCTTAGAAATGGTTTCGAATGGAGCTGTCTAACTCGTATGTATATCATCAACCAATTAATTTTAAAAAAAAAGTATGTAATCGTAGTTGTTTTTTCACTTATTTGAATTTTTTTTTTTTATAAAACTAAAATCCTCCTACCCTCCTAAAATATTTTAAAATTTTAATTATATTTAAATTACTAAATGATATTATCTAACTAAACACATATCCAAAATTTTAAAAATATATTTATAATAAATCATAACTAAAATATATTAAAATTATATTTAAAATATTCTAACATAATTTAAATTTATATATTTCAATAATATCATAAATAAATAAAAAAATTACATGCAATGCACGTGAAAGTAACTACTATATATAGTTGTGTTGTGTGTGTGGTGGTGATGGTGGGGGTGGGGAAAGGTGGGCAGAGTTTGATTTATCCGCCACTTTTTTTACAGAAGAGAAATAAAGTAGGACAAGTTTTTAGAAGTTTTATTTACCTACTAGTAGTTTATGCGCATGTAATTTTTTTTATATTAATATAAAATTATTTAAATATTTAAATATATATATGAATTAAGATTTATTAGGCTAATCATTTTCAAGAATCTTTATGAAAAGTAGTATATATCCATAACAAATTATAATTAAAATATATAACAAATTATAATTAAAAATAACAAAATAAATAAATTTAACTAATTATTTTCCTACTTAATATTATATAATTATAAATAATCACCTCTTCAAACTCATGTGGTTAAGGAGTGGGATATTCTTCTTGGTTGGCGGTGTTTGAATTCTTGGAGTGTTATTTAAAACATAAGCTAAATTTTACTTTGATACCATCAACTATTCTAATTGTTCAACTTGATACCCTAAACTTTCAAATGGACAACTTAATACCCTGGAAAAAAATTCCTGAAATGCTCTCCCTATCTTTTCCAGCCCCTCCTCCCGCTGTTGACTCCCCTCCAACCTCTCCCCCCTCCTCCTATCGTTGACCAGCCCTCCCGTCTCGTCCTTGCGCGCTCCGCCATCCCCACCCCCACCCCCATTACGCGTTATCCGGCCACACGCGGCCTTCCCTTCTGCACGCCGCGCCGCCTGCCCCGGTGCGTGTCGTCCGGCCGGAGAGGGAGGGGGGAGAGAGAGAGGGGGGGGAGGGTAGGTCGTCCGAAGAGAGAAGGGGGGGAGGGGGTCAACCGGAGAGGGAGGGGAAGAGATGGGGGGGTCGACCGACTGGATAGGGGGGCAGGTGAGGGGGAGGGGCAGTTTAGGTTTTTTTGTATTAAATTGTAAACTTTTAATACTTAAAGGTATCAAGTTATTGAGTAAAAAAGTTTAGGGTATCGAGTTGGACATTTAGAATAGTTGAGGGTATCAAAGTAAAATTTAGCCTAAAACAATTTAATTTTTTTTCAACAATTTAACATAATATTATTATTTTTAAATAATTAATTGATGATATATATACTGTTCAGACGACTCAATTTTGAATCATTTTTAAGTCCAAATATATATATATATATATATATATATATATATATATATATATATATATATATATATATATATATATGGGGGAGGGGATATTGCACTAATGGTTATTGCAACAATTATTGCACCCTTCATTCTCAACCACACATTTTTTTAAATGTGTGGTTGAGAATGATGCTGACGTGACACTACTTTATGTGATGATTTATAACCACACGATTGAAATGAATATGTGGTTGAAATTATTTGCTGTAATATTTGTTGTAATAATTTGATATGCAATATCCCGCCCCTATATATATATATATATATATATATATATATATATATATATATATATATATATATATATATATATATATATTGGAAATGGTAATTGCATTAAAGAAAAACACCAGTATAATACTTTTACATCTCACCTGCTTAATTAGATAGGCTTGGTCTTGTCTAACAGCACTTTTACATCACATTCAACATTATGAATAATGCCCACGACAGAAGTCTCCAATCCCTCAAATATCCTGTTGTTATGTACCCTCCAGACGTGCCAAACGGCAGTTGTAAGCCGGATACGCGGTTCCTTGAACTACTTCGATCCACAACTCTTTGCTCTCCTGAGGCCATCTGCTACCTCCTTCCACTCTGAGTTTTCGCGTAGAGTAATCTTAAGAGCCTTCTGTTGTCTGTGCCAGACCTCCCAAGTTGTCCTACACCTAAAGAATAAGTGCTCCATAGATTCCGTCTGATGCTGGCATAAAACACACCCTATTCCACTTGTCTGAATGCCCAATCTCTGCAATCTATCCAGCGTCATAAGGGGTCACATACATAGTTTATACATACAAATTGCATCTTCATAACACTATCCTTCACCCAAACCATATCTTGCCATTCCACCTTCAGATGTGGCTCCCTGAGACTGTCCACTACCTCATTGTGGACAAATCGGCTACCTCCAGATTTGTCCCAGACCCATGCATATGCTAATAGGAAGGCGTCAATCTCAGCCGCCCGCACGAGCCCTCCAACCTGTCTAGTATATTCATAGATCTCTGGCCTCATCTCCCCATTACGTAGGATAAAGCTGACCCTCTCCCGCCGAGAACCCCTGGTGTACTCATGCCGGCCTATCCGATCTTTCGTGATCTATCCATGGATCGTACCACAAGTCCGTAGTCCGCCCGTCTTTGAAGACCCGCGAGATAAGTTGCTTCAGATTAGCTCTATAGTGTAGTATATTTTTGAAGGCGACGGAGTCATGGTTATTAATTAATCCTTCTCTCCAAGAAGTTGTTCTCCCGGAGGTATCTGCTCTCCATCCACTTTGTCCAAAACGAGCCACCCGAGACTAGCTTCCAAGCCAATTTAACTCCTGCTACATCTCTCAAGAGTCGTAGTGACCGCAATCCTACTCCTCCTTCCTCCTTTTGTCGGCAAAGTGTCTCCCAGCCTATAGTATGAATCCCACCTCTCCATACAAAGTTGGCACAGATACGCTCAATACGTAGGATGGTCACCGCCGGAAGTAAGATAGCCTGTAGCCAGTTGCGAGCTATAGAGGTAATGACAGCTTGTATCAATTCAATACGGCCACCAAAGGGGAGATTCTGGACGTACCACCCCTCCACTCTCTTTTGAGTATACTCTATCAGCCCCTATATATATATATATATATATATATATATATATATATATATATATTTGTTTTTTTGGTTTTACTTCCATTCTACTCTTTTCCATTATTATTATTTTTTTTTTCTCAAAATTTTCTATTCCTTTCAAAGTTCCAACACATTGTTACTTTCTGTTGTTGTTCGTCTTGTCTTGTCTATGGACTTCTTATATCAGAGAGAAGGGAAGTTGTCTCTTCAGCATGGCTTGGCTTGGCTTGGCTTCCATTCAAAAGCCAGGGAAAAGAAGCTTGATTTCTTCTTCGGCAAGAGCTGTGTGCTTCAAGAGGGGATCTTCGGAAATGGCAGCGTAGCAGTTGTAAGGGGATCATTATTTTTTTTATGATGCAGGTGTACTTGGACGGATCGTCGGCCCAGGGCTTCTACGCCAAGGAATTAAGCCGTGACGATCGCCTTGCATGTCCAACAGCGTCCAGACGAAACGGAAGCTCAAGGACCTCCTGATCGGCTGCACGTCCCACTCCTCCTCGGCGTGCTCGGCCTCGGCCACAGCAACATCTTGTACTGCATGCATGGTCGACCACCTCAGCCCCAAGAACGTCTCCAGCTATCTAACCTTCGGCACGAACCGTGCGTTCAAGTCAGAGTCGTCGGCTCAAGAAACCCGTCTCCTCACTGACCCGAAGCTCGAACCATCGGAATCTCCGTGGACGAAGAGGATCTAAAAATTGATAAAATAAGTCCTGTGTTAGGTCTTAACTTTACATCTCCCGTCCACTTTCCCAACTGCTAATTAATTTAACACGAAGAAATTTAACATTAGTTCTACGTCCTATAAAATGATATAAATTGACAAATAATAAATTTTACGTCCTATAACAAGAACATATATTTCTAATATTAATTTTTGTTTCTAATATAGAATAAGTGATTACGTCTTTTTATACAATTTTTTTGAATTGTCCGTATAATTACAATATATTTTGTCACTTTTACACAAATCGAGAAAAGTTGAATGCTTTCTATATTTTTAACAAATCCGATGAGAGGGTAAAGGATCATGGTTGTAACATAGGAATGCAAGCCATTTTTAGCATGTGTAGATTATGAGATTAAGTTCCCAAAAATTAACATCCGTACGTATTACTATTGTGAAATCACAAATTTAATGTGTCTCCCTGTCTTTTAGAAACTAGTAACACAATTATTAAAAGGTCAAAAAATATTTTTTTCAATATTTTTACAGAGTCCTTATCTCTATCATTTTTATGTTTATGTCCCTATCTTTTAGAAACTACAATAATGTAATTATTAAAAGGTCAGAAAATATATTATCTTTTAATATTTGTACAGAGTTTTTATTTTTATCTCTATTCTTATAATGCCATTTGGAAACGATTCAAAAATGAACTATCCAATCGTACATATATCTTCCACTAAATAAAAAAAATTTCTAACCGCGTATGTACCTATACTCACGTAGTTCAAAATGAAACAAAAAATCTAAATCTTATAACTACCTTAACATATAATAAATTTTAAATTTTATTTAATATTTAAACTATATTTAAATTAAGTATATAATTTTATCTAACTAAAAATATATCCAAAATTTTAAAAACAAAACCATAAGTACATTGACTTTCAGGCTTTGGGCACCAGTAGTAAACTTTTCAGGCCAATTTATCGATTTAACGTCATATGGTAGTTTACGATCATTACTCCGTCAAATATATATACTTATCTTACACTTTTCTGGTAGATTGGAAGCCTACGTGGCGGCAACACTCTATGGCTAGTTATAGGTAGGATTGCTACTTATCACTATCTGCTACCCTCTATGGCTGGAATTTAATTAGAATTTAGTTAAGAATGTTGGATATTTATCCGTTGAAAAACATAAATTAATTATGGAAGGATATCTGAATCCATTATTTGGCTTAAAGGATTTTGTAGCAAACGTTACTTTATGGGATTCGATCTTCCAATTTGATACGATCTTTAATGACAAAGATGGAACATTTGTCCTTCTCTTTGTTGATGGGGATGCAGAAGAGAAAAGAGAAAACCCTCTATTGTGACCGTATAATTTGGAAACCATAACCCTAATATATATATATATATATATACAGATTATTTTCATGACAATTATACCCTTAAGCCTATTTTTCAATTAGACCGCTTTAATTTGGCTTAATTATTTAAATAGCACAACACAATTAATTTTACATATGTGGCTCCTAATTATTGAATAATTTCAACAATCTTCCATTGGACCACATATGTAACCTTACAATTGTGTTAACTTTATGAGCTCAAAAATTGTTATCTTAACCTTAGAGTATATCCGGAAAATCTCGTCCATTAACCATATCAATATAGGATCAAATCGGCCTTCGTCACATTAACAAAACTAAACCATCAATGGTCACATATACCAATATAGCTAAACGACATAGATCAATCATGGATGCGTAGCATAAAAATTACACGCAATGTGATCAACACGTGTCTATTTCCAACTGGTCCTAATTTACTTTAATGAGATCATTACTTTAACATAATGAAACCAGAATGAACTGAATTTTCATATATATAATCAGAAAAATATCCAAATTACTTAAATACATAAATGTGTTCAAATCCAAATATATAGCACCAAAATACATAAAATATAAACTCTCACTATATTCTCATATCCTCAACTAAGATAACACTCATATGAGTAGTGTGCTCTTGAAAGACCTTGGGCGGTAACACTTTTTTTTTAGCGGATCCGCTAACATGGAGTTTGTCCTAATATGCTATATTGACACTTGATTATTCTGAATTCTTTCCTTCACAACTAGGAACTTCATGTCAATACACTTTGACTATACGAGCTCCTGTTGTTATTGGAATACATTATTGCTGATTTAGTTTCACACTATATTTTGAGTAGTCTTTCAACACCCTCATGTATACGTAACCATGTGACAAAATTTTACAACCATATTTCCTGATTGGATGCCTCACAATATGCTATAAACTCTACTGTCTTGGTGGAAGATGCTACGAGTGTCCATTTGACACTCTTCCAAATATATTTTCACCAGCTAACAAGTAAGCATAACCGGGTGTGGATCTTCCGCTATCTTAGCATCTAGCAAAATCGGAGTCAGAATACCTTATGATCTCCAAATTATTCAATTTTCTATAAAGAGCATGTAATCCTTTGTCCTATTTAAATTACTTAATTAACCCAATTGGCTACTTTCTATTGATCCATCAAAGTTACTTAAATATCTGCCTAACATCCTAACTATTATGCAATATCCGGACGCATACACACTTAAGCATACATTAAACTCCGTACAACTGATAAATATGGAATCTATTACATTTCTTTAGTTTTAAGGCTATTCTTAAGGCATTGATTGAGACTGAACTTGTCTCCTTTAGCGACGGTTGTCACCTGGTTTGCATTAAGTACTTTATCGATATACAAAACCAAGAAAAAAATTTACTTCCATTGAACTTGTGATACATACAATCTTCAATATTGTTTATCTCAAAACCAAATGAGGTAACCACTTGATAAAATTTATAGTAACATTCATGAAAAGCTTGCTTGAGTCCATAAATAAATTTTGTCATGATTGTTCTAATTGAGTCTGTCACGACCCGCACCCAGAATTTTAGGCACGAGTACATGGGTACGTCCAGCCTACGCCACAGCATCGACGGTAGAACGTTGTCTAGGTCATAATACTAGCTAATCAATCTCACATGAATATCCAACTCCATAAGAAGACACAGATATCACAATATAATATGTAAATACTCAATCATAGAACTAAAGCACGATAAGATATCGAAAAAAATAAGCGGAATGCAAAACAAGTCTAAACAGAATAGTCTAACTCAAACAATAACATCCAAGTCTCAAAGTATGCCGAAAATAAATCTGGTACCATAAACTGCTAAAAGAAACTAACTAAATAACTAGTGATCCCGGCTAGACCTCCCAGAATCACACCTGAGCTACAAGGTCCAAGGCTGATGCTATTATCCATGTGGTCCATAATATGTCGGACACCAGTCCTCTAAGTCGCAGTCTGGAAAAATATTTTCAGTCAGGATGGAGCGAAGTACAAGCACTAACAGCGGTTCCATGTATATTGACAAAACTATAACACGTGTAAAGAAATACAAGATAAAGATAAATACTGGAATAAGAAATACTGGAAATAAGAAATGCTGGAGAATATATCATCATCAATAGGACAACTAGCAATGAACAGGAATATAAGTGAATGCTAGAAATAATGAACTGAAAATACATGAATAGAATATCTAGCTAAGTGTGTGAAACATCAGTCTATCATGTGATCGGCTTGGGACAGATCAGGCTTGTTACATATGATTATCAATGATTCATGTAAGGTCAGGCTAACCATCCGGCTAGCTATGATGCGAGTAATAGTCATGCTAATCATATATAACAGGCTATGAGGCATGTAATGGTCAGGCTGCACCCGACGTGAGGTGTAGGGTGATCTATGATGCATGTAGAGTGGGGTATGATCACATAATTTACTAATATTTTCCTGTCTCCAGCTAGCACGATGGATTTCAATCACGACTCCTCGTAACAGGTCTCGATGATGCTAACCCGTGTATACATAGTGTCAAAAACAAGTACGCTATACAACTGGAATCATAGAGGTGATCAACATAATAAAACTATCAGAGAATGTACTCGCCTGTGATCCTTAGCTGGTACAAGTCGGAATCCAAGTCACTGTCCAAATAGCCTATGCATTACGAATTTACCATGTCAAAAGATATTTTATTTTAATTTATTTAATTCTGGAATAATTACTCTAAAATTCTATTTTAATCTTATTATTCTCATTTTTAGGTTAATTCCTAAATTTTGTCCAAAGAAACTAAATTTTACCAATTCGAGACTCATGGCACGCAAATCGAGGCAATATGTTGACCAAAAAAGTTAACCGATGCAAACTCAACTTTCAAGCATGGTTTTTTTGTAGATTTCAGCATCAAAAACATACTAGAATTTATGGCTCGTCCGAATTCAAATTTGTTTAAAAATTATTGCACATACCTAAAATCGTATTGTACAACGGTGGTTGATTGTTAACCTAGAAGTTCTATAGAATTAACAACATAGAAATATTGGTATTAAATCCTGAGAAAAATATATGTCAATTATATCGACATTAGCTTTCCAAACCTTCAAACGGTTAGTGATTATGATTCCTGGTTCTCCCGAAATCGCAAAAATACCGAGACGCGTCTATTTTCGAACATGCTGTGCTCTACGAATTTTTTAGAATTTAATATTCAGAATTTCGTGAAATAATTTATATATTCAAAAAACTAACCTCAATATGGTTCTAACGCAAGAAACTGGGCTACGTTTGGAGTCCAGAGCTATGAGTAATGGCTTCTGGAAGATGAAGGAAACCCTAAATGACATTTCCTCAAATCTCTCTTTCTCTCTAAAATAATGGGATAATTAAGGTTATTATATTTTATATATATATATACATATATATAGATAGAAGTTGGCTGCGGCTGAATGAAAACTTAAAGGCTGACATGTGTCAGAATCTGATTGGATAATTTTGTTTATATTATTTGTTTTTGATTTGTCTTTATCAAAACATTATTTAAGTTATTTTAAATCTAAATAACTCAAAATAAACATTAAAAATAATCATAAAAATCTAAAAAAATTACAAAAAATATATTTTGAACCTAAAAATCCTAGAAAAATACTTGAGACAATTTTATTCTCATATGTTTCCTACTATAATTAGGAGAAGTCCTAAAAATTAGTTTTACCTATTTGAATAAAAATAAATAATAAAAATATTCCAAAAATTATGAAATAATTTTAAAAAATATATAATAATATTATAAACACTAAATAATTACGTGGGTCCATTCTATATTCTTGGGCTTGCACAATAAATTCTAGAAGTTCTAAAAAATTAGTTATTAGTCTAAATAACTCCCAATAAATACTAAAATACTCAGAAAATGCTCAAAAAATTCTAGAAAATATATTTAATTATTTAGAACCCAAAATAAAAGTTTAAAATATTTTTAATTAGGTTTGACACTAAAATAAATTCTTGAAAGTCCTAAAAAATTACTGTTACTAGTTTTTAATTAACCAAAAATTGTGAAAAAATTCTAATAGCCACAAATTAACCTAATAACAACATTTAAGCAAGAATTTCAGGATACAGAGGTTACAGAGTCTTTCAAACTAACTAAAGAGAAAGACTCTTTAAAATCAATCCCTAACTTTTGAGTAAAGTCTCTAGCTACAATATGTGCTTTATACCTCTCCATATTATCCTTCGAATCCTTATTGGTTTTTAAATATCCTTTTGAAACCAATGGGCTTTGCATCTTTTGGTAATGGGACAAGTTTTTAAACTTTATTGTCTTGTATAGACTTATACTCATTTATTGCATCAATCCACTTATGAGAATTGGAATATTCCATGGCTTGATGAAAGCTGATTAGATCATCTTCCAGTATTCCATAGTCTTCCTTACGTTCCTGGAGAAATATGACCAATATTCAAAATTATATTTCTCCTTTCTCTGATGGACCGTATTAATGTCACTAGTTCTTGAGGTTGTTGAGTTTGTTCCTCACAAACAATTACCTTATCTTGAATGGGGGGTGCCTCTATGTTGTCTTGTTGAGGTAGCTCAACATCGACTTGTAGAGGTAATTCGACATTGTCTTGTTGAGGTTCCGGATTCACTTATTGATCAATGACATGTATAGAAACTTGCACATCGTCAAAAGTGATAGTAGGAATTGAAATCGATTTTCCCTCAAAGATAATGTCCCTGACTTTATTACTCCCCCCTCCCCCAAACTCAACATCCTCAAAAATTACAGTTTTCGTCCAAAAATTATAGTACTACATGATTCCATATGCAAGGTTTTGCAAGATACAATAGTTTCAAGCGAGTATAAGTTATCATAAACATTAAGAAAATAATTACCAATAATATTTAAATTTAAAGATAAATTAAACTTTATTCTTTCCAAATAACTAGATTTTTTTAATAAAGAAACTGAAACCAAATTTCGTCTAAAAAATGGAACAAAATAAATGATAATAAAAATATATCAAATCCAATAATAATCAGTTCCACTTGATGGGTGATTTCGTGACCGGCTCACCGGAATCCAATTTTGGATACTCCGTTGGGTTTGTGTCATCGTTCTAGACTTGTGGACACTAAGTTTGTCAAATTTGGAGAAATTTATCGCTGACACATTTTACGGTGCAAAGTGGGCCACAATTAGACACCACTTTGACTTGAAACTATTATTTTTGCCCCTGTGTCCAAATTAGACTTATGGGTAGTCAATTCTAGATATTTCTTATGTTTTGGAAACGTTGGTGATGTCTGTTGCAGTATTCAGAGACATTCGTGTGGATTCCACCTTTCCGGGAGCAGTTGACGTATTGAGCATGCTACTTGGACCTCGCTATATCCAGAATCCAGACAAGTGTACCTTGCCATGATGTATCACAGTTCCTTGACTTAATTATCTTACTTAGTTATTATAGTTATTTGATATGGTTGATGTTTGTGTTAACCTAGGACCGTGAGACTTTGCTTAGCGTCCGAACAAGATTCGGGTGTCAATGCCGTATGCGGAGTCGTGTAACGTCACTTAGAGAGTTGACTCCACGATCCTATGTTTAAGTGCTTGCTTTACTAAGTATGTCAGACTGTAGGACACTTGATACTATTTTATATAACAAAATCCTTTTTGAGGTATTTATGGTGATTCTGTATAGGATTACATGACTCGTGATATGAGACTTGCATATTATATACATATATCTGTATGACTCTTTGTACTAGCTAGAGGTCCTGATCTTAAGTATTATAGACATGAGACGTCGTGGACAAGAAATGTGAGGTTACATTGGGTAGGGAGAAACACACCATACTACAAACTGATTATGTTTATATATATATATATATATATATATATATATATATATATATATATATATATATATATATATATATATATATATATATATACTATGTTACTATGGGTGCCTTAGACTCTGTCCCAAATCTTTGGCACATTTACTAGCCCTACTAGATATTACTTGCTGATATGGGCTCCCCGACACAGAGCCTGTAGTGGTTTCAGCCTGAGTACGAGTGATGTTCTCATGTGTATATTACTTATAAGGTTACAGTAGTTTACCCTTGAGTATGCGGCATTGTACTATTTTACTTTGGCAGGTTGTTTCTTGCACCTTGTTACGTCCCTTTTAGGGCCTGATGCCTTGCCCCTTTTACAGCATAGACCGTTGTGGAGCCTGCCTGGAGTTGCTGATTCGGGTTGCTTTGCCATGTGGGCATTGGTACCAGTTACTTATATCATTTCTACCAGAGTTATGTTATTCATTTATTCATATTATTTATTCATCTACTGATGAAGTCTAGTTTTTATAGACTCATATTTCTTTCTCGAGTCTATTCGAGCTTATGTGTTACTAGGCGGCCGACTTTGCACATGTAGTTCATTCTTGATATTTTGTTCTTTATGTGGATTATGACATAGATATTCTCAGAATTCTTAGATAGTTACCCTTATTATACAGCTTATACGTATTCGAGTCGGACCAGAGTCTGGTCGAATGCGTAGCTGGCATGTTACGTATTCATAGTCCTACGTATATTGGGACTAGGGCGTTACAAATTTTGTTGGTGGCCCATGCAGGTCAGAGCATATCGTTTCGGTTACGTTATTGTGCCGAGCAAGCCTGCAGCTAGGATACGTTTGTTAGGATCATAATCCATAATTACTTTGAACATTCTTTTGATTTCTACTATCGTCTTTGAACCTCGAAAATCGTATTCGATGATACCCTTCTTGAACTCAATATCCTTGATTCTCGTACTTTCTTATTTCAGAAGAACGAATGCTCGTGCTTGACTATTAGTTATATATTTGTTGTAGGATATAAGCAGGGTGGTAGAATAATTCATAGGAAGAGTTATCTAAGTTAGAAATTGGTAAGATAGATGACTAGGCAGACTACTAGAATGAGGTGATAGCTTAGAGTTATATAAGAATTAGCCTTGGTAGAGAATTTTTCCTTATCAATTGATATTAGGACTCACACTATTTACTTAAAACAGTTAGAGTTGGGTTATGACCTATTCGTTCTGCTTCCTATGAGCTTTCTCCCTTTACCATTCATAAAGATTGGCCAGGATAGATATAGAATTTTCATAATGACGGAGACCACTATAGGGGTGATTTGAGAGAATACCCAGTTGAGCCTTAGAATTAGTCGTAGCTCCTTAAATGAAAATATGACCAACCTTATGGAAGACTCTAGGAGATATGATTAGATATCCTCATTGTGAATAGAATAGTTCGATAATACTTATATCAAGATTAGACCCAAGCTCATATAGAAATCTTATTATCTCATTGAGTTCGAAGAATTTCCACTCAAGATAACCATGACATCATGCTTGTGTAATAGGGTAGTAGTATAGTCGAAAGATTCTCGTGAGGAAGATAGGTTTTAGATGGCAGAGAGTAGACTAACAACAGTGCAGAAAGATAGACAATAAAATGGAGTAAGTTGTACAAAAATGGGTAGGCATTCCAATTGAAGATTAGACGAGTATTGAAGAGTGTCCTTAGCGAATAATATGCCATTAGAGATAGACCTAAGTACATGCTTAGTTTAAACCCTTACCTACTAAGTTAGGAATATGCGAGGAAGACGAAGGTGTAAGGATCGTATATTGTTTACCTATAGTCAGAAGTAGGTTGCCAATAGTATGAGAGAGGTTATATAGAATATAACTTATATGAATATAGTATTGAGTTTAAGGATTAGTTATATTACTCCCTCGACTGTATTCATATTCTTCCTATCAAATTCTTATCTTATTTTGCATATATAGAGCCTCGTGCTTTTTCAATAACGATCCTTCTAATTATAACAACTGAGTAGATCCTTCTTCCCTTCCCAATCGTGCCCTAGTAGCAAATTAATCTTTTAGTTAGTACCCTCTTCATGGTATTAATATCCATCTCACTGTAGGTATCAGTTCTTTTCTATTTCTAATTTCCTGATCTAATCACTGTGACTTGATTCTCTAGATACTTGTCTAATCGTACATTATTCAACCCTATGACCATACTTCCTAGACTTATCATAAACTTCTCTTATCTTGGTCTGTAGATTATTCCCTTTGTGATTCCCTCGATTCGTCCTTTCGTCATCAATGTCATACGATGATCGAAGTCTCTATACCACCTTGCCCTTATTATACCCGACCAAACCCTTTCTTATGTTCAAGACATGAACTATATAGGAGCAATATTGGTTGGTAGCAATTTTTCTTATAGAGCTGTTGACCAATAGCACCCTGATAGTATCTAGGTTCCCTTAGAGAATCTTTAATTATGGCCAGTAAACTTCAGATTTTTTGTATCTTTATTTAGAAAGTAGGCCTTCCAGAAATCTTGTTAGCAAGACCTTGACTATAGTTTTGGATACCAACTTAATTTTTATAACTTGTGTAGATCGTAGTCCCCTGGTTTTAGTGTAGGATTATTTTAGAATTTCAGGGTAAATTTGAATTTATTTTGTATTGTTAGGATTAATTTCAAACAGATTGAATTACCTATTTAATTTGGTATCCTTTAATACCTTTGTTGTGAATCGGATATTTGGATCACAATACTATCTTTTCCTTTCCAACAACTTCTACCCTTATGACCTAGACTAGCCACTCTACACCCATGACATGACTATCACTCACAAACTCGCCTTCCCATTTTTGTGTTAGTCGTACAATATTAATGATGTATTTGTGCACACAAATGACACCTAGATATCATTTTCCGTTGCAGACAATTTTAATACGCAATATTGACTAAATTCTTCCGACAACTTTGAGATTTATGAGCCTAACTGGACCTACTCACTCATGACCCAGCTGTTAATCCCAAAGATACACTCTCATGCTCCATATAGACCCCACAACATTCGTGACCTCTCTCTTTCTAAAAAAAAAAACCTATACTTAAATATTCAATTCCGTTGCAATTAAATTAAATTGTACATCGGCAACCCAATTACACTAACCACTAATGTACCCGCAGTCCATTTATGCCAACCAACGTCTATGACACTTGTATTGCATTAAATTGAACCCCCTTGTATTCTTTACACAATACTAATCACCTTGATAAATTATATTATCTTTTGACACTTATTGTTGAACTGTTGATCGGCATCCATGATATACGATGAACGTCTTTTCTGTACCATCTCACCCTAGTTGTATTTGACTAAGACATTTCCTATTGTCTTGTAAACTCATGACCTAATTAGGGGCAATGAGAACTGGTAAACTTTCTTTATAGAATTATTGACACAAAAACATTATGGTAGTTCCTAAATTTCTTCTGATAGTCTATGACTACGGTCACAAAAGCCTAAACATCTCGTACCTCCCTTGAAGATAGACTTCTATAACCCTTGTAAACAGGAGGGTGACCAAAGTTTTCACTGCCAACTTTATTCTTATAAGTTGGGTAGAGCCTTGATTAAGCGTACCCTTATTCTTAGAATATGACGACAAACTAGGATCCTATTGGTAGCTGTATCCCCAAATTTGGAGAATCTATATATGATCTTCCATATTTAAAATTTGTTTCTACAACTTTTTATTTAGATTGTGTCCTATCTTAAAACATCCAGGAACCCGATACAACGAGCCGTAGTTAAGTTTCGTTCAAAATGAAATCTCTTACTCTCGTCCACCATGCCTAATTTTTTTTTAAATTTTGAGGACGCAATTTTTATAAGTTGGACAGATTGTAAAACCCCTCAATTTTTAATTTAAAATTTTATTATTTTTATTTTATTTCTAGAAAAAAATTGGTTAAATATTTTGCTAAGTTAGATAAATAAAATTTCTTGAATTATTTAATCTATATAAATATTTATATTATAGATAGTAATTTTTATATAAAATATCTTGAGTAAAATTATTTATTAAGTGTTACAAAGTTATGAATTTAGTTTATACATAACTAAATATTTTGGGGGTTCTATTTATATATGTATATTTACATATATATTAGTTATTAAATAAAAGAAAGTAAGAAAGAAAGAAAAGAAAAAAAAAAAAAACCCAAAACCCAAACCCAAACCCTAAACCCGCTACCCTTCCCCGTGACCCCTATGCTCACCAAACTGTAACCCCCTTCTCTCTATCTATATATTTAACACATACATCACACACCACCGCCATAATCACCATCAAACTACTACCACCAAGCCCTACCCCGGCCACTCATCGACCACCCAGATCCCTCACCATCGTCGCTGAGCTGAAGCAGCACCGGACAGCCGCCTGCGGTCATCCGCGCGCAACATAGCGCGGACTCGACCATATTTGTTTCAGGTACGTTATCTTCCTCCACGTCACATCGTTTCTCGAACGGCCAGTTGTGTTGCATTCACAACATAAACCTCTTCCACTCCCTTCAAGTAGATCAATTTTTGGTGCTCTGGATCGAGAGAAAAGTCAACCCAAAAATTGACTAAAAAAATTATGTTTCGAAACAGATTCGAAACAGTCCCAAACTACCATGTTCATGACCTATTTTCTTCCAAAATATTAATAATTTTAAAAATATAATTAAACAGTTTTTTAGGTAATATATCCAAGATTAATTCCTTTTTATAGTTTATTTTTAATTGGTTTTAATCTCTGTAAAATTGAGTTCCAAAACTAAGAAAAACTTGTTTTTAAAAACCAAATTTTTTTGATATGGGGTACTACGTTCCGCCAAACGAGACAACTTTATCGTATGAAAATTACACGAAAAGGCGCGTATCGTCAACGCGAACTTGTGAGATTTTGCAGAACTTGATTTGGACATGCGTGCACACCGAAATCAACGTGTATCCGTCGAAAAATACCGTATCGGCCTATTCTGACACCTTGTCATAACTTCGTGTGTGCTTGTCATTTCGTAACAAAATTTGTACCATCGAATTTGTAGCATTATGCTGATCCTATGACCCATGTTTGGTTCGATTCTGAGAACGTTGATAAAATACCATTTTGCGGGCCCCACGGTTCCACTAGACGGGTGATTTCGTGAACGGCTCACCGGAATACAATTTCGGATACTCCGTTGAGTTCGTGTCATCGTTCTAGACTTGTGGACACTAAGTTTGTTAAATTTGGAGAACTTTATCTCTAACACATTTTACGGCGCAAAGTGGGCCACAATTAGACACCGTTATGACCCGAAACTATCATTTTTGTCCATGTGTCCAAATTAGACTTATGGGTAGTCAATCCTAGCTATTTCTTATGTTTTGGAAATATTGGTGACGTCTGTTGCAGCATCCGGAGACGTTTGTGTGAATTTCACCTTTCCGGGAGCAGTTGACGCATTGAGCTCGCTACTTTAACCTCGCTATATCCATAATCCAGGCAAGTGTACCTTGCTATGATGTATCATAGTTCCTTGACTTAATTATCTTACTTAGTTATTACAGTTATTTCATATGATTGATGTGTATGTTAACCTAGGACCGTGAGACGTTGCTTAGCATCCAAACAAGATTCGGGTGTCAACGTTGTACGCGGAGTCGTGTAACGTCACTTAGAGAGTTGATTCCATGATCCTAGATTTACGTGCTTGCTTTACCAAGTACGTCAGACCGTAGGACACTTGACACTATTTCGTGTGACAGAATCCTTCTTGAGGTATTCATGGTGATTCTGTATAGGATTACAGGACTCGTGATATAAGTCTTGCATATTATATACATATATCATTATGACTCATTGTACTAGCTTGTCACGCCCCAGTCCCAAAATATACGGGACCAGGTCACGTAGTAATGGCCAGCTAATACGACTCTGAAGGATTTTCTAATTTAATGGACCCGACGAAGGTTACTACGTTGTCCTAAAATACTATCAAGTCTAATATGCTAACATGCAGCAGGTAAATATCTAATCTCATCCACAAAATATAAATAAGGAGTGCTGAAATAAATACTGAAAATAAGTACGAAGTCTGGATGTCATAATACAACACAAATAAGTCTGATGGGAACAAACCCACTGAATACAATATTGAAATAAGAGTATGGAAGGACATATAAGAATACTAGACTAGAACATCGACTAGCTAGATAAAGATGCTCCAGCCATAGGCGGAAGCCAACCAGTGATCAGGAAAACTCCGAAGGTAACACCTCAAGCTCCTCCTCAGTCGCGTACCTTGCCTCCTGTCCGGGCCCGTATACTGTCGGATAGTACGCCTCGTCCAAATCTGGAAGGGAACTAGGTCCTTAGAGGGATATAATAAGATACAAAAAATATATGCCGAATATAAATACTGAATAAGTAAGGGGGATGATCTAACCATCTAAGTGTATGCAATCTGAGGACAACCTTGGTACGTATGGGTAGGTGTAGGTATAACGTCCAACACTCTGAAGAGCGTGGTATCTGCACATATAACGTCCATCATTCCGAAGAACGAGGTATCTGCATAAGTAAGCGTTGCTAGTCTTTTGCCCGAATCAGCGCAAAAAAGAAAGAGAGGGATGGGGTTTCTCTCGCCTTTTTTTGGCATAGCAGGCCTCCCAATGGGAGGCCCGCACGACGGGCTATTAGCTCAGTGGTAGAGCGCGCCCCTGATAATTACGTCATTGTGCCTGGGATGTGAGGGCTCTCAGCCACATGGATAGTTTAATGTGCTCATATATATATATATATATATATATATATATATATATATATACACGTCTGTAACGCTCCAAGAACGCGGTATCTAAATAAAGGGGGTCATTGGATCCGTGGCTCCTCTGGACTAAACGGATTCCAATGTGTGTATCCCATATGCCTACCAGTTGTCCTCTCTGCCCAATGCAAATATACAAGTCGAATACATAACGTGCATACTACGTAACTAACATGCCAGGTCTCAAATAACTAGACTAACCTGAATACGCACTAAACCGTGATGTATGTCGCACGCACCGATAGCTAGTCGGGTATACCAACTCGTATTCCAACATAAGTTTGTCATCATGATGAGTGTAAGAAGTGTCAGGGTCTTGGAAGATATCAGAATATCTCCACACCAGTAGGTGAGTCTGCTAAAGACTAAGTCAATACACTACACATCGACGCAATCGTCGACTATACTCGAGTCATTCTCGGACGTACACAGTTATAAATAATATTTGCAACAACCACTCATGCAATATTTAACAACTTGAATTAAACAGTAAATAAGATAAGGTATACTTGCCTGAATCCTCAAGCTGCGAATGCCAAAGTCCTGCTCCCGAAGGCTCGCCCGAACGATCCAACGATTATATATATATAATATAATAATAATCAGTCATTATACTAGTATACGCATAAAAGTACATCTACACTGCACTTAGAAGCTAACGTAAGTATGGGTTATAATCGGTCAACTAGAAGGGTCGAGGGTGCAAGAGTCTAAAGATGCACAAGTGTCAAGTCCCTCTAAATGTATATTTCTTAAATATTACAACCAAGGTCATAACTAAGGTTCATGTAGGTGCTAAGTTGTTCTCCAAGACAAGTTTGATAGTGTTAACCCTCTAGGTCTCCATGTACAAGTATGTAAAATATCCTCAAATATTGTGCATAATAAGATAGCTAGCTACTATGCTACTAATACGTGTTTATAACTCAAAACATCGTATAACAGTAATCACGTGTTCTAACTATTAAGTTAAGGTGTATATATGATAAACTAGTCTAAGAACCTAGGTATAACACAAATACAAGTGTCATACTAAACAACCTAGCTCATGCAATATTTAATATCACTAAATACATTCCATTTAAAATATATATTATGAAATTCATTTGTACTCATGGAGATAATAGGGTTTATAATATCATGGGTTCTCATGCAACCATTAAAAAAATGAAAAAGGGGGAGGAGGTGAATATACCTAGGGTTAATCTTGAAAATGAAGGGGGAGGGTGCTCGGCCTGCGGCCCATGGTCGGCCTGTCTCCGGCGGGCGGGCGGGTGCTCCGGCCAAGTAGCACAACAGCAACTCATAGCAGCAACAGTGGCTTGTAGCAGCAGCGGCAACGGCTTGTAGCAGCAGCGACAGCAGCTCGGGGGTTGATGGTCATGAGGGAGGTGGCGGTAGTAAATGATGGTGGTAGAGGTTGATGTGTTGGAGGAGGAGGAGGTCGGAAAGGTGGCGGTGGTAGCTGTGTTGGAGGAGATCGGGGTCAATGGTAGTTGTGGTGATGGAGGTGATGGTCGGATGGAGGAGGAGGAGGTCGTGGTGGGTCCGGCAGGCGAGGGAGGAGGTTGAGGTGATGGTAGTTATGGTCGGATGAAGGAGGAGGGGAGCTCGGGAAGGTTGTCTACTGCTAGGGGAGGAGGGGAGTGAGGAGAGGAGGGTGAGGGTGGTTGTATTCAGTTTTGACGGGAGTTGGTGGTGTGGCTAAAAATTTTAGGGGAGAGAGTATTAATGAAGGAGAGAGGGAGTAGGGAGCATGGGGATTAGGGCCGGCTACCTTCCCCTATTTATAGGGATGAGGGAAAGCTTATCATGAGAGAATGAGTGGTAGGATTGAGGTTAAATTTGAATGGAGGGTTGGGATTAAGTTTGGGTGTAAAGTGTTGTATACTACATACAAAAATGGGAGGAAATGATGGGTGTGATCGGTCAAAGCATGAAGAAGGGCTTTCTTCATTGTTTTGCTCCAATGGGTGGTGGACACCTTGTTGTTTATTTGCACAAAGGCCCCCAACAGTTTGGAAATTGCACAAGCAAAGGAGAATTGAGATTGGATGAGAAAAATTATAATGTTTGGTGTGTAGTAGTGGATTAAATTGGTGTGTAATATTTTGTATGAACCATGAGGGTGTGAGTGGGGGTTTGGGTTGGTGTTAGGTCTAGTTTTGGGTTAGGTTGTGTCATTGTACCAATTTAGTTAAAATTAGTGTCAAAGGTGTTCTTTAATTAATTGGAAGTCCATAGAATTTAAATTGGATGGGACACAAGTGTCATTAACGTAGTAGACTTATAGTAGATTATTGTCATAAATTGGGTTGCACAAAATAGGTCGAGACTGTATCTCCAATTTTGATTGGAACAGATAGAGATGCAAAAGTTAGATTTATTTGGATTTAAAAATAGATATTTGTAACGAATATTGCGTGACTAAAATGAAACACAAGAGAGGGTATTTATGAGTTACACAAAGGTCAGAATGGAAGGCTGGCACGTCTAGGGCAAGTGTGTGAAATTTGTTTGAAAGCAAAAGCTAGAGTATCGCTCCAAATATCAAAACAATGGTAAGGTACACCAAGCGATGCAAAATTTGTACATTAATTTAAAACACCATGTTCTAATTCTAAATGGCTCCAAAGTAACCCTAGTCTCTCTCTAAGCCAAGTAGACCTAAATTTGGTCGAGGGAGTTTATAATCTAGCTAGAGGTCCTGATCTTACGTGTTATGGATATGAGACATGAGGTTACATTGGGTGGGGAGAAATACACCATACTACAGGCTGATTATGTTTATATATATATATATACTATGTTACTAGAGGTGCCTTAGACTCTTTCCCAAATCTTTGGCACATTTACTAGCCCTACTAGATATTACTTGCTGCTATGGGCTCTCCGACACAGATCCTGTAGTGGTTTCAGCCTGAGTACGAGTGATATTCTCATGTGCATATCATTTAGAAGGTTACAGTAGTTTACCCTTGATTTTGTGTTATTATATTATTTTACTTTGGCATGCTGTTTCTTGTACCTTGTTACGTCCCTCTGAGGACCTGGTCCCTTGCCAGTTTTGCAGCATAGACCATTGTGGAGCCTTCCTGGAGTTGCTGATTTGGGTTGCTTTACCATGTGGACATTGGTACCAGGTACTTATATCATTTCTACCAGAGTTATACTATTCATTTATTCATATTATTTATTCATCTGCTGATGTAGCCTAGTTTTTATAGACTCATATTTCTTTCTCGAGTCTATTCGAGCTTATGTGTTACTGGACGACCGACTTTAGCACATGTAGTTCATTCTTGATATTTTGTTCTTTATGTGGATTGTGACATAGATATTCTCAGTATTCTTAGATAGTTACCCTTATTATACAGCTTATACGTATTCGAGTCGGACCAGAGCCTAGTCGAATGCGTAGTTGGCATGTTACGTATTCCTAATCCTATGTATTTTGGGACTGGGACATTACACAAACATCCGATATCCCTCATAGACTATCTACACAAGAGAGGTCACTTTGTTGATATCTAGTTTAAATGGATCTAGTTAGACAACTATTACAAGTCATAAAGAAGCACCAAATAATTTTAATGTTGACTAGATTTTACATGACTTAATCATGCCCAATTTCACATGTACATACATATTTACAAGATTATAACTCAAATAAAATAATCATACAATTTGGATCTTAAAACCAAATCATGATAAAACACAAGATCAAGATACAGTATATTCAATTTAGAACATACAATTTGTTAATGCAAGTCTTATGATTATTTTATTTAGGGCATACAAAATATAACCAAATAATATTTATGATAAATCGCTTCATGTATCATTATTTGGTCAATACAAATTTGGTATTAAAAAAAATTCAAATTAAATCATTATGGCAATCAAATAAAGAATAGGTCTCAGATTGCATAATCAACTGTTGTTTTTTTTTGTTTGTTTTTTGTTTTTTCGGCATAACGCACGGGATCCGACATAATGTTCGGGACTTTTGTGCATACTGTATTGCATGTCTTTGGTTCCACTGCCTTCCAACTTCTACTGACCTTCTACCACCCAGTCGAAATTTTATCTCTCTTCTCGATAACCACAAGAATCACTAGAGTTCGGTGATCAATTGATGTTTATTTATGACCATCTTCGACACTATATCATGATTTTGCAATGAAACCAATAATGCCCTATGTTACCAAGAATAGGTCTTTGGCTGTATTCTCCTTCCATTGCGGAAAAAATTGTTCAACATATACAACTTTCCTACGTTGACAGATTTAGAGTTACTTTCAAAAACTTAAGTTGAAGCCTACGCTTGCGTTCATCAAAATCATATAGTCTGGTAGAAAGCATGTTCCATTTCTTATGTAGGGAATGACCTAGTCACATCCAATTAAAAAACTAAAATCAAAATTCATGTACACAATTAGATCCAAGAACATCTACACAGTCAATTCGTTTTGAATGGTTAAGATCTCATTCAACCCAGTAATATCTTAAAGGAAATATAAGAAGCAACAATATCAACCCAGCAAATAATAAATTTTTATTTATTTATTAAGAAATCGATATAGGCAAGTGACAGGTTAGTAGATCCATCCCATAAGTAGGAATATTGTTTGAACAACTACAACCAAATACTCATCAAAAGATTCCAAATATGACTCGACCATTTTCCGAATCGGCTACGCAAGAAGCGTTATAATCTTGGTTACAATCTATTGTTTGCATAAACACTAGTCGTATTAACCAAACCTTTATTCCAAAATATGGGACAATCCCCAAACACTGACGCCATTAAAAGAATCGCCAGATTAGAAACCCGAAATATCCATATTCCTATCCGGAATTGCCAAAAGAGAGTAAAATATCAGATTCTAAACTGGTGGATCATAAAACTTTGATCGAATAATAGAAATCCTAAATTAAATTAGATCGAACGATCAAGGTTCCTGAACAACAGTAAAAATAGATTCTTAAACTTCAAACTCATGAACCAAACAAGAGAGGCTCTCATACCAATTGTTGGATATTTACACATTGATTCATGAAATGAATAACATAAATTAATTGCAGAAGCATACCTGAATTCATTGTTTGACTTTATGGATCTTGTAGCGAACGTCTCTTTATGGGGTTCGATCTTCTAACTTGATACGAGGACGATAACAGTATATATATATATATATATATATATATATATATATATATATATATATATATATATATATATATATATATATATATATATATATATTCGATTTTACATAATTTAATTTGGTCCAACATCAAATTAGAATTATCTTTATAGTATCTACACACTAATTTCATGACAATTATAGCTTAAGCCTGTTTTTTAATTAGACTATTTTAATTTGACTTAATTATTTAGATAGCACAACACAATTAATTTTACATGTGTGGCCCTTAATTATTGGATTATTCCGAAAAAGAAGGGTTTGTAATTTCCAAAAAACATCATAAGTTGAGAACAAATTATTTGTGGAGTACCAAAACTATCATCTTTATTTGATAATTAGCCATGTTCAAGTGGGTTGCATGTGTTATCTATACAAGCAATCTTTATAAAATTATTACTTTTAGACGATATGATAGGTACCAAAATAAATAAATAAAATCATAATATTGTTAAAATTTTAGATAAAAATTTAAATTATATTAAAATAGTTTAAATATGATTTGAATATATTTTAATTAATTTGTTATAGATATATTTTTAGGATATTGGATATAAGTTTAGTTAATACCATATAGTTAGTTTAAATATATTTTAATTATAATTTGTTACAGATATATTTTTAGGACAATATGTTTAGTTAGATAATATCAGGATTTTAAGATTTTATTTATTTATTAATTAGGCAACTATATACATGCATACGACTTAGACTGCTCATTTTAGCCATTTTTAAGTCTCTTTATAATATACTAGTAAATTCACGTGCACATAAAATATTTTCTTATATTACTAAAAAATAGTTTAAATATTTAAATATATTTAAATTAAGGTTTCTTTATATATATATATATATATATATATATATATATATATATATATATATATATATCAAGAATTGGTTTAAGACAAAAGAAGCAAAATCAACAAGTCAAAAGAAACAAAATCTACAAGACTAAATTTTGTGCAGATTCGTTTGATATCACATAAAACAAATCAAAAAAAAATGCGTCATCTATGTACTTATTGAGAAAAGTATTGTCATTATGCTACAACTGCTATACTCGTCAACGGTCCGGTTTATTCCCATTGTCAGAAGAATGGACACTCAATGGATTATTATTTTCTGGTTCATCCACATTTAAAGATTTAATTCTTCAAGCAAATAAAGACAAATGGTTACTCCTCGACTCGTCCTCCGGTACCTCAGGCTCACATTATTGATAGTGCACAGGCATCGACGGATATTCAGCAACGTCTTACTCAGTTAGAGGTCCAGGTCCAGGTCCAGCTTCGGCTCCAGCGCCAGCCTGTCTTTGCTGGCTTCTCTACATCTGCCTCTACCGGTACGTCTACATTTTGGATATTAGTGATACGTACCAGCCCCAAAATACCGAGGGACTAGTCACATGACAATGACCAGCAGCACAACTCCAATGGGCAAATCCAATTTAATGGTTCCCGTTATAGTGCACTTAAGCTATAACAAATATAAATGCAGTCTACACCATCTATCTCAGTATAATTTTAGTCTCATCCACAAAAAGAAACACAATACAATATGATAGACCAGTAAAGAAAATAGTCTATCATCAAGTCAACATAAGTAGTATCTCGATGAACAACCAAACAAAATCAAGAAAAGAGAATAACATCAATATATATGAACATAAGTCAAGATATGAAATAACAATAAGCATAAATAACTAAGTAAATAACTGAGTACTCAGGAAAAATCCTCTGGCACAACCTCGTCCTCTGGTGCCAGTACCGCTCTAACGTCAGCTCATGTCCCATAAACCTCGGGGTAATCCTCATTTGTTGTACCTGGGGACATAATCCGGATCCAGGTCCTTAGGGGACATAACAAGCTACAAGAAACACTCAAGCCAAATAAAATGCAGTGAATAAAATAGATCCTCAGGACAAGTTATGTAACCAGCTATGTGAAATACAAAATGAGAGCATCACTAGTACTCAGGCTGAGACCACTACAGGCTCAGTGTCGGGGAGCCCAAAGCAGCAAGTAGTATCATGTATTCCAGTAGTATAGTATATATATAATCAGCCTGTAGCCTGTGTGTCTTACCCCACCCAATGTAACCTCAGGTCTCATGTCCACGACGTCTCATGTCCATAACACGCAAGATCATGACCTCTAGCTAGTACAACGAGTCATAATGATATCTCTATATATGTAAGTCTCATATCACGATTCCTGTAAGCCTATACAGAATCACCATGAATAAGTCAAGAAAGATCCTGTCATATGAAATAATGTCAAGTGTCCTACGGTATGGCATACTTAGTAAAGCAAGCACGCAAAAATATAGGATCGTGGTATCAACTCTCTAAGTGACGTTATCCGACTCCGCGCACGGCGTCGACACTCGAATCTTGTTCAGATGTTAAGCAACGTCTCACGGTCCTAGGTTGAACAGGTACATCACAAGAGTATATATAGAAAAAAATAATAAATAATATAACAGGATCTCTGCAGGTTTGGCAAGGTACAGTTGCCTGGGCTCTGAACTCTGTTAACTACTCCTGTAGAAGTGGAATCTCCAAGTATGCCTCTGGATGCTGAAACAAACATCATCATTGCTCTCACAATACTTGAAATAGTTAGGATTGACTACACATAAGTCCAATTTGGATACAGGGGCAGAATTGACAATTTTGGATCAAAGTGGGATCCACCTGTAGCCCACTTCGCACCAAAAAATATGCCAAAGATAAAGTTCTCCAAATTTAGCAAACTTAGTGTCTACGAGTCCAGAACGATGATACGAACCCAACGGAATATCCAGAATTAGATTTTGATGAGCCGATCATGAAATTACCCGTCAAGTGGAACCGTGGGACCCACGAAATGGTGTTTCGTCAACATTCTCAGAATTGAACCAAACTTGTGTCACAAGACCAGCGTAATGCTGAGAATCCGATGATGCAAGTTTTTTTGCGAAACGACAATCACACACGAAGTTATGACAAGTGTCAGAATAGGCTGATACGGTATTTTTCGACGGATACGACTTAATTCTGGTGTGCACGCACATCCAAATCAATTTTCGTAAAATCTCACACGTCCGTGTTGACGATACACGCCTTTTGGTGAAATCCTCATACGACGAAGTCGTCTCGTTTGGGTTTAAAAAATTTGGGTTTAAAAAATTAAGTTTTTGACCAATTTCAACGCTGAATAATCAGCAGATAAATCAACAATAAAATAAACTAATTGAAGAGATTAAAAATCGATTATATTATGAACGTATCGGAGAAGACGAATCAAAAAATGGTTACATGACGACGTAGAAATTACACCGCGAAGAGGTACTTGATGCTTTCGCGTGGGCGGCTCAGGCGCGGCGACTGCTGGCAGTTGTCGGCGGTAGTGGGGTATCCACGAGTGGTGCATGGGGTCGTAGACCACTCGCCGGCGGTTGTAGGTCACCTAGGTCGGTGGTGGTCGGGGTGAAGGTGATAGTTGTGGTGGCTGGATGATGATGGCTGTGGTCGGTGTTTGTCAGCGTCGGCGATCGGTGGCGTGCTTTTGGTGGTAGGGGATGAAGACTGAGGGGGTCTGGTCTGCTCTGTTGGTTTATATATAGGGTGTGAAGGGAGGTTACAGAATAGGAACGATGGGTCGTCGGTTTCGGAAAGCAAACGAGCGGTCGGGGGTTCGGCTGAAGGTGAACGGGGTCGGGGGCGGTTCTGAATAGGAACGGGGTCGGGGGAGAAGAGCGGTTACTGTAACTGTAGGTTTCGGGTGGGTTTGATTTTGGGTTTAGGGTTCAGGTTCGGGTTTAGGATCCGGGTTTGGTTTAGGTTTGGGTTTAATAATTATTATTATCCTATACATATATATATAGCTAATATAAATAGGTTTGAACCCCAAATAATTCGCTGCAAAAATCTACAATTCTCTAATAATAGTTGTACACCCAAAAATATATTTTTTGTGTAATATTATCAATTAATTAAATATACATAATTATCAATCCATGAATATAATATATTCTAATTAGCTAAAAATAATAAAAAATTCTCTCATAATCTCAATAATTACATAATATCAATAATTAAAATTTAAAATTTAATTTTAAAAATTAGGGTGTTTACAATCTACCCAACTTAAAAAAATTACGTCCTCGCAATTAAGAAAATAAAACATAACCGGTCAGGAAAGGTTTGCTCCAGAAGAGATGACGCGGTTGTATGCCATTTGTTGAAGCACGACACAAAGGATAAGGGACCATGAACAAAGAAAAAATCGAGAGGAAGAGTGAGAGTTTTGTTCAAGCAGAACACGTTGGAAAACAATGAAAACTTTTTCCTAGTCAATGAGAGATAAGTAACTCAAGAGTAAATGAGTCTGATTAGAGTGAGGATCAACTACAGCTTCTGAAAACTTGGGTACCACTTATATATTACTACTCTAGACCAACAAGTTCATGCTAACATAATACTAGGTATAGGCTAGGGAATGAAACTAACAGGCACATGCTAAAGTATTACTAAGAATATTCGTTACTATAGCTAGCTATGATAAAACTAAATCTTACCCATATTCGCTACTCCTCGAGTCCGTGCCTCATCGCAAAAGCCTATCCACTTTCCTATGGTGGTGCCCTCTACTATTGCTAGGCCTACTGGAAGAGTGATGTATATGATGCCAAGGGTGGCCTCGGCTGATATCCTCTCCGTGCTGGTGGTCTGAATCCTCCATCTTCTGCCTGTGATGCTCCTGGTGCTGGATAAGCTGGTCGGTGTAGCTGCTGGACTGGTCCTGGTGCTGGTAAAGCTTGTCGATTTACATCGGTACTCGTTGGTGAACCATCGGTGCTTCTCCTCGATGCTCCGGGAATTCTCTGGCTGAATGCTGGTATGAACCACAAAGAAAACATAATCCCAATCTGTGTCGGCATTCCTTGGCGAGATGACCTACCTTGCCACAATAATGACAAGTAGGGAGTTCTGGTGCTGGTGCTGGTAGGGCTGGTCGATGAATCATCAGTGCTCCTCTCCGCTGTTACATACAGTCCCATGTCGAGTGTTGTCCCGATCCGCAAAACAAGCATAGTCCCAACTTGCTTCTGCACTCGCTCTCGTAATGACCACGCTTGCCACAATATTGACAAGTAGGCAGTGCTTACGGAGCTGCTCTGGGTGGCTGGTGTATGTGAGGTCTCTTTGCAGCTTCTTTCTGTGGTGCTCTGGCTGATGCTGATGCTGATGTGAATGACCGTTTCTGGCTGGACTCTCTCCTGGTGATGCGCTCCATGTGTCGGGCTGCAGCAAGGACGTCCGTGAATGAAGTAGGTGCAATGTAGCCGATTAATTTCTGTAGCTCAATGTCACTACCACATTTTCTAGGAAAGGATATTTTAGTCTTTTCCTATTTAATTAAATATTGTGCATGGTAAATAATTATTTGTTGTATTATTTAATTATTATTAGATATTATTTAATTATTTTGGACTTGTATTAGTGGACCCAACTAGTTTAGTTTGGACCCATGGACCAACATGAATTAATTAGTTAGACTTGGCCCATTTAGAAAGCCCATTGTTAAGGAGATAGATTAAATTAATTAAATCATTAGACTAGAAGCTTCCTTCCTTAATTATTTTTTCATGAGAGGCCCCAAGGGGTACATTGGATATTTCATAATTACTTGAGGGAGAGGTAGGGGCCGGCCTATTAAAAGAAAGGGGAGGGAATTCTCTCTCCTCTCTTTTTCATTCCAAATCTAGATCTAGAATTTCCCACTACCAAATTTCCTTCATTTCTATTCCATTTCCCTATCAAATTCATTTCAATTCCTTCCGAATTCACCATTAAAAAGTTGAGAAGCAAGGATCTAGAAGGAGGAAGCAAGGATCTACAAAGAGGAGCAAGGATCTACAATTTGGAAGCAATTTCATCTCAATTGGAGGTTTCATTGGGAATCCATCTCCCAATAGGTATAATTCAATTTTTCCCCTTAAAATAGCTTCTAAATCTGAGATTTAATCATAGAAAATCAACCCATATGTATGTACTACCCATAGGACTTGGTTTTGTGTTCATAGGAGACCCATGGAGAAAGTTATGGTGCTTTTTGTGTCAATTTTGAGAGAATTCCGAATTGATATTTTGTTGTGTGTGTCAATTGATCCTATAGATCAATTGGGCATGTGCTTATGTGTTTGGGGCTAGTATCATGTCCACAATTGGGTACGTGTAGGTCGTATCCCAATAATTTGGTGATACGTGTTGTTTTGGGGGTTTTTCCTCCGACACGGGACTTTGTACATGTCGTATTTTGACACGGACACATAGATCTACATTTGATACTTTGATTTGTTCATAAATAATATTTGTGACTTGCTTGTGTCCTTCGGGGTGCAATTGGTTGTGTGTTGGACTCGTGTCGCATGCGTATCCTAGATCTAGTGGGATACGGTGTGATACTCTCCAATTGTGTGTATTTATGTGTAGATCTAATTATTTGTGCCTTAATTCTTGAATTATAATTAGTAAATATATATAGATGTTATATATTTATTATAGTGTATTTATTATGGTATTTTTTGTAGCATAGATCTATGTATTTTAGGTGTACTAATATAATGTATAAATATATATGTAGCTTTCTTTCACATACATTTTTATATGTTGCAATTTGTTAGTAATATAAATTATATGTAAATGTTTTATAAAATATATCTATGTGTTTAAATGAGTAATTATATTAATTATAATTATTATATGATTAATTGTATATAAAATGAATGTATTTTATTAAACATATATATGCATACTTTAACATATATATGTAAATGGATCCGAATTATGTCCCCAGGTACAGGAGAGGAGGATTACCCTAAGGTTTACGGGACAAGAGCTGACGTTGGAGCGGTACTGGCACCAGAGGACGAGTTGTGCCAGAGAATTTCTCCTGAGTACTCAGTTATTTACTCAGTTATTTATGCTTATTGTTATTTTATATCTTGACTTATGGTCATATGTATTGATGTTATTCTCTTTTCTTGATTTTGTCGAGTTGTTCCCCGAGACACTACTTATGTTGACTTGATGATGGACTATTTTTTTTATCTATTTTCTTGACTGGTCTATCATATTGTATTGTGTTTATTTCTGTGGTTGTAATAGTTGTCTAACTTGTGTATATGTCAATGATTTCTTATTTAACAATACCACAATTGACTACCTAACATCTTAGGTACCAACTAAGTTACCTAAGCCTCCCCTCCGGGTACATAATCATATACCTTGCTATCTAAAATAATAATTTAAACCTATTCTATTATATATAAAAATCTAGACATGTTTTAAATATATATATATATATATATATATATATATATATATATATATATATATATATATATATATATATATATATATATATAGTTAACGGGATATGAGCCATAGTGCTCATTTTTCTACATGAACCATGTACATATGGACCATTAGGAATACACTTCCACATCCCATGTGCACCCATCTGCACTAGTACACTCTATTCCTATTGTTCCACATGTGCATGGCTCATGTAGAAAAATGAGCACTATGACTCATATAAAAATGTGGAAGTGTATTCCTAATGGTCCATATGTACATGGTTCATGTAGAAAAATGAGCACTATGGCTCATATCCCGTTAACTATATATATATATATAACATGTCTAGATTTTTATATATAATAGAATAGGTTTAAATTATTATTTTAGATAGCAAGGTATATGATTATGTACCCGGAGGGGAGGCTTAGGTAACTTAGTTGGTACCTAAGATGTTAGGTAGTCAATTGTGGTATTGTTAAATAAGAAATCATTGACATATACACAAGTTAGACAACTATTACAACCACAAAAGCCATGGGTCCATGTATTCGCATCGGTCGGACAATGGCTTTTGGTGGAGAGCTGAACTGCATGCGTCATTAGCCACCATGGGTCACAGCTGCCATTAGCATCAGATGAATGAGTCATTGGTATCAAGTGAGTGGGCAGAACTTCGTTCTCTGATTCTTGCACGCCTTAATGATAATCTGAGTTTTTGCTTGCAATATTTTCATAAGAGAATGATAGAACCTGCCTTGCATATTAATGAACAAACTCACCTAGCTTGTCTTTGAAACGATAAGTCTGCTTAACGAGAATCCTGAAACGCTTGTCTAAGAGTGCATGAACATGTTCACTATCGTTTATGCTTCGAGAGAACCATATTGTACCTGAATGTGTTCAAGTGATAAGTCGGATTGCCTCGAAACAACGATAACTGTTCTGATGGTTCGTCTTGTCTGCATACTAGAGTTTATTTGATAGTGTTCCATGCATTCGCATCGATCGGACAATAGCTTTTAGTGGAGAGCTGAACTGCATGCGTTATTAGCCACCATGGGTCACAACTGCCATTAGCATCAGATGAATGAGTCATTGGTATGCTGGACCAACAGCTGCCGATCCTGAGATACTCGGGGACCGCCCTGCATATAGCTAGATCATTATGTTGGCTTGGATAGAGAACTGCCCCTAAGATGTGCATTGTGTATCTAGCTATGCATTTGTCCCTCGAGTCTTACGAGACACGCTGCGCACACCCTGAAACAGAACATCGGCTTGCTTGCTTATTGCATATGAAACTCTGTTTATAAAAAATGTTTCCAAACAATATAATATGACTCTGTTATAGAACTGCATGAAATGAATATAGGTAAAACTAGAAAGATCACTAGTAATATAATATTTTATAACATGATTACTTAGTATTGGTTTTAGTGAATGTTTGCTTCTGTTCAGTTGTTTTATCTCACCAGTACTTATAAAAGTGCTGACCCACCAATAGTTTATTTGCTTGCAGGTACTGGATCGTCCGACGGAGCGATAGGCGTGCCTCAGTCCCTAAGACCCAGAATCCTGGTTTTGATTGTGCCCCGAGATGATATCGTATAAAGGGACATAATGTATGGAATGCCTTTGCATAAAGGAACCCAAGTCCCTCGATTGTCCCGAATACTGAGTTGGCTAAATGCATTGCATTGCAACAATGTCCCTTTCCGCTGCTTACTCGATTGATACGATGATAGCCAACAAACTTAAACGATATAGCCTTGTGCGGGCGCAACCCTAGGCTCTCACGACATCACGTCCCCGATATATTGGAACGGGCTACCCATCCCTTCCTCGCACCAGCGGGACAGGCGTGGTGATTCGTGTCCGGTGCGCCGAGGCGCGGTGATTTGCGTCCGGTTCAATCCGGCCCAGTGGAGGCGAGCGAAGCGGCGGTCAGGGCAAGCGGCCCCTCGGTTCGCGGGGCCGGGGCATGACAAAATGGTATCAGAGCGAATTCGATTTTCTGGCCCAATCTGTTGCTATGACTCTGAGATATTATCGATATGGTATTGCAAAAGAGCGTTCCATACAATAAGTCCATAGATATTCTCAAAGTGCAAATGTTTTCTGAACTTGATTTGCTTGATTGTTTCGATTGAGTACGGCGAGGGATGACACTATCGTTTCTCGAAATATCAAGAAGTTTATCCTTGAAGTTTCGAGGACGAAACTTTTTGTTGGTTGGTAAGTATGTAATGCCCCGCTCCGCGTCGGCATTATGTATCAGGTGAGTGGGCAGAACTTCGTTCTCTGATTCTTGCACGCCTTAATAATAATATGAGTTTTTGCTTGCAATATTTTCATAAGAGAATGATAAAACCTGCCTTGCATGTTAATGAATAAACTCACCTAGCTTGTCTTTGAAACGATAAGTCTGCTTAACGAGAATCCTCAAACGCTTGTCTAAGAGTGCATGAACATGTTCACTATCGTTTATGCTTCGAGAGAACCATATTGTGCCTGAATGTGTTCAAGTGATAAGTCGGATTGTCCCGCAACAACGATAACTGTTCTGATGGTTCGTCTGATCTGCATACTAGAGTTTATTTGATAGTGTTCTATGCATTCGCATCGGTCGGACAATGGATTTTGGTGGAGAGCTGAACTGCATGCGTCATTAGCCACCATGGGTCATAGCTGCCATTAGCATTAGATGAATGAGTCATTGGTATGCTGGACCAACAGCTGCCGATCCTGAGATACTCGGGGACTGCCCTGCATATAGCTAGATCATTGTGTTGGCTTGGATAGAGAACTGCCCCTAAGATGTGCATTGTGTGTCTAGCTATGCATTTGTCCCTCGAGTCTCACGAGACACGCTGCGCACACCCTGAAACAGAACATCGGCTTGCTTGCTTATTGCATATGAAACTCTGTTTATAAAAGATGTTTCCAAACAATATAATATGACTCTGTTATAGAACTGCATGAAATGAACATAGGTAAAACTAAAAAGATTACTAGTAATATAATATTTTATAACATGATTACTTAGTGTTGGTTTTAGTGAATGCTTGCTTCTGTTCAGTTGTTTTATCTCCCCAGTACTTATAAAAGTGCTGACCCACCAATAGTTTACTTGCTTGCAGGTACTGGATCGTCCGAGGGAGCGATAGGCGTGTCTCAGTCCCTAAGACCCGGAATCCTGGTTTCGATTGTGCCCCGAGATGCTATCGTATAAGGGGGAATAATGTATGAAACGAATGCCTTTGCATAAAGGAATCCAAGTCCCTCGATTGTCCCAAATACTCAGTTGGCTAAATGCATTCATTGCAACAATGCCCATTTTTGCTGCTTACTCGATTGATGCGATGATAGCCAACAAACTTAAACGATATAGCCTTGTGCGGGCGCAACTCCAGGCTCACACGGCATCACATCCCCGATATATTCGAACGGGCTACCCATCCCTTTCTCGCACCCGCGGGACAGGCGTGGTGATTCGCGTCCGGTCCAATCCGGCCCGGCGGGGGCGAGCGAAGCGGCGGTCCGGGCGAGCGGCCCCTCGATTCGCGGGGCCGAGGCGTGACAACTACTGCCTATGTTTGAGCTATAAGGGGGAAGTACATACTGATGTCCAAGACTGGAGGCTTCAATTCATTGACTATGCAGTCTATGAAATTCTCTCCGAGAACCCGAAGGAGGCAACTTCAGTCAGGAGACTCTCCCTTCGTTTCTATTATGACACGGAGACCAAAATATTATATAGTCGGTCCTATGATAACCTGCTACGATGCTTGTCCAACGCGAAGGTAAAACAAATCCTCCATGAAGCTCACGACGATGTCTGCGGGGCGCATCAACCCGGTCCAAAGCTATAAGACCGTCTTTGGAGAATAGCCTACTGCTGGCCTACGATGGTAGTGGATGTTGTTGATTACGCGAGGAAATTCCAGACATGCCAGATCCACGCAGACTTCATCCACCAACCCTGGGAGTTCCTACACCCGACTGTTGTGTCCGGGCCATTCGTACCTTCCGTAGTGTCGGCAGCACTGGATACCCCAGCCTTGTTAGAGATTATTCGTGGATTGTTGGCTGCATAACAACACCAAATGGTGGTGCAATAACAACAACAACAACAACAACATCAGCAACAACAGCTCCAGCAGTAGGAACAGAATATCATGTTGAACCAAGGGTTGCAAACGGCCCTAGAACGAGGCGAGAGAACAGACTCTGGGGCATCTGTTAGATTTTGCAAATTGAACCCCAGATACTTCGATGGCACGAAGGACGCAATCAAGGCAGATGATTGTCACCAGGATATTGGGACCATTCTGACAACGGCTAAATTTTTGGCCGAGGAACAAGTTGACTTGGTTCGCCTACAACTCCTGGATCTGTCAAGAGATTGGTGGGCTACGTTGGAGGTAGGACCGAGGAATCCTATTTCATGGGAGGATTTCAGGACCCAGTTCAGGACGAAGTACTTTGGGATTGTGGCTCAGTGTGAGTTGCAGCAGAGGTTCATTAACCTCAAGTAAGCTGGAAGGACGGTAGATGGCTATGCGGCAGAGTTTTGCCGACTAAGCAGATTTGCTACAACCATGGTGGCAATAGAGTTGGAGAGAGCAATGATGTTCTAGCAGGAACTTTACTTGGAGATCTTGCACATGGTAGAGGTGCACAACTACGAGACCTTCGAGGCGGTATTGTTAGCAGCCAAGAGGGTCGAGCTTACTTCTCAAAGGATGGCATCAAGAAGAGTGGATCGGAAGAGGCCTCATGGACAGAACAATGAGGGAGGACCAGTACCCCGAACTTCAACACCATCACCTGGCATTCGTATACATGATTCAGCGCCGCGGAGGGCGGCAGTTCCAACAGTGACAGTACCAACTCGACAAGAGCAGCTGAGGCAGCAGCAGCAACAACAACAACAACAACGAGGAGCGCCGACAGGTTGTACCTACTGTAGCAAGGGAGGTCATACCCCAGAAGTTTATCGGGCAGCTAACAGACTATGTTTGAGATATGATCACAAGATTGCCACGTGCCCATTGATGCAGAGGCCAGGAGGGCCAGTACAATAGTTTCCTGTATTGCCAGCTCCAAGGACAGTGCAACAAGGAGGACGAGCAGTAGCAGCAAGGCCTCTGGCTCAGCATCCGTTGCCGACGCAGGCCCAGATTTATAGGAAGCAACAACAGAATCAGAAAGGACATCAACCCCGACAACAAGGAAGACAGCAGCAAGGAGCTCGACAAGGCCAAGGACAGGCACTAACATTGTCTTTAGAGGAAGCAATGGCATTAGGCGACGTAGTGGCAAGTAACATTTCCGTTACAAATTTTTCTGTCATAACTTTATTTGATTCTGGAGCTTCGTACTCATTTATATATGCACAATATGCGACACGTATTGGATTGAAGTTTGAGGCATTGCCAGCGATACTGAATATACTCACTGCAATGGGATCATAAAAGTTAGTAGGGTGTGCCTAGCATATCCAGTCGTAGTACGTGTGCATCTATTACCATTGCCAGCGAGGATGAATATACTCACTGGCAATAGGATCATAAAAATTAGTAGGGAGTGCCTAGCATGTCCAGTCGTAGTACGTGTGCATCTATTATGTGCAAATTTGATCGAGTTCCCTATGGGTAACTTTGACGTTATATTAGGCATGAACTGGTTGAGAGACAGTCATGCAACGATAGACTTTCATGAGGGTAGAGTGTTGTTTATAATTCCTGGTCTAGAAGATTTTGTCCTTAGTAGAATAACAAGAGACCAGCACAAGTGAGGAGTCGCAACCATAGCAAAAGAAGCAAACCCGCTGCCCAAGATAGTTAAAGAGTTCATGGACGTCTTTCCCAATGATCTTCTCGGATTACCCCCAGTTAGGGCAATAGAGTTCTGTATAGAGTTGATGCCAGGAGCAGAACCAGTATCCCAGAAGGTGTACCCAATGTCACTATCAGAGCTTGATCAGTTATATCGACACGTGGAAGAACTGAAAGCAAAGAAGTTTATTCGGACCAGTGCATCACCGTGGGAAGCACCAGCAGTATTGGTAAAGAAGAAGGATGGATCGACGCGGTTGTCTATGGATTATAGGCGGCTTAATACAGTGACCGTAAAGAACAAGTATCCATTACCAAGGATTGATGATTTGTTTGACCAATTAGGTGGAGCAAGAGTCTTCTCCAAGATAGATTTATGATCAGGATATCATCAGGTACGCGTCCGGGAGTAGGATATACCAAAGACAACATTTAGGTCACGATATGGGTATTACAAATTATTGGTTGTGCCATTCGGACTAACTAATGCTCCAGCGGTATTCATGGACTTGATGAACCGTATTTTCATGCCTTACTTAGACCAATTTGTGGTAGTATTCATCGATGACATCCTGGTGTATTCTCGTAATGAGGAGGAGCATGAAGAACAACTCAGGATAGTTCTGCAGACTTTGAGGGAGCATCAGCTATATGAAAAGCTTAGTAAGTGTGAGTTTTGGTTGGATTGTATATTCTTTCTTGGACACATTATTTCTGGATCAGAAGTGTCAGTTTATCCCAAGAAGGTAGAGGCAGTAGAGAGCTGACTAATCCCAAAGACGGTAGTGAAAGTACGTAGTTTCCTGGGCTTGGCAAGATACTACAGAATATTTGTGTCAGATTTTACTAAGATCTTGGCACCTTTGACTCGGTTGACGCGCAAGAAAGTTAAATTTGTGTGATCAGTAGAATGTCATATAGCCTTTGAAGAGTTGAAGAAGAAGTTAATCTCTGTCCCAATCCTTACTCTTCCAGCAGGCTCCGAAGGATTCACTGTGTACTGTGATGCATCTGGAAAAGAACTTTGATATGTTTTGATACAACAAGGCAGAGTGATAGCATATGCTTCTCGGCAGCTCAGAGATCATGATAAGAACTATCCAACTCACGATTTGGAGTTAGCAGCAGTAGTATTTGCACTTAAGCTATGGAGGCACTACTTATATGGTGATTGTAGTGCCTCAAATTCTGATCCGACCGGGATGTGCACTATATAATTGGGCTTGTGGCTAGTCCGTCAGAGTATGCTTAGATCTTCGGCATCTTCTTGCCACGGACGAAATGCGATGATCTTTTCCAACTCATGGAAAGGCCTCTATTGAAACGAGTCCAATAGTTTTCGTGTTTGGTTGCTTGGTTTTCTTGATTGCCGCTTTGGGATTTTGATTTGGTGTTGCTTTCGAGTTGCTTGGTTTTTGCTGCTGGTTTTTATCGATTTGGAGCTTGAATTTTGGGGAGTTCGGCAAGGAAGGATAGGCAAGAATACTAACTCGGTGCTCGTGCTGTTGCAGGTCCGCATAACTGACGTTTGATCGTCGCTAGGCGGGATTCCTTGTTTCAACAACTTTTTCCTTAACCAGTGAGTGATTTGGTCCCTTCTTTCCTACTTCTTCATGCCAACATCTCTAATGTTTCAAACGTTCACTCGATGATGCCCGGTTGGACGCCTAGGAAATGCTTAGCCACAATGCATGCCAGCCACTAAGAAAGGAACATGGGAATTATAGACTAATTTTACTATATGCTTGCACACCTTATAATTCGAGTTGGTTGAAAAGGGAATTGGCTGTTGGTTGCGGCCTGGTGCCTCGGATAGAGTTTGGAACCATAGGATATCAAAATCGGAACACCGCATTGAGAAAATATGAACTGTTGCATAAGATATATATTGCTGCTTTACTTCATCTGTTTAATTCGATGCATTGTATGAGATATAAAATGTTCATGCATTTGCATGGTCTGGGACAACTTATGCACAAGGTTTATCATTTCCTCGAGACGGCTTTTCGGGGCACTGGAACCGTATCGATCCGGAGGGAAATATTGATTCGTGCTAGTCACGATGCATTACGGGACCTCCAGCAGGGCTTGCTACCCGGGCTGATAGGGCGCGCCGTTAATGCTTGGAATATGTCCCTAAGGTGTCGATCACACCAATGACCGCATAGAATAGAACACATGCTAATTTATTGTCTTGTGCAGATGGTAAGTATACTTGTGTTTCGTTACAAGAAAGGTGTGCATCGGTTGAGTAAGCAATCGATGCACTGGTTGGATTCAATACTATTTTCATTCCTATCAAAACATGCAACTGATATGAATTGAATTCACTTGCTTCTTTATAGAAGTCATCTTAATGCATGCTCACCCCTAATAAGCTAGTGTCGATTTAGTCGAGTGGGTTCATCCCGCTCACCAGTACAAGTTGAGTACTGACCCACGTTGTGGGCAACTATTTCAGGCACTCAGACGGTGCAACGCTAGTGGATAGACGAAGAGGCGTTAGGAGCACCTCTATTTTGAAGTATAGTTGGAGTCAGTTCATTTTGGAGGCTTAGACTTTCAACCTATACAAGGGCGTGATGTATGGACGACGGGGACTATCTGATGGAGCGCGCCCCGCATTTTGAGTTATCTTTTCTTATGTAATTCAAGTAGCCGAGAAGGCGCATCAAAGTAGACTCTATGTAAATTACTCTGAATTATCAATAAAAAAGTATGTTTCTTCCTACACTTGTGTTTAATTATCTGTGAATGTGTTTTCTAAATTGTGTTTCAAAGTGAGTTTCTATAACTGCAAGTTCTTGCCTTGTACGAGTGCAACTCCAGGCTCGTACGGCATCACGCCCCAGCGAGGACGAATCGGTTCCGTGAAGAATCCAGCGAGGACGATTGACCCTTTCGGGATCTGGGCGTGACAGTGATCGAGTAGAAATATTCACGGATCATAAGAGTCTGAAGTATGTGTTCACGCAGAAGGACCTGAACATGAGACAGAGAAGGTGGCTAGAGTTGTTGAAAGATTATGACGTGCAACTTCAGTACCATCTATGCAAGACTAATGTAGTAGCTGATGCACTTAGTAGATAAGGTGGAGCATTTATGTTGACTACTCAGAAGCATATTCTAGAAGACTTAAGAGAGATGGGTATCGAGATAGTACTTCCATAGAGTACATGTGTTCAGGCTAGCCTACAGATTATGTCAACTTTGATAGATAGAATCAAGCTAGCTCAGGCAGAGGACCCGAAGATTCAAAAGTTTAGAGAAGAATGTGAGTCAGGTCTTTGGAAGGAGTTGACAATACATGTGGATGGAATGCTAAGGTTTGAGAATCGCCTATGCGTACCGAGAGGGGATATTCGACAAAAAGTTATGAATGAAGCACACAGTTTCCAGTATTTTATTCATCCAGGAGGTACGAAGATGTACCAAGATATCAAGCAACACTTTTGGTGGAACAGAATAAAGAGGGAAATAGCATGCTTCGTATCGCGATGTCTGATATGTCAGCAAGTGAAGTCAGAACAACAGAGACCGACAGGATTATTACAACCGCTTCCTATTCCAGAGTGGAAGTGGGAACACATCACGATGGACTTTGTGACTAGTTTACCTAGATCATCGACTAGTCGAGATACAGTTTGGGTAATAGTAGATCGTCTCACAAAAGTAGCTCACTTTCTTCTTTTTCAAGTAGGACAGTCTACAGAACAATTAGCTGAAATATACATGCGACAAATAGTGAGACAACACGGTACCCCAGTAAGTATCGTGTCAGATCGAGACACACAGTTTACTTCTTATTTTTGGAAATGTTTGCACCAGAGCTTGGGCACCAAGTTAAGATTCAACACAGCTTACCACCCTCAAACAGACAGGTAATCAGAAAGAATCATCCAGACATTGGAAGATATGCTACGAGCCTGTACCATAGATCTTGGTGGATCTTGGGAGAATCACCTTCACTTGGTGGAATTCCCGTACAATAACAGTTATCAGGCCAGTATTCAGAGGGTACCTTTTGAAGCACTGTACGACATGAAGTGTAGGTCACCGTTGGCTTGGGACGACATTGGTGAGCGAAAGATGTTAGGCCCTGAAATAATCACGCAGACAGTAGAGGTTGTCAAGCAGATTAGAGAGAGACTTCGGGTTGCACAAGATAGACATCGTCATTGGGCAGATCAGCATCGTAGACCTTTAGAGTTTTGTGTCGGCGACTATGTATTTTTGCGGATTTTGCCTACCCGTGGAGTCATTAGATTCGGGGTTCGCGGGAAGCTTAGTCCGAGATACTTAGGTCCGTTCGTTATTCTCAAGCGGGTAGACGATGTTGTTTATCGTCTTGCCATTTCGCCTTCGCTACGTGTGGTACACGATATTTTTCATGTATCTCAGTTGCGTAGGTATGTTCCAGATCCGAGTCATATCCTCGATCACTCTGAATTAGTCGTTGGTATCGACTTATCTTATAAGGAGCAACCCGTATCCATTCTGGATCGAAGAGAGAAAGTACTCAAGAATCGGACTATTTCTCTTGTTCGAGTAGCCTGGGGACATCACACTCTTGGAGAATCGACGTGGGAGCGCGAGGACGATGTTTGGTCTCGGTACCCGCATATGTTCGATTCGGAAGATATATTCTATCTTATGCCTTCATATCTCGGATTCTGTGATCAGGTGATCACTTAGGTGTTGTGATGATATTGCTTGCATGAGTAGTTGCTAGTAGGTTTATATCGTGCTTGTCCTGACTTCTCAAGCTATGACTTGGATTCGAATTCTGAGGACGAAATTTTTTCTAAGGTGGATAGAAATGTCACTCCCCGTTCCCGATATACGTATTTGGAATGTATTTTTATTTTAGCATGGTTGCATGTGCATGGAGACTAGACCCATTCTTTGGTTTAATCTAGTTCATGGTTTATTTTGTGGGTTAGTTCAACTCATGAGAGTCTTTGGTTCAACCCTCAAACCCTAGCATATATAAACCAACATTTCATTCTCTCTCTTCACTTCTTCATTTCTTCATTACTTCCTTTTTCTTTAGCTTTCTCTCCCCATTTCATAGGCAAGTACACCTTGCATGAGAAATGGAGAAACCCTCCATATTATTGTTCTATTAAGTTTATTATGTATTTCTAAGCACTTTTAGTTCTTGGAGTTTTCTATTTTGATGGATGGATTAATGTAGATTTATATTTCTTTGGGTTTCATAAGTTTTTCTTGGTTTTGATCTATTAAACTTGTGTCTTTGAAAATTAATTTTTGCTATATGTTAGATCTTTCGATCTAGAATATTTTGGCTTTTGGTTCACCTGATTTGGACTTAAAATAAGATTTTTATGAAGAAAATAAGATTTCAGTTTTTGGGAGTTTCGCCATGGCCGAAACTGCTGTTGGAGAAGATGAACTCTTCATTCGGCCATCGAGCTATGCGCCTGAGAGTGCTATGCGGCCCGAGAGGGTTATGCGGCTGGACTTTTGTCGCATACTGACAACATGCATCCATCTTGTTGGACGCATGACTGCTGATCTACACAAGTGTCCTTGAACACTTTGTGCATTCACTCGCTGAACGAATAGAAAATTCCCTGAGTCCAAAAGACACTCCATGCAACATCGAACTCCATGCGACATCGAACTTATGTGGCAAGCAGAGCATGCGACCACCTTCCCTTGGACGCATGACTCTGAACTTTGGCGCATATTTGGGGCATCCTTGGTGCATCTTTATTTGGTTTTATCTTTTCTCTCTGACACACTTTATGTCACATCATACTTTATGTTACATCACTGACACTTTATTTATTTTTTGTCGCTTTATCACTTATCCCGAGGAGTAGACCTTAGCCATGACTCCATGCAGCATGACTCTATGCGGACAGGATTGTCATACGACCTGACTTCTCCTACGGTCAGGATTGTTATGCGTCCTAGACCCATGCGGCCCTGTTTGTTTGATCGAATATTTTTTTTGATTCATGTGACCCAATGTATAATTTGTAATTAGACTCGAATAATGTATCTGTGCTGATACTACTATTGCCTGATAATTATTCATGTTTTCATGTGCGCCGAGGTACAACATATCGTGTCACGTGTTAAGTGATTTTATTTGGGTTGCGTATCGAGAATGCCTCCAAATTTCTGAACGCGTGATATTATAAATATGAACATTTCTTCCCCAGCACGGGCATAATAAGAGAGTCTAACTACCAAAGCGTGGCTAGGATTTTTGATTGTATGAATGTTGCATATACGCTCAGATGAATCCAGATTTGACTTTCATGGATTCGTATCTAGCGTGCCCGTACCTTGTACGTCATCTTAAGGGAAATCCTCATGTGACCTCGCCTTGAGATTTCAAATACAAAATAGGGCTAATTAGGTAACGAAAAGTGGTAGTAATATTAGAGGGAACCGATCCTAAGATCATGCCAACGAATCTTCCCACAGAGATTCATTCGAAGTACGTTGTAGGCTGGACACCACAGATATTGTATATCGTTTGCCTTAGTGGAGTGCAGTATCTGACTTATTATTATGCCGAGCCACTATTTTAATATAGGAACACTAGAACCGCTAATTCCGTATTTTTAGAGCAGTGACCTTACGGGGGACTGGTGTATCCTGCAAGTACTTGTTTTATTATATTGGTTCGGTTTGCTCATGTTCGACACTAGCGTGATCTGAGGATACTTATTATGCATTATTCTGAGATAACCTCAGACTTCACAAAATAACAAGTCGTACAAATGATTGGCCGATATAAGAAATGGAATTGTTTGTGATTGTATTATTTCAGCTAGTAGCCTAGGGAAATGGACTATCTTAGTGTGAGGGTTCAACCCTTGTCCTTGTTTTGTTGTAGGGTTGAGCCTTAGCACTAGGATATGCCATGGACCTAAGTTACGTGTCACGCCCCAGTCCTAAAATGTCGAGGGACTGGATGCGCGACAATGGCCAGCAGTACGCACCGATGGACAAACCCAATTTAATGGATCCATCAGGGCGTACTTAAGCTGTAATACAACAATATGGGTCTAGATATACTAATCTCATCCACAGAAATGAATACAACAATATCAGAATCATAAAACAAGATCAATCTCAATAAAATATAAACTTGGGAAATAACCCGATATTGAGTCTGATACATCTGTCAAGATACAAGAATAAAGATAACCATAGCAAATACTGAGTATGGAACAGTATATACTCAGAAGATACCCTCGGTGATCACTCGTCTACTGAATCTGGTACTGCTCCAGTGCTTGCTCCTGATAATGCTCCTGCTAATGCTCCTATCCTGTATACCTCGGGATAGATCTCGTTTGCTACTCCTGGGGACATAATCCGGATCCAGGTCCTCAGGGGACATAGCAAGGTACAGATAATACAAGCCAAAATAAATGCAGTACAGAAATAAATAAAATAATAGGGTAACTATATAACCAGCTAAGTGATATGCAAGTTGAGAGTTTTAGTCATACTCGGACTGAGACTACTACAGGATCAGTGTCGGAGAAACCCATAGCAGTATTCTCTCGAAGGGCCAGTAGGGTACCCCAGCTCTGTTGCCAGAGTCTAAGGCACTTCTATTAAATTATTATATATATATAATCAGCCTTTTGTATGGTAAATCTCTCCCCACCAAATGAAATCGCACGTCTAATGTCCATAACACGCAAGATCATAACTAATGCAACAAGTCAGGATAAAATCTAAGCATGTAACTGTATATGTCATTAACCTGTATCCTATGCAGAATCACCATGAATATCTCAGGAAGATTCTGTCTCATGAATAGTGTCAAGTGTCCTGGGTATAACGTACTTGATATGGCAAGTACAAGAATGTAAATGTCACGGTATCCATCTCTAGTTGACCTTACACAACCTGCGTACGGTGTTGGCACCCGACTATTAATCGGAAGCTAAGTAAGTCACACGGTCCTAGGTTTAAGCATGTACAACAGTTAATTAAATCAAGTAAATAAGTAACAATATTGCAGGATTTTGGCAAGGTACACTTGCCTGGGGTTCCGGTTCCAATTGTAGCTCTGGCAGCAGCGGGATTTGCAGGCAGTACTCCGGTTGCTGAAATAAACATCACCATCAGATCCAAAAAATATCAATTAACTAGAAATGCCTGTCCTTGAGTCCAATTTGGAGACAAGAGAAAAATGACAATTTTGGATCAAAGCGGGGTCCACATGTGGCCCGCTTCGCACCAAAAAACGTGTCAGGAACAAAGTCCTCCAAATTCGTCAAACTTAGTGTCAACAAGTCAGGAACGATGATACGAACCCAACGGAACTTCCAGAATTGGATTCCGATGAGCCGGTCATAAAATCGTCCGTCAGGTGGAGCCTATGGGGCCCACGATACGCGATTTTGTCAACGTTCTCAGAATCGAACCAAACTTGGGTCATAGGACCAGCGTATCTCTACGAGTCCAATGGCACAAGTTTTGTTTCGATCCGACGTGTGTACACAAAGTTACGACGCGTTTTTGAACAGACAGATACGGGACGGTGTTGGCGGATACGCGTTGATTCCGGTGTGCACGCAATCCAAATCAACTTCTGCGAAATCCCGCACGTTCGTATCAACGGCGCGCACGTTTCGGTAAAGACCGCACGCGACCAAGTCATCCCGTTTGGCGGGGCGTACTCGGTTCCGGGGTAAAACAGGGCATTGTTTTTCTTATTTTTGGATCGCGGTTCGCGATAGCCACAGGATGCGATGCACCAAACGGGTTACACGGGCATCGGGAGGGTCACGCAGGGTTCGCGTTGCAACAGACGGAACCGAAAACGGGGCAGCGAGGAGAGAGAAATGGGTACCTGAACAGGGCTCCAGAAAATGAGGATTCGCTTGTCCGAGTCGTATCCGAGTCGACACGAAGTGAGCCGTGTCCTGACCGAATCCGGGTGCTAGGGTTCAGGCGGCCAACGGCGAGGGCTTCGCCGGAGGGAGCTGGGCTCGGGGTCGGCGAGGTCGACTAGGGTTGCGGGCGGCTCAGGCGACGCTCGTCGGAGGGGCTGCGGCGAGGCGGGGTCTGGAGGCGAGCTCGGGCGGAGGAGCTGGCCTGCGGGTTCTCGAGGAGCGACGAGAAGGAGTGGCGCGGGGAAGAAGGAGGAGGAGGTAGATCGGGGAGGAGGTCGACGGACGGTGGCTAGGTATCAGGCGGCCGGGCGGAGGTGGCTCTGGACAGGGACGGCGAGGTGGAGTGGCCGGAGAAGGAGAGGAAAGGGGTTTTTTTTATAGGCGGCTAGGCTGGGGGGTGGCACCGGGTCGTGGCGGAGGAGGCGGAGTCGGGGACGACCTGGCCGGGCGGAGCGGCGGGAGACGCGGGCTAGGGCTGAGTCGTGGGGAGAGGGTCAGGCGGGTCGAGTCGGAGGCGGGTGCGGGTTGGGCAGACCCGGCCCGACCCGCTAGGGCTGAAAACGGGTTCGGGTCGCGGGTTTGACCCGAATCTGACCCGCGGCTGAGTGGGTTGGGTTTGGGTTGGTTTGGTTTGGTTTAGTTTGGTTTAGTGAACCGGGTTCAGGGTTAAAATAAAAATTAGATTTTAGGATTTTAAAAATAGGTTCGGGCTCCAATAAATTTCAGAAAAATTACCCTAAGTCCAATATTTTATTTTACACCCAAAAAAATTATTTTTATAATATTTTAATATATTTTAAAATATTTATTTTATTTAATGCCAAAATACCCTGGTTTTTAATTAGTAAAAATTCCCGAAAAATCCCAAAAAATTCTGAAAAATTCTGTTTTAAAAATCTTGAAAAAATCAGGGGGTTTATATTACGACACTGAACCTATGTAATATTATATTATTTTTCTTGGGTTTTTGTTTCTCTATTTCGTGCTTCCTTTGTGGCACTTGCTATTTGGGGTCTAACCCTACTGGTTTTGCATGGCCAGGTCTTGAGCCAGCACCTGATGATCCATCGTTCTTTCTCCCAACTCATGGCGTGCACCAGGAATATGGTCGCAGGGGATAGCGAGTGAGTTTTTCTTCTTCCCTGCTCGCCTTAGACATTTACTTCTTTTGGGCGTTTAGCCACCGGTACCTATTAGCCGGCTCGTCTGGACGTTAGTTTCTTACATGATTGTATTAAATCAGACTGGAGCTGAATCACTGTCATGTACTTTTGCTACTTTTTCAGCTTCTTATTTTGCAAAGCTGAACTCCAGAATATTTTGAGAAAGCGTTTGGGGGCGCCTTATTGCTTATCATATATGCTCTATGCTTACTGTTTCTTGTTTGAATGATTGAGACATAGAAGTTCTTGACCATAGGAGACTTGATTGTAGCATGCACCACCTTGTCTTATACAACCGTGATCGTCGTGCGACGTATAGTAACTTGTACGGGGTAGCTGGCCATGTCCATCTCCGTATTTCGGTACTAGGGCGTGACAAACTTATTCTTGATCTAATACCTATATTGTCTTCTAGGTGGATTTAGCACGATCCTCATCGTTGGATTAAGGCAAGTACCCCGTACTTATGTTTCTCAATACTTAATAAATGCAAGTTTCGTATTTCCAATCTGGTCGCATATTGCATATTGGGATACGACTCTGACACGATGGGATACGACTCTAACACGATGAGATCTATGCGTACTTAACTCTGCATCAATGATATGTATCTTATTCTGATTTCTTGACCATGGGGAGGGAAAATGTCAAGTAGATATGTGGTAAACCTTTTGTTGTATGAATCATAGTTCGACATGCACTGCTCGTATGTTCGAACCTGACCAAGTCTGAATCTAACCTTAGCATGCCACATATTAAAAATGTCATTTCAAATCACGTAGGAATTAACATGATTATTATTATTATTTATGGTCTGATTATCATAGTTTATAGTGTTACAAGTTGCATTCCCTTACCGCATTCATATGCATTTGTCTGATTCAGTTTTCTACATTTATTTTACTTCTTTATTTTGTCTGGTGCAAAATTTCGTACGCGTATGTACTTTGCTCCTTTCTTGATTAGATCATTGACAACCAGGTTATGACATGGAATGTGCATTGGATCGGAAGACTTTAATGGGAGATTAGATTAGACTTTAGTCAGATGGATTTGATGTATCAGATGATGTATATTTGTTATGAGGTTACTTCACTAGATTTATCTCCGGAGTTGACTTGTATGATGTACACAAAAATGATACTAGTGGACTGTGGTGATCGTGTGCGTGTATGAATTTTTGTTCTTGTCTTTTATCGTACTTTAGTTTCTGTGATTGAACAAAGATCAATTTTCATATAACATTGGTGATTATTGAGGTCTAGACAGCTGACTACCGTCGATACTGTGGTCTAGGCTGGGCACGCTCATAACCCGTATCCGATATCGTGGGCGCTGGACATGAAAAGACCTATACTTATCTAGGGCAAAAAATATTTGATTTTTGTCACGCCCCAGTCCCAAAACTTACGGGACTAGCACGTGACTTGGCCAGCTGGTGCGAATCGAAAGATAATCCAACTTATAGAATTTTGATGATTCGTACTTATGCTGTCTATATAGAACTCAAGTCCTTAATCCTTAACCAAGCACGGGCAATATATCTCATCCACCAATAACTTTCAATTAAATAATGATCAAATGATAATGAAGGTTCAAGTTAAGGAAAATTAATTTGTTTGCGTCCGTTGGAGATAAATCCACTGCTAGTAGACGAATAATAAAAACAAGAAAATAACTAAGTCAAGCTAAGCTGTAGCAGCATCGTCGACTATAATTGTACCGTCGCCTGGTCCCGGCCCGTAAGAATCTGGTTACACATGTTCGTCTTGATCTGGAGAAAGGTCCAGGTTCTCAGTGAGACATAACAAGATACATAATATGCAAGCCAAGTATCTCAATATATAACATCTAAATAGATGAGTGATAAAGAAAGAAAACTAGACAAAGGCATAACATATACGACAGTCATAGACAAATGAGAATAACTAATTACACATGAACTGTAAAATAGGACGGAGCATAATTATCATAGCTCTCAAATAAAACTACGGTCAAGAAAACTCACCCGACCTTGGATACCACAAGGTGAACAAATAACCTTATCCTTGGAGGACACCAGGTTACAAATAATCAGGTAACCCTATCCTTGGAGGACACTAGGTTACGAACATATGAAATAGTAGAAGAAACAGTTCATGTGCTTATAATCGTTCTCTCCATCCCACGGGTCAAATTCTACAAGTAAGACAACCTTCCTAGGTGATTTGTACAAACAAGTATTAATTTGCTAACAACATAAATATAACAAATACATTAACTGTCTCGAGGGAAAGTAGTACGTATATGAAATGAAGAACCGTTAAAGAGTACATGGCTAACTAAATCATGATCATATAAGTACAAGACTATACAAAATAAGTAAAATGATACATAGTTGAAATAACTTGGCAAGGTATACTTGTTTACTTTGTCATCCAAGCATGTATACTTGTTTGCTTTGTCATCCAAGCCTGTGCAGAGTCCTCATATACCAAGGTATAATACAAGCCTAAAGAAAAATTCGAAAATCTATTGGTATTGGCATACTTTAAAAAAAAAGGAATATGTATTATAAAGAGAGTGATTATTATGTACAACTAAATAAACTATATTTACCTTTAGTGGGGCCCTCGCATTACTTTTGTTTCATTCTATGGAAACTAAAGGATGATAATATGTTAAATAAGGAGGGGTGAATTTAAATAAACTTATCCATTTCCCAAGGAACAGAACCTACTAGATGGAAGAACTAGGTTCTAGTTGTTTGTTGATTCTATAGGGGTTCAATACTAGTTATATGCATGTGTTCACGTAGAAAACATATATTTTACTTCTGTGCTTCTAGTTGTAATAAAAGATTACTTGGAAGGGGTAAGGGCAAAATTTTACTTACAAGTTAAAACTACCAGAGAGTACTCTTATGTTATTCTTCTTCTTCTCTACTATCAATTTCTTACATGAATGGTATTGATAGTATACTTGATGCTATTGTTTATTACTTACTGTTCATCTTCTTCTAGTTCTGCATGCAATACTATTACCTACATATTTTCTACTCATAAAATAACATATAGTTGATAGGTTTATGTCATGGTTCTTAGGTACTCCAAGATCGGAATAATAGTTGTATTCTTACCAATGTTAAAGAATGGAGATTCCGGTTGAGAAGTTCCTTCCTCGTCGCGTGGTAGTAGGAGTTCGGTCGCCTTCCGGTGGGGCGTTAGCGGTCGACTGCAGTCGCTAGATATTAGCGACCCGAGCGTCGACTGGAAGGCGTCGACGGCAGTGGTCTCGGCCAACAGAGTTGGTGTGACGATGGATCGGTCTGGAGCTTGGTCGTGAAGGTTCCGGCGAGCGCGGGTGTCGAGCATGTATAAAAAGGGCAATTGCAAATAGTGGGTCGTCGATTAAGAATATTAATGATTAATATATGATTTAACTAATGTTTTAAGCCTATAAACCACCACAATATAATAATGGGCCAGGGTTGAATTAAAGGCATTGTAATTACATAAAAACACAACACTCACTCATGGACCAAAATATAATTAATTATTAATAACTAAGATTAGAATTATGTGTTAAATAGTTGGCATTTATTAAAATAAAATTACTAGATGTACAATATTTTCAAATGAAAAATTATTCTATAATTAATCTAAAAAAACATGGTGTTTACAATTTTATAATTCACTAAGAGCCAACATTTCTATTTTCCTAGAAATTTGCTAATTAAAATATCTAAGTTACATTCTAATGATCAATACCTTATAAATGCTTTCTACTTTAGTAATTTATTCTATATGTGTAGATTTTAAACTTGGATTTGGTTTGTCATTACGTTTCTAACAATTTGTAATTCTTGGACTTGAATAGCATGTATAAAAAGGGCAATTGCAAATAGTGAATCTTGAACTTAAATGGTACGAAAGATGACAATTGCAAAATAAATCAAGATACTAGCTTTCTTAATAAGGTTAAGAAAGTTTCTCTTGAATTTATTTTCATATATAATACTTGTGTATGTTCCGGTATTGAGATGTTCCACCAAAGGGGTGAGTGTACCTAGAAAATGTTAAGGAGGGTTGTTCTAGGTCTAAGTATTAAATTGTCAAAATTTTGGTGCTCAAAATACAAAAGAGACTCTGTTGAAAATTTTATTAATTTGGAGAGATTGCTAAATTTTCAAAATCTAGATAGTATTGTGTATACTAAACCCTAGTATTTAGATAACTATAATTTTATTAGTGACGACCTCTCGACAACCCTTAAATTAATATGCTTAGGGGTCGAATAGTATGAGTCTAGGACACGTTGGACACAGACACCAATCACGCAAGCGAAATCTAATTTTAGTTCCAATATTTTCTTCTCTGTGCCAATTGGAAAAAAAAACATTACATTAGTTTGTATTTTTCTATCTCATGATTATCCCGAGATTGGGATGAAATACATACTTGAATCTTGAAATTAATATATACTTGATTCCTGTAATTATAAACAAGATACATACTTGCATATTGAGATCTGAGATAAGATACATATAAGAATTAATAAAGATAATACAATAATGATTGTTTGTAGTTAATTAGGTTAGTACATTGGGCAGGAGAAAATAATTTGAATACCACCAAACAAAATCCATGCGATATAATAATAAATAAAAACTGATCAGTATTAGCTTCTTCTATATGGCCTTGTGAAGATAGTGTGTGGGGCTTAATTCACTTACCTATACATAATTTTGGACGTACTTATTTCTATTGAAAAATTGATTAGATGAATCAATGATATACTTTATTCTTATTTACATGTTGTGAATGGACGGATTCTAAGTACCGTGTCGCCCTGCCACTGCGTGATCCCTGGTCACGGGATTATTTTTGTAAAACTAGAAAAATATAGTTATTCAAAGAGTTGTTCTCTATATTGATCATCATATAGAAAAATTATTTGTGAATGTGGTAGTGAACTTAGGTTGTATTGAGTTATATATCAAACACTAAGGGATCACTAGAATATGACTTAGATAGAGTCATATTTCAAGTTTATACTATAATACGGCTATAGAGTTTATCACATCAAAACTCTTATTTAAGAGTCATCAATATTCAACTATTTCTTATCATATATATCGTATCTTAATTTTTCTCATTATTCTTGATCGAGGACTTGTATGTCCTTTTGACGATCGAGAATTATTACTAGGGGAAGATAAAGTTTAAGAAAAGACGCTTCCTCTATACAACATAGATTAATTATTTTGGATGTAATAACTGGTATGGGCTATAGTTGGTGAACAATTTTATGTATAATAGATATAGTTGTTGGAAATAAAATTATGTTTAGTATTATTTATATTTCCATTATAGAACTGTCACGACCCATACCCGGTGTAAGGGCACGAGTATGTGGGTACGTCCAGCCTACGCAGCAATATTGACGGTAGAACGCTGTCTAAGTCAATAATACTATCTAACATCTCGTACAATATATATATATATATATATATATATATATATATATATATATATATATATATATATATATATATATATATATATATATATATATATATATATATAAATATAATGTACCTGTCAAGATATTTCAACTCCAAATGAAGGACAATATAACAATATGATAATCGTAATCAATATTCAATCATAATATAAATCTAGAGGAAGATATGACACGATATGGAATAGAAGAAAAGAGTCACAAAGTATCAAATACAATCCACATCTAAGTCTATAGTCTAAGCACACAAGTCTCAACATCATATACATGCCAAATGTCAAACTAAGACATATACAATACCATAATGAAATAACTAAGTCTCCTCAGTGGCTGGTACTACATTCTCATGTTCTAAGGGAGGAACCTCAGACCGCACTCCATCCCGCGGCCCGTAATAAGTGGGACACCACTTCTCTAAATAATTGTCTGAAAATATATCCAGTCAGGATTGGAACGAAGCACAAAACTCTGAAACTAATTATAAATACATAGTAGAGAATATATGACAATGAATAGAAAAGCATACAAAATGCACAAGTAACTAGAAAATGGAAATATAGCTGAAATAGGCAAAAAAATATAATATGAACTGGAAAGGTAAATACAGGCCATATGGAATGAACTATAAGTAAGAAAAACTAGAATACTAGCTAAGTGCCTTAGAGTACAAGTTCGTTATGTGATTGGCTTGGGTTGCACACGAGTAAACTACGGTAACTCGATTATACGTGAGGTGTATAATCGACATACAGACGAGTAAGCTAGGGCTTGATTACATAACAAACTACTACTCGCCCTCCCCAACCAATACTCATGGATCTGATCACGATACGTTACACACACGAATAATATGGGCACACATAGCACAAGAATAAACACGAGCAGAAGGAATATCCGATGCACACGATAAAGTACATGTGGAAGGAGTATCCGTTTGCACACGGTAAAGGGATAACATCTCCTGATATGATCCATATAGTACCAGTCCGTGTAACCACGTATCAGAATCAAGTATACAGTTCTAGAACATGTGATATATATACTATCATGTAATAAAAACTAACAAATAGATGTACTCGCTTGTGGTCCTGAGCAAAAGGTATGACTCGGTGTCCGAGATGGTGTCACACAGACCCATATAGGAAATATTATGTCACTTGGGTGTAATGAAGTGGTAAAGAAGTTAAAATAATTCAAATATGATTTTCTAGGCCGTTTCTAGGCCACATTGTCCAACTAGGTCAAACTAGGTATCTAGGTCCAAACCTTGAAGGGAATTAGCTAATAGCTAATAACACTATATATATATATATATATATATATATATATATATATATATATATATATATATATATATATATATATATATATATATATATATATATACTCATCTACGTAACAATACCTTAAGGTATCCTACTACTAATTTTAGCATCTAAGATGCCTATACTACATTCCCTCCAGTAACTTGTATCACAATCTACCTAGGTATCCACATATGATACCTACCTATATCCAATACTAAACCGAGATATCTATATCTTAGTATTAATATCTTAGAACCTTAGTATTTTTAATAATTTCACTTACTCAGGCTAGCACCCTCGCCTTCACGATGTCTTACTGTCTGCATTGCATACCTGGGCACATTTGCTTTTCCTGACACTCACATACTATCCTTCCTCACAACTCATGTTCATACTAGAACCCTCGAGCATCACTCACTAATCCTCATGATACCAATCACTAACAATCACTATTCATACAACTGATGCACCACACTGAACCTATCCCATTTGTCACTTAATCTCAGTCAATCCTGCACGTACCTGAACCTCCATTCTTAACCTGAGCATTGCTGCTCTCCAACATCCTTGCATGCACCCTGTATTCATTACCTGCACTTGACCAAATACTGGACTGATACCTTAGTATCAGTCCCCTTCCCCCCCAAGCTGTTGTTGCTTCCTCTAATACCTCCCTCACTCACTGCACTGGAAGCACACCTACTTGTAGTTACACAGTGATACACACACAATCCTAGTTTCTTCTCATTGCTTGTGAATACATGTGCACACAAGGCTATTCCAGCAGTGCCTCGAGTGCACTGTACCCCTATGTTTGTTACTGCTGTAACTGCTTCCACTTGTAAGAACACAACTTTTTCCCCTAATTGATACATCTGATACTTGGATATAATATCAGACCTCCCCCATGATACATTATCAACTCACTTCACATAATGCACACACCCACAGTGACTATTAAATACCAACACTAAACCCCCAATTCCAATACTAACTGTCAGTTTCCTTCACCTGGGTTACAATTCCCCACCTGATCACAGTGCACCAATGCACACACACAGTGACACAAACCACACACAATAAATGCACTGTCACAGTGCCCTGTGTCAGCCCGAGCCTCTCCTTGCTATTATAATACACTGTCACAGTCCTCATTTAACCAATCATCACACACACAATACCCTACAATAACAAGTAACTCATATACATATTATATAAATATAGGTAGCATATATATATATATATATATATATATATATATATATATATATATATATATATATATATGTTTTGAGTATGCACACTAGTAGTCATTCCATCAAGCACCTAGATTGTGCAAGTAGGATACTCATGATACACACCCAAACCAAGTACCAAAACTCTCAATTCTCCATAATTATCATTCACACATATCAAATACATATATAAATAACTAATACAACTAATTATAATGAGAAATGAAGAGTAATTACACTACTATGCACAAATCCTCCAAAATAAGTTTTCGTATCATAGTGTATTACAAAATACCATCATACGCTCTACTCATGTCCAATTATGGACACGTAGCTAGACTCACATACTCAATCTAAGTCTAATTAGATATAATTGACCTAATGACAAATACTTGGTACAACAATCTCGGAATTCTTCCAAATTAGGCACAAATCTTAATGTAGAAGTCACAGTAGGGGTCATATGAACCTAGGTCTTATTCCTATGGGTAGTCCTAAGCCAAGGAATGGTTCCTAATGGTCAAATGCATGAATTAGAGTCTAAATTGAAGAATAAATTATAATTATAGCTATTAGAAGATGGATTTCTACTGAATTGCTCAAATAGACATAATTATGACGTAAGCTCCTATCCAATCCCTTCTTCTCCAACTGCTCCTTGCAATCCAAGATCTAATGATCCTTAGGTGATAAAAATAGAAGGGAATAAAAGTGATTTGAGGTGAAATTGATGGAGGGATGAGTAGAATTGGGAAAAAACACAATTGGGGATCTAAAATAAAGTGAATTATGAGGAGAAGAGAGAGTGAAATCCCTCTTTAAGTGGCCGGCCCCCTATTCCCCCATCTCCAAGCAACACACAATATCAAATATGCTTCCACTAATTATTCATGAAGGGTATTTAATTATGGGGTTAATTATGGAAGCTTCTAGCCTAATGAAAGTTTAATTTAATCTCCTAATTAATGAAGAGGGATGAGTCTAATGGGCCTAGCCCAATTGTTGGGTTCAATGTGTCATGTCAAGTCTAGTTGGGTCTACTAGTGTCAAGTCCAAATAAATATTCTAGTCTAATACTAATTAATAATTAGTAGCCCAATATATAAATATATAAACCCTATTTATAATAAATATATAATGACAAAAATATCCTCATTTAGAAATATGGTAGTGAGAAAAACCCTAAGGGCGATAATCTTATATATGAGTAACAATATATTTGTATGGCATGTAGCCTGGAGATGTTAGTTAGGTACTCAGTTTACCATATTAAGCGAGCGGGGGTGTGACATACATGCCGCATTTGCCTTCTCCGACCGAGCTTTGTACTTAGAAGTGGACATCTTCTCCTTTACCTTATACCAAAATTTCACCTACAACCACTCCTTGCGTTGATCTCCAGGATGTAAGGCCAGCGCCTTCTGGTCGTTGATAATGTCCTTCAGCCTTTTGTTAGCAATGGACTTGTAGCACTTTTGGATCGCAACATCTCTGTGATCCGACCACCAGTAGCTCCTCTACAAATAAAAATAGAAAACATAAAATTCAAAATAATATTAATAATATAATAAAAAATATTATTCTAAATAATTATCTTATACATACCCCTAAAATTTTAAGCCAAAGGTAATTCTTCTCCTTTGGTAAGACCTGAAGTTGAGATAAGTGGCCCCGTATGATATCCCCAAGATCATTGCTAGCTCTGAGTGGAGAAAACCTGAAATAAGTGAATAAATTATAATTAGAATCAAGTAAAGCATTAGTAAATTTATGAATTGATAATATAGCAAATTAAAATTTAAATCATAAGCTTTCTTAGCCGTGAAGCTTATTATTCATGAAGCTTATTGCTGATGAAATAGCTTATGATAGCAATACACATATGTCATATAAAAGCCTACTTTGCATAATTGGTGATTAGTAACATTAGCTATTGTATCAGCGACTAGACTTAGTAACGTTAGGCACAAGAAGGGACAAGAATAAATATAACATATACTGACAAAAATTTAAGTCTAACAACTTTGAGAAAGATTATGCAGAAGATCCCAGTTATTAGAGTTAGTTAAGAATCCAAAGTTATTTGAAGTTATATAGCCCCGTATCTCCATATCTTCTACCTTTTCCTTAACATCAATCGAGACTGAATATTCATTAGGTCAAACACACTTTCCATCAATCAAGAATAAAACAAAAGTAATCATAGTATTCCATTTTTAGGAGTGCTTAGTTAGATAATATGTAGCAATAATGGTTGTGAGACTTATCTCACAGTATCAGTATACGGATACAAATACTTGAGTATTTAATATATATTATATTACTGAATTGTTTGGTTTTCTATTTTTGAGAAAATACTTAATGACTTATACAACATATTGATTTCTTGAGTTTGTGACAACAATGATTATCACCAAACGCCCAGAGACTTGTATAATATCTTTTAACATTTTCATAGATCCGTGCTAGTGTTGACCCAAATTTGTCACAGTCAACTTGATTTCGATAATCAACTAATTATGATCCGATATGACTCAATACGACACATAAACTAAAGATCGGCACATCTTCATGACATTGCTGAAGTCGAAGCTGCTACATGCTACATATTTCAAGTTATGGATTTTTGAGTATGTAATTTTATATTTATTTGAGTCTAGGAAATATTATACATTGTGTCGCACTTGGCAACTATATGCTCAACCCATTTCCAAACCACAGTACAACTCATACAGCCTACAAGCAAACCCAAACCAGTCCAATTAATAATAAGCTAAACCTGAATATTCAAACTGAAAGGTTCTGGAGTTAAGGGAACCGAACTCGGCCGAACTCGTTCTTCTAAGATCCAGTATTTTCAGTTTCCTGAGTTGACTCCACCAACCCATGACCCGGAGCTCAACGTTCAAATTTATGAACGTTGGGGGACTGAAGTCGGTCCCTAATAACCCTATAAATAGAGCTCAAGTTTCTCATTCCATATTCACTCAATTCACTTTCACATCTCTTCTCTTCTGAGCTATTCATCCTTCTCATGTACAAAGCAACAACTTTCCAAGCTCTAAGTGTCAAAGTGTGAGTCGATTAGAAGTTGTTTAAGTTGTATTACCTTAGAAAAATTTAAGTCAGCTTTCTATCAGAAAGTGTGAAGTTTTTATGCTCTTATGATCAAAGCACATGTCTGTAAGAAGTTGCATGCCTTCGGATCAAATCTTGTGTTTCACTAATAGTGGATTTAACTCCAAGCAAGAGTACTCAGACCTGGATTAGTCCTCCATAAGAAAAACAAGGATACAAATCTAGGTATTAGCGTATTGTGATTTCTTACTCAACATCTTTCATATAATTGATATAGTTTTCCTTATCTGCTTGCATAATTTATTAGTTGGGTGTCAGCCTTAAATTTTTAGTTGGTAAATATTATCACCAACTCTTTTCACCCTTCTCTAGAGTTACCTTTAATTGATATCAGTGCGGGTTCTCTTATATAGGCTTTATATCCTAAGAGTAGAACACATGGCAACTATAAAATCTATCTTCAGTGGTGAAGGCCAATCCACAAATATGTCTCTTCTATTTGATGGAACCAACTACATTTACTGGAAAACACGAACACATTTTTATCTCAATTTACTAGATTTTGACCATTGGTCAATAGTTATAGATGGATACAAAAAGCCACATAAAATTATTGTTGATGGTAACTTAGTTGAAAAATCTCATGATAAATACACGGATCTAGAAATGAAATAAGCCAGTCTTGATTCTAGAGCCATTAATTCCTTATTTTGTGCTGTAGATAGGACTGAGTTCATTAGAGTATCCACTTGTACCACGTCTAATAAAGTTTGAAAACTTCTCGAGGTAACTCATAAAGGTACCTTACAGGTGAAGGGATCCAAAATTAGTAGACTGACACAAGAGTATGAGGCTTTCAAGATAAAGCTAAATAAAACTATCACGCAAATGTTTACACGTTTTCTTGATATTGTTAATCCACTTTCTTCTCTTGGCAAAGATTATAACAATCATGAAAATATACACAAGGTTCTTAGGGGGCACCTGAAGAATTGGAACCCAATAGCAACGACGATTATTGAAGGAAACGACCTCACTACAATAACGCTGGAAACACTCATGGGGAAGCTGATGACACATGAGATGGACCTTATTGATCTCGAAGAATCAGAACCAAAGGAGAAAACCTTAGCATTCAAATTACACCACAAAAAGATCTCCAACAATGAAACTAAAGATGATGATTCAGAAGGTAAGGAACAAGCCCTAATCATCAGGAACTTCAAAAAGTTCTTAAGGTTTGAAAAGTCAAATCAAAAAAAGAAGGACTATCAAGACAATAATGATGAAGGTTTAGTGTGCTATGACTGCAATAAGATAGGACATATAAAGAAGGACAGCCTATTAGCTAAGAAGGGGAACCATTATGAACACCCAAGCAAAAGACAGTCTTCACGCAAATATGCAAACACAAGCAAATGGCATGAAAGTGAAGTCAGCGACTCTGAAGAAGAAGAAAACTCTCGTGACGCTTTAAACCTTTGCTTGATGGCTTTTGATCATGTATCTACAAACCCCTTATATGATGATTTTACATTGGATGAACTCTATGATGCTTTCAGTGATCTTCTTGAGAATCATAAAAAAGTTGTAGAGAAATATAAGAATGCTAGAAAAGAAATAAATATGTTCAAGCTTGAAAATGATAGGCTTTCCTCATTAAATGAGATAAGAGAAGCCATTTCCACTAGTGACACGGAAGACACGTTTGCATTAAAATTGAGTTTGCGTGATGCTTTGGAGACTATTGAAAGGACTACACATGAGAATACAAAACTCAATAAGATTTATGAAGTAGAACAGAATATATAACCTAGCTGCACAAATAATAGACGCACTCACTGCTAGATATCAAGAAGTTTATGACACCTCTAAAAAGTTAGATATTAGATTAAAAAACAGATAATACAACCTATGACTCGATCTAATACTTGTCATATGATTCATCACAAAGTCACACATAAGACACTACCAAAGAAAGCAAAAAAACACATGCTACACATAATCACACATTCTTTTATAAATATCCACGAAAGATACAACGTACTACCTTACACACTTATGTCTACACTGTTGCACCAAGCACTAACAGATTTGCAACATGTTACAATTGTAGTCAATAAGAATATATCTCATGACAATGCAAAGTTAGAAGATTAGTGGATATGAATATATATATGCATAGGTACCAAAAGTTAACATTTCAGGATCCCAAAAGAAGTGGGTACCAAAAGTCACATCATTAACTTGTGTTGTAGGTGGATCAACCCTCGCATGCTAGAAGTAAATAGATTCTCAATAGTAGTTGCTTGAGACATATGACTGGTGATGCTATACTATTTGCAATACTATCGATAAAGAAAGAAGGATACGTCTCCCTCGATAACAATCTCAAAGGGTATATTATATGTAATGGTACTATTAGTATTCCTCTATTCCCAATAATAAAAGATGTATGTTTAGTCATTGAATTAAAATATAACCTACTCAGCATCAGTCACCGTGTTGACAATCGTTATTGTATTAATTTTGTACCAAAAAAAAATACTCTATCTATGAGAGATCATCTGGTAATATCATTTTTGAAGGTATTAGGAGGATAATATATATATTTTTTATCTTTCGAAGAATACTAACAATGCAGAAAGATGCCTTTATGCTAATAAAGATGAGAGTTGGCTATAAAATATCCATCTAGGATATGTAAATATGGATATAGTTGCAAAATTATCGTCGAAGAAACTAGTAAGAGGCTTGTCAGAAATAACCTTTAAAAATGATATGGTTTGTGTTGATTATAAAAAGAACAAAGCAACAAGATCTTTCTTAAGTCAAAAAATGATGTAAGTACCTCTAGACCTCTTCAACTATTACACCTGAATTTATTTGGACTTAGCAGAGTCACCAGTCTTGGTGGTAAGCTTTATGCATATATCATTGTTGATAATTTTTCAAGATACACTTGTGCTTAGTTTCTTGCAAATAAAAATAATATATTTTCTGAATTTTTTACATTTTGTAAAAAGGAACAAAACAAAAAAGTCTTCATGATTACTCGAATCCGAAGTGATCATGGTGGCGAATTCGAAAATGCCGATTTCAAAAGTTTTTGTGATTCCAATGGATTTTCTCATAAATTTTTTTGTCCTAGAACTCCTCATCAAAATGGTATCGTGGATCGGAAGAATAAAAATCTCAGTGATATGGCCAGAGTCATACTAAATCAATTTAGTCTTCCGAAATATTTTTGGGCAGAGGCTGTAAATACAGTGTGCCACATTTTGAATTGGGTTCTAATTTGACCTATCTCGAAGAAGACTTCCTATGAGTTTTGATTTAATAGAACTCCTACTATTTCATACTTCAAAGTTTTTGGATGTAGATATTTTATTTTAAATACCAAGGATAAGTTGGGTAAGTTTGATTCCAAATCTTATGAAGGTATTTTTTTTGGATATGCCCCAAAACGTAAAGGTTTTTGGGTTTTTAATAAACGTTCATTAAGAATATATTAATGTCACTTTTGATGAGGTTAACAATCAAATGCCTAGTGATAGGGATGATGAAGATGTCGGAACAACATCCACCAAACCCCTGAAGATACAGTAACCGGCACAAGATATCTTGATAATCTACCAAAAAGGATACGATTCATGGCCGATCATCCAGAAAACTTGGTTATAGGTGATGTATTAAAAGGAGTAAGCACTTATTTTGGCCGATCTACAACTAAATATATTATTGCTAATGTAGCTTTTATTTCGCAAATAAAACCTAAGAATATTGTAGAAGCATTTACTGATGAGTTTTGGATTTTGGCAGTGCAAGAGGAATTAAACCAATTTGAGAGAAATCTAGTATGAAAACTTGTTCCTAGACATAATTATTACTCTATAATTGGCACCAAGTGGGTACTCTGAAATAATCTCAATGAGGATGGACAAGTCACAGGTAACAAAGCACGTCTCGTTGCTCAAGACTATAATCAAGAAGAGGGCATTGACTATGACAAGACTTATGCTCCTGTTGCACGACTTGAGTCCATTTACACGCTTTATACTTTTGCAAATTTTATAATTTTAAATTATTTTAAATGGATGTTAAAAGTACTTTCTTAAACAGTTTTATAAAAGAAGAAGTTTTCGTGGAATAACCCCCTACTTTTGAAGATTTTAAATTTTCTAATCCGTTTTTAAGTTATGCAAGGCTCTGTATGGACTAAAAGAAGTCCCATGTTCTTGGTATGATCGCCTTAGTTTTTTCCTACTTGAAAATGATTTTTCGAACGAAAAAGATGACACAATACTTTTATAAAAGCATATGATGACACTCTTTTATTAGTACACATTTACGTTGACAATATCATATTTGGGTATACTAATGAGAAATTATACAAAGAATTTGATAAGTGTATGCAACATGAATTTGAAATGAGCATGATGGAAGAAATCAACTTCTTTCTAGGATTGTAAATCAAGCAGAGTTCAAAGAAAATTTTCATTAATCAAACTAAGTACACAAAGGACTTGCTAAAAAAATTTGATCTCGATAATACAAAACTTATCGACACTCTAATGGCTATGTCTGCAAAACTTGATCTTGATGAAATTGGTAAACTGGCTGACCAATGTAAGTATCGAGGTATGATTGGTAGCTTATTATATCTAACTGCTAGTCGTCCCGATATCAAGTTTAGTGTTTGTCCATGTGAGATATTAGGCTAACCCTAAGGAATCACATTTTTGTGCAGTTAAGTGTATTTTTTGATACCTTAAAGGTACTTTGACAGTAGACTTATGGTATCCCAAATTATATCCTTTGACCTTATGGGTTACTGTGATGCTTATTTTGCTTGATGCAAAGTTGATCCGAAAAGTACCAACGACACGTGTCATTTCTTAGGTAAAGCTTTAGTCTTTTGGTTTAATAAGATACAAAACTCTGTAACACTATCAACTACTGAAGCTAGTACATAGCTACAGGATGTTGTTATGCACAAATTTTATGGATAAAACAAACCCTAGAAGACTGTAATCTATACTATAAGAATATTCACATTTACTGTGATAACAACTAGCATTATTAATCTCACAAAGAACCCAGTATATCACTCACACACTAAACACATAAAAATACATCATTATTTTGTACGTGATCATCAATTGTACGGGGACATTTGTTTAGAATTTGGTTACATTGAACATCAACTCGCAGACATCTTTACAAAATCCCTAGTCGAGGATCACTTCAACTTTATTCATCGAGAATTGAAGAATTGGAAATTCTGGATATCGATGCCATATAGGGATTTAAGCTGCTAAAATTTATTTTAAATGTACATTCTTTAAAGTAACATTACTTTGGGTACAAGCCGAAAGGTCTCTTCTGTCATAAAGGTAAAAATAGCCTTAAACGACACGGTATTTAAGTTTCTTCACACCACCGCTAGCAGGGATTCGACACCTACAACTAACCCAAATTGATCAAAACTTTTTTGAATCAAGATTTATCAAGATATTTTTATGCAACCTATTATCCAAAATATAACATCCTCATTCAAATTTTTTTTTACAGTAAAGTTATTTTTCATATTTTTCTGCAAACTACATTCTGGAATATATAAGACCAAACTCGGACCAAACTCAGTCTAGGATCGAACTCGGTCCCCATGCTTCCAGAATACAAGAGAAAATATGGCTGTCCTTCTTATCATGTGGACCCTCTTTTAAACCCTACATTGCTGCTATTTGTATCCAAAAAATAGCCCCACCTATCTTCTTTCTCCTTCCAAAACCTTAGAACTCCAAAACCCTAATTTCTTTCTTCCAATTTCTTAATAATTTTTGGGGATCTAATTCAATATTTCTTTCTTTTGGAGATTCTCTTCCAAGTTCTTCATCTTTGGTGAGGTATAAATTTCTTTTTCTCTTCAATTTATTTGTATGGCTCCTAGGTTTTTTCAAGGGGTGATAGGAAGTAGGGAAAGGGCGATAAAGCCTCCTCCTCTAATCCTCTACCAAAAAATCTACCTCATTTCAAGTTTAGTATACCCTACCCCAATGAGGGTGAGTTTGATGATAGTTTCTTCATTTTCTTAAATGCTTCCAATAAATGGTTTAACAATTTCCGTGCTAGAAAAATTTATCATGAAAACCCCATTAACTTTACTATCTTAGATGGATTTTTGTCTACTTTTAGAGATCTTTGGTTGGAAGAACTTGTATCTACACAAACTCGCATTTACTACAATGATATTAGGATGTTTTATTGCAATCTCACATACGATGATCAACGAATTTATTCTAGTGTTTGTGGCATACCAATTGAAATTAACGACATTGATCTGGAGGATATTTTACAACTCCCGGCTCCTACCTATTGCGATGCCTTAGTCGATGCTCGTCAATTTTAATTTTTATGTGATGTAACACTCGAGTGTTTCAAAACTTTGATGTGTGAACATTTTCCTTGTCCACCCGAAAAACTCTATGCGATACATCTTAACCAATATTTTTATGAACTATATCGCATAGTCTTTTCAGCCACTACCAGAAAAAGTTAAATTAGCGACGCCCAAAAACGTCGCTAAATGACAAAAAAATGTCGCTAATCATGTTTAGCGACGTAATTAGCAACGTTTTACAGAAGTCGGTAATAATCACATCGCTGAAAGAAAAAATGTCACTAAACGTCGCTGTACCGACATTTTTTAGCGACTTAGAATGTGTCGCTAACTTAGCGACGTTTAGCGACTCAGAGTCACTACTTAGCAACGTAATTAAATGTCGCTAAACGTCGCTAATTAGCGATTTATATAGCGACGTAACAGCGGCATCTTTAATGACCTGACAGTACTTCCATGTCAGCAATTTGCGACGTACAGTGACGTATTTAGCAACGTTTAGCGACGTCATTAGTGACGGCTATTGACGTCGCTAAGTAGCGACTTGTTAACCGACGTAGAAAAACGTCGCTAGGCGTCACTAAACGTCGCTAAATTTACAAAAAAAACTGAATTATTCTAAACTATTATTCCTGTAATTTATAAATTTCTAATTAAAAATAGACCCGGAGCAACCCTCCGTTGAATTCGCTGGGTTCGTCGACCTCTTCGGTGGAACACTCAACACCGGATTAACAACATTTAATATGAATAAAAGTATCACAGTCATACAATTAATACACATAAATATCACAGTCACACAATACATAATATATAAGTATCACAGGGCATAAACAGCATCACAAAATGTATATTATCACAGTCACACAAAATGCATAATATATAAGTATATTAAATATCACAGTATCAATCTCGAGGATATCCAATACGCTGGGGCAGATACCAGTCCCTCAAATATTGTGCATAAACAGCGTTTATGTTATCAATCTCCGCTATGGGTGTTGGGTGACTGGAACTCCCCGTCTGAGATACAGCCGCTATAGGTGCTGGGTGACTGGAACTCCCCGTTTGAGATACAACATGTGGTATCTCTTCCTTCTTAACAGTAGGAGGCATCACTTCCTCCTTAACAGTAGGAGGCATCACTTCCTCCTTAACAGTAGGAGGTGTCGCTCTCTTGGGTGCCATCTGGTAAGATAGATAAAAACAAAGAATATAATTGATAACAGATATTACTTAAGACATATCCTTAATAATGCAGAGTGGAAAAATTAGATGACTCACAAAGAATTAGCTATTTATTGCAGTATAATAATGATACCATAATATCTATTGCTCAACATTTTGTCTTAACAATAAAAATACTATAAGATGTATCTAGTCAACCAACGGATACAAATCTATTGGTAGTGTTGATGATGGAGATGATAATACGAATGATGATGATTATTAGGGTTTTGTTAAGTCTTCTATTTTATTAGCCCAACTGATAACACTACTCCACATTGCTATTCTAACTAATATCTCCCCAATTGATACTTGTAACGTCATTTGCAAGTAAGTAACTAATACCAACTTCTCTTAACCAATATCTTACTATCTAATGTAGAAGCATGAAAAATACGCTGGGAGGATCTACGCGGCATCTTAATGCAGAGCAACGTAAGCAGAGGCCTCCAGAGCCGTCGAACATGCAACAGAGCTCTTCCGCCAAATACAGCATGAAATATGAGCTCAAAGGACCATCCGCGTAAGTACGGTGCGTCCAGGCCGCCCCAGCATAAACAGAGTTCTTTACCGCCTCCATGGCGTAAAACTCAGTCGCTCTCAAGGCAGCGTTAATGCGTACGAGGAACGCTTCGTCTTCCCTGAAATGAACCTATCAAGTCACGCGGTGAACCTGGCCTCTGACTCCTGACAAAAAGTGCTGCACGGCTACCCAGACGACGGCTGAAAATGATGGCAGACCCCTCGGGACGTGCCCCACAGTATGATGGCGGATCTCTGCATTTAATACAGAGGATTTGGTTAAAATACCACCAAACCGTCGTTTACCAAAGTCCCCCCAACGTAAACCGCTCTTTCACGTACAAGAGAATACGCTGCCTTGTTTTACACAGGCAAACATGAGCTGTTTTACGCTCCGTAGTAGGCAAACTGCTGCCACGTCAAAAGCTGCACTTCGTACGGGGCTCGAGGCACGTCTCTACGTCTAATTACACAGAGCAGTGACAGTTTCCCTCAAGGCACATCTCTGCGACGGATGCACAGAAGGGCTGCAGACCTTCAAAACACGTCTCCGCATTTAATGCACAAGATGATGGCAAATCTCTGTGGAAGATTTGGTTATATCTTCGAAAGCCGTAATTCCGGCTAAGACGTCCACATCAGCACTTCGGCACGGTACGCAGTGGCTTCTACGCCCGCTCAGGATCAGTGCTCCCTCGGCTTCCAACGCCCTCTCAGTCTTTACGACCATTCGGCTTCTATGCCTGTTCGGCTTCTATGCCCATTCGGCTTCTATGCCTGTTCGGCTTCTATGCCTGTTCGGCTTCTACGCCTGTTCGGCTTCTATGCCTATTTTGGCTTCTATGCCAAGGTGACAGTCACTTGGCTTTTACGCCAACCTCTGCTACACAAGGGATACCTACCTGCGTGGCTTCTACACCGTGATCTTCGTAGCAGATATACGCGTTTTGTCCCCTTAGTTGGACACGCATCACATGCTCACTCAAAAGGTCATTTACACGCCGGCATTGGTTATTTTAAACCATTGTGTAAAAGGGTGCTGTACTGTCCACTCCTCGGTTGTTACACCGACGGAGTGGTCACTGTCACCAAAACTCTATAAATAGAGACCCCTATTAATGGAGAAAAAGGTCAAAAAACTAAAAACTCGAAGATCGGACAAGGTCATCGAACCAGAGATCAAGAAGAAGAGAGAGAGAGAGAGAGAGAAGAACCCAGAGCTCGGGCAAGGAACAGGGAGCGACGACCTTCAGCATCGCGCATCCACCCTCCTTTGCAACCTCCGAAGCTGCATCCTGTCTTCCACGGCACTTTTTCAACATCGTGTAGTCCAAGGGCTAAAGTGATCGACCGCAAATCAGACACCTATAGCAATTTATACCCAGATTAAATAAATTGTACTCCCACATCCTCGTATAGGATTACATTGTACAAGTTTGTTTGTAAACCAAAGGGCGCGGGTCTCTTATAAACCCCGTCATTGAAATACACTTTCATTCTTTCGTTTAATACCACAAACAAGATGGCGACTCTGCTGGGGACATCTTTCTCTTCTGACGAGGAAGTAATTGCTCAACACGATGCGGTATCTGTAGGAACCGTGAAGAAGACACTGGTCGTTCAGTTCGACCAGTCTGCCTACGAAGACATGCTTCGGACTGGGGGTAGCTCTCACTCTCTTTCCGTCCAAGACAGCAGGAAGCTACGCAAAGTGTGGATGCCCAAGACATCCTCCACCGATCCTGTGGACTCTCTGATCTCTCCGATCTCTCCGACCAATGAGGTGGTAGCATCGCTCCCTCCGTGCCCCGCACATAAAATTCAGTCTCCCGCTACGCGTGGTACAGACAAAGCTTCTGGCAAAGCCTCAGCGCTAACCCAGGAGTATCCACTGCGCTCTACACACAGAAATCAGTCTCCCGCTTCGCGCGGTACAGACAAAACCTCTGATGGTGCCTCAACACCAAATCAGAAGTACAGATCATGCTCTACGCGCAAAATGACATCTAACCTTTACGGTGAACCAGATGAGCGCTGCGATCTCTGCAAGGGGAAGCAAGCTGGTGAATATTTAACTACTAGGCCTTTACGCCAGCAAAAGAATGATCTGCCTACTCTCCGGATTACGCGAGAAGCTAATGGCCAACTGAGGGCCTCTCCAGCCTCACGCCAGACTGAGTGAACCTCCAGATTATGCCAGGCACGGTCCCTCGGCGTAAAACAAACTCAGACGGCGGAAAGAAACCCTCCTGACCTACGCAAGTATCTAATCAGGAGGCGTAAAGAAAGGGGACCTTCCAACATGTCTATTTCGCCTCCTGGCGAACACTATTGTAATAGTCATAAAGTTGTGATTAATTGCTGCTGCTCCAAGGCAAAACGATCGGTTTTCGACCGGTTGAGCTACTCGCTGTCTTTTCAGGAAGGGGAACCCGCGCATGCGTCTGTGAACATGGCTTCACACACACCTAGAGGAGGGTCGAGCTCAAGACGTCATCCTTCTAGACCTCCGAGCCAAAGGAGGTTTAGTAAGCCCCTCGAAGACGTTGAAGCCGGGGTGTTCCAAAACACTCGCGCAAGGTCACGGCAACCAGCGTCATCTTCTTCTGATTCCGACGCCGAAGGTCGCCAAGTTCCCGAATCAGAGGCAGAAAGTATGGAGTCGACTTCTATAACGACCTATACTAATCCCTCAATGACCCCCAGGGAAATGGGAGCTTACACCATTGGAGATGAGCGCGAGGAAGCTTCGCCATCAGGGAACGCGGAACATATCACTATGCTGGAGACGTCTCTGAAACAAATGCAATTCGTAATAGAAAATATGCACCAGATGATGCTCGCTCAGCACGCGACTACCATGGCTCAAGCGTCGGTCCCGCCAACTGAGATACGCGCAGGGGTGGACTCACCACCATCCAACCCAAACCAAGAGCCTACGCTGGATCAAGAGTCAACAGTTCCTCTGCTTCCTCACTTAGAAAATGCTCTACCTCCCGCTGGAGCTATAATACAACTGACTCCGCACCACTTAGTAGCCTCGCTTTCGACTGAGAATCCGATGCAGGCAGTGCGAGAGTTGAAAGCCCAGTTCGATGTCTTGAAGCACAAAGATTAGCTCAAGAAACTAGGAATCAACCAGCCCTACCCAGCTGTCTGGGAGGAGGTCCCTTTCCCTCCAAGATACAAACCTCAGACTATGGCTCTGTTCGAGGGAAAAACATCACCAAGTCAATACATGAACTATTTCAGTATGATGACGGTGTTGCTACAAGGGAACGATGCCCTCCTCACTCGGGTGTTCAAAGGCTGTCTCTCAGGAGTAGCGTACCAGTGGTACCGTAGCTTGGCGGACAACTGCATTACTTCCTTCGAGGACTTCAAAGCTCTGTTCTTCACACGATTCTACGAGGGAGGAATGGACATGTCTATGTCTTCCCTCATCGAAGTCAAACAGAAGGAAAAGGAGGACGTTCGCATTTTCATCGAACGCTTTCGTCAGGACACCTTACAGATGCCTCCAGGAGTTCCAGACTCTGCGTTGGTAGATATTTGCAGGAAAAATCTCCTTTTCGTGGTCTCGGTGTTCACAGGACCATATCAGTTCCATGATTGGCCCTCGTTCATCATCTCGGCAGTAGCCGCTGAAGACAACAGTAGCAAGGTGCGCGATAATGGCATCATGATCTCCGCCTCTGCCAGAGGCAAGAGGTCATCTCCCAGCAGTGACCATCCTCGTGGTCCCAAAGGGAAAGAAGCCCTGGCAATCAACACGGCCAGACCGAAGATTGCGGCAACCACGCAAGCAAAACCCGGGACTTCTAGGCTCGTCGAAGTTTACTCTTTTGACGACGACGACATCCCAAGTATCTTTGAGTGTCTCGTCAAAAGTGGCAAGATCACCCTCCCGGAGCTAAGGCGGCCCCAGGAGGTTGGCAATACCGACGACCCCAAATACTGCGTCTTCCACAGATACGTACACCACCCAACAAAGGCGTGCTATGTATTGAAACGGAAGATCCAGGGATTAATTGATGCTAAGGCCATCACTCTGCATAGCACCGAGAAGACGGTTGCGGCCAACATGGTCTCTCTGCAGTTTGGCGATCTGCCTCCCCAGAAGGTCCCTAATGGTGTTGCACCTATATCCCGGGCAACGATGAACATCGTTAACCTCCCCCCGGCTAGGGGTCAAAATCACAACCTGGTGCCCCTAACTACCCGGCAGGGCGAGATTATGTGGGTTCACCCGGATTTGGTGCCAGAGCTCGAGAGGGAGACCAAGGCAACCAAGCCTACCTCCAAGAAGAGTCCCAAATACAGATCATGCCACATGATCACAACTGCTTCTGCACCAGACGAAGACGAGGTACTTGTCGCAACCCGTTCAGGGAGGACCTACCTCGACGACAACGGAGCAAATCAAGAAGGCACGCCAGCTGACGCTCCAGCTACCGGACCTTCGGAGCAAGGTCCCGTCATGCCAAACGTCAGCCCTGCGAAACCCACTCCGGCGGAAAAGGGAAAGCAGAAAGAAATACGCTTCGACAAGCCTGTGAAAAATATTCCAAGTAAAGGTTTAGAGAAGCCATACAAATTTGACATCCTGGCCCAACTAGCCAATACTCCAGCCAGTTTGTCCATCTTTGAGCTACTCAGGCTCTCCCCTAACACTCGTCTAACCCTGAGTGAAGCGCTGATGCAGGCAGAGGCGTACTTGACCCAACTCAAGTCTCCCGATGAGGAACCAGTGGCATGGCCTCAGTGCCACAGCGTAATGGAGGTGGTCCCAAATATCACTTTCACTCAAGATGACATGCTGTTAAAACATAACAGACATGACAGGCCCCTCTATTACACCGGGTACGTCGGTTCCATGGAGGTCGACCGGATTCACATAGATCCGGGATCGTTAATCAGCATCATCCCTCACAGTCTGCTCAGGCCACTAAAAATTCCTACCAGCGAACTGGCTTACACTACCACTACAATCGTGGATTTCAACGCTCGAAAAAGTAAGCCATTGGAGAAAATTCGCTTGAGAATCCAGATCGGCAACCTTAGATCGGTGGCCACATGTTACGTCATTGATTCAGAGGTGTCCTATAATATTTTGCTAGGAAGACCGTGGATTCACGATCACAACATCGTTCCTTCAACCCTACATCAATGCCTTAAATATGTAGACGCACAAGGAACAGTACAGACGGAGGTAGCTGACCTAAACCCGTTCAAAGGAATAGAGTCGTACTACTCCGATGCCGTGTTGTACTCCCAGGACCACGTGGAAGAAGGGTCGGGCGAGGCAAAGGAGGAATCCCACCGGGAGCCAGAAGAGCCCTCTGCCGTACTGTCACTGTCCATTGAAGTGAAAGGACGAACCACTCGTCCGAAAGCCATAGAACCTTTGGCTATCCACCTGGACAAGACCAAGACAGGAGAAGAGGGTGATCCTCTAGTGACCACGTTGAACCGAAAGCCTCCACCCTTGGTCATCAACCTTCGATGCAACAGGCAGTCAACTGGTGTAAAGGCGACCAGGAGTGAAATTCCAGATGACAATAAACATCCTCTTTTCCAGTATATTTATGCTCGAGTTCTGAAACAAGGACCCGCTCCACATGACGAGGTAGAACCCATAGCACAAAAATTCTTGAAAGCTATAAGCTCCTACCGCCCATATGTCTGGGAAGTAGCATCGCCATCCAACGTCGTCACGACATATGGGCCACATGAGGATTCTATCTTCATCGTCCTGCCTACCGGCAGCAGTCAGCACTCAATAGTCTTTGGTTGCATGCAGAATCTACCGGCTGCCCAAGAAGATCCCTTCGATGAAGACACCGGGAAAATACAGGTTCACCGTTATAGCCCGCAAGCGCTAAAGATCATGCAAAACATGGGCTACGACTTGAAACGGAAGCCAGGCCTCAACTACGGAAGAGGTAGACGAACGCCGCCGTGCGGCAACCCCCGCAATCGACAAACTCGTCTCGGGTTAGGGTATGCCACGTCCCTCGCAACTTTTGAGCCAAAAGAGGACCCCTTTTCCTCTTCCTAGAATAGCTCGTCGCCCTCCAACTCGCCAGATGCTCTCGAACAAGCACTATCGGTGAATATGGTGATGACAAATCCCTTAGAAGCCGAGGAACAGGATACGGAGCCATTCGAGGATGACCCCTGGGCTCAACTAATGGATACGCAATGGGAATTCCGCTTCGAGCAGAGGGAACCTCCCACCAAGGACGAAGTCATCCAGATCAATGTTGGGGGTGAGCTCTCACCAAAGCCAATATTTGTCAGTAACAATCTTCCCCTACCTAAAAGGGAAGAAGTTATACAGCTGATAAAGGAATATATTGACGTCTTTGCGTGGGATTATGAGGACATGCCAGGCCTAGACCCGAAGGTAGCTACTCATAAGCTCAATATATTGGCCGATTCGAAGCCAGTAAAGCAGCACCAACGACGGTTCCGCCCCGATATGATGGACGCCATCGAGGTTGAAGTCAAGAAGTTGATAACCTGCAGTTTCATCCGGGAGGAACAACACCCCGACTGGGTCGCTAACGTGGTCCCAGTCATGAAGAAAAACGGGAAGGTACGTATCTGCATCGACTACCGAGATCTGAATGCGGCCTGCCCCAAAGATGAATTCCCTCTTCCCATCACGGACATCATGATCGACAACACCTGCGGCTTCGAACGCATGTCTTTCATGGACGGGTTCTCAGGATACAATCAGATCAAGATGCATCCTGAAGACGAGAAGCACACTGCCTTTCGGACACCACTGGGGGTATATTGCTATACGGTCATGCCCTTCGGATTAAAGAATGCTGGGGCTACGTACCAACGGGCTATGAGTAACATATTCCGTGGGCATTTACGCAAAACGGTGGAATGTTATGTAGACGACATAGCTGTCAAAAGTTGCCTCAAAGGTGATCACACCCGAGACTTGAGGGCGGTATTCGAATTAATGCGCCAGCATCAACTCAAGATGAACCCTACAAAGTCCTTTCTGGGCGTATCCAGTGGTAAATTCCTGGGATTTGTCATTACCACCAAAGGCATCAAAGTAGACCCTGACAAAGTCCAAGCGATCACGGCAATGCGACCGCCCCATAATCTGAGGGAACTCAGGGGGTTCCAAGGACGTCTGGCTTATATCCGGTGATTCATATCCAACCTCTCGGGGAGGTGTCAGCCCTTCTCTCATCTCATTAAGAAAGGTGTATCCTTCATATGGGACGAAACCTGTCAGCAAGCGTTCGGGGATATCAAATGCTACCTAACCAGTCCGCCAGTTCTGGTGCCTCCCGTCATGGGAAAACCATTCTTGTTGTACGTTCGGACAATGGATCATTCGCTAGGAGCTCTCCTCGCACAGAAAAATGATGCGGGTCATGAACAGGCTATCTACTATCTCAGCAGAATGATGGTCGGGGCCGAGCACCGGTACAACCCAGTGGAGAAGGAATGCTTGGCTTTGATATTCGCAGTCCAGAAAATGCGGCACTATATCACCGGCCAGACTATTCATATCATCTCCAGGATCAACCCTCTCCGAGTGCTGATGAGCAAGCCAAGTGCCCTCAACTCCCGACTCGCAACTTGGGCGATGCTGCTAACACCATACGACATGGTGTACATCCCACAGAAGTCCGTCAAAGGCCAAGCACTGGCCGACTTCCTAGCGGCTCATCCGATCCCAAAGACCTCCAAGCTATACGAAGACATCCCTGATGAAGTTGCAGAATGTAACTTCACAAGAAAAAGTGACGTATGGCAACTGTTCTTTGATGGTGCCTCCAGAACCGGTCCTAAAGGAAACGTCATTTCAGGAGTGGGAGTCGTCCTAGTTACCCCGGATCAACTCGTCATCTACCGAGCATACTCTCTTAGCGAGCCCTGCTCCAACAACATGGCGGAATACAACGCTCTACTAATTGGGCTCCAAGTTGCTACGGAACTGGGGGTAGAATTCCTGGAAGCTTTCGATGATTCTCTGCTCATCGTCAATCAAGTCAGGGGAATATACGAAGTCCGTAATCCAGACCTCGTCCCCTATCATCGGGCGACAATCGAGATAGCCATGACGTTCAAAGGGTTCTTCCTAGAGCACGTACCTCGATCTCAGAATCTGGAAGCTGATGCCCTGGCCAGCCTAGCTGCAGACTTAGCTACTCCTATAAGAAGGCAAGATTCGGTAAACCTTCTTAACAGAGATTTATTCTGTGTGAAAAACAGCTGTCACATAGAAGGCAGCTACGCCGTAAACACCGATCCTCCTACAAGAGATTGGACGAGTCCTTTCATAGATTTTGTGGCATACGAAATCTTATCGGAGGACCCCAAGGAAGCAGTATCCGTCAAGAGACGATCGCTACGCTTCTACTTCGATGCATCTTCACAATGCCTGTATCGCCGGACCTACGATGGACTGCTGTTGAGGTCTCTCTCTGGCGCCGAAGCACAGCAGATTATCCGTGAAGCTCACGACGGCGTATACGGAGCGCATCAACCCGGGCCTAAACTACAGGATCGCATCAGGAGAATGGGCTATTACTGGCCGACCATGATCGCAGATGCAATACAGTATGCAAAGTATTGCAGAGCCTGTCAGGTTCATGCAGACTTCATACATCAACCGTCGGAACATCTACATCCTACGGTCGCATCCTGGCCTTTCGAAGCATGGGGAAAGGATATCATCGGTCCTATTCACCCGTCTTCTTCCAGGGGTCATCAGTTCATACTGGCCATCACGGATTACTTTTCCAAATGGGCCGAAGCAATCCCTCTCACTGAGGTAAAGGCATCCAACGTGGTCAGCTTCATCAAACATCACGTCATCTATCGCTTCGGGGTACCCCGGAGGATAATTCATGACAATGGGCCCCAGTTCATTAGCCAAACGTTTCATCGGTTTTGCGATAAAAATCGGATACACAATGTTGCCTCCACGGCGTACTATCCAGCTGCTAATGGTCCGGCGGAAGCTTTCAACAAAACCATTATCAAACTCTTGAAGAAGTTTGTCTCTTCAAACAAGAAAGACTGGAATGAAAAGCTGGGCGAATGCCTCTGGGCATACCGCACGACGGTACAAACACCGACGGGTTGTACCCCATTCTCACTGGTCTACGGGAGCGAAGCAGTTCTTTCCATTGAGATCCAGATCCCGTCGCTCAGAATAGACGTGGCTAATGAGCTGACTCAAGAAAAGAATGACCTTTTAAGGCTTCAGGAGCTAGAAGGATTAGACGAGAAACGCCTCCAAGCTTAACAGCGCATCGCGCTCTACCAAGCACGCATTTCCAGGGCTTTTAACCATAAAGTAAAGGAAAGGGTGTTCAAGGTCGGCGAGCTAGTTCTAGCAGTAAGAAGGTCGATGATTTTAACTCACAGAAGTAAAGGCAAATTCCAGCCCAAGTGGGAAGGCCCTTATGTGATCGAGACAACGTTCTCGAACGGTGCCTATATGATAGCCCAGCCTAACGGGGACCTATTAATGGCTCCCATCAACGGCAAATTCCTGAAAAGATACTACGCTTAATTCCCCCCTGCCCAGGCGGAACATAGCGAGAATCTCAATTCTGACAAAACTAGTTAGGTCATATCCTATCATGTCTGTACGACCTCTGAATAGATATATCCTGCTAAAGAGGTTTATCGAGAGTATATCAGGTCCATACTACCTCTGATATCCCCCTCACCTAAAAAACTGTCATTTACATTCCGAAATGACGGGTCCACAACAGTCAGAAAAGAGTCACTTTTATTCATTCCTAGAAGGAGGCAAAATTACATAGGGAGAGATACATCAAGATGGCGGAGTAATCAGATCACGAATCTGCCGCTCCAGTGCAGCCGTCCTCTCATTCCTAACGGCCAAGGCATCGACGCGAGCCCGCTTCAGCTGTGCCTCGGGGCTATGCGTAAGGGTCAGATTAGCCCTTGCCCGAAGAAAGCCGGCACGGGCAGCTTCCGCACGGTCCAGATCCCGTCGCACTTCACTCAGTCGACCAGTCGCCACCTCTAAACCTGCCAACGACTGGGAAGCCTACTCCTCTGCCCGAGCAAGTTTTTCCCTCAGCTTGGAGACCCTCGCTGCATTCCCTTCATGCTCGGATCGACACTGCATCTCAACAGCAAGAGCTTCTTCCACAATAGCTTTTCTCCTATCCACCTCCAGCTTGTGCTTCTGGATAGAGTTGTCTAGGCTTTCAAGCTTTGTAGCGAGCCGCTCAGCCATGAGGTCGAATCGAGCCTGGACATCAGTATCAAGGCTGTCCTCAGCCCGCTGCAAATATTCGTTAATGGGTTGCTCTAAACCATTAACCACCGCCTCCAGAGCATTAGCTACTCCAGGATTGCCAAGCCCCCTGACAACCTCGATCGAAAGCTGAGAAGTCTTCTTCAGGAGCTCGAAGTCAAGATTCTTTACCAACACCATCGGTACCATCATTTTTAAACCGGTGTAGACAAGGCTGGTATGCTGCTCGGTCAACGCGACTAGACCCGACTGAACGCCCGGAGTAGCCGCGATGCTAGTAACTCCCTCTCCCGGGACAATTGCAGACGAGGTAGCCACCGCCGCCGTCTCGACGGGTGGCGCGGCCGAAAAAGGTGTGACGGCAACGATCGAAGTCATCGGCATACTCGCGAAAGGCGAGGTCACGATAACAGGTTCGTCCCCCTCCTGAGACGACGAAACCTCTCCAGGCAAGCTGGCCCCCGAAGACACTTCTGCCTCGGAATTAGGTGCCTCCACGTCATCGCTAAGAGCTGGAGCAGAGCCAGAAGGCGCTTCACCGCCATATTCCCCGTAGACGTCATCCCCTGAAAAGAGGACAAAAAGGCAAAAGAATGTCAACACAATGGTAATCTTCCTAGGAGGAGACATAAAAAATGACATTTACCCGGAGCCAACGGCATATACGACACGTCTGCAGCCGATGTGGCTAAACCACGCCTTAATGACGCGATACGACCTGACATACCTGGAGAAGGAGGTGGGCCGACCGACATCGCCAAAAGCTCGGTCAAGCCTTCCCCAAGACGAGGTCGAGGTTCGTCAGCCGGGGTCTCGCTAAGCGCACTTGCTGACACAGGAGCAACTTCCCCCACTGCTGACCTCGAAAAAGATTCTCCCATCTGCAGCGACCACGTGTGCAATTCTGCTCCACTACCTGAAACAGCCGCAGCGACAGCGACCTCCAGCGAAGACTCTCCGGCGCCACCAGCCGGAACTGTAGAAGGCCCCTCTCTAAAAAGCGGGGAGCCTCCAGCCAAAGATTCATCCCTAATGCAGGGAGGTGCTGGCTCACTCACGGGAGCCTCAATACCAGGAATGCGGAGAGGACGAGCAACCGTCTCCTTCCACCTCTTACGAAGGGAAACTTCCTTCAGAGCAGAAGCCCGTCGCTTTCCAGAAGAGACTATCAAAGCCCCCGCCGGTACAGGCACTGCACACCTCGGCTACGACACCAGAGGCTCATCCGGAGTACCAGACTTCTCGCCCTCGTCAGAAGAAACCGAAGGGACTTCGACTCATCCCCCAGGCTTAGCAGAAGGCACTCTAAAGCTTCCACGCCTGTCGAAATCGCGATGGAAGGTGTTAATCGCCACGTAAAACTGGGCGTAAGAATGAAGGATGCGCAGCTCCGTGGAGGTTGTGACGACCGGCACGATAAAAATTGCCCCTGTGCAACCCATGATAAAATATCGCCACCCTCTAGCTCCATCAATGAGTCCGCCCCTGGGCCTGAAGCTGGTGACGGCGTTACCCACCTGCAACTGATCGTACCCAAACTGTCTGGCAAATCGACTAGGCAAGTAGGGCTCGAAGAAGCAATAGTCTTTACTCCTATACAGCAGATGGGATGGTCTGATACAGACCAACCAATTAAAAGCCTCCGGAGAAAGAACGGTCTTCTCTCCACCTGAATCCTTAAGCCACACCCCGAATTGGTTGCGATGTACCGGAGGGGGAATACAGAGGATCTTCCAGCCATGGCTGAGGTTCAACACTAACTGACAGTCCAAAACTGTGTTCACATTCCAGGTAGAATCCCTGTAATTCAGCAGGAATATACCCCCTGAGCTGCTATCGGAACCGGGAGACATCACCCGGGGGTTGTGGAGAATTAACCATCCCATCAGATACAGGTATGGCAATTCCACCCTGGGAAAACTCTCACGCCGAGCTCCATCGACGAGCAACCCATCGGTCATGGCCCTCAGGCCAGCCTGAATACGGCACACCATGGCAGTAAGCAGGCCCAGCCTTGCCCCAAACACCAGACGCACTACGGGCCATAGGATGTTCCGGTGAATACAATCTGCGGACGCGATACCGGGCACTACCACTCGACGCAGCCATATGGAGAGGAAACCAGCCAGCTGGGCTTCCTTAGACAGAGGCCTGCGACAGCGCCTCAAATAACTGTGGACCTTGGTACCTTCGGGGTATTTTCCTACCCCCTCAACGAGAATCTGATCGGGAGCCTTGGCGTCTTCCATAAGAGCCTCAACAACCTGGGCACTAAGGACGCCCAAGCAGTTCACAGGCTCATTCTTACCCCCCGAGGCTTTCTCCGACTTGGCGGCCCTAGCCCGATGGAAGAAGAGGTAGGACATCCACTTAGTGGTATGGGCCAAATCAGAGGGCTCGTCATAAAAAGCGGTACACACGAAGTACTGACACATCAGCTCCTGATATACTTCCGCCACCCGAGGGTCCAAATCTTCCAACTCCCGGTTGGTGGGGACATACTCTTTATATGGGGTATCCCCCATCGGCAGTCTCGAGACAACTGCCATCTCATGGAGGGCCAATCCCAACTCCCCCAGTGGAGTGGCGAAGGTCCCGGTGAGCGGAATATACCGCTCCATCAGTGCCAAGAACAAATTAGCATTGGGAGGCAACCCAACACTCGTCGCACTCACGGCGGCATATAGTCCAATGTCCTCCAGCTCCCTTCGGAAGTGCGACAAGGCCCAATCAACTAGGCATCTCCATCGGGAGTTCATTGGAGCGATCCACCCGTTGCACCAAGGATTCTCCTTGGGATATACCCCACCTCGACTCATGAAGTCATTACAGAAGGTCGGCAACTGGACAGGCTGGATCACCGAGCTAACTTCGCTCGGGACATTACCCGGGCACAGCCCCCGGAACAGTGTCACGATGCCAGAGGGGCGACTGACAAATGACCCCTGGTCGGCTCCTTTCAGATGAAAGATCTTTCCAGGCTTCCCGTGAAGATCAGGAGTCAGCTTCCACGACATCTTCCTAGGATGCGTCGCATGGACGAAAGCCGAGATAGGATAATCCCTCGGCATCGTCGGCAGATACAAGACCAAATTCCCGGCAGGGAAGACCCAAGGCTCCCTCTTGGGCTTCGTCTGGGACTGTTTATCGATTAAAAAAAAAAACCCTCCATATTATTAGTCCATTATGTTTATTGTTTGATTTTAAGCATGTTTAGAACTTGGTATTTTTGGATTTGATGGATGAAATGGTGTAGATCTGGATTTTTATGAGTATGGGTGTTCTTAAGTTTTTCCTTGATTTGGTCTTCCAAAACTTATTATTTTTGAAAACTTGTTATTCTATACTGAAGAACATTTGATTTTGAGTGGTTTAGAACTTTAATTTTCTAGATTTGGACCCCAGACGAAGTTTCCATGAAGAAAATCCAACTTTAGGTTTTGAGTTTCCGCTATGGCCAAGCTTGTTGTAGTGAAGATGAAGCTCCATATGTCGAGCATCAAACATGCATCCATTTTGTTGGTACATAGATGAAGGATGCATGCGCTCTGAAACTCGAGCTTGGAAAAGCTAAGTCTCAAAACTTTTGTGTTGTCTCTCCTAGGCCCATGGAAGTCATCATGCGGACATGAGCTATACGTCTCCCTTTTCTTGGACGCATGACTTAGCCCCGCCTGGCACTTATTTTGATTGTTTTATTATTTCTACTGACACTTTATTGCTTGTCACATATATTATTTTAGTCATTTTATTGACACTTCATTTATTGTCCGTCACTTTGGCACTAGTTATGAAGGGTATACTTTGCCTCGTTTATGTGCCCTGGCTTCCCCTGACTTATGTGGCACCCTGAGCATGCGCTTGTTTGGTTCATGCGCCTGATCTTCACGTATAAAATTTTATGCGCATGCTATCCTTAGTGACTCCAAGCGTGCACGTAGTATTTTTCTTATGTGTTTACATATTTTATTTGAAATGTTTTTCATCATCCTCTATGTGGTTGATTCTGATATTGCTTGTGTTATGATTCTAAGAAAGAATGGACTTAGAAATGAGACCTTATACTAGACATGACCATGTGATAAGATTGGCTTTATACATTGCATAAAAATGTGTTAGATTAAGATATTCTTGGTAAACTAGACTAAGTGAATAGTGACTAACCGTCTATGTGCATGACATAAGCTTCATGCTATAATATGATCAAGCTTTATGTGACCCAATGATAATTTGGTAATTGGACTCGAGTACTATATCCGTGCTGATACCATTATTGCCTGATATTTTTTTATGATCTAATGTGTATTGAGGTGCGACATACCATGTTACGTGTGAAGTAATTTATATTTTGATTATGCATCGAGAATGCCTCCAAATTCTTTAACATGTGATACTATAAATATACTTTCCCCCAGTACGTGCATGATATACGAGTAAAGTACCAAAGCATGGTTGGGATATTGATTAATTGAATGTTGCATACATGCTCGGGTGAATCCAGATTGAACTTTCATGGATTCATATCTAGCATGCCCGTACTTTGTATGACATCTTAAGGGAAATTCTTATGTGGCCATGTCTTGATATTTCAAAGCGATATAGGGTTAATTAAGCAACTAAAAGTTGTGGGAACATTGGGATTAAACGGTATCCCTAGATCATGCCAACGAACCTTCCCACAGAGATTCATTCTAAGTGCGCTGTGGGTTGGCCACCATAGATACTGTATATCATCCTCCTTAGTGGAGTGCAGTATCTGACCTACTATAAATAATGCCAAGCCACTGTTTTACTATAGGAACATTAGAACCGCTAATACCGTGATCTAGCACAGTGGCCTTACGAAGAACTGGTATAATTTGTGAAGTGCCTGTATAATCATCTATTTAGTTCGGTTAGCTCATATTTGGCAATGGCGTGATCTGAGGATACCTATTATGCATTATTCTGAGATAACCTCAGACTCCACAAATAGAAATCCGTACAAGTGATTGGCCGATTTTATTAATTGGACTTGGTTGTGATTGTATTATTCTGTTAATAGCCTAGGAAAATAGACTATCATAGTGTGATTGATTCAACCATTATCTTTATTTGGTTGTAGGGTTGGGCCTTTGTGCTAGAATATTCCATGGACGTAAGTTACGAAACAGAACCTATATTATTATATATTTATTTCTTGGGTTTTTATTTCTCTATTTCGTGCTTCCTTTGTGGTACTTGCTATTTTGAGATCTAAATCCCCTGGTTTTGCATGGCCAGGTTTCTAGCCAGCACCCGATGATCCCACATACTTTGCCCCTACTCATGGCGCATACCAGGAATATGGCCGCCGAGGATAACGAGTGGGTTTTCTTCTTTCCTTCTCATCATTGTGCATTTTACTTCTTTGAGCTTTTAGCCATCGACACCTGTTAGCCTGCACGTCTAGACATTAGCTCCTTTTTATGACTGTATATGAATCAGACTGCAGCTATAACACCTTTATATATATTTGTTATTCTACTATCTTCTTATTTTTTATAGCTGGTCTCCATAATATTTTGATAAAAGTGTTTGGGATGCCTTATTGCTTTATCATATATGCTCTATGATTAATATTTTTTTGTTTGATTGATTGAGAGATAGATATTCGTGTGATCCTAAGTGACCTGATTGTAGCATACACCCCCTTGTCTAGTTGCAGCCATGATCGTCGTACGACGTATAATATCTTGTACGGGATAGCTGGCCGTGTCCGTCTCCATATTCTGGTATTGGGGTACGACATATTCTTTCTTTATTTTTTATCAATTTTTTGTGAGCTCAAGCTTGGTTTTGAGGCCTAAAAGTGTGGTTTTAGAACCTCTTTCGTGGTGGTAGAGTAGAAGTATTAGGCTGAGAGCTTGACCTAGACAAGTATATTTTGTCAAACTCTTGAAAAAATATAATTTTATTGTTATTTACTTTTTTTATTGTTTATATGCTTACTTGTATCCAAAACATATTTTATAGAAAATATTTTCCTCTTGATTCTTATGGCTACGATTTTGGTTTTGAGTTAGGATTTGATTTCCTAGAAAATTGGACTTTGATACCGTAGGAAAAGCTCGATATCAAGAGAGATACATGAGTTTCTTCTATGAAACTTAATCTATATTGCTATAGGATACTTATCCCTAGTATTTCTTCTTGTTGGATTTAATTTTGAAAAAAATTGGGACTTGATTTTAGCCCCAGAAACCATTTTTGGACTAAAACTGTGAAGTTTCGGCAGGAACGGTATACCGTCGATATATAACGGTATACCGCCATGTACCCATTTTCTTGTGGTTCTAATACTTGATGTGTTTTCTCGGTATACCACGCTATACTATCAGTATATCATGATATACCATTGGTATACTGTAACATACCATCGATATACCGCTCTAATACTTTAGTTTCGTATTTCCTAATTTTTACTGATTCGTCGATGTCTTTGCGCCTCCCACTTGAAGGCTTATGACTTAAGCATAAATTTTTGTGATTTTTGATTCTTTGGATTTACTTATGGAGGTACCCGAGCCCAGTGCATGTGGATATCCATATTACACCTTGCTTACTTGTCACATGCTGGAGTACCCTGCCATTGTCTGTCATACTATTCGGATACGTTAGTGTCCATGGTGCTATGTGCGCTACTATATGGAGTTGGCTTGATTATGGCAACATATTATTCTTGACTTGTCGCTGTTAGCAAGACATCGATATAATCTTTGGCGTTGTCTATCTTGTTCTTGACTTATGCTATACTTGGCTGATATTGTCTGACAAGTACTTTATTGATCTTGTATTGATTCCCATTATTGCTTTTCGTTGTGCACTCCAGAACATAGTGATCATAGTAACATGGTTTGCTAGTTTGTCATGTATTCTTGCTTGTAAATGTCAAATCTTGTCCAGTCATGCATTTTCTCAAGGAAAGTTTTATATATAGGGTGAATTCTCGGATACCACGACCTATAATTATAAATACAAATGTTCAGGATTTAATAACTAGACTTATGGCATAGATCCATTAGGAGGGAAGATTTTTAGGTTGCATATTGTCTTGTTATTCTATCCTCACCTATGGATTTGGATTTCTTTGACGAGAGAGGCACTCTTCTAGCATGACGTTAAGTGTTGCACATAAATTGATAACGAACATGGACTCTCCTGGATAGCCTAGATAGATTGCAGTGTATGTGCCTAATCAGAAATCATCAAATTGTATATGTTACTAACCATGAATTGTGATAACCTTAGTTAGCTAATGTATCAAGCCATACTTCATGATTGGTCGTCATTGATGGATGATTTCCATAATTGCCTTGTTACTGCTCTTATACCTGTTTACATTCATGCTTATGTTTTGGTTTTTGTATATGTTTAGTTTTTCTACCATGTTCTTGATCATGTAGATGCATGATTCCCGATTCCTATTCTTGTATATGCTGACATGATATTATTGATCCTATATATGCCTAAATGATTCTTGTTTACTTTTTGTCACCTGTTTACATACTTGTTGACTTTTTATATCTGTCTCTATTATGTTTGCATGTTAATTTTAGTTCATAGTGTGGCTTCCTTTGTGGTACTTTCTATGTGGGGTCTGACTGCACTTGTTTTGTATGGCCAGATCTCATTGAAGAATCAAATGATCTATTATACCTTTCTCTCGATAGTGATCAACTAGAGCACCTGCCGAGTGCTTGAGTGAGTTTTTATTTCCTTTACTCACTACTATATGTTTATTCTTTTGCGTTGTTTAGCCACAGAGCATGTGTTTAGCTCATGTTTTGGACTTGACAATTGCCTAAGGGCTAACATAATTTGTATATATCTAGAATACAGTTAGAAATAATCATGTATGGCTTATGCACTCTAGCTAGTTCTTTTTTTCGTATTACTAGCTTCATGATTATCTATATATCTATAGTTTAGGATACCTTTCTATGTTATTTTTGATGATCTTACTTCTTGTGTTTTATTTGTTTTGCCTATGATTGAGACACCTATGATTGCTTGATCTAGTATTGATTATTGGATTGTATAGTAACTGTAGTGTCCCGTTCGCCCTTTTAGGGGAGCGCGGCTAAGGAAAACTTCGGTATCGTTTGACCGGAATATATTAAATCGAGATCCTTTCCTCGTTATGGATTGGTTTTGTCACGCCCCAGTCCCAAAATATACAGAACCAGGCCACGTGGCATTGGCCAGCTGACACATCACTAAGGGATTACCCAATTTAATGGACCCACTGAGACATGCTACGCTGTCCTAAAATACTAACAAGTTTAATACAGGTAAATTCTAATCTCATCCACATAATATCAAGGAGTACTGAAATAAGTGCTGGAATATATATAAGTGCTGAGTCTGAAATGTCATAGTACAAATCAGATAAGTCTGGTGGGAATAAATCCACTACAAAAGATAATATAAAAGTACTGGAATATAATGAAACTAGAGCATCGTCTGTCTAGGTAAGAAGCTCCAGCTCCAGGTGAACATACTACTAAAGATCAGGGAGAAGAGACTCCAGCTCCAGGTGCACTTACTACTAAAGATCAGGCAGACTCTGATGGCAGCACCTCTAACTCCTCTTCAGATGCATATCTAGTCTCCTGTCCGGGATCGTACACTGTGGGGTAGTACGCCTAATCTAGATCTGGAAGAGAACCAGGTCCTCAGTGGGACATAACAAGATACATAGAAACATGCCATATATAAATACTGAATAAAATAAATAAAGGGTGAGCTAACCATCTAAGTGAATACAATGTAAAGACAACCTTGGTACGTATGGGTAGGCGTAGGCATATCGTCCAACATCCATTAGAGTGTGGTATCTGCAACGTCCATCATTCCGGAGAATGAGGTATCTGAATATATACAACTTCCAACACTCTAAGGAACGTGGTATCTGCAAAGTATATAACGTCCATATCACTCCGAAGAGTGCGATATCTACAATAAAGAAGTTGGGTGTCCCATACGTCTACTAGTTGTCTTCCCTGCCCAATGTCGTTATACAAGTCGAATCCACAATGTGCAAACCACGTAGCTATATGCCAAGTCATAATTTTTCTAAATATTTCTGATTTCGTACTAAGCCGTGATGCACATCACACGCATTGGTAGCTAATCGAGTACGCAAACTCGTATTCCAATATAATTTGCAAACGTGTTGTGTGTACAAATATCAGGGTCTAGGAGGATATCAGAATACCCTCGCAACTGTAGGTAAGTTTGCTAAAGTCTAAGTCAGTTACACTACATGTCGACGTATTCGTCAACTGCACCTGAGTCAGTCTCGGACGCACACAGTTATATGTAAGTTGAAGCAGAACAATATACAACAGTTTAATGATTAAACAGTAAAACTTGGCAAGGTATACTTGTCTACGTCCTCAAGCTGGACGTGCCCAAAACCTGTTCCCGCAGTTGTGTCTGAGGGGTACTGTGACTTGGGGTCACTAACTGCGTTGTAGGTGCACTCTGTTCAAGACGTACAGGAGTTCGTAAATTTAACATTTAATAAGTGCGTACTTTAAATATTTATATAGTATAATATATATTTATACTTAAATATATATATACATAAAAGATATAATATATAAATATATATACAATTATTACATAAATAATTAATAATACATATTTAAGTATATATAAATATATACTTATAAATATAGTATTTGCATACATAGTATATATACATATATATATAATTATATTACATAGTATAATTACATATATATATATAATTACATATAATATATAATATATGTATATATATTTTAATAATAATAATATATATATAATAGTATTTATATATATGATAAAACTAAATAACATATATATAATACATATAATAATATATAGATATACATATATGTAATAGTATATAATAATATGTATATTATATATAATAATATATATATACTTAATAATATAATATAATATATATTATATATACTTATATAATATAAATATATATATATATACATATAATATATATGATAATAATATAATATAATATATATTATATATACTTATATAATATATAAATATATATATACATATAATATATATGATAATATATATTACATATAATAATAATAATAATATAGATATATATATATATAATTAATAGACATAATGTATAATATATATATATATAACATAAATATATACATACATATAATATACATATATAATAATATTTAGTAATATATATATATCATATATAATAATATATATATATATACTTAATAATATGTATAATACATAATATTTATATATATATCTACATATATACTATATATATACATATATAAATAGAAAATACATATATATATATACATAGTTGAATATATAAAATATATTATATATACTGTATATATATACATATAATAAATATAATATAATTATGTATAATAAATTATATATATAATTATATATAATATAATATATATAAATATATATATATAAATATACATATATATATAAATAAATAAAAATATAATATACATATATATATATACATATTTAAATATATAATAATATATTATATATACTGTATATATATACATATAATATAATTATATATAATAAATATAATATAAATTATATATAATTCAATATATATATAAATATATATATATATAAATATACATATATATATAGATATATATATATATATACGCATATACGTATATAGGGGGGGTAGGGTACCTGACACGTCAAGGGGGGGGGGGCCCGTCGTCGTCGCTGGCGGAGGGTCAGAGCTCCGGCGGTGGCTGGCCATGGCAGCAGCAGCAGCAGCTGTAGCAGTCAGCAGCAGCAGTAGCAGCGACAGCTATGGCAGCTGCAGCGGTGGCTGCGGCGGTGGAGGCGGCGGTGTAGGGTGGCAGCACGGCGGAGGAGGTCGAGGCGAGGGTGGTAGTGGTCGTAGCGGTGGTCAGTGGTGGTCGTTGTGGCGGGTTAAGGGGGTCGGGGGGAGGCTGCTGTGTGGTCGGGGAAGTGGGGGGGTTCTGTGGGCGGTGGTGGCGGTAGTTGCGGCGGAGGGGGAGGGGCGGTGAGGTGGTGGTTCGGTGAAGGGGGTGATGGCGTAGGGGATGGTGGCGATGGTGGTGGTCTGAGGTGGCGGGGGTGGTGGTTTAGGGTGGTCGGGGTGGTGGGGTGCTGTGTTGGGGAAGAAGGGGGTCTGGTACTGCTGGGGCTGCCGACGGCTGCTGCGGCGGCTAGGACGGTGGCGCGGTGGCTGGGGGGAGATGAGGGAGGGGTGAGGCGGTGGTTGTCTGGTTGGAGGTGGGGGAGCTGAGGTGAGGGTGGGATGAGGGTTCGAGTGAAGGGGAGGGGGAGTTTGTATAGAGTTTAGGGTTAAGGTTAGGGGGGGTATTTAGGTAATTTACTATTTAAAATATCTAGATATTTGTGTAGATATTTAGGTTTAAAAATACATTAAATCTAGACCTATTTAGGAATGAACGATGTAGGATCACCCTCCAATGGGAGGTTGACACCTCGCAGATGCAATTTTGCAGATAAAACTCTACAGTTTCACAAATTACACAGAAGTCTTATTAAATTAGAAAATTATGCAATTACATAATTGTTTGAGAAAAATACCTCATTCCTGAGGGCGTTGTAATGAACAGAAATGAGGGGGGTGTTCAGTGAGGGCCTTGAGGTTGTGGGGGTGAGTCTGGGCAGAGGTTGGGCCTGGTTTTTGGTGATACGGGTCACCGTATTAATTAATTAAAAATTAATGCGCACGGTGTTTTCTAAGTATTTAAAAATAGGCAGGACCATAATTTTAGTGCAATGCAAATATATTAGACATAGTATACTCAGAGTAGAATAATAACGTAATTTAGTTTGGGCAAAACAGGTTCCTGTTGGGCCTCTAATTTTGATTGGAACGGACAAGGGTACAGGTCTAGAAATAATTAAAAATAAATATGGACGTTTGTAACGATTTTTGTGCGACTAAAACGAGACTCATGCCAGCGTATTTGTGAGTTGCACAAAGTGCAGAATAGTAGACTGGCTTGTCTAGGAGAGGTATGTGAACTTTGTTTGGGAATAACAGTCAGTGTAATACTCTAAATATTGAGGTGATGGACAGGTGCACTAATCAATAAGATATTGCATAATTAAATTTAAAATACTATAATAAATCCTAATTTGTTAAAAATAATCCTAATTTCACTATAAATGCTGAAATTTGGTCGAGAAAGTTTATAATCTACCCTCCTTAGAGCATTTCATCCTCGAAATTAAAACAGACATATAGTAAAAAGTATAGATTGATTTGAAATATTGGGACATACCCAGGCCTTCGAATAGATGGGGAAAACACTGTCGAATATCCTCTTCTCGTTCCCAGGTCAACTCGCCTGGTGCATGATGCTTCCATGCAATACGAAATAGTGGGATAGTCTGACCTTGCAACACCTTCTCCATTCTGTCTAGGATCTCAACAGGCTCCTCCTGGTATGATAAACTCGGGCAGACAGTGATCTCCGAGTGGTCCAGTACATGACTTGGATCTGGAATGTACCTCCTCAGCTGAGATACGTGGAAGACGTCATGTACTCCTTCTAATGCTTGGGGTAAGGCTAGCTTGTAAGCAACTTCTCCGATGCGTTCCAACACATCGAAGGGTCCGATGTACCTCGGACTCAGTTTTCCTCTTCCTCTAAATCTGATAGTCCCTCGGGTAGGTGAGATCTTTAAAAACATATGCTCTCCAACTTGGAATTCCAGAGGTCGTCGATGTACGTTTGCCCAGTGCTTTTGTCTGTCCTGCGCTGCACGCAGGTGTCCTTAGATCTTCTTTACTTTCTCCACGGTACGAACGACCAATTCTGGTCCTAGGATCTGCCTTTCGCCTACATCGCTCCAACATACTAGGGAACGACATTTTTACCAAACAATGCTTCAAAGGGAGCCATCTGAATGCTCACTTGATAGCTATTGTTGTAAGAAAACTCCACTAGATACAAATGATCTTCCCATGATCCACTAAAATCAAGCATGCATGCTCTCAGCATATCTTCCAGTGTCTGAATGGTGCGCTCGGACTATCCATCTGTCTGCGGGTGATATGATGTGGTAAACTTTAGGCGGGTACCAAGACTCTCTTGCATACTTTGCCAAAAGTAAGATGTAAACCTCGTATCCCTGTCAGATACTATACTGGATGGTACTCCATGCAGACGTACGATCTCTTTCATATACATGTCTGCCAAGACTTCTGTAGATTGCCCAACTCTGAAGGGTAAAGTGGGCAGCCTTGGTGAGTCGATCTACGATCACCAATACAGCATTACGACCACTGGGACTTCTTGGAAAGCCCATAACGAAGTCCATGGTAATGTGCTCCCATTTCCACTCAGGTATTGAGAGTGGTTGAAGTAGACCTGCGGACCTTTGATGTTCAGCCTTGACTTGCTGACACACCAGGCATTTTGCCACAAAGTGAGCTATTTCTCTCTTCATTCCATGCCACCAATAGTATTGTCTCAGATCTCTGTACATCTTTGTGCCACCTGGATGGATTGAGTATGTTGAGCTGTGAGCTTATGACATCAGCTCCTCACGAAGTTCTCTATTTGGAATATAAAGATGTTCTCCACATCTTAAAGTTCCATCTTCGTGTATGTGCAATCCTGTCTATATTCCAGCCTCGGTCCTTTGTCGAAGTCTCTGGAATCTGGCATCTGTTGGTAGGGATGCCTTAATTCTCTTGACCAATATCGATTGTAACTGGTAATTTAACAATTGGCCGTCAACTCCTGGCATAATGACCTTTATACCCAACTGTTCTAGATCCCTCAATAGATCTGGTTGGGTGATCAGAGAATGTCGTAGGTCTTCTGCTTAGAGCATCAGCTACTACATTAGCCTTTCCCGGATGGTACTGCAGATCAATCTCGAAGTCTGTCATCACTTCGAGCCAGCGTCTTTGTCTCAAGTTCAGGTCCTTCTAGGTGTAGACGTACTTTAGGCTCTTGTGATCAGTGAATATCTCCACTCGTTCGTCGTATAGATAGTGTCTCTAATGCTTCAAGGCAAAGATGACTACGGCAAGCTCCAGGTCGTGAGTGGGGTAATTCTTCTTATGGGTCCTCAGTTGCCTAGAGGCATAGGCTACAACCTTCCCATGTTGCATCAAGACACAACCTAATCCTTTTTTGGATGCATCGCTATATATTACGAATCCTCCGGATCCAGAAGGTTTGGTCAAGATGGGGGCCATAGTCACACACTTTTTTAGCTCATCGAAAGCTATCTGACACTCCTCTGACCAGATGAACTCCTGCTCCTTGCGGGTCAAACGGGTTATTGGCTCTGCGATCCGTGCAAAGTTCTCTACGAACCTCCGGTAATATCCGACAAGTCCTAGAAAACTACTCACCTCTGAGACGTTAGTAGGGGTTGGCCATGTCTCTACGGATGAAATCTTTGCTGGGTCTACTGAGATGCCATCTCCTGTGATAACGTGTCCAAGAAAAGCGACACGATCCAGAAAAAACTCGTACTTGCTCAACTTTGCATAAAGACTCTCACGCCTTAGCGTCTCTAACACTAGTCTCAAGTGTTCTTCGTGCTCCTCGTGGCTCTTTAAATACACCAAGATATCGTCGATGAAGACTACCACGAACTGGTCCAAATACTGGTAGAAAACTCTGTTCATCAGGTTCATAAATACGACAGGTGCATTTGTCAGTCCAAAAGGTATCACCAAGAACTCGTAGTGACCATAATGAGTCCTGAATGCTGTCTTTGGAATGTCTTCACTCTATACTTTTACCTGATGATATCCTGATCTCAAATTTATATTTGAGAATACTACCGCTCCTGTTAGTTGGTCGAACAGATCATTAATCCGCGGCAGGGGGTACTTGTTTTTTATTGTCAAAGCATTAAGGGCTCTGTAATCAATGCACATACAGAATGTTCCGTCCTTCTTTGGTACAAACAATACTGGTGCTCCCTAGGGTGATGCACTAGGATGAACAAATCCTTTGATCTGTAATTCTTCTAGCTGTAGCTTCAGCTCATCTAGCTCCTTCTTCGCCAACCTGTACACATTTGAAGATACTGGTGCAGCTCCGAACACTAACTCAATAGTGAACTCTACCTCTCTGTCAGGCGGTAGACCTGGCATTTCCTCCGAAAATACATCTTCGAACTCTACAACAGTTATTGGGGGAGCTGTCTCCATTGCCATGTAGGCTCCAGGTGACTGGCCTACTCCTTGCTCAATGGTACCCCGTATGTACTCGAACTCCTGGTGACCTGGTGGTCTAAAAATGATACTACCCTTTCGACAGTCTAGTATAGCATTGTACTGGCTTAACCAGTCCATGCCTAAGAAAACGTCGAAGTTTGGCATTGGAAGTACCAAGAATTGCGCTCTTATCTCTCTACTACACACGACTACCGAGCACGTTTTAATAGTACTGGTAACCGGTACGATGCCTCCTCCGGTAAGAATCTTCCAGCACTTAGACAATGGGAAAGTAGCTATTTTGTGCATGGCTACGAAACTACTAGATATGAAATGTAGTGTAGCGCCAGAATCAAATAATACAGTTGCAGGTAATGACGCAACTAAAATGGTACCTGTAATAGTCTCTCCTTCCGGTTCCTCCGCAACTGCTGCTAGTGCAAAGGCATGTTCGTGCCTTTGCCCTCCGGTCTGCTGCCTGGCTTGGTTGAACTGAGTCTCCTGTGTGGCCAGGGGTGGTCTCCTCTAAAATCCTCTAGATGCTGGGGGATGCTGACCTCCAGTTGAGGGTAGCATTCTCTGGGCTGGTGCTGCTGGTCTTTGCCCGTTCTGGGGTGCTGCCTCTCTGCGTTGTGGGCAGTCTCTGGCCATATATTGACTTGCTCCACATATCATGCATAATCCATTCTTTTTCTGACAGTCTCTGACATAATATCCTTTCTTGCCACAATAGTGATAAGTCGGAAGTTTCTTGTGCTGATATGGCCCCATCTTTTGCAGTGTCTGGTTTCCCGGATGACGGATTGGTTCTCCTGCTCTGGGCTGGTTTCTGGCCGGTATGGTTGGGTTAGAGTGCCTTGCTCCTCGGCCAATGGCTTCATATATCCTTGCTTCTGAAAGAACCTCCTCATAGGAGATCCTCGACTGCGTAGTAGTATACCTTTGGAGCTCGAAGGTAAGGCCGTAATGGAACCTCATGGCCTTCTCCAGCTCGTTAGGTATCAGGATGGCACCAAATCGACTAAGTTGACTGAATTCTGTGTCATAGGCGTCGACGGTCATATTCCCTTATTTCAGGTGCAGGAACTGGAAGTACAGAGCATTTTTTATAGTGGCTGGGAAATACTTTGCATTGAAGTATTCCAAGAATTGCTCCCATGTCTGGTTCTTGCCGACGCTGCGTTCTATGGAGTCCCACCAGTGATGGGTGTTGCCTTTTAGTTGGGCCCTCAATGCGGTCATCCATAGGTCTGGTTGAAGCTGTGAACCCTCCAGCAGTATCTTCGTGTTGGAGACCCAATCTGAGATCTTCTTCGAAGTTTCGCTGCCCCAAAGGTTCCCGGGCCCATCTGGCGAAAGCCTCGGACAGTGCCAGCTGGTTGGACAGGTGCTGGTACTGGAGCAGATATCCTCTCTAGAGCTGTCATCAAGCTCTGCCTCAGTGTTTTAGTCTGCTGCCACTGTGCCTGCATCATGGCTTGGAAGAATTGGAATATCTGAGACTGTCCCTCAAGTTGTGGCATCAGGGCTGGAAGGTGTGGAGGTGGAGGCAAAGGTGTCTCCGCCTGTGGTGTCGGTGCCTGGGAAGTCTGTCCTTCTTGCTGGGCTGGTCTAGCTTCCTGGGCAGAACCCTGATGAAGGTACGGGGTTGTTGGATAGACCAGTATCCTTCTCGGAGACTGGTCTCTCGGGGTAGTCGGGATTCTTTGGACATCTTGCGAGGGGTCTGTTGCTTGGTTAATCCCATCAGTTGCGTGTCCACTAGATACGTCCATATTTCTGAAGAAGATAGATTAATTAGAAAAGCACTAACGAATATATATGAGTTTGTATATATATATATGTGAGTGTGTGTATCTATATATGTTTATGTGTGTGTGTCGAGAGAGAGTGAGATAGAGAGTGAGTGAGAGGGAGAGACATAGAGTAGCAGCAGCAGGGAGAGATGGCTGCAGCAGAGCAGCATGTGGCTGCAGCGCAGCAGCTAGCACGGTAGCTAGCGCAGCAGCAGCAACAACAACAACGCGTAACTACCCCCCTCCCTTTATATATATATATATATATATACATGTTAGTATATATTATAGTGGGTATAGGCGGGGTGCGTAGCGTAGGTTGAGATATCAGATACCGAGGGTATCCCGGTATCTCAAGGAGGCGAGTTTGAGGGTTTACTAGCTTAATGAGCTAGTTTTGACCTAAAAATTTAGGGGCACCCTAGTTTGACCTAGAGTTGACCATAGTTAACCCGATTGACCGCCAAAGTCAACTTCTGACCTAGATTTGACTTTTTGGACCCCGAGTTAACTTTTTGACCCAGATTTTACCGGTTTGACCCGTTTGACCTAGAATAACCCTAGAAGCTTATTTTTAGCTATTTTATATCTGTTTACCTCTTTAGAACCCCCTTTAATCTTATTTTTTGCATTAGGTCCTTGCGACGCCAGTTCGGATCGCTAGTTGCTCAAGACGTCAGGCGAGTACATTCTCTGATAGTTTTTATTATCTGATGATTATTATGATTCAGCTTCTAGTATAGTATTATCTAATTTTTTTGGCATGACACGGACTAGTATTTCTGGATTCATTTACTTGCGACACATAAATTTCATGTTTCTAGCCTCTATTCTGGAATCACCTACTAGCATCACCTACTGGCATCACATCGTGACTCACTATAGGCATCACTCATATTTCTGCTGGACTCATACTTGATTTGCGTGTTGGGTCTTGGATTCACTTATACTAGTCGGGGCGGGGAAATACTCGAGTAGACATGTAAACATTCCCAATTGGAATCACTGGAATCACCCCCTCGTATCTAATCTGGAAAGATAGCAGCCGTGCACCCAGTGCACGGTGAGACATACTTATCCCTAGCCGTTTATATGTTGAAACAGGTATTTCAAAGACATGAGTTCATTCTTTCTAGTTTGTACTGACTTGCATTTTTTGACTGGTCTCACTTATACTTTCTGGACTGGACTCATTATATTTATTCTTGCTGGACTCACTTTACGAGATTGTGCACGCACTTGCTCTTAGTTTAGATTTCTTGTATCCTGCAGTCATCATTATCTTGCTTCTGATTTTCATGCATCTTTACCTTTATGCACCAGTTGATATATTTGTATATTTCCTTGTTCATACTTTATTTTCTTTACCTTGTGCTACTTGCTACAGCTTCTTTATAGTTTTTATCATTTAACTGGAACTGCTGTTAGAGGTGTACTTGCTACAATTCTGACTTAATATATTTTTCAGAGGATCTAGAAGATTGGTGTCCGACATTTTATGGACCTCAGCTTGTCGATGGTGTAGACAGGGATCCCCTAGTTCGGGGGTGATTTTCGGGTTGGTAGCCTGGATCACTAGGACCTCAGTATATTTTTTAGTTTTTGGTACCGGATTTTTCCCCGGCTTTTGGTTGAGACCTTGTATTATATTTGATTCTGGATATTGTCGTATTATTATTATTGTTGTTGCTTTAGTAGTAGTTGTTGTGTGGACTTTGTAGTTGTTAGATTTTTGTGTATCTTATCGTGCTTAGATTCGTGATTGAGTACTTATGTTATCATTATCATATTGCTTTTCTATTTGGAGTTGAGATCTTGACAGGTACTTATATTGTTGTGTGAGTTTGTTAGCTAGATAGTAGCCCTTGACAACATTCTATCGCCGATGCTGCGGCGTAGGCTGGACGTACCCTTGACTCATGACCAATTTTTGGGTACGGGTCATGACACATCTTCACTCAGAATTGCCTATTTATGCATATCCTACTAATCATTTTCATTCAGACGGAGCTACAGTTGAGCGCTAGCTACTTCCTTCATTTTGTCCATGTGTAGCACTTCAAAATGGTCTTTTAGATCGACCAACCAATCGAATGCCACTGAGGGGTCTTTGGTCCCGCGAAAAGTCGAATGACATATTTTCTTGATCTTTAATATTTGAAGGATGGAACCCTTATCTTCTGATGGTTGATGTTCCGGACATTCTGTAGTCTCAGCTACAACTGGAACATTCACGGAGTCCGTTGATCAATAATGATAATTGGCGGTGAGCGTCATCACAATCGTTCGCAGAGTATCCGTCTGCTTTTGTTGTAACTCGGCCTGGGTCCATTGCACCTGAAATTGAGCCTCAATCTGGGACGTGAATTAGATTTGACGCACCTTCACTTGCCTCTGTTAATTTTTCATCAAACGCATCATCCTTTCGAACGGATCAACAAGGGGCACGGCTGTTTGATTTCCACAGCTGCCCAAAGTATTGAAACTGCTATCTTGTACTTGCGCCACTCCCTGTGCAAGTACTATATTCGGCTCTGAGGTTGTTCCTTCAAAAAAAAGTAACTTACATCAGTATCTGAACATATTATGGACTTACTAAATAGAATATATCTTATTTTGGCCAAGCAATTTCAAGAGATCAACTAGGAGGGACATAGTCATTTTAAGAAAACTCTTCTGACACGAGGGTCAAAGAATTTGAAGCCATACTTTGATACCAGTATGTCACACCCTGATTCTACATAATCGATAATCGTCCCCCGGACATGATGTCGTACGAGCGTAAGGCGCGCCCGCACATGGCTTTGGTATAATGATATACTTTGAAATATATGCAACAGAGTACGCAATTTGAATAGCACACATTGAAACAAAAAAAAGTTCTCTTTATTGATAATGAACATCTTTGTTAGAAACTTTTGACTCAAAGTAAATGGGTGTAGTACAGGCTTACAAGATGGACTCAAATGAGATAGTCATTCCATACATTACATACCTTACTAAAACTTCAAAAGACAAAATACCTTGTATACGGATCTGAATCATCACTTGGAGATTTAAAAGGAGGTATGTGCAAGATCCAGAGATATGTACTCGCGCTCCAAAAGTCACGAACATGAATGCGCCAAGTAGGTGAACCAGTTGGGAGAAAGCTTCAGCTCCTCACCGCTTCGCCTTGGCTCGAAGAACTTGCTGCAACACTATATCAAAATGTACCGATGAGGCAAGCTAACCTGACTCCACAAATTGACACAATATTCATGTGAATATACAACATTATTATTATTATTATGTGATCTTTCTATCTTGTCTTAGTTCAAGTTACGAACATATGATAGAATTAAATGACATAAAAAAATGTGCCACCATTCGGTGACTTTTACCTGTGCCATCTGAACCACCTGCACAAAACTTACCATGTCCTTCCCAGCCACGAAGACATAGTTAGCTTGAATAGTTTAAATATACATAGTAGGCAATTGGTCGAACGAGGGATGGTCGTCTGTCTTTCTGCTTCGGATAGCTAGACATTAGTAGACGTCCTGACTCATCCAATGCTAGAACTTCAGCTTATAAATATTCTTCCTAGGCCGAAGCTGTCCCAGTGCCCCGGTGAACGTTCGTAGAACTCTACTCTTGTGCACAAGTTGTCCTTGACCACGCATTGTCTAAAAACTAATTTATCAAACAAAACATGCAAGACAATATAAGGAAATAAACTTCATGGCATACTCTGATAATATAGTCTACTTAATTAATTGATTATAATGCAGATATATAGTACTCATTGCACAGTCATCGATGAATAAGGTCTACCTACAACTAAAATATAAAATTAATACAAGTATAACGGACAAGCATGCAATAATATGATCATTCGGTAAATTTGTGCGTATTACAAGCATAAGTGTTTTAATTCTACTTCTTTTTATCTTAACTCATTTTATTATTATGGTATCATTGATCGAAAATCAAGAGCCAAATTATTAAGAATGAAGACTTGGAAGAAGGGTCAGCTAATCAAAATTAAGGCCACTCATAAATAGGAGATACGGGGAAGAGAAATGAGAAGATCTTCAGAAATTCGCTCGTGCATCGCCTACTCGATCACCTGTACGCATCAACAGATGATCAATATCTTTTTGCCTCGGTCTCCCAAAATTCGATATAAAATATGAAGTTCCAAGAACGAAAAACATAAAATTCATCAAAATTGTTCAAGAAAAATGCAGGTCATAAAACCAACGCGAAAGTAACCAAGCGACATCAAAAATGAGCAATGAAACAAACAAAACGAAAGGCCCCTCGCAACTCTTCTGTCGAGTCCTTATTTGAGGCTTGTTCCACTGAATGTGAGACTTGATTCCAAATAAACCTGTAAACTCCCTCGACCAGATTTCAACATTTATAGTAAAATTAGGATTATTTTTAACAAATTAGGATTTATTACAGTATTTTAAATTTAATTATGCAATATCTTATTGATTAGTGCACCTGTCCATCACCTCAATATTTAGAGTATTACACTGACTGTTATCCCCAAACAAAGTTTACATACCTCTTCTAAACATGTCAGTCTACTATTTTGTACTTTGTGCAACTCACAAATACGCTGACATGAGTCTCGTTTTAGTCGCACAAAAATCGTTACAAACGTCCGTATTTATTTTTAGTTAATTTCCATTCCAATCAAAATTAGAGGCCCAACAGGAACCTGTTTTGTCCAAACTAAATTACGTTATTATTCTACTCTGAGTATACTACGTCTAATATATTTGCACTGCACTAAAATTCTGGTCATGCCTATTTTTAAATAATTAGAAAACACCGTGCGCATTAATTTCTAATTAATTAATATAGAGACCCACATCACCCAAAACCAGGCCCAGCCCCTGCCCAGACTCACCCCCACACCCTCAAGGCCCTCACTGAATACCCCCCTCATTTTTGTTCATTACAACGCATGTCTACTCGAGTAGTTCTCCGTTTTGACTAGTACAAGTGAATCCAAGACCCGACACGCAAATCAAGTATAAGTCAAGCCAGAAACATGAGTGATACCTGTAGTGAGTCACAATATGATGCTAGTAGGTGATACTAGTAGGTAATTCCAGAATAGAGGCCAGAAACAAGAAATTTATGTGTCGCAAGTAAATAAATCCAGAAATACTAGTCCGTGTCATGCCAAAAAAATCAGATAATACTATACTAGAAGTTGAATCATAATAATTATCAGATAATAAAAACTATCAGAGAATGTACTCGCCTGACGTCCTGAGCAACTAGCGATCCGAACTGGCGTCGCAAGGACCTAATGCGAAAAGCAAAGTTAAACGAGATTCTAAAGAGTTAAACAGATATAAAATAGCTAAAAAAAGCTTCTAGGGTTGTTCTAGGTCAAAAGGGTCAAACCGATAAAATCTGGATCAAAAAGTGAACTTATGGTCCAAAAAGTCAACTTTAGGTCAAAAGTTGACTTTGGCGGTCAACCGGGTCAACTACGGTCAACTCTAGGTTAAACTAGGGTGTCCCTAAAATTTTGGGTCAAAACTAGCTCATTAAGCTAGTAAACCCTCAAACTCGTCTCCTTGAGATACCGGGATACCCTCGGTATCCCGATATCTCAACCTATGCTATGCACCCCGCCTATACCCACTATAATATGTACTAACACGTATATATATATATATATATATATATATATATATATATATATATATATATATATATATATATATATATATATATATATATATATATATATATATATATATATATATATATATATATAAAACCAACTCTAACCTCAATCCTAGGCAAAAAACCCAATACCTCGCCCCGATGCTCAATACCTTGAGTATCTCAAGGTATTGAGATACCTCGCATAACCCTCTCTAACACTAACTAACTAACTAACTATCTATATATGCTCTACTATACACTACTATATATATAACATCAATTTATATATATATATATATAACCTAGTATATAGGCTACCTCAATACCTTACCTCTGTTACCTCACTTGCATCAATACCTTGATATCTCAAGGTACTGAGATACTAAAGCCTTACCCCTCACTAACACTAGCTAACTAACTAACTAACTAACTAACTAACTAACTAACTAACTATATATATATATATATATATATATATAACTCAGTATTAGGCTATATCTCAATACCTTCGATACCCCTAATACCCCAATACCTTGGTATCTCAAGGTATTGAGATACCTTACCCTACTAACTAACCTATATATATATATATACCTATCTATACTAGTATACATATATTAACATATATATAAGTAACTATATATATATATATATATATACATACAAATCCGATACCTATTTACCTATTTCAATCTATCTATCTAAATACCTATCCATATATATATACATATGTATACACATACTTACCTATATATACATATATATATATATATATATATATATATATATATATATATATAGATATCTATCTGTATATATACATCTCTCTATATATCAATATGTATATATATAAATATATATATATATATATATATATATATATATATATATATATATATATATATATATATATATATATATATAAAAGGGAGGGGGGGTAGCTACGCGCTGCTGCTACTACGAGCAGCCGCTGCCGCTGCCGCGCTAGCTGCTGCGCTAGCTGCAGCCACCTGCTGCTCTGCTACAGCTGTGTTTGATAATAAACGTAAGATATAAAACTAGGTTTATACAAAACCCTTTCTTAGGTTTACAAACAAGAAGTACTATTAATCCTATACGAGGATGTTAAGTACAAATTTTAATCTGGGTAAATATTACTATAGGAGTCTGATCTGCGGTCGATCACTTTGTCCCTTGGACCACATGATGATGAAGAAGTGCTATAGAAGAAGTAGAAGCTTCTAAAGTTGCAAGAAGAAGTAGACGTTCGATGTCAAAAATTGTCGATCTGTGCTCTTTGACTATTGACCTCTCTTCTCTTTCTCTCCAAGTTTTCGACCTTAAGCTTCGTAGAGATTCAACTTTTCTCCCCCTTTGGATTCGTTGAGATTTCCCCCCGAGCTCTGTCAACAGAGGTCTATATTTATAGGGTTTTAGTGACAGTAACCGTCCAGTCGGCATAGAAGTCGGATAGTGGAGGGTATAGCACTTTTTACACGGCGGTTACAATAACTGCCACCCACGTATGAATGATTTATGGATGAGCGTGTGACGCGTGTCCCACTAAGAGGTACTACCTATAACTGCTACAAAGATCACGACATGTGAGCCACGTGGGTGACTGCCCCTCGCGTAGAAAAGGTTGGCGTAGAAGCCAATAACTGTCACCCTAGCGTAGAAGCCAAATAGTTGTCAAACTGGAGTAGAAGTCGAGCAGGCGTAGAAGCCGAATAGTTGTCGAATTAGCGTAGAAACCAAATAGGGGTAGAAGCCCCGTAGGCGTAGAAGCTTGATGTTGTACGGATAGGTAGTCGGTGTAAAAGATAGCCGCTCGTCCTTCCTTGACTTAGGTCCTGAGCATATTCTGGACGAAATAGCCTTATTACGCACAACTGCAAATATAGCCTTAGTTGGCGTATTCTGAGGAGATAGCGTACAGCGTGCTCCTATAGCTGAAAATAGCCAGGTTGGCATATTTCAAGGAGATAGCGTACAACGTGCTCCTATAGCTGAAAATAGTCAGGTGGTGTAACATGCAGAAGTGATGATGTGGATATATTAGCCATAATTATGGCTCATCCCGTCTTTGAAAATAGAACCCAATCCTGAGAATTAAATGCAGAGATCTTCTCCCTTCACGCGCATTAACTGCAGAGACGTGCATCGAGCTTTGTGCGAAGAGCAGCTTTTAATGTGGCAGTATGTTTTATCGTCTGCTGAGCGTAGAAGCTCACATCTGCCTATGTAAAACTAGGCAGCGTATTTCCTTGTATGCATAAAAGCAGTTTCTACCAATAAAAATGTCACTAAACGACGGTTTTGGGTCTCTGTGCCGCATCATCATTACAGCCGTCGTCTGGATAGTTGTGCAGTACTCTTTGTCAGGAGTCAGGTTTACTGTATGATCTGACAGGTTCATTCGAGGAATTCGAAGCGTTTCTCGTACACTTCTATGCTGTATTAAAAGTAAATAGGTTTTACGCCATAGAGGCGATATAACAACCTTTTTACGCTGAAGCAGCCTGAAAATACTGTATTACGAGGGTTGTCCTGGAGCTCATATTTTACGCTGTGCTAGCGATGAAGCTCTGTTTGTACGCCGATGGCTCTAAAGTCATGATTTACGCTGTATAACACTGAACTGTTGCGTATAACTCTACAGCGTAGTTTTTATGCTTCTACAAGACCCCCTTCAAAGTTTTTATATTCCTCGTAATTTGAAACACTTTGAATGAAGCATGAAACGGTCAAGTCTGACTCGTTCCTCGAGGCTGATTTATTGGCAGATTTTTGGAGATTTGTTGGGATTCGGTGTATTCTCTTTTTCCTATAAAAAGGTGGATGAGTTAACCTGTTATTCCCATATTTCCTTCACCATACCGAGATGATTGCCGGAGTTCATCGTGCCGACTTGGGGAAGAAGAAGATCATGTTCTTCCAACATGTAACGAGCCATAAAAAGAGGCATCTTCGAGCAAATGTCCTCTGCAACGATGGATCATGGAAGGATATCATAGTTTCCTTTGTTCGGGATAATCAGGAACTTCATATGACGATTCGTCCAGGAAAGAGGAAGGGTCACATTCGACCAAACAGCTTGCAACCTGTATTTTCTTCCGTCGTTTCGTGGACGAGGGCAGACAAACTTTCCTATCTTGTAGTATTGAGTTGGGTGTAAATACCTCAACTCAATCTGTCATGGCGTATGGAGGATGGGCTTGTGTAATTGATACATGCCCAGTTGTGTATCCTTTCGCCATTGATTATTTTTTTGTTAGTCGGTTGTAGAAACCGACTAACTGCTGAAGAAGACGGATGAAGATCTCCACCAATACGAGAATCTGGCAGAACAGATTCTGGGCGTGATCTTCAAATGAGGATGAGAAACCCTTTGTAGACGGGATTTCCCTCATATGTAATCATAAAGATAAAAAAAACCCATTGTAGACTGGATTTCCCTCATATGTAATCATGATTAATGAAAACTGTCTTCTTTTACGCATCTGATGATTTGCTATATTTTGCTGAAAATGAAGTCTGAATATGTGTAGCTTCGACACGTCTGGATAACTTTACGCCGTCTCTGATAAAAAGAGTGCCTGGTCTCGTCCTGTCTTTTATGCCCAACTAAGGATGCGTAGAAAGCTGCTTAGCATTTAAGTCACATATCCGAACTGTTATGCTGTTTTGAACGAGGATTTGCGTAAAATGTCTGAACTGTCAATCCTCTGAAGAAGAATTTCTGTTCAGACCATCATCTTCAAGAGTGGTTTCTGGAAAATCCCTTGAAGTAGGGCGAGAAATGGACCATACTTGAACTGTAGAGAAGGTATTCAGATTGGATCTTGGATGAGCTTCCAATTGACCCAAGAGGAAGAGTTATTTTGAACTCTATACTTCGAATATTTTGTGGCCATAAAGGAACATCTTCTGAGGAAACCCTTGTAATTGGCCGTCTTGAGAATTGTTCAGACATACGCATACTCTGGCCTGCGTATTTTGAGAAATGCGGAGAGTCATAGACCTGTAATATAGATGAGCATAAAATTATAAGTTTGTAGCCTCTCGAGCGTAAAAGCTACTGAGCATGAGAGCATCCGGGCGTAAAACTGTAGATTTATAGCCTCTAAAAAGAAAACTTCCGAGCGTGAAGTCGTAAATCTGTCGCCTCTGAGCGTACAAAAGCTTCTGAGCATAAAAGCATCCGGGCATGAAATCATAGATTTATAACCTCTAAACGTAAAGTCGTAGATTTGTAGCCTCTCAAGCGTAAAAGCTACCGAGCATAAAAGCAGCCGGGCGTAAAATTATAGACTTATAGTCTCTGGGTGTGAAACCATAGATTGGTAGCCTCTTTTGAGCTTGAAATCGTAGATTTGTAGTCTCTTGATCGTAAAGTCGTAGGTTTGTAGCCTCTCGAGCGTAAAAGCTACCGAGCATAAAAGCATTCGGGCGTAAAACCATAGACTTATAGCCTCTGAGCGTAAAATCGTAGATTGGTAGCTGCTGAGCGTAAAAAGCTCCATGGCGTAAAATCACGAATCTGCTCCGCGCAAAAAATCTTTTTGAATTCGCTGACTGTCCGCCTTCCCTGAGTAGTAGGATGACGTGGTCCCCCAATCATAACCGAATATTAAATATCGGATTTGGTTATGGATTTGAGGAGTCCATCTGAACTCTATATATACCCCAAGACCTTCAGAGAGAAAACCCTTCACCTGTCTTTTGTAAGAGAAAACCCTTCGTCTCTTCGAGCATTTTCTTTCGAGTATTCTATGAGCATTCTGAGTCTTTAGAAATGGCACCAAAACCGATCTCCTCCTCTTCTCGCTCCGTCGCCCATGCAAGGGCGAATCCCATCGGGCAAGGCGAACCTCGCTCTGAAAGAAGTATCCCCCTGTCCAGCTGTGCATCGGGTGTCAAAGGTAAAGCTTTTGGGACGACAAGAACGAAGAAAACCCTTCACACACGTTGTACGTGAACGCGCTAGGTCATTTTCTGTGCTGATAGCCTCTTCGAGAAAGATGATGCACAGAGATGCTTTATATTTTACGCCCACTTTCCTAATGTGACAGCGTAAAAATTCTATATTTTCATAGTCTGGCGTAAAAGCTTCGACTGTCAAAATTTGGCGTATAATACAAATTTTGGGCGTTACGCTCTGGATGAAAATTCTGGCGTAATAACTCAAATTTTGACAGTCTGGCATAAAACTCAGACTGTATACTGCCAACCTTGAATTTTATGCCTTGGAGATATGTTCCGGCGTAAAAACTCAAGTTTTCATAGTTTTGGCATCAAAGCACAGACTTTTTGATCTTCGGCATAAGCTGCAAGACTGTAATGTCTAGTATAAAAACTGACTTGTTCTTCATGCATTTTGTAGTGGACTTGCAGATACCTCTGTTGGCTGAGGTGATGGGTTCAGTTGCTGGGATGCTGAACTCCAGTTACCTGGAGGATTTGTCCCATGTGACATTTCCTATTTCCGGACCCCAATATCCTGAAGGAAGGGGAACCCTGATATCGTCTCAAGGAGAGCGAATGCTGTTGAGCATGATCAACGGAGAGCCCCTGACATACATAGACGGGGCAAAATATATAAATCCGGCTTTCTTCTTCGGGGAAATGATTGACAAACAATCCCAAACGAAGCCAAAAAAAGAAAATTGGGTTTTTCCTGCCGGGGGTCTAGTCTTGTATCTGCCCAAGATGCCGAGAGATTATCCTATCTCGGCATTCTACCATGCCACACATTCGAGGAAGATGTCATGGACTCTGACTCCCAATCTTCACGGCCAGCCGGGGAAGATATTTTACCAGAAAGGCTCTGACCGAGGGTCATTTGTAAGCCGCCCTTCCGGTCCCGTCATACCTTTCATGGGATTATTTTCGGGCATTGTTCTGAGTGAAAATACTGCATTATTCTAGCCAGTCCAATTATCGACTTTCTGTAATGAATTTATGGAACATGGAGGAGTATACCCCAAGGTTAATCCTCGGACCAATGGGTGGCTTGCCCCTAACAATCTTCGATGGGGTCATTTAGCTGCCTGGGCCCTGAAGAACTTTCAGACTGAGCTGGAGAGCATTGGTCTGTACGAAGTTGTGGAGGCTACCAGTGTTAGATTACCTCTCAACCCCTGCCTATTTTTGGCTTTGATGGAGCGATATATCTCGCTCATGGGGACTTTCGCCACTCCACTAGGGGAGTTAGGATTGACCCTTCATGAGATGTCAGAGATTTCAAGACTGCCAATGGGGGATACTCCTTATAAAGAGTATGTTCCCACAAACCGGGAGCTGGGTGATATAGACCCTCGGGTGGTGGCGGTGTATCAGGAGCTGATGTGCCACTATTTAGCGTGTACCGCCTTTTATAAGGAGCCCTCTGATTTGGCTTATACCAATAAATGGGCATCCTACCTCTTTTTCCATCAGGCTAGAGATGCTAAGCCAGACAAAGTTGTGGATAACAGGGATAGGCCTTTGAGCTTTTTGAGCGTGCTAAGCGCTCAAGTAGTCGATGACCATATTGAAGACTCTGGGGCTTCAGATCAAATTATCGACGAAGGGATAGGGAAGTATCCTGCAGGAACTAAGGCCTACAGTTATTTGAGGCATTATCGCAAGCCTCTGTCCAAGGAAGCTCAACTGGCTGGCTTTCTCTCCATATGGTTGCGCCGACTGGTAGTACCCGGCATTGCATCTGCGGATCACATTCATCGCAATACTTTATGGCCCGCGGTACGTTTGGTGTTTGGGGCAAGACTGGGCCTGCTTCCTGCCAAGGTATGCCGGATACAAGCTGGCCTGAGTGCCATGACTGACGGGCTGCTTGCAGACGAAACTCGTCGCGAGAGATTTCCCAGGGTAGAATTACCGTACCTGTATCTGATGGGATGATTAATTCTACATAACCCCAGAGTGATGTCTCCCGGCTCTGCCAGTAGTTCAGGAAATAATTTCTTGTTAAATTACAAGAATTCCACCTGGAATATGACCACAGTTTTAGACTGTCGGCGCATGTTAAATTTTGCTCACAGCTGGTAGCTCTTTTGTACCGTCCCCACTGTACATCTCAATCAACAGGGAACGCGACTTCAGTATTTAGGTGAAGGGAAGACCGTTCTTTCTCCTGAGGCTTTTTATTTGTTGGTCTGCATTAGACCTTCCCATTTGTTGTACAGAAGTGATGATCACTATTTTTTGGAGCCATATCTGCCTAGTCGATTTGCCAGGCAGTTCGGGTATGACCAGCTGCACGTGGGCAACGCCATTACCAGCTTCAAGTCCAGAGGTGGACTTATTGACGGAGCGAGAGGATGGCGATACTTCATAATGGGTTGTACTGGAGCGGTATTTACTATACCTGCGACTTCCCTCTCCATAGAGTTGCGTATCCTCTATTCGTACGTCCAGTTTTATGTGGCCATCAATACCTTCCATCACGATTTTGATATGCGTGGAAGCTTTAGGATGCCTTCTTCTAAGTTCGTGGGAAGAGAGGAACTCCCATCAGTTTCCTCTAACGAGGGTGAAGACTCTGTCAATCCAGACGAGCTTTTGCTGGCAGTACCAAGAGGCTCAATACCTCCGCCTGCAGAGCCTTTGGTTATACCTGGAAAGCGAAGGGCTCCTGTTCTGATGGAGGCTTCCTCTCGCAAGAAGAAGAAGACTGTTAGAGATCCAGTCAGGATCTCCAGTCATGAGCCTCATAGGAGTGAGCCTGCTGTCTGTAAACCCCCAATTTTGCAAGAAATTTTAATCTTGGATTTTTCCCAATTTTCTGGAATTTTCTGAGAATTTTCTGTAATTTAAAAACAGGGTTTTAATTATTCAATGATTTTTAATTGATAATAAATGATATTAAAATATTATGAAAATAATATTTTTGGATGTAAAATGAAAAACTGGACTTAGGGCAATTTTTCTGGAATTTATCGGACCCCGGACCTAATTTTAAATCACCTAAAACTATTTATTTAATTAATTAATTAATTAGTTATTAATTAATTATTATTACTATTATTATTAATATTAATTCTAATTTAATTTCCGGCCCAAGCCCAGCCCGCTCGGCCCGTTACCCAGCCGGCCCACTGGGCCTGACCCGCTGACCGCTACCGGGTCGGGTCGGGTCTGCCCAGACCCGACCCACCGCCTCCGACCCGTTTCCCCACCCCAGCCCCGCACGACCCGCTCCGCCGCCCGCGTCCTCCGCCGACCGCCCCGCGCCGCCCGCATCCCTCGGTGCTACCCGCGGCCACGCGCCCCCGACCCCCGCGCTGGCCGCCGCCTTGCTCGGCCCCACGCCACCGGCCGCCCCCTATTTAAAACCCTAGACCTTTCCCCTCCCCCGGCCATCAGCCTCCGCTCCGCCCGTTGCGCCACCACTCGCCACCACGCCGCCACGCCACCGCCACCGCCGCCCGTCCTCGCCGGCGACCACCTTCCTCCTCCTCTCCTTCCCCGTCGACGATCCCGACAGCAGCACCAGCAGCAGCAGCAGAAACGCCTCGCCGCAGCGCCTCCGGCCGGCTTCGCCCGTCCCCCGCCCGCTCCGGCGCGCCACCCGCGCCGCTCCTCCGGCCCGCCTCCGGCCTCGGCGCCTCAGCTCCGCCTCCGGCGAGCGGCGTCCCTTTACCCTAACCCAAATTCAATGGGACACGGCCTGTGTCGTGTCGGACACGACACGGACACGAGGAAACCCTAGTTTTCGGAACCCGGTTCAGGTGCGTGTAGTTTCTTGCTCGTAGCTCGGATTTCAATTCCGTAAATTGCGTTGTGAAGCATGTATAACCCTCTCGGTGTCCGGACAAACTGTTCGGAGCACCGCGTCCTGTGGTGATCGCACACCGCGATCCAAAAACAGGAAAAACCAGACCCTGTTTCACCCCGGAACTGAGTACGCCCCGCCAAATGGGACGACTTGGTCGCGCGCGGTCTTCACAGATACGTGCGCACCGTCGATACGGACGTGTAAGAATTCGCGGAAGCTGATTCGGGTGTGCGTGCACACCGGAATTAACGCGTATCCGCGGAAATCGCCCCGTATCCGCCTTTTCTGCAATTCGCCCTAACTTCTTGTACACACGTCGGATCGAGACAAAACTTGCGCCATCGGACTCGTAGCGATACGCTGGTCCTGTGGGTCAAGTATGGTTCGATTCTGAGAACGTTGACGAAATCGCGTGTCGTGGGCCCCACAGGCCCCGCTCGACGGGCGATTTCGTGATCGGCTCATCGGAATCCAAATCTGGAAGTTCCGTTGGGTTCGTATCATCGTTCCTGACCTGTTGACACTAAGTTTGGTGAATTTGGAGACCGTTGATCCGGACACGTTTTTCGGTGCAAAGCGGGCCCACCGGCGGACCCCGTTTTGACCCGAAACTGCCGTTTTTGCCCTTGTCTCCAAATTGGACCCAAGGACAGGCATTTCTTGCTATTCGACGTCTTCTCAGCGTGATGGTGATGTTTATTTCAGCATTTGGACTCATCTCTGGATATTTTCCTCGAAGACCTATTAATCGGATCCAAACAAAGGCAAGTACCTGCACTTCAAGTTAATCTTTATATTGTGATAGTTACTTCCCTGCCTTACATGTACTCTTGATGTTTACACCTAGTGTTAGAAAGGTTGAAATTCATATCTTGAATATTGGAGTTCATGTCTTGTTTTTCATGTCGGGTGGGAGAATACTGAAAGGCATGTAGCTTACCCTGACTCTTGCCATGATTAATAGCTGTTGGTACACGACTGTCCATCAGCCGGATCTCGATTATTCATGATTAATAGCCGTCTATGACGGCCGGTTTAACCCTATAAACCCCTGCATGCCAACTAGGTATTCTAAATACACAAGTTCACACACATAGCTTCTTGTCTAGTTATGGCTTTTGTTGACTGTTGTAGTTTCATTTCCTGTCACATTTATTCCTGCTTTCTCATATTCCTGTATATAGCATTAACTCTAAGATATTGATGTTTCTTTTATGCAATTTTCTCAATATGATGCTCAATCTAATTGTCATAAATATTTAGTTTAATCTTGATGTGCATTGTGTACTCTGCTCCTTTCCTGACTGGATCCGTTGATTTAGGCGATGATGAGAACCTTGCCCCCACCTATTATGATCCCTATGAGTTAGCAGGTAACACATGAGGAGCCAGTTTCCCCCAGGAGGCTACTTCTGTGGATCAGTTAGCTGTAGCTGCTTATCCTTTCCTTTTCAGCACATACTCGGGTTTGTCCCCGATTTATCTTCTGGCTTGTATTAACTGTGGATTGGTTGTCACAGATTAAATATTATAAAATCTCAGCATTCCTTTTTCCTGTTATTTTCCTTGTCTATTTTACTTTTGTGGATGAGATAGACTTTATATTACCTGTGATTATGCCCTAGACAGCGTACTACCGCCGACACTGTGGCGTAGGCTGGACGTGCCCACGCACTTGTGCCCGAATATCCGGGTGCGGGTCGTGACACGTTTTTGTGGTGGCCCATGCAGGTCAAACGACTAAATTATTCGGTTTTAACTCAGGAACCGAACAGGCCTGCAATAAAGCTAGGATAAGTTTATAGGATCTCATCCACTTGCTTGAATCATTTTTGATATCTGTATCGTATTCGAACTAATATGAACTTGCATCTTGCCTTGATTCCTGTGTGCCTCTTATTGGTTATTTTGGATACAGGGAGATGGACCCACAAGCCAGCAACGAGACTCATACAGAAACACCATAAACCGTTATGATTACCCAAGAAAATGACGTGATACCAGTCGGTGAAGGCCAATCATCACAAGGCAGTCAAGCAAGTCAGCCTGCCTCAATAATCCGTCAAGATGGCGTTCCACCCTCGACGCAGCCTATTCCACCGATGCCTTCCTTCCCACCGGGACCGCCTATGGACGAACAGCAGATGTTCCGAATATTCTACATAATGATGCAAGCCTATCAGAAGGTTCAACAAGAAACTCAGCAAAACCAAGCGGAGAACTTCATCGACAGAATTAGCTCGGATTCACGTAAGCCAAGCAGTTCAAATGCAATTACCTTCAACGAAGATGATTTTACTGCAGCACGACCTGTGGAGTGCACCACAAGGATCGAGTCTAGCCGAAAGCGGCCGTATGCATCAGCACCAGACCAAGCACAGCAGGAAAGAGCTGCAAAGCGACCACAGATGAATCCAACCCAAGGGCAGAACCAACGAGCTCCCATTTGTGGCTATTGTCGAAAACAAGGTCATATTTGGAAGGATTGTAGAAAGAGGCTAGGTGTTTGTCTACTTTGTGGCTCAGCAGCACATCAAGTGAGGGACTGTCCCGCTGCTCCAAGAACACGGACAAACTTACGCGATGACCGTGGAGAACGTGCAGACTCTTAGAGTCACTAATGCGCGTAAGTGATTTCTTTTAGCTGCCCTTCTAGTATTATTTTAGCTTGTGCCTACTGGTTCGTGACCTCAGCCCCAACCTAGTAATTTTGAACTTGCTAATAACCTGGTATGCTTTTATATTTAATAACTGTAGAGATTGTAGAGTTTTATGTTATTTTGCTTATTATGTGAATTTAAATTTTGTACCTCCTTTCATCATCATCTAGCGTACTTAATTTTGATGTACTTTGTTTCTGCTGCTATTCTATAGCCTAGTTTTGTAAGCTTACTCTTTATCAGGCTTGTTCATGACACATGTATTATTGGACGCGTACACTAATACAAGTGTCTGTTCAGAATCAGTGTATTACGGTCTGATCAACCTTGGTGCATTTTGATTCGTACTTCGCACGACTCCTTTACGTGGATTGAGATACGTAGTGATTAGTAGACAAACATACTTGACCTAGACATGCTGAGCATATCGTATCAGTTACATAACTAAACTAATACGAGCATGCGAATAAATGACTACCAGAATAGAACCTCAATCCATAACCGCCTGACAAATCCCACTAGAATTCTTTAAACGCCTTGATCCCTATACTTCTGTTCTATCACCCCGCCCTTGAACTCTTTATTATTGATCCTCGTCTTCCCCTATTTTGGGAAGACGAAATCCTGTGCTTGGTATAAGTTTGATACATAGATAGTAATAGATATGTCACATAGGCCGATCATATATTTGAGGATTAACCTTTCGTAATTGAGGACATATCACATGTGATATGATCGGCATTGAAGTTCGAGGATTGAATGACATGAGTAACCATATTAAGGTATATAGTCTTTTGTGATGAATGGGTAAACTCTAAGTTGGGTAGCAATGCAATTATCAACTCGAGGGGAATGTCCTTTGGATTGTGACCGAGTAAGGTTAGATTGGAAGAAGCAAGCCATTCCAAATTTTTGAAAATTTAGAGGAGTGACTAAGATGATTAATAAATGGATATCGAGGACCCAATAGTTACATCCTAGGTGCATGATTTAATTTTGAATATTGAGAGTAAAATCGTCAACTTGAATTTAGAGGATGTAATTCAGACTTGAATATTGGTGGACTACACTTAAATTATTTTTCAATCTGATGATTTGAATTAAGAATTTAAAAGTCGATGGTTGGACTACCTAGTTAGATTATTGAGGATGTAAATGTAATTTAAAAGGTTGAAATATACAAATATTGTTGGACTCGAATCACTTCTAGAGGAATTATGATAATTATAATCGTGAGGCAAAGTCATGTGCAAATCTTGAAAATGCTATATGGACTTAATCTAAAATCTGTCTGTGGGAAATTTGAGAAAGTAAGAAGTAATAACCCTAGGTTGAATCTTGATTGGAATAGTAGTCGTCTTAACCTTGAAGTGATTGCAGCGGACATGATTAGGATTTAAATTTTCGCAAGGAGACTGCGATTGATGTACGTGAAGGATTTACAGATTATGGCTTAATTTTAAATTTCGATGACGAAATTTTTATAAGTTGGGTAGATTGTAAACCCCCGATTTTGCAAGAAATTTTAATCTTGGATTTTCCCCAATTTTCTGGAATTTTTTGGGAATTTTCTGTAATTTAAAAACAGGGTTTTAATTATTCAATGATTTTTAATTGATAATAAATGATATTAAAATATTATGAAAATAATATTTTTGGATGTAAAATGAAAAACTGGACTTAGGGCAATTTTTCTGGAATTTATCGGACCCCGGACCTAATTTTAAATCACCTAAAACTATTTATTTAATTAATTAATTAATTAGTTATTAATTAATTATTATTACTATTATTATTAATATTAATTCTAATTTAATTTCCGGCCCAAGCCCAGCCCGCTCGGCCCGTTACCCAGCCGGCCCACTGGGCCTGACCCGATGACCGCTACCGGGTCGGGTCGGGTCTGCCCAGACCGGACCCACCGCCTCCGACCCGTTTCCCCACCCCAGCCCCGCGCGACCCGCTCCGCCGCCCGCGTCCTCCGTCGACCGCCCCGCGCCGCCCGCATCCCTCGGCGCTGCCCGCGGCCACGCGCCCCCGACCCCCGCGCTGGCCGCCGCCTTGCTCGGCCCCACGCCACCGGCCGCCCCCTATTTAAAACCCTAGACCTTTCCCCTCCCCCGGCCATCAGCCTCCGCTCCGCCCGTTGCGCCACCACTCGCCACCACACCGCCACGCCACCGCCACCCGCCGCCCGTCCTCGCCGGCGACCACCTTCCTCCTCCTCTCCTTCCCCGTCGACGATCCCGACAGCAGCACCAGCAGCAGCAGCAGAAATGCCTCGCCGCAGCGCCTCCGGCCGGCTCCGCCCGTCCCCCGCCCGCTCCGGCGCGCCACCCGCGCCGCTCCTCCGGCCCGCCTCCGGCCTCGGCGCCTCAGCTCCGCCTCCGGCGAGCGGCGTCCCTGAACCCTAACCCAAATTCAATGGGACACGGCCTGTGTCGTGTCGGACACGACACGGACACGAGGAAACCCTAGTTTTTGGAACCCGGTTCAGGTGCGTGTAGTTTCTTGCTCGTAGCTCGGATTTCAATTCCGTAAATTGCGTTGTGAAGCCTGTATAACCCTCTCGGTGTCCGGACAAACTGTTCGGAGCACCGCGTCCTGTGGTGATCGCACACCGCGATCCAAAAACAGGAAAAACCAGACCCTGTTTCACCCCGGAACTGAGTACGCCCCGCCAAACGGGACGACTTGGTCGCGCGCGGTCTTCACAGATACGTGCGCACCGTCGATACGGACGTGTAAGAATTCGCGGAAGCTGATTCGGGTGTGCGTGCACACCGGAATCAACGCGTATCCGCGGACATCGCCCCGTATCTGCCTTTTCTACAATTCGCCCTAACTTCTTGTACACACGTCGGATCGAGACAAAACTTGCGCCATCGGACTCGTAGCGATACGCTGGTCCTGTGGGTCAAGTTTGGTTCGATTCTGAGAACGTTGACGAAATCGCGTGTCGTGGGCCCCACAGGCCCCGCTCGACGGGCGATTTTGTGATCGGCTCATCGGAATCCAAATCTGGAAGTTCCGTTGGGTTCGTATCATCGTTCCTGACCTGTTGACACTAAGTTTGGTGAATTTGGAGACCGTTGACCCGGACACGTTTTTCGGTGCAAAGCGGGCCCACCGGCGGACCCCGTTTTGACCAGAAACTGCCGTTTTTGCCCTTGTCTCCAAATTGGACCCAAGGACAGGCGTTTCTAGCTATTTGACGTCTTCTGAGCGTGATGGTAATGTTTATTTTAGCATTTGGACTCATCTCTGGATATTTTCTCCGAAGACCTATTAATCGGATCCAAACAAAGGCAAGTACCTGCACTTCAAGTTAATCTTTATATTGTGATAGTTACTTCCCTGCCTTACATGTACCCTTGATGTTTACACCTAGTGTTAGAAATGTTAAAATTCATGTCTTGAATATTGGAGTTCATGTCTTGTTTTTCATGTCGGGTGGGAGAATACTGAAAGGCATGTAGCTTACCCTGACTCTTGCCATGATTAATAGCTGTTGGTACACGACTGTCCATCAGCCGGATCTCGATTATTCATGATTAATAGCCGTCTATGATGGCCGGTTTAACCCTATAAACCCCTGCATGCCAACTAGGTATTCTAAATACACAAGTTCACACACATAGCTTCTTGTCTAGTTATGGCTCTTGTTGACTGTTGTAGTTTCATTTCCTGTCACATTTATTCCTGCTTTCTCATATTCCTGTGTATAGCATTAACTCTGAGATATTGATGTTTCTTTTATGCAATTTTCTCAATATGATGCTCAATCTAATTGTCATAAATATTTAGTTTAATCTTGATGTGCATTGTGTACTCTGCTCCTTTCCTGAATGGATCCGTTGATTTAGGCGATAATGAGAACCTTGCCCCCACCTATTATGATCCCTATGAGTTAGCAGGTAACACATGAGGAGCCAGTTTCCCCCAGGAGGCTACTTCTGTGGATCAGTTAGCTGTAGCTGCTTATCCTTTCCTTTTCAGCACATCCTCGGGTTTGTCCCCGATTTATCTTCTGGCTTGTATTAACTGTGGATTGGTTGTCACAGATTAAATATTATGAAATCTCAGCATTCCTTTTTCCTATTATTTTCCTTGTCTATTTTACTTTTGTGGATGAGATAGACTTTATATTACCTGTAATTATGCCCTAGACAGCGTACTACAGCCGACACTGCGGCGTAGGCTGGACGTGCCCACGCACTTGTGCCCGAATATCCGGGTGCGGGTCGTGACACTGTCTCCCCTATTGGGGATGATCCTTTGATTAGAGGTCCCTCGCCTTTTAGAGAGGGAACCTCTACAGTTCCGATTGGCAGTACCGGAGAATATTTGTTCGAGGCTGCAGTTGCTGCTACCACTTCGGGTAGTGGTACGAGATCGCCTCTGGGACCAAGCCCAATAAGAATATCTTTATCCAGACCAGCGACGGGAGAGACCCCTGCCGTGTCTGTAAGTATACCCAGCGAGATTCAACCCAATGAGCCTCGAGTGGATCTCGGTGAAGACCTGGGTAAAGAATACATGCCAGTGTCTGTTGGTACACCCCCTTCTCCAGGTATGACAGCTCGCTTAACATTATTAAGACATGATTTAGCTGTACTGGCTTCAGACGCGCCATATATACCATCGGCCATGGGTAAATATCGTCTTTATGCCTCTTTTAGAAAAGTTAACATCATGTTGATATTAAATTTCTCTTATCTTCTTTTCAGGGGAAGACATCTATGGGGAGGATAGCGTCGACGCAACTTTTGGCTTTGTTGCGACTACTGCCACTGACACGGAGGTGCTTGACTTTGAAGAGGAGACCTTTTCGGGTGCCGGCTCACCCGAGATGGTTGCGACATCTCGATTGGAGGATGAGCCTATCATTACGACTATGCCTCCTTCAAATATTTCAGCCACTTCGACCGTCGTTGATGCTTCTATATTTGTCGTGCCCTCTACTGAAGCGACGACTGTGACAATATCTTCTGCAGTCATTTCTGGAAGGGGATTCTCCGATATTGTAGCCACTCCCAGCGTCCAATCTGATTTTACCATATTGATTGAGCAGCATACTAGTCTTTTTTATACCATTTTGAAGACGATGATATCAATGGTACTGGAGAAGAATCTAAGCTTCGAGGGACTGAGGAGGTCCACCCAGTTTATGATAGCATCGATCAGAGGTTTCAATGATGCTGGGAGAGCTGACACACTTGAGCAGATAGTTAATGGTTTGGAACAACCCATTAATAATTATTTGTAATTATCCCAGCACAACATCGATGGTCTCGTTCAAGCTAGATATGACTCCTTAACTGCAGAGAATCTTTGAACAAATCTGTCCAGGAACACCAACAGGAGATAGATCAGGAGTATGCCGTATTGGGGTATGTCATCCCCCAGTTGGCTCAGTGCAAGGCCGAATATGAGGAAAAAGCAGCTAAGGTTTGCCAATTGGAAAACGACTTTGCTAAGGCCAAGGAGAAGGCTCTTTCTCTATCAACAGCTTGCGATGTGTTGAAGGATCGAATGGAGACGGCTCAGCAAAACCTGAAGCATGTGGGTGTAATCCATGCATGTTTTGTACATGCTCGATCTGAGCTATCTGCTTTGAATAATGAGGCAGCAAGATTGGAGCGGGCTCGTGCCGATGTCTTAAGCTCCAGGGATGAGAGGAAGGTTGCTCTGGTGCAACAACTTCGCGACTTAACTACTCCTCCCCAATGATGTCCCTTTTGCTTTTTTATGTAATTTTCTCTTTCTGGGAATAATAGAGAGACTTTATCTGACTTTTGTGGACCCATCATTTTGGAATACAAATGATAGGGGTATGGTGAAAGTGATATCGAGGTAATATGGACGTGATATACTTCTAGTAGCTTCAGCTGGACATATCTATTCAGAGGTTATATGGACATGATAGAATATGCTCCAACTAGAATTTGTACACAAAACACTATCAGAGGTAATATGGACGTGATAGGTTTTGAAGTCCCAAATTAGTTAAACATATCTATTCAGAGGTTATATGAACATGATAGAATATGATCCAACTAGTTCTTTGGATGTAGTGTTGTCAGAATGAGATCTTCACTGTATTCCTTTTGAGCAAAGGAGGTTAAGCATAGTACCTCTTCAGGAATTTGCCGTTGATATGAGCCATTAATAAATCTCCATTAGGCTTGGCTAATCTGTAAGCGCCGTTTGAGAACGTCGTCTCGATCACGTAAGGGCCTTCCCATTTGGGTTGGAATTTACCCTAACTTTTGTGAGTAATGATCATTGGCCTTTTTACAGCTAAGACTAGCTCGCCAACTTTGAACACCCTTTCCTTCACTCTTTGATTAAAAGCTCTGGAAATGTGGGCCGGATAGAACGCGATGCGTTATTGAGCTTGAAGGCGTTTCTCGTCTAATCCTTCTAGCTCTTGAATTCTTAATAAGTCATTCTTTTCCTGAGTTAACTCATTAGCTACTGCTATTCTGAGTGAAGGAAATTGGACTTCAATGGGGATAACTGCTTCACTCCTGTAGATCAATGAGAATGGGGTACAACCCGTTGGTGCTCGTACCGTTGGGTGATATGCCTAGAGGCATTCTCCGAGTTTCTCATTCCAATCTCTTTTGTTCGATGAAACGAACTTTTTCAGGAGTTTGATAATGGTTTTGTTGAAGGCTTCTGCCAAACCATTAGCAGCCGGATTGTATGCCGTAGAGGCCATATTTTTATCCGATTATTATCACAAAATTGGTAAAATGCTTGGCTGATGAATTGAGGCCCGTTGTCATGAATTATCCTTCGGGGAATCCAAAAACGATAAATAACATGATGCTTGATAAAGCTGATCACGTTGGATGTCTTTACCTCATCAAGGGAAATCGCCTCTGCCTATTTAGAGAAATAGTCCGTAATGTCCGGTATGAATCGATGACATCTGGAAGAAGACGGGTGAATAGGACCAATGATATCCATACCCCATGCTTCGAAGGGCCATGATGCCACCGTAGGATGTAAATGTTCAGGTGGTTAAAGTATAAAATCTGTATGAACCTGGCAGGCTTTGCATTGTCTTGCATATTTTATTGCATCTGTGATCATAGTAGGCCAGTAATAGCCCATCCTCCTAATGCGATCCTGTAGCTTAGGACCGGGCTGATGTGCGCCGCATACGCCATCATGAGCTTCACGGGTTACCTGTTTCGTATCATCGTCAGAGAGACATCATAGCAGTAGTCCGTCGTAGGTTCGACGATATAGACTCTGTGATGAAGCGTCAAAGTAGAAGCGTAATGATCGTCTTTTCACTGATACTGCTTCTTTGGGATCCTCTGTTAAGATTTCGTATGTCACGAAATCTATAAAGGGACTTCTCCAGTCTCTCTTGGGAGGATCTGTGTTCACAGCATAGCTGTGTTCTATATAAAAGTTATTTTTCACACAGAATAAGTCTCTGTTAAGAAGGACCACCGAATTCTGCCTTCTTATAGGAGTAGCTAAATCTGTAGCTAGACTAGCCAGGGCATCAGCTTCCAGATTCTGAGATCGAGGCACATGCTCCAGGAAGAACCCTTTGAAAGACATAGCTATCTCGATCGCTGCTTGGTGATAAGGGACGAGGTCTGGATTACGGAGTTCATATATTCCTTTGACCTGATTGGCGATCAGCTGGGAATCACCAAAAGCTTCTAAATATTCGACGTCCAATTCCTTAGCGACTTAGAGTCAGATGAGTAGGGCATTATACTCTGCCATATTATTCGAACAGGGCTTGCTAAGAGAATAAGCTCGATAGATGACGAGTTTATCGGGAGTGACCAGGACAATTCCCACTCCAGAAACCACATTTCCCCTGGGACCAGTCCGAGAGGCACCATCGAAGAATAGCTGCCATGTATCACTTTCCATTACGGAATTACATTCGGCAACTTCGTCGGGAATATCCTCGTATAATCTGGAGGTTTCTGAAATCGGATGAGCAGCTAGAAAATCAGCCAATGCTTGGCCTTTAATGGACTTCTGAGGGACGTACACCATATCATATGGTGTTAATAACATCGCCTTAGTCACGAGTCGAGAATTAAGAACACTTGGCTTGTTCATCAATACCCGAAGAGGATTGATCCTGGAGATGATTTGAATAGTTTGACCTGTTACATAATGTCACATTTTCTGAATGGCGAATATTAGGGCCAAACATTCTTTTTCCACTGGGTTGTACCAGTGTTCAGCTCCAAACATCATCCTGCTTAAATAATAGATAGCCTGTTCATGACCTTCATCGTTCTTTTGTGCGAGAAGAGCTCCCAAAGAATAATCCATTGCTCGAACATACAGCAAAAATGGTCTTCCTATGACGGGAGGCACCAGAACTGGAGGATTAGTGAGGTAGCATTTGATATCATTAAACGCTTGCTGACAGGCTTTGTCCCATACGAAGGATATACCTTTCTTCATGAGACGAGAAAAAGGCTGACATCTCCCTGAGAGATTAGATATGAATCTCCGGATATAAGCCAGACGACCTTGAAATCCTCTGTGTTCTCTCAGATTACGGGGTGGTCGCATTTCTAAGATGGCCTTGACTTTATCAGGGTCTACTTGAATGCCTTTAGTGGTAATGACAAATCCAGGAATTTGCCACTAGATACACCAAGAAAGGACTTTGTAGGATTTATTTTGAGTTAAACTTGGCACATCAACTCAAATACTGTCTTCAAGTCTTGGATATGATCATCCTTGAGGCAGCTTTTGACAGCTATATCGTCTACGTAACATTCCACTATTTTGCGTAGATGCTCGTAGAATATGTTACTCATAGCTCGCTGATATGTAGCCCCGACATTCTTTAACCCAAAGGGCATGACTGTGTAGCAATATACCCCCAGTGGTATCCGGAAGGCAGTATGCTTCTCGTCTTCAGGATGCATCTTGATTTGATTGTATCCTGAAAATCCGTTCATGAAAGACATGCGTTCAAAACCGCAGGTATTGTCGATCATAACGTTTGTAATGGGAAGAGGAAATTCATCCTTGGGGCAGACCGTATTCAGATCTCGGTAATCAATACAGACACGTAGTTTCCCAGTTTTCTTTATGACTGGGACAACATTGGCGACCCAGTCTGGATATTGTTCTTTACGGATGAAACCGCAGTCTATCAACTTCTTGATTTCAGCTTCAATGGCGTCCATCATATCCGGGCGGAACTGGCGTTGATGTTGCTTCACAGGCTTCGAATTGGGCAATATATTGAGTTTATGAGTAGCCACTTTTGGATCAAGACCTGGCATATCCTCATAATTCCACACAAAGACGTCGATATATTCTTTTATCAGCTGGATCATCTCTTCCCTTTCTGATAGGAAAAGATTGTTACTGATAAATATCGACTTTGGTAAGATTTTATCCCCAACGTTAATTTGGATAACTTTATCTTCAGTGGACGGTTCTCTCTACTCGAACCTGAGTTCCCATTGTGTATCCATTTGTTGTGCCCAAGAGTCATTTTTGAATGATTCAGTTTCCTGTTCATCAGCTTCGAGAGAATCTGTTAGTACCGTATTTGACGACAATACTCATTCGAGAATGGCAGATGAGCCGGAGAACGATGAGTTATCTTGAGAAGAGGAAAAGATATCCTCATTTGACTCAGAAGTTGCAAGAGAGGTGGTATACCCTAACCCAAAGTGCATTCGTTGATAGTAGGGATCACCATATAGTGGCATTCGTCTGACTTTCCCGTAGTTGAGACCTGGCTCTAGCTTCAAATCATAACACATACTCTGCATAATCTTCAAAGCTTGCGGGGTATATCTGTGGATTTGCATTTTACCAGCATCGTCATCGGGAGAATCTTCTTGTAGAGTCGGTCCATTGCGCATGTGACCGAAGACTATTGGACGCTGACCGCTGCGAGTAGGCGGGACAATAAAGATAGAATCCTCATGTGGCCCATATATCGTGATAACATTAGATGGTGATACTACTTCCCACATATACGGATGATAGTAATCTATAGCTTTCAAGAATTTTTGTGCTATAGTTTCTATATCGTTATGGGGAGAGGATTCCTAATTTAAAATTTGAGCATTAATGTACTGGAAAAGGGGATCTTTATTATCATCAGAAACCAAGTTCCTGGTTGTATTTACATCAGCCGGCTGCTTGCTGCACCGAAGGTTGATGACCAAGGGTGGAGGCTTCTGGTTCAAAGTGATCACTAGAGGATCACTTTCTTTTCCTGACTTTCGGACGAGTAGTTTGCCCTCTCACCTTGATTGACAAAGGTTGTTTGGCATAGAATTCTTCTGGCTCCCGGTGGGATTCCTCTTCTATCTTGCCCGACACCTCCTCCATGTAGTATTGAGTGTACAACATGGCATCGGAGTAGTAGGATTCTACTCCTTTAAACGGGTTAAGGTCAGCAAACTCTGTTTGTACTGTTCCTTGGGCATCTACATATTTAAAACATTGATGTAGAGTCGAAGGAACAATGTTGTGGTCGTGGATCCATGGTCTGCCCAGCAGAATATTGTAGGATACCTCTGAATCAATGACATAGCATATAGCCACTGATCTGAGATCGCCAATCTGGATCCTTAGACAAATTTTCCCTAACGGCTTACTCTTTCTTGCATTGAAACCCACGATTGCAGTGGTGGTGTAAGCCAATTCGCTGGTAGGAATCCTCAATGGTCTGAGCAGACTATGAGGAATGATGTTGATCGATGATCCCGGATCTATGTGAATCCGGTCGACCTCCATGGAACCGACGTATCCGGTATAATAGAGGGGTCTGTCATGCTTGTTTGTTTCAACAGCATGTCATCTTGGGTGAAAGTGATATTAGGGACCACCTCCATCACACTATGGCTTTGAGGACAGGCCATTGGTTCTTCGTCAGGGGACTTGAGCTGGGTTAAGTATGCATCCGCCTGCATTAGTGCTTCACTCAGGGCTTGACGAGTGTCTTTAGAGAGCCTGAGTAGCTCAAAGATGGACAGTCTGGCTGGTGTATTAGCCAACTGGGCCAGGATATCGAAGTTATATGGCTTGTCCAAACCTTTGTTTTGAATATTCTTTAAAGGTTTGTCAAAGCGCACCTCTTTTTGCTTGCCCTTGTCCGCCGGAGTTGGTTTTGAAGGACCAGTCTCTGGTATGACAGGTTTCGCTTCTGAAGGTTTGGCAGCTGAAGTGTCTGCTGATGCATCTTCCTGACTTCCTCCATAGTCCTTGAGGTAGGCTTTCCCTGAACGGGTTCTAGTAGCCAATGCCTCTTCTTCTGATGTCGAGGATATCATAACTATATAACATGGTTTACGTTTTGAGTTCTTTTTAGACTTAGCCTTAGCAGCTTGAGTCTCTTCCTCGATCTCTAAAACCAGATCTGGATGAACCCACATAATCTTGCCTTGTTGGGTAGTTAGGGGTACCAGGTCATGATTTTGACCCCTAGCTGGAGGGAGATTAACAATATTCATCATTATCCGGGAAATAGGTATGACACCATCCGAAACTTCTTGGGGAGACAGATTGCCAAATTGAAGAGAGATCATGTTGGCTGTGATCGTCTTCTCGCTGTTGCGCAGAGTGATGGCCTTAGCATCGATCAACTTCTGGATCTTCCTCTTTAGTACATAACATGTCTTGGTAGGATGATGTATGTACCTATAGAAAATGCAGTACTTGGGGTTATTGGTACTACCGACTCCATTAAGCCGTTTTACCTCAGGGAGGGTAATCTTGCCACTCTTGACTAGACACTCGAATATGCTCGAAATATCGTCGTCGTCAAAAGAGTATACTTCAATAGGCCTGGAAGTCCCAGGTTTTGTCTGTGTGGTTGCCACAGTCTTTTGTCTGGACGTATTGATCACCAGAGCTTCTTTTCCTTTGGAACCACGAGGATGGTCACTGTTGGAGGATGACTTCTTGCCTCTATCAGAGGTAGATATCATAATTCCATTGTCACGTGCCTTCCTACTGTTGTCTTCAGCGGCTACCGCTGAGATGATGAACGAGGGCCAATCATGGAACTGATATGGTCCTGTGAATACCGAGATCACTGGAAGAAGATTTTTCCTACAAATATCCACCAATGCCGAGTGTGGAACTCTTGGAGGCATTTGCAAAGTGGCTTGACGAAAACGTTCGATGAAAGTGCGACCGTTCTCTTTCTCCTTCTGCTTCACTTCAATGAGAGAGGACATAGACATGTCCATCCCTCCTTCATAGAATCACACAAAGAACAAAGTCTTGAAATCTTCAAAGAAAGTAATGCAGTTGTCCGCAAGACTACGGTACCACTGATAAGCCACTCCCGAGAGACAGTCTTTGAACACTCGAGTGAGAAGGGCATCATTCCCTTGCAATAACACAGTCATCATACTGAAGTAATTCATGTACTGGCTTGGTGATATCTTTCCCTCGAACAAAGCCATAGTCTGTGGTTTGTACTTAAGAGGGAAAGGGACCTCGTCCCAGATAGCTGGGTATGGCTGGTTGATTTCCAATTTCTTGAGCTGGTCTTTGTGCTTCAAGGCATCAAATTGGGCTTTCAACTCTCGCACTGCCTGCATTGGATCTTCAGCCGGTAGCGGGATAGTGGAGTGGTGAGAGATCGGTTGTATTGTGACTCCATGAGGCAATACCTTCTCCGAGTTAGGAGGTGGGAGAGCTGCTGACTCTTGATCTAGAAAAGGCTCCTTGTTCGCATTAGATGGTGGTAAATCCACCCCCACATGTATCTGAGTCGGAGGGACCAATGCTTAAGTTATAGCAGTTGTGTGTTGGGTTAGCATCATCTGGTGCATATTCTCTATCATGGATTATATCTCTTTCAGAGATGTCTCCAACACAGTGATGCATTGCTCGGTACTTCCTGACGAGGAAGCCTTTTCGTGTTCATCTTCAATGGCATAGACTACCATCTCTCTGGATGTCATTGAAGGGCTAGTATAGGTCTTTGTAGAGAAGGACTCTATACTTTCAGCGTCTGACTGGGGAAACTGGAGACCCCCAGTGTCAGAATCAGAATAAAGTCGGTTGTCGTGACCTCGAACGGGTGTTTCGGAACACACCAGCTTCAATGTTATCAAGGAGTTTGTTGAATCTCCTTTGGCTTAGAGTTCTAGAGGGATTACGTCTTAAATTTGACCTTCCTCTAGGAACATGTGAAGCCATGTTCACTGATGCAATTGTAGGCTCTTCTTCCTGAAAAGACAGAGAGTAGTTCAACCGGTCAAAAACTGACCATTTTGCTTTAGAACAGCAGTACTTGACTACAACTTTATGACTATTACAACATTGCTCCCTAGGGGGCGTAATAGACATACTGGAAGATCCCCTATCTTTGCGCTTCTGAATCAGAAATTTACGCAAATCAGGAGCAGAAGAAGAAGAAGAAGAAGAAGGTTCGTTCATCTTGTTTACATCAGTTGGAATGCGGATATTGCGAATCCCCATCCTCTCTCCGCCATAGGTATACAATAATTCAGCCATGTGAGCAGCACATGACCCATGGGGAGCATATCTATCCATGAACTGAATCTTTTTTACTCCGAGAGTCTTGTCCGGGCGTAAACTGGGATTTTGCTCAGGTTGACAAAAACTATGAGAAGTTCTCAAACTGCCATCAGCGTTCCGCGTAATCTGAAGAGCAGGCAGATTCTTTTCTTGGTGGCATAAAAACCGAGAGGTCTGGAAGTCCGTCGCCTGTTTTCCCTTGCGTAGATTGCAGGGATCCTCTGCCTTCTTACAAGTGAGAGAGGTATTTTTACGCATAAAGCACTTTTGAAATTTTTGACTTGGCGCTAAGGCATTGTCAGAAAATCTGTCTGCTCTGCCAGCGACGGGAGATGATATTTTATGCGTAGAGCGCGAAGTAGACTTCTAGATTGGCGCTAAGGCATTGCCAGAAGTTTTATCTGTTCCGCCAGTGATGGAAGACAGTATTTTACGTGCAGAGCACGAAGTAGGCTTCTGGATTGGCGCTAAGGATTTGCCAGAAGTTTTGTCTGTTCCGCCAGTGACGGGAGATAGTATTTTACGTGCAGAGCATGAAGTAGGCTTCTGGATTGGCGCTAAGGCATTGCCAGAAGTTTTATCTATTCCGCCAGTGATGGGAGACAGTATTTTAAGCACAGAGAGCGAAGGTTGCGATGCTACAACCTTGTTGGTCGGTGAAGTCGGAGAGTCGGCAGGAATGTTAGGGGATATCCGGGGCATCCAGACCTTACGCAATTTCCTGTTGTCTTGGACAGAGAGAGTGTGGGAGCTACCCCCAGCTCGAAGCATGTCTTCATAAGCTGACTGGTCGAATTGGATGACCAAGGTCTTCTTCATTGATCCTACTGACACTTCATCGTGTTGAGCAATAGTCTTCTCGTTAGATGAGAAAGACATCCCCAGCAGAGTCGCCATCTTGTGTTTGATAATAAACGTAAGATATAAAACTAGGTTTATACAAAACTCTTTCTTAGGTTTACAAATAAGAAGTACTATTAATCCTATACGAGGATGTTAAGTATAAATTTTAATCTGGATAAATATTGCTATAGGAGTCTGATCTGCGGTCGATCACTTTGTCCCTTGGACCACACGATGATGAAGAAGTGCTGTAGAAGAAGTAGAAGCTTCTAAATTTGCAAGAAGAAGTAGACGTTCGATGTCAAAAATCGTCAATCTGTGCTCTTTGACTCTTGACCTCTCTTCTCTTTCTCTCCAAGTTTTCGACCTTAAGCTTCGTAGAGATTCGACTTTTCTCCCCCTTTGGATTCGTCGAGATTTCCCTCCCCCCCGACCTCTGTCAACAGAGGTCTATATTTATAGGATTTTAGTGACAGTAACCGTCCAGTCGGCGTAGAAACCGGATAGTGGAGGGTATGGCACTTTTTATGCGGCGATTACAATAACTGCCACCCATGTATGAATGATCTTATGGATGAGCGTGTGACGCGTGTCCCACTAAGAGGTACTATGTATAACTGCTACGAAGATCACGGCATGTGAGCCACGTGGGTGATTGACCCTCGCGTAGAAAAGGTTGGCGTAGAAGCCAATAACTGTCACCCTGGCGTAGAAGCCAAATAGTTGTCAAACTGGCATAGAAGCCGAGCAGGCGTAGAAGCCGAATAGATGTCAAATTGGCGTAGAAACCAAATAGGGGTAGAAGCCCCGTAGGCGTAGAAGCCTAATATTGTACGGATAGGTATTCGGCATAAAAGATAGCCGCTCGTCCTTCCTTGACTTAGGTCCTGAGCATATTCTGGACGAAATAGCCTTATTACGCATAACTGCAATTGTAGTCTTAGTTGGCGTATTCTGAGAAGATAGCGTACAGCGTGCTCCTATAGCTGAAAATAGCCAGGTTGGCGTATTTCAAGGAGATAGCGTACAGCGTGCTCCTATAGCTGAAAATAGCCAGGTGGCATAACATACAGAAGTGATGATGTGGACATATTAGCCATAATTATGGCTCATCCTGTCTTTGAAAATAGAACCCAATCCTGAGCATTAAATGCAGAGATCTTCCCCCAACACGCGCATTAACTGCAGAGACGTGCCTCGAGCTTTGTGTGAAGAGCAGCTTTTGACATGGCAGTACATTTTGTCGTCTGCTGAGCGTAGAAGCTCACATCTGCCTGTGTAAAACTAGGCAGCGTATTTCCTTGTATGCGTAAAAGCAGTTTCTACCAAGAAAAATGTCACTAAACGACGGTTTTGGGTCTTTGTGCCGCATCATCATTACAGCCGTCATCTGGATAGTTGTGCAGTACTCTTTGTCAGGAGTCAGGTTCACTGTATGATCTGACAGGTTCATTCGAGGAATTCGAAGCGTTCCTCGTACACTTTCATGCTGCATTAAAATCAAATGGGTTTTATGCCATAGAGGCTATGTAACAACCTTTTTACGCTGAAGCAGCCTGAAAATACTGCATTACGCGGGTTATCCTGGAGCTCATATTTTATGCTGTGCTAGCGATGAAGCTCTGTTTGTACGCCAATGGCTCTGAAGTCATAATTTACGTTGTATAAAACTGAACTGTTGCGTATAACTCTGCAGCATATTTTTCATGCTTCTACAGCAGCCATCTCTCCCTGCTGCTGCTGCTCTATGCCTCTCCCTCTCACTCGCTCCCTATCTCACTCTCTAACTTACTCTCTCTCGATACATACACATAAACATATATAGACACACACATTGACATATATATATACAAACTCATATATATATATATACACACACACACACTCATACATATATATACAAACACACACTCACATATATATACCTACACACACACACACACATACACACACACACACACACACATATATATATATATATATATATATATATATATATATATATATATGTATATATATATATATATAAAAACACACATATATATATATACACACACACATATATATTCAAACACACTCACACATATATATACATACAAATACACACACACACACACACACACACACACACACACACACACATATATATATATATATATATATATATATCCAAACACACACACACAACCACACACAACCCACAACACATACACAACCCACAACACACACACACATAAAAATACACATATATATATAAATATATACTCGTAAACTCTAATACACACTCCCCGAGGCTAAACCAACATGCACATGCCCAAAATCTAGAAACCAAGTCGAAATGGCCATTTTGTCATTTCGACAAACACGTGGAGTGCGGCTCGCGATACCTCATGAAACGCACACCAAATCTACTCGAAATTGACCCAAAATTTACCCACGAGTTCTAATCGATGTTTCGAACTTAGAAAAAAATGCTAACTCTCTGATTCTAGGTCCGTGGCAAAATCTCACATGCATGTAGAACCCACGACAACGAAAAAACCCCCAAATTGCCCGAAATGCCCAAATCTCTGCGACACGACCTCACGTGTCCGAACGGGGACATGTACTCACCCTCAAGATACCCAAGCACGTCTACCTAGGTCTGTCTAACCTAGGACAACACCCAAAATTGGGCCAATCTCGGATTTCACCCAAAATTGACATAAAACCTAATATCAAAGTCTCCAAACACAACCAAACAAGTCCTAACTTCCTCCCACGGATAGCCCTAAGATCTAGGAAGGTTCTAAACTTTTAATTACACTATATTAGAGTATCACAAAGGGAAAAATCAGGGTTTACCTCTTGGAACTTGGAATGCCAAGGCCAAAGTCTCCAAAAACCTAGAAATTACCCACACCAAGCATCCAAGCCAAGCTCCTATACCAATTCTAAGCTCTACACACCTGGATTTGGGAAAAGCAAAGGGTTAGGGTTTGTATATATGGAAGAAATAAATGAAGGAAGAGAAAAAAGTGAAGAACTTACTTGAAATTGAAGAAATTGGAAGAAGGAAGAAGAAGAGAATGGAGTGAAGAGTGAAGAAGGAGAAAAAGAAGAAGAAGAAATAAAATTGGGGAGGGGGGAACCGTCCATGTAGGGTTAAGGGTTAGGGTTAGGGTTCGGTGAAATGACCAAAATGCCCTCTAATTAAGTCATACAAAAATAGGGTTTGGGTTTGGGGTTCCAAATGTACTCTAATCAATCCCTAATAACTCTAACTAACTAATTAAAATATAAATAACTATTCTAACCATTAAATAAGTCTGACAAGGGTGTTGGTTGGATCTGTCAGGGGTCCAATAGGGTCTAACATGGGTCCAGGCTAGCCAAAACCCTAAAATAACTAATAAAAATAAATACAATCACTAATTAAATATTAATACAAATATTTATGATCAATACACAATTTACCAAATTAAAATAATAAAAAAATATTCTGCCCTGGAAATGGGGTAGTGACAAAATGACGAGACAACTATCTTCTGCGCCGTATTTTGTGAAGCATTCTAAGAGAAGTATCTTCTCCCAGTTGTCCATCGCGAGAAGGAAGATAAATTTACACGTCTTCAACAAGGAAACATGACCGTGTGGTAGTACGCCGCAGAATTCAACATGCTTGCTAAATTTACCAAGTCTCATCTTCGCGATATCAAGAGCCGATCTCGAAGACTCGAGATAGGACTGTGACCTTCTATTTGAGCTCATGTTATCGTCCTTCATTACAGGACCATGCGAGTGTCTCTCAACTATGCCCTTTTCCTAGAACCGTAGTACCCTCCATTTTGTACTGACGCTGTACATAATTTCCACCACAAGCACCCTAACAACGCAGGAGGTAACAACGGACCCAAGAGCCACAATAATGATATTTTTTAGGGTGCAAACCAGGGGAGGAATAATGGGCTTCACTATGCCAAGTGCAACCGTGGCGGACAACTCGCTCGAGACTGCCACATACCAAATTAAGGATGCTTCAGATACAGTCATCCTGGACACATAGTTATGAATTATCTGGAGGAAGGACCGAACCAGCGCCTACCACAACCATATCATCTGCCACAGAATCAAGGCCAAGCACCTCGAGCGAACTAGGAAGCACAGAAGAACTCTCAAGGTCGGGTCTATGCTCTGACTCGGGAAGAGGCGTTCGCTTCGAACATGGTGGTGTCAAGTATATTGCTTTTCAATATTGTACCTTCTGGAGTATTATTTGATCCTAGTACCACACATAGTTTTATCTCGGTGATATTTGCCACCGAACATAAATTCCCTATGACACCGCTAGGCCTAAACTTTAGCGTCACCACCCCATCGGGCATGGATTTGATTGCTCGTTCAGTCTACAGAGATGGCTGTATCAAAATCGAAGGAAGAAAATTATCGCTCGATATGGTAGTCTTGGACATCAGGGACTACGACATCATTATGGGGATGGATTAGCTTAGCGCTTGCTCGGCCACTATTGATTACGAGAAAAAGTAAGTCGTATTTCGTCTACCTAGGAGACATAATTTTTCTACGCATGCAGTCCGGCGTTGAATGTCTGTATGGATATGTCAACAATGTTTGCGTGACAGATGATACATTTTCACTGTGAAGGGTACTTATCTTTCGTTCGAGACACTCGACATGATTGTGCTAACATCGAGTCTACTTTCGTTGTGGCAGAATTCTCCGATGAGTTTCCAGATGAGTTGCCTGACATGCCACCCAATCGAGAGATTAAATTCGCTATTGATACATTTTTAGATACTTAACCAATTTCTAAAGCTCTATACAGAATGGCCCCTGCTGAGATGAAGGAGTTGAAAGTCAAGTTACAGGAACTTCTCGATTGTGAGTGTATTCATCCGAGTGTGTCTCCGTAGGGCGCGCCTATGGTATTCGTCAAAAATAAAGACAGATCGATGTGGCTCTGCATAGACTATCGAGATCTGAATAAAGCCACTGTCCACAATCAGTACCCCTTAAAAAATGATGAACTCTTCGATGCAAGGTGCATCGGTTATCTCTAAAATTGATCTTTGTTCGGGGTACCATCATTTCAAGATAAAGTCAGACGACGTACCAAACTCAGCATTTCAAACTTTCTATGGCCACTAGGAGTTCTTGGTAATGTCGTTCGGACTGATGAACTCCCCTACTACCTTTATGGATCTAATGAATCGAGTGTTCCTATCGTACCAAACAAGTTTGTATAGTTTTTTATTAATGATATCTTGGTGTATTCAAAGAACAAGGAGGAACACGTAGATCACTTGCGGACCGTGTTTCAGACTCTTCGGGATAATAAGCTATACGCAAAATTGAGCAAGTATGAGTTCTGGCAGATCATCATATCTTTGCTCGGGCATATCATTTCTACATGAGGCATTTCAGTCGATCCAATGAAAGTTGAAGCCATTATCGAGTGGAAGCGACCTGCATCAGTTAGTGAAATTTAAAGCTTTATCGATCTAGCAGGGTACTACAGACGGTTTATAAAGGACTTGTCTAAAATAGCATTGCCTCTGACTCGCCTCACTTAAAAGGGAGTCATATTTGAGTGGTCCGTCGACTGTGAAGAAACGTTTCAAGAGTTAAAGCAGCGCCTGGTCTCATCTCCAATACTTGCATTACTATATGAGAATATGGGATTCCAAATTTTTAGTGACACATCAAGTCAGGGCTTGGGAGCTGTGCTCATACAAAAAATAAAGTAATAGCTTTGTTTCGAGATAATTAAAGCTGCATGAGCGCAACTGCCCTACACATGACTTAGAATATGCGGCGATTGTGTTCGCGTTAAAATTATGGCGATACTATCTATATGGTGTGGCTTGCCAAATCTTTACTGATTATCAAAGCCTCAAGTATCTTTTCACCCAAACTAACCTGAACTTACGACAATGGCATTGGCTAGAATTGATTAAAGACTATGACATGAGGATCAACTATACCCCGGGCAAGCGAAATATTAAAGCGGATCTCTGAGTCGAGTATTTATGGGATCCTTGTCCATCAACATCATGTTACAAAAAGAGTTGGAGAGTATGTGTATCAAACTCCGAATTTGATATCGAGGAGGGCCGATTGGGGGAGCACTAGCTCAATTGTGCCTTGAGACGAACCTCTTAGATAAAGTCAAAACCAGTCAGAAGGATGACCCATTCCTAATGAAGATTCGTGAGCAAATATCAGCATAAAAGGCGACTAACTTTACATTGGACGAGAGTGGAATGATGCGGGTGATGGAAATACTGTGTGTCCCTAATGATCCAGAACTCAGAAAGGTGATACTCACGAAAGAACATTATGCAGCCTACATAGCAAACCCTGGAGGAATAAAGATGTATCAAGACCTTCGCATAATTTTCTGGTGGCATGACATGAAGAAGGATATGGCACTCTTCGTGTCGCAATGCATAACTTGTCAGAAGGTGAAAGAAGAACATCAGAGGCTAAGTGGGGAGATGTAATATCTTGCTATTCTATAGAGAAAGTGGGAGCATATCAGCATAATTTTTATTGTTGGCCTGCCAAAAACTTAATGGGAGAACGATGCCATCTGGGTTATTTTCGACTGATTGACCAAGTCAGCACACTTCATCCCTGTTAAAGTTGCTTGGAGCGTCGATTGCCTTGCTCAGATTTACCTTGATGAGATAGTCCGTCTTTACGAAGTTCCAGTATCAATTATCTCAAATCGAGATGGGCGATTCTTAATACGTTTCTGGGGAAGCCTTCAGTTATCTATGGGGACCAAGATGAAGTTCAGTTCAGCCTATCACCCTCAGACTGATGGCCAAACCAAACTAATGAATCATATTCTCGAGGACATGTTACAGCTTTGTGCGATTGATTCGAAGTCAAGTTGGGACGTTCATCTACCACTTACAAAATTTGCATACAACAATAGTTATTAATCCAGCATTCATATGGCTTCGTACTAGCCATTATATGGGAGAAAGTGCAGATCATCGATCTATTGGGATAAAGTTAGGAAATATCAGGTTCGCGGCCCAGAACTAGGTGAGAAAACTGTTCAGAAGATCTGCTTGATCCGTGACAGGCTAAAGGTGGCTCAGAATAGACAAAAGAGTTATGTCGACTCCCATCGAAGACCCCTCGAGTTTCCAGTAGGTGACGATATTTATTTTAAAGTCTCGCCCATATGAGGGGTTACGAGATTCGAAGCAAAGGGGAAGCTAAGTCCAAGATTTGTAGGCCCATTCGAAATCCTCAAGCGAGTTGCCCCAGTTGCCTAGCAAATCGTATTGCCACCAACCCTGTCAGATATACATGATATATTCCATTTAGCACAGCTTAGGAAGTACATGCCTGACCCGAGCCATGTAGAAGATTTTGGCTAGCTGGATCTTCATGTAGACTTATCGTACATCGAAGAGCCCGTTCAGATCTTGGATCGGGAGAAAAATTAGCTCCGGAATCATGTATTCCCACTTGTGCGTAGACTCTGGTGAAACCACACGGTCGAGAAGTTGAGGGAACTCGAATCAGATATGAAGAAAAGTTTCCCTCATTGTTTTCTTAAGGGTAGGTTCTATTCCTAAGTTTTGAGGACGAAATATTTTATTAGTTGGTTAAGATGTAGTTCCTCGTTTCCCCTTTTCGGGGAGCGTGGTTAAGGAAAACTTTGGTATCATTTGATCAGGACAGATTGAATCAAAATTATTTCCTCATTATGGATTGGTTTCTTCGAAATCAAGTCCCACATTCACTAGATCGTGCCTCAATGAAGGAATCGGTGGCATAGTCTCTAGGGGCCTTTCGTTACATTGGTTTCTTTGCTCGTTTTCAATGCCATTTGCTTTCTTTTGTATTGGTTTTATGACTTGTATTTTTCTTGAACGGTTTTGATGGATTCTATAGTATTTGTTCTTTGAACTTCGCATTTTGTATTGAACTCTAGGAGACCGAGGTAAGGAGATATTGACCGTCTGTTAATGCATGCAGGTGATCAAGTAGGCAACGCGCGAGTGGAGTCCAAAGACCTCCTCATTTCTCTTTTCTCATTCACCAACTTATAGGTGGCCTTACTTTTGATTAGCTGGCCTTTCTTCCAATTCTTCATTCTTAATAATCTGACTCTTGATTTCTAATTAATGATACCATAATAATAAAATGAGTCAAGATAAAAATCAGTAGACTTGAAATACCAGATGCTTGTCACACGCACAAATTCATCGAACGATCATGTTATTGCGTGCTTGTATGCTATACTTGTATCTATTTTATGTTTTAGTTGTATCTAGAACTTATTCATCTATGACTGTGCAATGAGTAGTACATATCTGCAATGTGATCACTTGAGCAAGTAGACTATACTATCAGAGTATGCTACGAAGTTTATTTCCTTATATTGTCTTGCATGTTTCCTTTGATAACTTAGTTTTTAGACGATGTGTGGTCAAGAAAAATTTGTGTACAAGAGTAGAGTTCTATGAACGATCACTGGGGCACTAGGACCGTTTTGGCCTAGGTAGAACATTTGCTAGCTGAAGTCCTAACATTGGATGAGTCGGGACATCTGATAAGGGCTAGCTACCCGAAGCAGAAAGACAACCTACCATCCCTTGTCCGACCAGTGATCCGTTATATATAATTTAAATGTGCAAGCTAACTATGTCTTTGTGGAATGGAATAACATGGTAAGTTTTGTGCAGGTGGTTCAGACGGTGCAGGTAAAAGTCAACAAACGGTGGTATATTTTGTTATGTCATTTACTTCTATCATATGCTCATAACTTGAACTAAGGCAAGATAGAAAAATTATATAATAATAATATTGCATGTTTACATGAATACTGTGTTGATTTGGTGAGTCGGGTTAGCTCGCCCTCACCGTTATATTTTATTGTACTAACCCTCATTGTAGCAGGTTCTCTGAGCCAAGGCAACATGGCGAGGAGCTGAAGATTTCCCTCAACCGGTTCACCTACTTGGCGCGTTCATGTTCGTAACTTTTGAAGCATGAGTACATATCTCTGGATCTTGCATATACCTCATTTTAAATCTCAAGGCGATGGTTAGGACCCGTACACAAGTTCTTTTATCTTTTGAAGTTTTAGTAAGGGATTAATGTATGGAATAACGATCTCATTTTGTATGCATCTTGTAAGCCCGCGCGACACCCTTTTACTTTGAGTCAAGAGTTTGTAATAAAGATGTTCATTATCAATAAAGAGAACTTTTCTTTATTTTATTATGTGTTATTCAAATTGTGTACTATGTTGCATGTATTTCAAAGTATATCATTATGCTTAGGCCATGTGCGTGTGCGTCTTACGCTCGCACGAGATCACACCCAAGAGACGATTATCGTGCAAAAATGGACGTAAAAGTAATTCCCCATATTTTTTATAATCATAATGTATCTTAAGCTACTAATGTATTCTGACATACATGGCTAACCTAGCTCCATTTCCCCTCTCTAGTATTTTGGTTCTGGGAGATGATAATGATAGACTTAGTATGGGGGAGATAAAAGGTTCAAACAAATTGATCTTAAGAATATGCATATCATGACTTCTTCCTTACTGAAGGAAGAAACCAAATGGTGATCCAGCAAATTCCCTAACAAATGGATAGGTTGACAATAACTATTAATATTTTGAGCAATACTAATATCTCATATTTGTCATAAACATCTACACAACATTATTGAATTTCTAGCTTCAAAAGGTTCCTCATCTAATGATTCAAAGGATGAGAACGGAGTTTCAACTCATAAAAATGAAAGCATCTAATTCTATATCACCCACTGACCTAACAAAAATATTATAAGTTAAAACAAAGGGGAAGAAAAGAAGGATGATCAATTTGATAAATGAAAAACTCAGACTAACCAACACAATTTATAATTGACATATTCTCTGTCACGACCCACACCCGGTCTAAGGGTACTAGTCGGAAACAACGCCCAGCCTACGCCGCAGAATCGGTGGTAGAACGATGTCTAGATAATCTATCTAACAATATAATGAACCACCAATAATGATAGTATACTCAATCACAGAACTAATGATAGAAATGAGCACGAATCAGATAAAGAATAGAATAGTCACAAAACAACTTATGAGTCTAAAATAATACATCAATGAGTCTGACGGAATACAGAAATAAGCTGGAGACAATTCCAGTACAAAAGAATACTACGAGACTACAACTCTAGGGTCAACTGTCTCAGTTGGGATGAGTACCTCTTGAGCCAGGGTCTCAGAATCTAAACCCACAACATCCTGGGGTCCATAATAGGTAGGGTACCACTCCTTAGTGTCATCTGGAAAAATATATCCAGTCAGGAAAGGAGCAGAGTATATCTCTAACAGCAGTTCTAATTAATAATAAAAACTATGTAACAGTAAATAGCTATGGATAAACAAGATGCTCAAAAGGTAAGAGATATATATACAATAAGGAAATACTGGAAATACTGGAAATAAATACAATAATGAACAATATGCCAATGAAACAAGAATACTAATGTCTAAGTGTGTGAGTACTAGCTTAATATGTGATCAGCTTGGGCAAGATGCAATGCGGCCTAGCTAATCATACGTGCGGTGCATGATCAACACTATTCAGTAATCAGTAATTTATTCAATAGGGATATTGATCACATATCTATACTAATACTCCCCACCCCCGACTGGTATAATAGATCCAACCACGGTATGCTATGGCACGAGATTCCCCAAGAAGATAGCTAGTCTTCCCGAGAATCGATGTCTGTACATATACAAGATAACCAATAAAATAATACTTGCACCATATACCAAGAAATAACATCTCATGACGAGATCCGGATATACCAATCCGTGTAACCATAGTGTCAAGAGAAAATTAATATCTACACTAGATACAATGAACATAGAGGATATCATAAATGAAAAACTATCAGAGAATGTACTCGCTTGAAGTCCAATGAACAGTCTCACAGATGGCTGACTCGGTGCCTCGAAGACCTAGGTATGGAATACAACATCAATATAAGATCCCGAAAAGAGAATAAGTTAAACTAGTCAACTTCTAGGCCAATAAGTTAATTCTAAGTCAAAAGTCAACTATGGTCAACTATGAGTCAACTATGGTCAACTATGGTCAACCCAAGGTCAACTATCTATTTCTAGGTTGCACAAGTCTAACACAAATTCTTGGGACAAAATACTAAAATCTAAGTCATAGAAACCACATCCTAAAATATTAGGATACCGTATCTTCGGATACGTAATTCCCAAGGTAAACCTTACAATAGACATATATCAACAATAAAGTATAATAGTATAGAATATTAATTACAAACAATTAGGAACCATGGTTTTGAACCAACTTGGTATCCACACAAAGTAATGCTCAAGATACATAGATATAGTATTTACCCTTATAATATTTATAAACTAATATTATACAATTAAGAATATAATAATACTACTATTATATCTAACAATAAATATATATATATATACATATATATATAAATATATTATATAATCTATAAACTAAAACTGCCTAACTATCTCTGAAAAACTGTGTAGAAAACACTGATTTTCAATAAACAGCCCATTTAGTGACAGTTCCAACTGTCACTGCAAACGCCGTCGCCAAAACTGCTGTATAAACGTACTGCTGTCACTTATTGGTGACAGTTCAACTGTCACAGAATAACCGTCGCTGCTGCTGTCGTAATATTCCCGCCCGCTGCATTTAATGACGGAACTGTCATTAAATGCCCTATTAATGCTACAGCGGCTGCTGCTTTAATGACAGTATCTGTCATTAAATGCCGCTGTCGCTAAAGACAATAATATATATAAATATATATATATTAATATATAAATATATAAATAAATATATATATTTATTTATAATAATTAAATAAATATATACTTCTATATATACATAATCCTACACAAATAAATAAATACTAATAGCTATAAAACACATTCCATGCATTAATGTACATATTTTAACATGGTTAAATGCACACATAAAAATACATTCATTTATATATAAATAATCATATAATAATTATAAATAATATAATTACTCATTTAAACACATATATATCTTTTATAAAACATTTTCATATAATTTATATTACTAACATAATTTGTAACATATATAAATGCATGTAAAAGAAAGCTACATATATATTTAAACATTATATTAGTACTCATATAATACATAGATCTATGCTACAATAAATACCATAATAAATACACTATAATAAATATATAACATATATATATATTTACTAATTATAATTCAAGAATTAAAGCACCAATAATTAGATCTACACATAAACACACCACAAATGGAGAGTATCACACCGTATCCCACTAGATCTAGGATACGCATGCGACACGAGTCCAACACACAACCAATTGCACCCCGAAGGACACAAGCAAGTCACAAATATTATTTATGAACAAATCAAAGTGTCAAATATAGATCTATGTGTTCGTGTCAAAATACGACATGTACAAAGTCCCGTGTCGGAGGAAAAACTCCCAAAATAACACGTATCACCAAATTATTGGGATACGATCTACACGTACCCAATTGTGGACACGACACTAGCCCCAAACACATAAGTACATGCACAATTGATCTATAGGATTAATTAACACATACAACAAAATGTTAATTCGAAATTTCCTCAAAATTGACACACAAAGTACCATAACTTTCTCCATGGGTCTCTTATGAACACAAAACCAAGTCCTATGGGTAGTACATACATATGGGTTGATTTTATATGATTAAATCTCAGATTTAGAAGCTATTTTAAGGGGAAAAACTGAATTATACCTATTGGAAGATGGATTCCCAATGAAACCTCCAATTGAGATAAAATTGCCTCCAAATTGTTGATCCTTGCTCCTCTTTGTAGATCCTTGCTTCCTCCTTCTAGATCCTTGCTTCTTAACTCTCTAATGGTGAATTGGAAAGAAATTGGAATGATTTTGGTAGGGAATTGAAATGGGAATGAAGGGAATTTGGTAGTGGAAAAATTCTAGATCTAGATTTGGAATGAAATGAGAGGAGAGAGAATCCCCCCCCCCCATCTTTTAATAGGCCGACCCCTGCCCCTTCCTCAAGCAATTATCAAATATCCAATGTACCCCTTGGGACCTCTCATGAAGAAATAATTAAGGAACGAAGCTTCTAGTCTAATGATTTAATTAATTTAATCTATCTCCTTTAACAATGGGCTTTCAAAATGGGCCAAGTCTAACTAATTAATTCATGTTGGTCCATGGGTCCAAACTAAACTAGTTGGGTCCACTAATACAAGTCCAAAATAATTAAATAACATCTAACAATAATTAAATAATACAACAATAATTATTTACCATGCACAATATTTAATTAAAATAGGAAAAGACTAAAATACCCCTTTCCTAAAAATGTGGTAGTGACAAGTCTACCCTCCTTAAAATAATTTCGTCCTCGAAATTCAAAGATGAAAACTACCCCCAGAAAATCACAGAACAGAACTAAAGAATCATAATTAACTATGAAAGAACATAACAATGAACAGAACATAACAAGAAAATAACATACCTCAAGGTACAAACAAATATGGATAACGCTCTCGCATTTCATCCTCTCTCCCAAGTAGACTCCCCCGGAGAGTAATGCCTCCATGCGACGTGCACCAAAGGAATAGTCTGGTTCCTCAGCACCTTCTCTCTCTGATCCAGATTCTCAAATGGCTGCTCTGGATAGCTAAGAGTAGAGCCCACCTCTATCTCCGAGTGATCCAATACATGACTAGGATCTGCCACGTATTGTCTCAACTGTGACACATGAAACACGTTGTGCACTCCCTCCAATGCAGGTGGCAAGTCTAGTCTATAAGCAACTGTACCGACCCTCTCTAGAATAGTGAAAGGTCCGATGAATCGCGGACTAAGCTTTCCGCCTCCACCGAAGCGAATCGTGCCTCGTGTCGGAGAAATCCTCAGAAATACCAAACTACCCACCTAGAACAAAATACCACCTTAAGAACTTAATCTATAACAAACAAGAACAAGCACAAACAAAATCTAAACTATACCTCGAACTCCAAAGGTCTCCGATGGCTATCGGCCCAATGTCGCTGTCTGTCCTGCGCTACTCGAAGTCTGTCTCTGATCAACTGAACCTTCTCTGCTGCATCCACAACCATCTCTGGCCCAAGCAAAACTCTCTCTCCAACATCGTCCCAAGACAAAGGAGTACGATACCTCCGACCATATAGAGCTTCAAAAGGTAACATCTCTATACTGGCCTGGTTATTGTTGTTGTAAGCAAACTCTACCAAATGGAGATAGTCCTCCCAAGAACCCCCAAAATCTAGTACACAAGTGCGCAACATATCCTCGAGAGTCTGGATAGTCCTCTCTGACTGCCCATCTGTCTGGGGATGATATGCAGTACTGAACTTGAGCTGAGTGCCCAAACTCTCTTGCAAACTCCTCCAGAAATGAGAAGTAAAACGACTATCCCGATCTGAGACTATGCTAACGGGAACTCCATGTATCCTAACGATCTGCCTCACATACGTCTCTGCCAGCTTCTCCGTAGACAAAACTACCTTGAAAGGCAAAAAGTGGGCTGACTTGGTCAACCTATCAATAATGACCCAAATTGCATCTTTCCCTCCTGGAGATCGTGGAAGTCCGGACACAAAATCCATAGTAATATGTTCTCACTTCCACTCTGGAATGGGTAATGGCTGAAGTAAACCTCCTGGCCTCTACCTCTCGGCTTTCACCTGCTGGCACACTAAGCATCTGGATACAAACTGTGCCACTTCCCTCTTCATGCCATACCACCACACACTCTCTCGCATATCCCGATACATCTTGTTAGCACCTGGATGCATGGAATACTAAGAGCGATGCGCTTCCTGCAACACCTCCTCTCGCAACTCCCCACTAGGCACAAACAATCTAACTCCATGCCTCAAAGATCCATCCTCTGCAATAGTGAAATCATCCTCCAATCCTGCTCTCACCTGAGCTCTGATACTCCTCAGAGATATATCTTCATACTGTGCTGCCTTGATCCTGTCTATCAAATCTGAGTGTATCTACAATCCCCATATTTGTATAGCACAACCAGGAACAATCACCTTAATGTCCAAACTCTCGAAGTCCTCCAACAAATATCGATCCTGCGTCAAGAACAGAGCTACCGGATATCTGCTCAAAGCATCGGCAACTACATTGGCTTTCCCAGGATGATATTGTAAAGAGATATCAAAATCCTTCATCAGTTCCAACCACCGACGCTGCCTCATGTTTAACTCCTTCTGCATGAAAACGTACTTCAAGCTTTTGTGGTCTGTGAAGATCTCCACACGCCCTCCATACAAATAATATTTCCACAACTTCAGAGTGAATATGACGGCTGCCAACTCCAAATCATGGGTAGGATAGTTCTTTTCATGAGGTCATAATTGCCTGGATGCATAGGCAATCACTTTCCCATGCTGCTGAAGAACACAACCCAAACCCTTTCCCGATGCATCACTATAAATAGTGAAACCTCCGGACCCTGATGGCAACGTCAAAATAGGAGCAGACGTCAACCTCTTCTTCAACTCCTCAAAAGCAACCTGGCAATCCTCCGTCCAAACAAACTCTACATCATTCCTTGTGAGTCTGGTCATCGGCTCGGCAATCCTCGAAAAATCTTGCACAAACTTCCTGTAGTAGCCTGCCAATCCCAAGAAACTCCTGATCTCTGCTACCGAACTTGGAGTCTTCCAAGATTCTACTGCTGAAATCTTCTTTGGATCCACTGAAATAACATCACCAGTCACAACATGCCCCAAGAATTCCACCTTGTCCAAGAAAAACTCACACTTGGACAACTTTCCATACAGCTTCTCCTTCCTCAACACATCCAACACAATCCTCAAATGCTCCTCATGCTCCTCCAGTATCCTCGAGTATATGAGTATGTCGTCGATGAACACCACCACGAACTTGTCAAGGTACTGATGGAACACCTTGTTCATCAAGTTCATAAATACCGCCGGTGCATTAGTCAAACCAAACGACATCACCATAAACTCGTACTGACCATACCGAGTTCTAAAAGCAGTCTTCAGTATGTCCTCCGGCTTCACCTTCACCTGATGGTAGCCTGATCTCAAATCTATCTTAGAAAATACCTTCGCACCACTCAACTGATCAAACAGATCATCAATCCATGGTAAAGGATACTTATTTTTGATAATGAGATTATTCAAAGCCCTGTAATTAATGCACATGTGCACCGTTCCATCTTTTTCGGTACAAACAATACCGGGGCTCCCCATGGTGAAGAACTCGATCTGATAAACCCCTTATCCTGTAATTCGTCAACCTGCTTTTTTAACTCGACCAGCTCGCTGTTGTTTACTCTATAGACATGTTGCAAAATTGGTTCTGCACCTGGCACCAAGTCTATAGAGAATTCAACATCTCGATCTGGCGACAATCCTGGCAATTTCTCAGGAAACACATCCAAGAACTCGGCTATCAACGGATGCGACAACTCCTTGTCTTCCACCATAGCTCCATAAATAATGCCTTCGCCTTGCTCTGCAGTACCTCTAGCAAACTCGAACTCTGGCTCTCCTGGCGGACCAAACAAAACTCTACCTCCTCTACAATCTATGCTAGCACGGTTCCTACTCAACCAATCCATCCCGAGTATAATGTCGTAGCTCGAAAGTGGCATTACAAGTAGACACGCACTCAACTCTCGGCCTCCCAGAGTAACTCTTCGATCCTTGCAAATATCATTAACAAGGATAATGCCTCCCCCGGTCATGATCTTGCAAGTCCTAAGCAAAGACTCAGCTACCAAACCATGCTTTAGAGCAAAAGAAACAGATACAAAACTATGGGAAGCACCAGTATCAAACAAAGCTAAAGCTGGAATGGAATCAAGAAGAATAGAACCTGCGATGACATCTCCGATGGGTTTCTCCTCTTCGACGGTCATGGAAAATGCTCGTCCCTGTCGAGCACCTCCCTGCTGCTGATGCTGGATAAAACGCTGTTGCTGTATCGGAAGCGGTCCCCTCGGTTGTGCTGCAGGTGGTCTTGTCTGTGCCCTCAGAGCTGGAGCTACTCCCTGAACTGCACGACGAGGACACTCCCTCGATTGAGGCCCTTCAGTACCACAATACAAACAAACTCCTAGCCTCCTCCTTCATACTTCCCAGATATGGCCGGGCTTCTTGCAGTAGTTGCATGGAGCTTGCTGTAACTGTCTCTGCTGCTGAGGTGCCTGATGAAAAGGTGCTCTAGCTAGAGTCTGGTTCTGCTGTGGCTGCTGGAAAGGTCTGGACTGGAAATGAGGATGTTTGGCAGATACTGCACTGCCGTTGGCCCCCAGAAAAGAATCACGGTCTCTCTTGGGCTTCAAACCCAACTCCCGCTCAACCTTGCGTGCCTCCGCAAGTATCTCCGAGTATGTCTCATAAAAAGACGGAATGAGAATCTTCACTTCCCTGTTTAGACCCTCGCGGAAACGAATAGCTCGCACCTCCGGCTCCCTCACCAAATACTCTGTAAATCGGCTTAACCAGCCGAACTCCGTAGCGTACTCCTCCACAGACATGCTCCCCTGAATGAGACTCTCAAACTGTCTCCCCAAGTCTAGCCTGTCTGCCCGGGCAAAAAACTTCTTCTTGAAAAGGTCCTTGAATACCTCCCAAGATTGTCCTGCGTCAACCAGAACCGGCTCATTCCTGAACCAAGTACGTGCAACGTCGAACAGTTAAAGTCCTATCGCCTCAACCTTTAGATCTTCAGAAGGACGGGACACCCTCATAAGACGCTCAATGTCCTCGAGCCAATCATCAGCATAGATGATGCCCTCCGTCCCCTTGAAAACCCTAGGCTCCAGTTTCTTGAAGTCCTGAATATTGCCTGGCCGAAGCTGAGCAACTTGAGGAACAACCTGCTGCTGGACCGAAACTCCTCTCTCAACTACAATACGAGCAAGCTTATGAGCACTCTCGATACCATGTCATAGAATGTCGGTCTGCCTCTGATGTGCCTCTGACTGAGCCCTCTGTGCCTCGAGCATCTCACGAAACAGTGTAAACATCTGTGACGCCTCTGTTGGCACAGGAGGTGGAGGTGGAAGCCCCTCAGATACAGCTGGCACAGTCCTCTGAGTAGGTGGTGGACCTCCGAAAGCAGCTGACACTCCAATCACCAGACAAGTGACTAGTGCAGGCCCTCGGGATGTCGCAGACCTCTCAGAAACTGCTCTCCCCTGCTGTAATCTAGTCTTAGGCGGCATCCTGAGACAAAGCGAAAGAAAGAATCAATATGGTACAAGATGTAAGACATCAAGAAAAGGACAGATTAAGGGTTCAAGTATCAATATCAAAGGAGAATAGTTGAATCAAAAGAATTTTCCTAGATGTGATTGAGTATCTCAGCCTTTATCCTATATCCTATCGCAGGCTCGCAGTAGTACAACTAAATTATCGCACTACCACGACATCACATACTTTATGAAGCTAGACCTGTATGGGCCACCACCAAAAATGTGTCACGACCCACACCCGGTGTAAGGGTGTCACGACCCGCACCCGGTGTAAGGGTACTAGTCGGAAACAACGCCCAGCCTACGCCGCAGAATCGGCGATAGAACGCTGTCTAGATAATCTATCTAACAATATAATGAACCACCAATAATGATAGTATACTCAATCACAGAACTAATGATAAAAATGAGCACGAATCAGATAAAGAATAGAATAGTCACAAAATAACTCATGAGTCTAAAATAATACATCAATGAGTCTGAAGGAATACAGAAATAAGCTGGAGACAAATCCAGTACAAAAGAATACTACGAGTCTATAACTCCAGGGTCAACTGTCTCAGTTGGGATGAGTACCTCTTGAGCCAGGGTCTCAGACTCTAAACCCACAACATCCTGGGGTCCATAATAGGTAGGGTACCACTCCTCAGTGTCATCTGGAAAAATATATCCAGTCAGGAAAGGAGCAGAGTACATCTCTAACAGCAGTTCTAATTAATGATAAAAACTATGTAACAGTAAATAGCTATGGATAAACAAGATGCTCAAAAGGTAAAAGATATATATACAATAAGGAAATACTGGAAATACTGGAAATAAATACAATAATGAACAATATGCCAATGAAACAAGAATACTAATGTCTAAGTTTGTGAGTACTAGCTTAACATGTGATCGGCTTGGGCAAGATGCAATACGGCCTGGCTAATCATACGTGCGGTGCATGATCAATACTATTCAGTAATCAGTACTTTATTCAATAGGGATATTGATCACATATCTATACTAATACTCCCCACCCCCGACTGGTATAATAGATCCAACCACGGTATGCTATGGCACTAGATTCCCCAAGAAGATAGCTGTAGAAGCATGAAAAATATGCTGGACATCTCTACGCAAGCACAGTAATGCAGAGCAGCATAAACAGAGAACCTCAGATCCATCATGCGTGCAACAGAGCTTTTCAACTGAGCACAGCATAAAAGAAAAAGGACCACCCACGTGGGTATAGTATGTCCAGGCTGCTTCAGCGTAGAACAGAAGGCCTCGTCGTATATATGGCGTAAAATGCATCCGCTTTCAAGAGCAGCATTAAAACGTACGAGGAACGCTTCGTATTCTCCGAAGTGAACCTGTCATGTCCTGCAAATGAACCTAACGTCTGGACTTCTGACAAAGGGATAATGCTCGACTACCCAGGCGACGGCTATAGTGATGGCACGATACTGCAACCCAGGCTGTCGTTTACTGCCTTCCCCTCTGCGTAAACCGCCTTTACACATACAAGGAGATACGCTGCCTCGTTTTACACAGGCGGATGTGAGCTGTTTACGCTCCGCGGAAGACAAACCGCCTGCCACATCGAAAGCTGCACTTCTTGCAGGGCTCGAGGCACGCCTTTGCATTTAATGCGCAGGGCGGTGACAGTTTCCCGAGGCACGTCTCGGCGTTTGGTGCACAGAAGGGCTGCAGACCTTCAAAACACGCCTCTGTATTTAATGCGCAGAATGATGGCGGATCTCTGCATTTAATTCAAGAGATTTGATTAAATATCACCGAACCGTCGTTTAGTGACAGCCCCTTCGCGTAAACTACTCCTACGCATGCAAGGATATACGCTGCCTAGTTCTACACAGGCAGACATGACCTTCTTACGCTCCGCGGAGGACAAACAGCCTTCCACGTCAGCAGCTACTCTGCGCACAGGACTCGAGACGCATATCTACATTTAATGCGCAGAATGATGGCAAATCTTAAAGACAAGCACCTGCATTTAATGCACGGAATGGTGGCAGATCTCTACATTTAATGCGAGGGATTTGATTATATCTCCAAGAGCCGTAATTCTGGCTGAGACATCCACGTCACCACTCCGGCATGTTACGCAGCGGCTTCTATGCCCATCCAGTTCCTGTGCCCACTCGGCTTCTACACCTCTACGGCTTCTATGCCCACTCGGCTTCTACGGCTCTACGGCTTCTCCACCCACTCGGCTTCTACGCCCCTCCAGCTTCTATGCTCATGCGGCTTCTACGCCCATCCGGCCTTCTGCGCCCACTCGGCTTCTATGCCTACTCGGCTTCTATGCCTACTTGGCTTCTATGCCATGGTGACAAACATTGGCTTCTACGCCAACCTCTTCTATACGAGGGATACCTACCTGCGTGGCTTTTACGCCGTGATCTTCGTAGCAGTTATACGCATTGTGTCCTTTAGTCGGACCCGCGTCACACGCTCATTCAAAAGATCATCTATACGCAGGTATTGGTTACTTTAACCGTTGTGTAAAAAGGTGGTGTGCTGTCCACTCCTCGGTTTTTATACCAACTGAGTGGTCACTGTCACTAAAAATTCTATAAATAGAGACCTCTATCAACAGAGGAAAAGGTCGACAAAAAGAGGACAAAAAAGGTCGAGAAACTCGAACCAGGCTCGAGAGAATAGAAGGTCGAATCGAAGAAGGGATCAAACCAAGGTCGAAGAGTCTTGGAGAGAGAGGAATCCGGAGCTCAGGAGAAGAGTAGGGATCGACGACTTTGGTATCATACATCCACCTTCTCTTCTGCAACCTTTGAAGCTGCTTCCCGTCTTCTACGGCACTTCTTCATCATCGTGTGGTCCAAGGGCTAAAGTGATCGACTACAGATCAGACGCCTATAGAAATATTTACCCAGATTAAATAAATTGTACTCCCACATCCTAGTATAGGACTAAATTATACAAGTTTGTTTGTAAACCAAAGAAAACGGGTCTCGTATAGACCCCCACTTGAATATATTTCAAACTTTCATTTTTTACCACAAACAAGATGGCGACTCTGCTGGGGACGTCTATCTCTTCTGATGAGGAAGTAATTGCTCAACACGATGCGGTATCTGTAGGAACCGTGAAGAAGACACTGGTCGTCCATTTCGACCAGTCTACCTACGAAGACATGCTTCGAGCCGGGGGTAGCTCTCACCCTCTCTCCGTCCAAGACAACAGGAAGCTGCGCAAGGTCTGGATGCCCAAGACATCCTCTACCATTCCTGTGGACTCTCTGATCTCTCTGACCTTCCCGACCAACGAGGTTGTAGCATTGCTCCCTCCGTACCCTGCACGTAAAATTCAGTCGCCTGTCTCTGACAGGGCCGACAAAACTTCTGGCAAGGCCTTAGCGCCAACCCAGGAGTATACTCCGTGGCCTGCACGTAAAATTCAATCGTCTGTCTCTGACAGGGCCGAAAAAACTTCTGTAAATGGCTTAATGCTAGTCCAGAAGTCTACTCTGTGCCCTGCGCGTAAAATGTAGTCTCCCGTCACTGGCGGAATAGACAACATTTCTGATAAAGCCTTGGCGCCAAATCAGAAATTTCAAACGCATTCCACGTTTAAAATTTTATCTGCCTTCTGCAAAAAAGCAGGTGATCCCTGCAATCTACGCGAGGGAAAGCGAGCGGCAGACTACTCAACTTCTCGGCTTTTACGCCAGCAAAGGAACAATCTGCCTACCCTCCGGATTACGCGAGAGGCCGACGGCCAACTGAGGACCTCTTCAGCTTTACACCAGTCTGAGCAAATCTCCAAATTACGCTAGACGAAATCCCTCGGTGTAAAGCAAGCTCAAGTTAGGGGAAGACACCCTCCTAAGGGATTATCCGCCAACCAGATGGCCAACCTGTTATATACGGGTGGCACAGGGAAAACTGGGGTTCCCAACATCCGCATGGCCACTGCGGTAAATAGAAGGAACAAGCAGTCTTCTTCTCCTGTAAATCCTCCTGACCTGCAGAAATACCTAATCCAGAAGCGTAAGGAGAGGGGATCTTCCAACATATCTATTATGCCTCCCAGCAAACACTGTTGTAATAGTCATAAGATTATGATTAATTGCTGCTGTTCTGAAATAAGACGGTCGGTTTTCGACTGGTTGAGCTACCCTCTGTCTTTCCAGGAGGAAGGGCCCGCGCATGCATCCGTGAACATGGCTTCACACATATTTAGAGGAGGGTCGAGCTCAAGACGTCACCCCTCTAGGCCCCCGAGCCGAAGGATATTTGATGAACTCCTCAAGAACGCTGAAGCTGGGGTATTCCAAAACACTCGTGCAAGGTCACGACAACCAACTTCGTACTCCTCTGATTCCGACGCTGGGGGTCGCCAATCCCTCGAATCAGATACTGGAAGCATAGAGTCGACCTCTACGGCGACCTATACTCATTCTTCAATGACACCCAGGGGGATGGGAGTTTATGCCGTTGAAGATGAATGCGAGGAAGCTTCACCGTCAGGGAACGCAGAACAACGCATCACTATGCTGGAGACATCTCTGAAAAAAATGCAATCCAAGATGGAGAACATGTACCAGATGATGCTAACTCATCACACAACCGGCATGACTCAAGCATCAATCCCACCAACTCGGATACGTGTGGGGGTGGACTTGCCACCATCGAACCCGAGCCAAGAGTCTGCTCCAGATCAAGAGTCAGCAGTTCCTCCGCTTCATCACTCGGAGAGTATATTGCCTCCCATTGGAGTCACAATACAACCGACTCCACACCACTCCGTAGTCCCGCTTCCGACTGAAAACCCGATGCAGGCAGTACGGGAGTTGAAAGCCCAGTTTGACGCCTTGAAGCACAAAGATCAGCTCAAGAAATTGGGAATCAACCAGCCCTACCCAGTTACATGGAAAGAGGTCCCTTTCCCTCCGAGGTACAAACCTCAGACTATGGCTCTGTTCGAGGGAAAAATATCACCAAGTCAGTACATGAACTATTTCAGTATGATGACGGTGTTGCTGCAAGGGAACGACGCCCTCCTCACTCGGGTGTTCAAAGGTTGTCTCTCGGGAGTAGCCTATCAGTGGTACCGTTGCTTGGCGGACAACTGCATTACTTCCTTCGAAGACTTCAAAGCTTTATTCTTCATGCGATTCTACGAGGGAGGAATGGACATGTCTATGTACTCTCTCATCGAAGTCAAGCAAAGAGAAAAAGAGGACGTTCGTACCTTCATCGAACGTTTTCGTCAGGCCACCTTACAGATGCCTCCAGGAGTTCCAGACTCTGCATTGGTAGACATTTGCAGGAAGAACCTTCTTCCCGTGGTCTCGGTGTTCACAGGACCATATAAGTTCCATGATTGGCCCTCGTTCATTATCTCGGCCGTAGCCGCCGAAGACAACAGTCGTAAGACGCGCGACAATGACATCATGATCTCCGCCTCTGACAGAGGCAAGAAGTCATTTCCCAACAACGACCATCCTCGTGGTCCCAAAGGGAAAGAAGCTCTGGCGGTCAATACGTCCAGACAAAAGATTGTGGCAACCACGCAGACGAGGCCAGGGACTTCCAGGCCCGTCGAAGTCTACTCTTTCGACGACGACGATATCCCAAGTATATTCGAGTGTCTCATCAAAAGTGGCAAGATCACCCTTCCGGAGCAGAGATGGCCCCAGGAAGTCGGCAGTACTAACGACCCCAAATACTGCATCTTCTACAGATACGTACACCACCCGACAAAGGCGTGTTACATACTGAAAAGGAAGATCCAGGGGTTGATCGATGCTAAAGCCATCACTCTGTACAACACCGAGAAGACGGTCACGGCCAACATGATCTCTCTGCAGTTTGGCGATCTACCTCCCCAAGAAGTCTCGGACGGTATCACACCCATTTCCTGGACCACGATAAACATTGTCAATCTCCCTCCTACTAGGGGTCAAAATCATGACCTGGTACCCCTAACCACCCGGCGCGGCAAGATTATGTGGGTTCATCCGGATTTGGTATCGGAGCTCGAGGAAGAGACTAAGGCTACGTCTAAAAAGAACTCCAAATACAAACCATGCCATATGGTTGCGACTTCTTCAACATCAGACGAAGATGAGGTACTGGCTGCAACCCACTCAGGGAAAGTTTACCTCAAAGACTCCGGAGCAAGTCAGGAAGATGCACCGGTTGACGCTTCAGCCACCAAGCCTTTGGAACCAGAGCCCGTCGTACCAGGGACCGGTCCTTCAAGACCAACTGTGGCGGACAAAGGGAAGCAAAAAAGAAGTGCGCTTCGATAAACCTGTGAAGAACATTCCAAACAAACGTTTAGAGAAACCATACAACTTCGACATCCTGGCCCAACTGGCCAATACACCAGCCAGGCTGTCCATCTTCGAGCTACTCAGGCTCTCCCAAGACACTCGTCTAGCCCTGAGTGAAGCACTGATACAGGCGGAGGCATACTTGACCCAGCTCAAGTCTCTCGACGAAGGACCCGTGGCATGTCCTCAATGCCACAGTGTGATGGAGGTGGTCCCAAATATCACTTTCACTCAAGACGACATGCTGTTAAAATATAACAGACATGACAGACCCCTCTACTACACTGGGTACGTCGGTTCCATGGAGGTCGACCGGATCCACATAGATCCGGGATCGTCAATCAGCATCATCCCTCACAGTCTGCTCAGACCACTGAGGATTTCCACCAGCGAATTAGCTTACACCACCACTACAATCGTGGGTTTCAATGCTGGAAGAAGTAAGCCGCTGGGAAAGATTCGCCTGAGGATCCAGATTGGCAATCTCAGATCAGTGGCCACATGTTACATCATCGATTCGGAGGTATCCTACAACATTTTGCTGGGAGACCATGGATCCACGACCACAACATCGTTCCTTCGACTCTACATCAATGCCTTAAATATGTAGACGCCCAAGGGACAGTACAGACGGAAGTTGCTGACCTGAACCTGTTTAAAGGAGTAGAATCCTACTACTCCGATGCCGTGTTATACTCTTAAGACCACACGGAAGATGTGTCAGCTCAGGCAGAGAAGAAATTCCACCGGGAGCCAGAAGAACCCTCTGCCACACTACCGCTGTCAATCAGAGTGAAAGGGCGAACAGCTCGTCCGAGAGCTACGAAGCCTATGGCTATTTACCTGAATAGGACCAGGTCAGAAAAAGGGGGTGATCCTCTAGTGATCACTTTGAACCAGAGGCCTCCACCCTTGGTTATCAACCTTCGGCGCAACAAACAACCGGTTGATGTAAATGCAACCAAGAACAGAGTTCCAGATGATAATAAACATCCTCTTTTCTAGTATGTCGACGCTCCAATTCCAAATTAGGAATCCTCTCCCCATGACGAGATAGGACCTATAGCGCAAAAATTCTTGGAAGCTATAGATTCTTATCACCCGCACATATGGGAGGTGGCGTCATCATCCAATGTCGTCACAACATATGGACCACATGAGGATTCCATCTTTATTGTTCCACCTACCAGCAACAGTCAGCGTCCAATAGTCTTCGGCCGCATGTGCAACAAGTCGACTATACGAGAAGATGTCTTCGACGACGATACTGGGAAAATGCAAGTTCATCGATACAGCCCGCAGGCATTGAGGATCATGCAAAACATGGGCTACGACTTGAAGCGGAAGCCAGGCCTCAACTACGGAAGAGGCAGACGGATGCCGCTGCATGGCGATCCCTACTATCAACGAACTCATTTCGGGTTAGGATATGTCGCCTCCCTTATGAATTCCAAGTCAAGCGAGGATACCTGTCCCTCTTTTCAAGACGGCTCGTCGCCCTCCGACTCATCTGAAGATCTCGAACGAACATTATCAGTGAACATGGTAGTGGCGGGTTCCTTCAAAGCAGACGAACAGGTATCTGAGCCATTTGAGAATGACTCTTGGGCTCAACAGTTGGATACACAATGGGAGTTCTGCTTCGAGCAGAGAGAACCTCTTACTAAAGATGAAGTCATCCAGATTGATGTTGGGAGTGAACTTTCACCAAAGCCGATATTTATCAGTAACAATCTTTCTCCAGCCGAAAGGGAATAAGTTATTCAACTGATAAAAGAATATATCGACGTCTTTACGTGGAATTATGAGGATATGCCCGGACTTGATCCAAAGGTGGCTACTCATAAACTCAACATACTGTCCGATTCGAAGCCTGTGAAGCAGCACCAACGCCGGTTCCGCCCGGATATGATGGACGCCATTGAAGCTGAAGTCAAGAAGCTGATAGCCTGCGGCTTCATCCGGGAAGAGCAACATCCCGATTGGGTCGCCAATGTCGTCCCAGTCACGAAGAAAAATGGGAAAATACTTATCTGCATCGATTACCGAGATCTGAATGCAGCTTGCCCCAAGGATGAGTTCCCTCTTCCCATCACAGACATCATGATCGACGACACCTGCGGTTTTGAATGCATGTCTTTCATAGACGGATTCTCGGGATACAATCAGATCAAGATGCATCCTGAAGACGAGAAGCACACTGCCTTCCGGACACCGTTGGGGGTATACTGTTACACGGTCATGCCCTTCGGATTGAAGAACGCCGGGGCTACATACCAACGTGCGATGAGTAACATTTTTTATGAGCATTTGCATAAAATGGTAGAATGTTATGTGGACGACATAGCCGTCAAAAGCCGCCTCAAAGATGATCACATTCAAGACTTGAGGACGATATTCGAGTTAATGCGCCAACATCAACTCCAGATGAATCCTACAAAGTCCTTTCTACGAGTATCTAGTGGCAAATTTCTGGGATTTGTCATTACCGCCAAAGGCATCCAAGTAGACCCTGATAAAATCCAGGCCATCGTAGAAATGCGATCGCCTCGTAATCTGAAGAAACTCAGGGGATTTCAAGGTCTCCTGGCTTATATCTGGAGATTCATATCCAACCTATCTGGGAGATGTCAGCCTTTTTCCTGTCTCATGAAGAAAGGTGTATCCTTCATATGGGACGAAGCCTGTCAGCACGCGTTCGAAGATATTAAGCGCTACCTCACCAGTCCGCCAGTTCTGGTACCTCCCGTCATGGGAATACCGTTTCTGCTGTACGTTCGAGCGATGGATCATTCACTAGGGGCTCTTCTCGCACAGAAGAATGATATGGGTCATGAGCAGGCTATCTACTACCTCAGTAGGATGATGATCGGGGCCGAGCACAGATACAACCAAGTGGAGAAAGAATGCTTGGCTGTAATGTTCGCTATCCAGAAGATGCGACACTATGTCGCGGGCCAGACTATTCATATTATCTCTAGGATCAACCCTCTTCGGGTACTAATGAGCAAGCCCAGTGCTCTTAATTCCCGACTCGCGACTTGGGCCATGCTGTTAACACTGTATGACATGGTGTACGTCCCTCAGAAGTCCATCAAAGTCCAAGCATTGGCCGACTTCCTAGCTTCGCATCCGATCCCGGAGACCTCCAAGCTATACGAGGACATCCCTGATGAAGTTGCAGAATATAATTCTGTAATAGAAAGTGACGCGTGGCAGCTGTTCTTCGATGGTGCCTCCAGAACTGGTCCCAACGGAAATGTGGTTTCAGGAGTAGGAATCGTCCTAGTCACTCCTGATAAGCTCGTCATCTACCGAACATATTCTTTTAGCGAGCCATGTTCCAACAATGTGACAGAGTACAACGCTCTGCTAATCGGCCTCCAAGTCGCTAAGGAATTGGGCATAGAGTTTCTGGAAGCTTTCGGTGATTCTCTGCTGATCGTCAATCAAATCAGGGGAGTGTATGAAGTCCGGAATCCAGATCTCATCCCCTATCACAAAGCAACAGTTGAGATAGCCGTAACATTTAAGGGGTTCTTCCTAGAACATGTGCCCCGGTCTCAGAATCTGGAAGCTGATGCCCTAGCCAGTCTAGTAGCAGACTTAGCTACTCCTATAAGAAGGCAGAATTCGGTAATCCTTCTTAACAGAGATTTATTCTGCGTGAAGAACAATCTTCACATAGAACACAGCTACGCTGTGAACATCGATCCTCCTACGAGAGATTGGAAGAGTTCCTTTTTAGATTTTGTCGCATACGAAATCTTACCAGAGGATCCTAAAGAAGCAGTATCCGTCAAAAGACGATCACTACGCTTCTACTTTGATGCATCTTCACAAAGCCTATATCGTCGGACCTACGACGGACTGCTACTGAGATGTCTCTCTAATGACGAAGCACAGCAGATTATCCGTGAAGCTCACGACGGCGTATGCGGAGCATATCAACCCGGTCCTAAGCTACAGGATCGTATCAGGAGAATGGGCTATTACTGGCCCACTATGATCGCAGACGCAATTAAATATGCAAGATGATGCAGAGCCTGTCAAGTTCATGCAAACTTCATACATCAACCGTCTGAACATCTATATCCTACGGTCGCATCCTGGCCTTTCAAAGCATGGGGTATGGATATCATTGGTCCTATTCACCCATCTTCTTCCCGAGGTCACCAGTTCATACTGGCCATCATGGATTACTTCTCCAAATGGGCAGAGGCGATCCCTCTTGCTGAAGTAAAGGCGTCTAATGTGATCAGCTTCATCAAGCATCACGTCATTTATCGCTTCGGGGTACCCCGGAGGATAATTCAAGATAATGGGCTTCAGTTCATCAGCCAAGCATTTCATCAATTTTGCGATAAAAATCGGATACATAATATTGCCTCTACGGCATATTATCCAGCTGCTAATGGTTTGGCGAAAGCTTTCAACAAAACCATTATCAAACTCTTAAAGAAGTTCGTCTCTACAAACAAAAGAGATTGGAATGAGAAGCTGGGCGAATGCCTCTGGGCATACCGCACGACGGTACGAACACCGACTGGTTGTACCCCGTTCTTACTGGTCTACGGAAGCGAAGCGGTTCTCCCCATTGAAATCCAGATCCCGTCACTCAGGATAGCCGTGGCTAATGAGCTGACTCAAGAAAAGAATGACCTCTTAAGGCTTCAAGAGCTAGAAGGATTAGACGAGAAACGCCTCCAAGCTCAATAGCGCATCGCGCTCTACCAAGCACGCATTTCCAAAGCTTTTAATCATAAAGTGAAGGAAAGAGTGTTCAAAAACGGCGAGCTAGTTTTAGCCATAAGAAGGCCGATGATTCTTACTCACAGGAGTAAGGGAAAATTCCAGCCCAAGTGGGAAGGCCCTTATGTGATCGAGACAACGTTCTCAAACGGCGCTTACAGGTTAGCCCAGCCTAATGGAGACTTGTTAATGGCTCCTATCAACGGCAAATTCCTGAAAAGGTACTATGCTTAATCTCCCCTGCTCAATTAGAATATAGCAAAAACCTCAATTCTGACAAAACTACTTCCAAAACAAAACTAGTTGGATCATATTCTATCACGTCCATATAACCTCTGAATAGATATGTTCGACTAATTTGGAAATGCAACACCTATCACTTTCATACTACCTCTGATAGCGTCTTGCCTACAAACTTTAGCCAAAGCATATCCTATCATGTCCATATAACCTCTGAATAGATATGTTCGACTAATTTGGAAATGTAATACCTATCACGTCCATACTACCTCTGATAGTGTCTTGCCTACAAACTTTAGCCAAAGCATATCCTATCATGTCCATATAACCTCTAAATAGATATGTTCGACTAATTTGGAAATGCAATACCTATCACGTCCATACTACCTCTGATAGTGTCTTGCCTACAAACTTTAGCCAAAGCATATCCTATCATGTCCATATAACCTTTGAATAGATATGTTCGACTAATTTGGAAATGCAACACCTATCACGTCCATACTACCTCTGATGGTGTCTTGCCTACAAATCTTAGTCAAAGCATATTCTATCATGTCCATATGACCTATGAATAGATATGTCCTACCAAACCATATCCTATCATGTCCGTATGACCTCTGAATAGATATGTCCTGCTAAAGTTTACCGAGAGTATGTCACGTCCATATTACCTCTGATATAACTTTCACCCAAACCTATCATTTACATTCCGAAATGATGGGTCTACAAATTCAGAAAAGAGTCGCTTTATTTCCAAAAAGAGCAGAATTACATCTAGGAAGCAAAAAAAAGAAAGGGGTACATCATTGTGGGGGAGCGGTCAGATCGTGAATCTGCTGCGCCAGTACAGCTATCCTCTCATTCCTGGAAACCAAGGCATCAGCGCGGGCCAGCTCCAGCCGCGCCTCATGGTTGCTCATGAAGGACAGTTCGGCCCTTGTCCGAAGAGAACCCGCACGGGCAGCTTCTGCACGCTCCAAATCCTGCCGCGCTGCGCTCAGTCGACCGGTCGCTACATCTAGACCCGCCAACGACTGAGAAGCCCATTCCTCCGCCTGAGCGAGCTTTTCCTTCAACTTACGGGCTCTCGCTACATTCCCTGCATGCTCGGATTGGCACCTCGTCTGAAGAGCAAGAGCCTCCTCCACGACTGCTTTTCTTTCGTCCGTCTCCAGCTTATGTGTTTTGACGGACTTATCTAGGCTTTCCAGTTGTTTAGTAAATCGAGCCGTCATGAAGTCATATCTAGTCTGGACCTCAACTTCGATGCTGCCCCGAGTCAGCTGCAAATACTTGTTAATGGGTTGCTCCAAACCATTAACCATCGCCTCTAGGGCATCAGCTACCCCAGAGTCGCCGAATTCTCTGACCGCTCCGATCGAAAACTGAGAAGCCTTCTTCAGACGCTCGAAGTCGAGATTCTTTGCCAACACCATTGATATCAACATTTTCAAGGTGGCATAGAAGATGCTGGTATATTACTCGGTCAGCGCAACCAGATTCGATTGGACACCAGGAGTGGCCGCAATATTGGCAAACCCCCCTCCGGGAATAATTGCAGACAAGATAGCCATGGCCATCGCCTCAACAGGTGGTGCAACCAAAGAAGGTGCGACGACAACAGTCGAAGTCATCAGCATACTCGCAGGAGGCGATGTCACGATGATAGGCTCATCCTCCCCTCGAGATGTCGAAACTACTCCGGGCGAGCTGGCACCCGAAGATATTTCCTCCTCAAAGGCGGATGCCTCCATATCACCGCCAGGGGCCGAAGCAGAGCCAAGAGGCGCCTCCACGCTGTCCTCCCCGTAGACGCCTGCCCCTGAAAAGAAGACGAGAAAGTTAATATCGACACGATGTTAATTTCTCTGAAAAAAGGACCTAAAGACGACATTTACCCCCGTCCAACGGTATATATGTCGCATCGGCGGCCTGTACAGCTAAACCACTTCTTAATGATGCTAGGCAAGCTATCATACCTGGAGAAAGGGGTCTGCTAACCGACACTGGCAAGCAGTCTTCCAAATCTTCCTCGAATTCCAACCGAGGCTCAACGGCCGGAGTCTCGCTAGGTGCGCTCGCAGGCACGAAAGGGGTCTCTTCCGGCGCTGATCCGGATAAGGGTATACGAAATCTTGTACTCAGCCCCGGAGGTGACTTCGTTCCACTACCGAAGGCAGTGGCAGCAGCGGCAGCCTCGAGTAGAAGTTCCCCGGCACCGCCAGCCGAGACTGGGGGTCGCTCTCTAAAAGGCGAAGGACCTCCAATCAAAGAGACATCCCCACAAAGCGAGACAGCAGGTTCCTCCCTGGGAGCCTCAACACCAGGAATCCGGAGAGGACGATCACCCGTCTTCTTCTTCCTCTTACGAGGGGAAGTCTGCTTCGGAGCAGGAGCCCTTCGCTCTCCGGAGATTACCAAAGCCCCTGCAGGCGGAGGTACCTCACACCTCGGTACCGACACAAGAGGCTCATCCGGAGTAACGGACCCCTCACCCTCGTCAGAAGAAACCGAGGGGACTTCGACTCTTCCCCCAGGCTTGGCGGAAGGCACCCTGAAACTTCATGCATGTCAAAATCATGGTAGAAGGTGTTGATCGCCACATAGAACTGGGCATACGAGTGAAGGATGCGTAGCTCCGTGGAGAGTGTGATGACCGGCACGGTAAAGATTGCCCCAGTGCAACCCATAATAAAATATCGCCATCCTCGGGCTCCATCAATGAGTCCGCCCCTGGACCTGAAGCTGGTGACGGCGTTGCCCACGTGTAACTGATTATACCCAAATTGCCTGGCAAACCGACTGGGCAAGTAGGGCTCGAAGAAGCAATGATCTTCGCTAGTGTACAGCAAGTGGGAGGGTCTAATGCAGACCAATCAATTAAAAGCTTCCGGAGAAAGATTGGTCTTCTCTCCGCCGGAGTCCTCAAGTCTAAACCCCGACTGATTACGATGTACAGGGGGGACAATGCAGAGAAGCTTCCAGCCGTGACCGAGGTTCAGCGCCAACCGACAGTCTAAAACTGTATTTACATTCCAGGGAGAGTCCTTGTAGTTCAGCAAGAAACTACCCCCCGAGCTACTGCCAGAGCCAGGAGACATCACCCGCGGGTTGTGGAGAATTAACCATTCCATCAAGTACAGATATGGTAATTCTACCCTGGGAAAATCACGCCGAGTTTCATCGGCAAGCAGCCCGTCAGTCATGGCTCTCAGGCCAGCCTGTATGCGGCACACCATGGCAGGGAGCAAGCCCAGTCTTGCCCCAAAAACCAGACGTACTGCAGGCCACGGGGTATTCCGGTGAATGCGGTCCGCGAAGGCAATGCCGGGCACCACTACTCGACGCAGCCATATGAAAAGAAAACCAGCCAGCAGGGCTTCCTTAGACAAAGGCCTGCGGCAGCACCTCAAGTAATTGTAGGCCTTAGTGCCTTCAGGATACATTCCTACCCCGTCATCAAGAAACTGATCGGGAGCCTTGGCATCTTCCATAAGATCCTCGACGACCTGGGCACTAAGCCCGCCCAAACAGTTTACGGGCTCTCCCCTGCCCCCCGAGACTTTCTCCGGCTTGGCGGTCCTGGCCCGGTGGAAGAAGAGGTAGGACATCCACTTAGTGGTATGAGCCAAATCAGAGGGCTCATTATAAAAAGCGGTGCACACGAAGTAATGGCACACCAGCTTCTGATACACTTCCACCACCCGAGGGTCCGAGTCCCCCAACTCCCGGTTGGTGGGAAGATACTCTTCATATGGGGTATCCCCCATCGGCAGTCTCGAGATTGCTGTCATCTCATGAAGGGCCAATCCCAACTCCCCCAGTGGAGTAGCGAAAGTCCCGGTGAGCGAAATATATCGCTCCATCAGTGCCAGAAACAGGTTGGCGTTGGGAGGCAACCCGACACTGGTCGCACTCACGGCAGCATACAGTCCAATATCCTCCAGCTCTCTCTGAAAATGCTTCAAGGCCCAGTCAACTAGGCAGGCCCATCGGGAGTTTATTGGGGTGATCCACCCATTGCACCGAGGATTCACCTTGGGGTATACCCCCCCTCGCCCCATGAAATCATTGTAGAAAGTCGGCAACTGGACCGGCTGAATCACTAAACTGTCATCACTCGGGACACTGCCCAAGCACAGTCCCCTGAACGACTTCACAAGGTCGGAAGGGTGGCTGACAAACGACCCCTGGTCAGCTCCTTTCAGACAAAAGATCTTCCCCGGCTTGCCGTGAAGATCGGGAGTCAGCGTCCAAGACATCCTCATGGGGTGTGTAGCGTGGAAGAAAGCCGAGATAGGATAATCTCTCGGCATCGTCGGCAGGTACAAAACCAAAATCTCGGCAGGGAAAACCCAGGGTTCTCTCTTGGGCTTCGTCTGGGACTGTTTGTCAATCATGTCCCCAAAGAGAAAAGCCGACTTTATGTACTGGTCCCCGTCTATGTACGTCAAGGGCTCTCCGTTAATTATGTTTAGCAGCATCCGATAGCCCTGAGACGATATCAAAATCTCCCTTCCTTCGGGATACTGGGGTCCGGAGATAGGAAATGTCACGTGGGACAGATCCTCCAGATAATTTGAGTGCAGCATCCCGGCAGCGGAACCCATCACCTCGGCCAGTGGGGACTCATGCAAGTTAACTACAAAAGTGCAAGAAAAATACGTCATTACAAATCTTGCAACATAAGAAACCAAGAAACGACAGTCAGTACTTTACTCCAAAACGAAGCGTAATTGGCGGTATACAGTCCGTACTTCAGTTACTGCGCCGGAGGTTCCATCTACAGGCGTAAAACTAAAAATCTTGTATACACCAAGTTTTCGGTAATCAGAGCTTTTACGCTCAAAAATTGCGAAAATATGGAGCTTTTACGCTGACATATTAGAAATATAGGCGTAAAAGATGAAAACGTCTCCGTGCATCATCTTCCTCAAAGAGGCTATCACCACAGGAGACGACCTAGCGTGGTCACGTTCAACGTGTGCGAAGGATTTTTTGGCGTTCTTTGTCATCCCAAAAGGCTCTACCTCTAAGGCCGGGAGCGCTGGTCGTCGGCGGGATATTTCGTTCAGGATGAAGTTCACCTTGCCCGACCGAAGGCTCTTTCGCTGGAACAGAAGAACGAGAAGAAGAACCTATACTCTTTCCCTTAAGGGAGAGGATTTGTTTTGACAGCGCTCGGAGAAAGGAACGGAGAAAAAGCTCGAACAGTCGAAGGCTCTATTTCGCAGAAGACGGATGAAAAGTTTTTCTCTCAAGAAGCTCGGGATATATATAGAGTTCGGATCGACTCCTCGAATCCTCGGACGGACTCCTCGAAACCCTAACCAAATCTCATAATTAATATTTGGTTATGATTGGGTACTACGTCAGCCCACTACTCTCGAAAGGTGGACAGTCAGCAAATTCGAAAAGTTTTTGTGCAAAGCAGATACGTGGTTCTACGTCAAGGAGCTTTCTACGCTCGACAGCTACAGATCTACGATTTACGTTCACAAGCTATAAGTCTATGGTTTTACGCCCGGATGCCTTTGTGCTCGGTAGCTTCTACGCTCGAGAGGCTACAAACCTACGACTTCACGCTCAGCAGATACAAATCTATGGTCTCACGCTCGGTGGCGACAGATCCACGACCTTACGCTCGGAAGATTTCTTTTCCACAGGCTACAAATCCACAGTTCTACGCCAAGCAGCTTTCTACGCTCGACAGCTACAGATCTACGGTTTTACGCTCGCAAGCTATAAGTCTATGGTTTTATGCCCGGATGCCTTTGTGCTCGGTAGCTTTTACGCTCGAGAGGCTACAAACCTACGACTTCACGCTCAGAAGCTACAAATCTACGATTTTACGCTCGGTGGCTTTCTACGCTCAATAGGCTACGAACTCAGGATTTTCAGCTCATCTACACTACGGATCTCTGACTTTCCGCATGTCCGAACAGCTCTCAAAGCGGTCGATTACAGGAGTTCACACAGAAGATACTCCTTCTTGACCTCAAAATATCCCAAGTACCCGAAGCATGCAAGAGTTCAAACATTGAAAATCACTCTTCTTCGTGGGTCGATTCGAAGTTCATCCAGAATCCAGTCTGAATATTTTATCTACAATTCAAAATGGCGACTCAGTTCGACAGCCATTTCTCGCCCTGTTCCAAGGGATTTTCGAGAAATCATTCTTGAAGATGATGTCTGAGACAAAGAATTCTGTCTATCAGAAGCAACAGTTCAGAGTTCTACGCGGTTCCTTACAAACAGAATGGCTCGAAGGCTCAACTCAGACGCTAAAGCAGCTTTCTGCGCATCACTAGCTATGCGTAAAAGACAGAGCGGGACCTAATACTCTTTCTAAACGAGGTCGGCGTAAAGAATCAGACGTGTCAAAGCTACACATATTCAGACTTCACAGCAACACATGGCAAATGATCATATGCAGAGGAGAAAGACGATTTTATTAAAGATTAAAATCACAATTACATATGAGGGAAATTCTGTCTACAAGGGATTTTTCTTCATTTTCGTGATTACATATGAGGGAAATCCCGTCTACAAGGGATTTCCTCATCGTCGTCTGAAGATCGCCCAGAAACTGTTCTGACAGGTTCTCGCATGGGCGTCAATTCTTCATCCATCTTCTCCAGCAGTCAGCCAGTTCCCGCAAACTGGCTGACATGGCAATGATCACCGTCGGAGGAGACAGAGTTGGGGCTTGCATAAGCTATGCAGGTCCCATGCTTCGTGTGCCATTGAGTTAAGGTTTTACACCCAACTCAATACGGGAGGACGGCTGTTACAGCTTGTCTTCTCTCTCATCCCCGAGAGTGTAATGGGAGAAGGCACCACTTGCAAGCTGTGTGGTCAAATATGACCCCTCCTCTCTCTCCGGGTGAGCCGCCATATGAAGTTGCTGATTATCCCGAGCAAGGGAGGCTATGATATCCTTCCATGATCCATTGTTGCAGATGACACTTGCTCGAAGACGCCATCTTTTTTGGCTCCTTACATGCTGGAAGAACATGGTCTTCTTCTTCCACAAGTTGACCCGACGAACTCCGGCGATCATCTCTGCGTGGCAAAAAAACTGTGGGATAAACAGGTGAACTCCTCGACCTTTTTATAGGCAAAAAAGATCGCACCTACTCCCAATAACTCCGCCATAAAGAGTGGCCTGAAAGAACGTGTCAAACTTGACCGTTTCAGGCTCCATACAGAAACATTTCGAGTTACGAGGAACGGTTCATGCTTCATTCAAAGCGTTTCAAATTCCTAGGAATTTGAAAGCTTTGAAGGGGGTCTTGTAGAAGCATGAAAAATACGCTGGACATCTCTACGCAAGCACAGTGATGCAGAGCAGCGTAAACAGAGAACCTCGGAGCCATCATGCGTGTTCCACTGAGCACAGCGTAAAAGATAAAGGACCACCCACGTGGGTACAGTATGTCCAGGCTGTTTCAGCGTAGAACAGAAGGCCTCGTCGCCTATATGGCGTAAAATTTACCCGCTTTCAAGAGCAGCATTAAAATGTACGAGGAACGCTTCGTGTTCTCCGAATTGAACCTGTCATGTCCTGCAAATAAACCTGACGTCTGGACTTCGGACAAAGGGATAATGCTCGACTACCCACACGACGGCTATAGTGATGGCACGACACTGCAACCCAGGCTATCGTTTACTGCCTTCCCCTCTGCGTAAATCGCCTTTACACATACAAGGAGATACGCCACCTCATTTTACACAGGCGAATGTGAGCTGTTTATGCTCCGCGGAAGACAAACCGCCTGCCACATCGAAAGCTGCACTTCTTGCAGGGCTCGAGGCACGCCTTTGCATTTAATGCGCAGGGCGGTGACAGTTTCCCGAGGCACGTCTTGGCGTTTGGTGCACAGAAGGGCTGTAGACCTTCAAAACACGCCTCTGCATTTAATACGCAGAATGATGGCGGATCTCTGCATTTAATGCAAGGGATTTGATTAAATGTCACTGAACCGTCGTTTAGTGACAGCCCCTTCGTATAAACTACTCCTACCCATGCAAAAAAATATGCTGCCTAGTTCTACACAGGCAGACATGACCTTTTTACGCTCTGCGGAGGACAAACAGCCTGCCACGTCAGCAGCTACTCTGCGCACAGGACTCGAGACGCGTATCTACATTTAATGCACAGAATGATGGCAAATCTTAAAGACAAGCACCTTCATTTAATGCACGGAATGGTGGCAGATCTCTACATTTAATGCGAGGGATTTGATTATATCTCCAAGAGCCGTAATTCCGGCTGAGACATCCACGTCACCATTCCGGCACGTTACGCAGCGTCTTCTACGCCCATCCAGTTTCTGTGCCCACTCGGCTTCTATGCCTCTATGGCTTCTACGCCCACTCGGCTTCTACGCCTCTACGGCTTCTACGCCCACTCGGCTTCTACGCCCCTCCAGCTTCTATGCTCATGCGGCTTCTACGCCCATCCGGCATTCTCCGCCCACTCGGCTTCTATGCCTACTCAGCTTCTATGCCTACTTGGCTTCTATGCCATGGTGACAAACATTGGCTTCTACGCCAACCTCTTCTACACGAGGGATACCTACCTGCGTGGCTTTTACGCCGTGATCTTTATAGCAGTTATACGCATTGTGTCCCTTAGTCGGACCCGCGTCACACGCTCATTCAAAAGATCATCTATACGCAGGCATTGGTTACTTTAATCGTTGTGTAAAAGGGTGGTGTGCTGTCCACTCCTCGATTTTTACACCAACTGAGTGGTCACTGTCCCTAAAAACTCTATAAATAGAGACCTCTATCAACAGAGGAAAAGGTCGACAAAAAGAGGACAAAAAAAGGTCGAGAAACTCGAACCAGGCTCGAGAGAATAGAAGGTCGAATCGGAGAGGGGATCAAACCAAGGTCGAAGAGTCTTGGAAAGAGAGGAATCCGGAACTCAGGCGAAGAGTAGGCAATATTTACCCAGATTAAATAAATTGTACTCCCACATCCTAGTATAGGACTAAATTATACAAGTTTGTTTGTAAACCAAAGAAAACGGGTCTCGTATAGACCCCCACTTGAATATATTTCAATCTTTCGTTTTTCACCACAAACAATAGCTAGTCTTCCCGAGAATCGGTGTCTGTACATGTACAAGATAACCAATGAAACAATACTTGCACCATATACACCATATACTAAGGAATAATATCTCATGACGAGATCCGGATATACCAATCAGTGTAACCATAGTGTCAAAAGAACATGAATATCTACACTAGATACAATGAACATAGAGAATATCATAAATGAGAAACTATCAGAGAATGTACTCGCCTGAAGTCCAATGAACAGTCTCACAGATGGCTGACTCGGTGCCTCGAAGACCTAGGTATGGAATACAACATCAATACAAGGTCCCGAAAAGAGAATAAGTTAAACTAGTCAACTTCTAGGCCAATAAGTCAATTCTAAGTCAAAAGTCAACTATAGTCAACTATGAGTCAACTATGCTCAACTATGGTCAACCCAAGGTCAACTATCTATTTTTAGGTTGCACAAGTCTAACACAAAATCTCTGGTGAAAATACTAAAATCTAAGTCATAGAAATCACATCCTAAAATATTAGGATATCGTATCTTCGGATACGTAATTCCCAAGATAAACCTTACAATACACATATATCAACAATAAAGTATAATAGTATAGAATATTAATTATAAACAATTAGGAACCATGGTTTTGAACTAACTTGGTATCCACACAAAGTAATGCTCAAGATACATAGATATAGTATTTACCCTTATAATATATATAAACTAATATTATACAATTAAGAATATAATAATACTAGTATTATATCTCACAATAAACATATATATATATATACATATATATATATAAATATAATATATAATCTATAAACTAAAACTGCCTAACTATCACTGAAAAACTGTGTGGAAAACACTGACTTTCAATAAACAGCCCCTTTTGTGATAGTTCCAACTGTCACTGCAAACGCCGTCGCCAAAACTGCTGTATAAACGCACTGCTGTCACTTATTGGTGACAGTTCAACTATCACAGAATGACCGTCGCTACGGCTGTCGTAATATTCCCGCCCGCTGCATTTAATGACGGAACTGTCATTAAATGCCCTATTAATGCTACAACGGCTGCTGCTTTAATGACAGTATCTGTCATTAAATGCCGTTGTCGCTAAAGACAATAATATATATAAATATACATATATTAATATATAAATATGTAAATCTATATATATATATATATATATATATATATATATAAAACAATTAAATAAATATATACTTCTATATATACATAATCCTACACAAATAAATAAATAAATAAATACTAATAGCTATAAAACACATTCCATGTATTAATGTACATATTTTAACATGGTTAAATGCACACATAAAAATACATTCATTTATATATAAATAATTATATAATAATTATAAATAATATAATTACTCATTTAAACAAATATATATCTTTTATAAAACATTTTCATATAATTTATACTACTAATATAATTTGTAACATATATAAATGCATGTAAAAGAAAGCTACATATATATTTATACATTATATTAGTACTCATATAATACATAGATCTATGCTACAATAAATACCATAATAAATACACTATAATAAATATATAACATATATATATATTTACTAATTATAATTCAAGAATTAAAGCAGCAATAATTAGATCTACACATAAACACACCACAAATGGAGAGTATCACACCGTATCCCACTAGATCTAGGATACGCATGCGACACGAGTCCAACACATAACCAATTGCACCCCGAAGGACACAAGCAAGTCACAAATATTATTTATGAACAAATTAAAGTGTCAAATAAAGATCTATGCATCCGTGTCAAAATACGACATGTACAAAGTCCCGTGTCGGAGGGAAAACCCCCAAAACAACACGTATCACAAAATTGTTGGGATACGACCTACATGTACCCAATTGTGGATACGACACTAGCCCCAAACACATAATTACATGCCCAATTGATCTATAGGATCAATTGACACACACAACAAAATATCAATTCGGAATTCCCCCAAAATTGACACAAAAAGTACCATAACTTTCTCCATGAGTCTCCTATGAACACAAAACCAAGTCCTATGGGTAGTACATACATATGGGTTGATTTTATATGATTAAATCTCAGATTTAGAAGCTATTTTAAGGGGAAAAACTGAATTATATCTATTGGGAGATGGATTCCCAATGAAACCTCCAATTGAGATGAAATTGCCTCCAAATTATAGATCCTTGCTCCTCTTTGTAGATTCTTGCTTTCTCCTTCTAGATCCTTGCTTTTCAACTCTCTAATGGTGAATTGGAAAGGAATTGGAATAATTTTGGTAGGGAATTGAAATGGGAATGAAGGAAATTTGGTAGTGGAAAAATTCTAGATCTAGATTTGGAATGAAATGAGAGGAGAGAGAATTTTCCCCCCTCTTTTAATAGGCCAGCCCCTACCCCTTCCTCAAGCAATTATGAAATGTCCAATGTACCCCTTGGGGCCTCTCATGAAGAAATAATTAAGGAAGGAAGCTTCTAGTCTAATGATTTAATTAATTTAATTCATCTCCTGTAATAATGGGCTTTCTAAATAGGCCAAGTCTAACTAATTAATTCATGTTGGTCCATGGGTCCAAACCAAACTAGTTGGGTCCGCTAATACAAGTCCAAAATAATTAAATAATATCTAACAATAATTAAATAATACAACAATAATTATTTACCATGCACAATATTTAATTAAAATAGGAAAAGACTAAAATACTCCTTTCCTAAAAATGTGGTAGTGACATTCTCACTTGACAAACCATGAATGTCAAAGGATTATTAAATATAATGTAACTAAAATCGATCAATATTTTTATTTTTTTAGTCATCATTGTTTGCCATAAACAAAAATTTATACAAACTTTGTTTTACAAACTAGAAAGAAAAGAAAAGAGTACAATAAATCCTATACAAGAATTTAAAGACAATAATTCTAGGAAAGTATAGCTACGGAGATTTGATTTGCAGTCGATCACTTTACTCCTTGGACCACTCGACAGTGAAGAAATGCAATAACACACAAACAATTGGATAAGAAGACCTTAGCAACAATGGCAATAAGATTCTGTGAACTCTCACTCTGTCCGCCCCTATGTGTCTCTATCTCTATTAGGATGCACTGACCCAATATTTATAGATGCTCAACATTGAAACGGTTATTAGAGAGTGTGCGTACAAATAAGCATTATACACTGTATTTGCTCATTCGTGTGCATAATTTTGAAGGTTTTTCCACCTACGTTCTGCACGATGGGTGCACAATTCACTGCTAGTTTGACACGTGGCTCCCTATATGAGGAAAGCTCGGGTCATGGTTATAGTTAGTTATGCACGTTCTGTAAAAATTATGGCATGAAATACACATAATCATAATCGCTTAATGGCATTTGTTGGCACATTTTGGAGTGGGATAACATGTTGACGTACTATCGCTATGGAAACAGACTTATTGGCACACTGGCGTATTCTAGCTGTATAAATATTGGCATATCCAGCGAGAGATAACATCAACAGTGTACTCTTACTAGGATATCAATATTGGCGTACTCAGGAAGAGAGAGAACCATTGGCATATTGATGCTAAAGTATTAATCTTGGCGTATTCAGGAAGAGATAGCATCCATAGCGTACTTTATCTAAAGTTGCACTATTGGTGTACTATAGTGTCATGACCGGCACCCTGATGTTCGAGCATGAGTACGTGGCAACATCTAGCCTACGCTGAGGCATCAGCGGTAGAACGCAGTTTAGGTCCACAATAACTAACTATCAATCTCACATAATAATATGATCACAACCTATCAATAATATCTCAAATCCATACGGAGGTCAAGATGACTGTCAGCCCCCTTTCCAGCACACTTTGGCGCATATTCTTCTTGGCGTACTTTGGCACACAATGGTTGCTAGCCCGCCCATTGTTTAGACCAGACCCGAGAGTTGTAGAGAGAGTAGAATTGGTTAGGTTGATGGCATGTGTGGCTTAGATGGGTTTGAGTGATCCAACGGTCCATATTTCAAATCTAAATCTATATATATTTCAATTTCTCTCTCTCTCTCTCTCTCTCTCTCTCTCTCTCTCTCTTCTCATTATCTTTCATTTTTATTTCTCTTCTTTAGGTTTTATTTTCCTTCGAAGGCAAGTACATCTTGCACAAGAAGAAGAACCATAGATTTATTCATGCTTTTGATTCTTAATAATTCATGTTTATTTCTGGCTCATATTGTTGGGACCGAGCACCCCTTCATCTTTAATAGTTGTTGTTCTTGATTTTCTTGGTTTGAATTGCATGGACCTGAGTTTGGGTCTATGGGTTCACTTTTATTTTTCTGGAGTTTGATGTCCTAAAACTTTGTATTTTATAAAACTAATTAGCTCATAGTATAGAGCACCATATTTTATGTAACTTTGATTTTGTCGTGCTTGATTTCGAGTCCATCTAAGTTCAGTATTGAAACTTGATATAATACATATACCAAATGGCTGACTGGAGAAGAAGAACAATACTCTGTGAAGAGTATAAAAGTTGACCCCTTTAGTGTGGAAATACTTATGTTTTACTTTGGACGCATTGGCATGTTGTCCTAATTCTTCGTGCGTACAGATCATACTGCACTTAGTCTCCTAGCAAAAGTGCGTCTGACAATCACACTTCTTGAGTCAGTGGCACATTTTTTAGAGAAAAACTCAGTTGGCGCACTTTGGTGTGTATTCAATCAAAGTTCTCCCTAAAAAACCAAGAGAGAGTACGCCACAGTCAGTCAGCTCACTTTCTTCGCGTTTGGCAATATGGCATACTTTTTCTATGTTTCGTCAGCCGACAAATTTTTCTTACGTGGGTCTGCTCGCACACTTTCTTCCCTCTTCGTTTTCTTAGGGATGAAGCTTTTGTTGGTTTCTCAATTTTTGTTTTATTGATTTATGTGCTACTCGACTGACAAGTTTTTCGACTGTCGAACTTTGACCTCGGATTATATGTTTTGTCTTTTAGCTAGCTTGCTCGCGCACTTTCTTTGGAAGCATGCCTTGTTCTTGCCCGTGCACTTTTTTCAAGTGTGCCATGTTGGTTAAATTGACATAGTGCGCCAAGCTTATTTTTGTGAGTTTGTGAGCCAAGCTTATTTATGTGAATTTGTGCACCAAACTTACTTCGGTGTGTTTGTGCGCCACCCCTTTTGTAGCTCACACACCTTTTGCGCCCCTGACTTTATGAGACTTTATGCGTCTGACCTTCATACATACAATTTTATGCGCATTTTAGGCTTAGTGACCCCATGCATGCACGTAGTATTTTTATTATGTGTTCACTTATCCTATTTGGAATATTTTTTATCATCATCTATGTGGTTGATTCTGGTATTGCTTGTATTTTGATTCTAAGAAAGAATGGATTTAGAAATCAGACCTCATGCTAGACATGACCATGTGCTTAGATTAGCTTCATACATGGCATGAATATGTGTTCGACTTGAGATTTTCTTGGTGAACCAGACTAAGTGAATAGACTAACTAGCTATGTGCATGACATAAGATTCGTGTTAAAATATAATGAAGATTCACGTGAACCAATGATAATCGATAATTTAGACTCGAATACTGTATCCGTGCTGATACGATTATTGCCTAATAAAGTTTCTGATCTAATGTGCGCTGAGGTACGAAATATCGTGTTACGTATTAAAGTGATTATATTTGGGATGTGCATCAAGAATGCATCCAAATTCCTTAATGTGTGATACCATAAATATACGATTTTCCCAGTACGGGCATGATATGCGAGTCAAATACCAAAGCGTGCCTATGATATGAATTTAGTGATGTTGCATACACGCTCAGGTGAATCCAGATTGAACTTCCATGGATTCGTATTTAGCGTGTCCGTACTTTGTACGACATCTTAAGGGAAATTATCATATAGCCATTCCTTAATATTTTTGATGCAATAAAGGATTAATTAAGTAACTAAAAGTGGTAGTAACATGGAAAGAAAATGGTATCCCGAAATTATGCTAAAGAACCTTCCCATAGAGATTAAATCTAAGTGCGCTGTGGATTGGCCACCACAGATACTATATATTATCTGCCTTAGTGGAGTGCAATATCTGACCTATTATAATATGCTGAGCCATTGTTTCACTATAGGAATATTGGAACCGTTAATACTGTATTTTTAGCACAGTGGCCCTAAGAGAAACATGTACAATTCATAAAATATATGTATATTCTATTGGGTAGGTTAGCTCATGTTCGGTAATGGCGTGATCTGAGTATACAAATTATGCATTATTCTGAGATAACCTCAAACACCAAAAATAGCAAGTCATACAAGTGTTTGGCCGATTTTATTAATTGGACTTGGTTGTGATTATTTTATTCTGTTAGTAGCTAGGAGAAATGGACTATCATAGTGTGATGGATTCAACCAATGTCCTTGTTTGGTTGTAGGGTTGGTCCTTTGTCCTAGGATATGCCATGGACCTACGCTATGACGCAGAACTATTATATATATATATATATATATATATATATATATATATAGATATATATATATTATTGCTTTGCGCTTTGTTCTTCTTTTCGTGCTTCCTTTGTTGTACTTGCTAACTGAGGTCTAACCCCACTGGTTTTGCATGGCCAGGTTTGGAGCCAATATTCGAGGATCCATCGTACCTTCCCCAGACTAAGGGCGTATACCAAGAACATGGCCGCTAAGGATAATGAGTGGGTTTCTTTATTCTCTGCTCGTCTTTTGTGAACTATATTTTTTTGGGCGTTTAGCCAACCGACACCTGTTAGCCGACAAATATCGACACTAGTTCCTTACATAACTGTATATATTCAGACTACAACTGACTCAATGTCATGTATACTTTGACCTTGCATCTGGCATATTATTCTGTATTACTATATCTCTTTGAAACATCTGATGTGGCATTTGAGATGCCTTACTGCTTATTCTAAAGTATTCTATATTATTGTTTCTTGTTTAAATAATTGAGACATATATGTTATTGACCCTAGGAGACTTGATTATAGCATGTACCACCTTGTCTAGTTATAGTCGAGATCATCGTACGACGTATGATACCTTATACGGGATAGCTGGCCATGTCCGTCTCTGTATTTTGGTACTGGGCGTGACAATGACAATATATAATAATAACAATACTCAATCACACAAATCTAGTAGGAAGATAAATGACACGATAAGATAACAAAAGGAAGAATCAAAGTCTCAAATATCTAACAAGATAACACAGTAAGTTAAGCAATTAAATACAATAGCCCAAGTCTAGAGTAAAATATCGGAGACAGATCTGGTACCAAAAATACTAAATAAGGAAGCTTGGATAACTAGTAACACCGGTTAGACCTTCCGGCAATGACTTCCGAACTATAGGGTCCAAAGATGTTTCTACTCCCGCACGTGGTCCGTAATAAGTCGAACATCAGCCCTCCAAGTCAACACTAAAAAATATTATCCAGTTAGGATGGAACAAGTACAACCCTAACAGTAGTTCCAATTAAATGACAAAGACTATAAAATAATAAAGTAATGGAAATACATGATGAAGAAGTAATACATGAATCATAATAAGAAGGTAAGACTGGTATCATTTCACTAGCAAGTAATAAAACAATAAGTGACATACATATAGTAGGTAATGAGATTGTAATCATAGGTATGAAGCATGTATCAGCAGGTATGAACTGAAATAGAAAAATAATTATAAATAACTAAGTGATTAAAATATAAGTTCTTTATGTGATCGGCTTGGGAATATGGATCTTGCTATAAGTCATGAAATATAACATAGGATCAGGCTCAAACATATATGATTAGCTATGATGCATGGATAAAATATTCAAGCTAACCATATATGAGGTATAAGGTTAGCTATGATGCACGTATATAGGGTATGATCACATAATTAACTAATACTTTTTTGTCCTTTGACTAGTATAATAGATCCAAATTATGACACGTTATAACACGTAAATCATGATGCACTATCTATAACAGAGCATGATGAATACGGTCTATATAATCACTGAAAAATAATATTTCCTGACTGAAATCCAAAATATACTAATCCGTGTACCATCATGTCAAGAATCAAGTATAATACTACTAATGCATGTATCATAGTAATTATCAAATAAAGAAAACTGACAGAGAAGGTACTCGCATGTGGTCCAAAGCAATTAATACAAAATGGTATCCGAACTGGAGTCACACAAACCTATATATGAATTATCAATATCAAAAAGTGTTTTGGAGCAATAAACATGTTTAACAAATGTTATTCTAAGTTTCTAGGTCATTTCTAGGTCAATTGGTTGAAACTAGGCTAATACCAAATTTCTAGGTCATAAATACATACAAAGTCAGTTTATGAAGTTATACTATCCATATTACCTCAATACTAGGTCTATTCTGGATAATACTAGCTAATACTAGTCAATACTAGGTTATACCAAGTTATTCCTAGGCTTCTAGGTTATTATACTCTATTACCTAGAATACCTATTAATACTTTGGCTTATGAGTAATTACCTTGGCTTTGAGTCAATACCTTACCCCATATCCAAATATCTCAAACCATATTATGATATCTACCCTTTATATTAATATCAATCAAATACCCTAGACTATACTTTAAATACCTTAACCCTTGTGTCACATCTTAATTCTACTACAACTAGATTCCCAAAACCCGTACCTTAGTCTATAGCTATACCTTATAATAACTTAACCAAATCCCAATACCTTGACCTATTACCCTCAACCTATAATACCTTAGTTATGAAGCAATACCCAATATTATAACTTACCTCACACCATGGTATCTTAGCTAATATCTAAAGATATCACACTAATGCCTATATCATATACCTTAGAAAATAGCTTAACATCTAGTACACAATTATCCCATGATAGCACCTACTCCATTATATTTCTTACAATCCTCAACTATACTCTTGATATATATACTAAGATACAACATTTGCCCACTGCTAACACCTATACTTAGTCACCCACACTAACCAACACTCAAGTCTCAAAACCTTGCTCTATCTAATTTACCCAACTTGACACTCTAACCCACACTTAATACTCTTGGACACTTATATAAACACACATAACTCCTATCTATCTGTCACTTAATACCTGATACCAAACTGCACATAAGATACAATCACTGATACATTGACCTCTTGCACTTCCATGTACTAAAACACTTGCATATTTAACTCTATCAACCCCACACCAACTAAACCAAACTTTCTGATACCCTAGGTACACTACCAAACTTTCTCTCTACCTCACTAACCCACACCACAATAATCCAACATATATGAAATCCTCAAGTCAGAGATATCATCACTTCTCTTAGGCCATTTATGTACATATTTATACACACACTGGTCCTCCAAATCTATGCTGATACATCGTTGAACCTATACACACTTACCTTTTTAATGCCTTCTCATGATACCAAAAGTATCATGATACATGAACCATTGATACTCTTAAGGTTCAGTTGATCAGAGACAGACTTCGAGTGGCACAGGACAGACAGCGGCATTGGGCCAATAGCCATCGGAGACCTTTGGAGTTCGAGGTATAGTTTAGATTTTATTTGTGCTTGTTCTTGTTTGTTATAGATTAAGTTCTTAAGGTGGTATTTTGTTCTAGGTGGGTGGTTTGGTGTTTCTGAGGATTTCTCTGACACGAGGCACGATTTGCTTCGGTGGAGGCAGAAAGCTTAGTCCCCGATTCATCGAACCTTTCACTATTCTAGAGAGGGTCGGTGCAGTTGCTTATAGACTAGACTTGCCACTTGTATTGGAGGGAGTGCACAATGTGTCACGACCCGCACCCGATATAGGGGCACGAGAGCGTGGGTACGTCCAGCCTACGCCGCAGCATCGGCGGTAGAATGCTGTCTAGGTCATAATAATATCTAAACAATCTCTCATGAATATCCAACTCCATAAGAAGATACGGATATCATAATATAATATGAAATATACTCAATCACATAAACTAGAGCACGATGAGATATCAAAGAGAACAAAATAACATACAAGACAAGTCAAAACAATAATAAATAGTCTAACCTGCAATCAATACATCCAAGTCTCCAAGTATGTCGGAATAAGTCCTCTATGACACAGTCTGGAAAAAATATCCAGTCAGGATTGGAACGAAATACACCCCTAACAGTAGTTCCATGCATATTGACAAAATCTATAGCACAGTGTAAAGAAATACGAGACAGATAGGAATACTGGCAATAAAAAAATACTGACGAGCATGGATGTACTAGAAAAAGAAATACTGGAACATCATCATCAATATACATCTAGCAATGAAATAGAAATACAAGTACACGCAAGAACAATGAACTGGTATGTAAGTGTGTACAAGATCAATAACTAGAACATGTAGAGACGCTAGATCAATATACTAGAGATGCATGTCAAGAATCATCTAACTAAGTGTGTAAAATATCAGTATATCATGTGATCGGCTTGGGACTATATGACTCATTACATTGATTACCGATCATCCCCAACAAGTCCGGCTAACCATATGTAACAGTGATGAGGCATGTAATGGTCAGGCTGCACCGACGTGAGGTGTGGGTGAGCTATGATGCATGTAAAGTTGGGTATGATCACATAAGCTACTAATATTTCCCCATTTATCCCCAGCTAGCACGATGGATTCCAATCACGACTCCTCGTGACAGGTCTCAATGGTGCCAACTCGTGTAAACAATAGTGTCAGAGTCATGTACGCTATACAACAAGAGTTATAGAGATAATCAACATAATGGAAACTGTCATAGAATGTACTCGCCCGGGGTCCTTAGCTGGTATGAATCAGAGTCCAAGTCACAGTCCAAATAGCCTATGTATTACAATTTTACCATGTCAAAAGATAATTTATTTTAATTTATTTAATTCTGGAATAATTACTCTAAAATCCTATTTTAAACTTATTATTCTGATTTTTAGGTTAATTCCTAAATTTTGCCCAAAATAACCTAAATTTTATCGACTCGAGACTTATGGCACGCAAATCGAGACGATCTGTTGACCAAAAAGTCAACCGACACAAACTCAACTTTTATGCATGATTTCCTATAGATTTCAGCATCAAAAACATGCTGGAATTTATGGCTCATCCGAATTCAAATTCATTTGGGAATTATGGCACATACAAATTTTGTATTGTGCACCCACGGTTAAATTCTAACCTAGAAGTTCTACAGAATTAACAGTATAAAAATATTTTGAAATAAATTCTGGGAAAAACATATGTCAATTATCTCGATATTAGATTTCCGAAACTTTAAACGGTTCATGATTCTGATTCCTGGTTCTCCCAAAATCATGAAAACATTAAAACACGTCTATTTTCGGACATGCTGTGCTCTACGAATTTTCCAGAATTTAATACTCATAATTTCGTAAAAAAATTTATATAATCAGAAATCTAACCTCAATATCATTCTAACACAAAAAACTAGGCCTCGTTTGGAGTCCGGAGCTATGTGCAATGGCTTCTGGAAGATGAAGGAACCCTAGATGGCAATTCTCCAAAAATCGGCTCAAGAAAAACCCTAGAAATAAATAACTAAACTAATATATATATAGAGGAGAGAGAAAGTAGCCGTGGCTCAGATCATGACACGTGGCAGCCATCTAATGCTGCCCGCCCAAATCGGATGGTCACAGTTCGATGCGGCTCGGCTCAGCTGAGTCCGAGTCGAACTCTGACTCGGCTCGGCTCGAGGTCGGCTCGGCTCGTCTCGCACCCACCCCGCGGTCACTGACAGGTGGGCCCGGCACTGTTCGCTGTGAGAGTCTGACAGGTGGGCCCCCTGTTTGCTGACTGGACAGAATTAATTACTTTTTGGGTTTTCTTTTTCAGAAATTATTTTTTAATTCAGTTTTTCATAATTAACTCAAAATAAATGCTAAAAATAATCAGAAAATTTCCAAAAAATTCTAAAAAATATATTTTATTATTTAGAACCTAAAATAAAGTTTGAAACATTTTTAATTATGTTTAACTCTAAAATAAATTCTTACAAGTTCTAGAAAATTAGGGTTACTAGTTTTTAATTAACTAAAAATTATGGAAAAATCCCAATAGCCCCAAATTAACCTAAAAATAACATTTAAGCTAGAATTTCAGGATACGGAGGTTACACAATATGTTTCATGTGTCACATTTGAGACAATATATGGCAGATCCTAGTCATGTATTGGATCACTCGGAGATAGAGGTGGGCCCTAATCTTAGCTATCCAGAGCAGCCAGTTGAGATTCTGGATCAGAAAGAGAAGGTGCTGAGGAACCAGACTATTCCTTTGGTGTATGTCGCATGGAGGCATCACTCTTCGGGGGAGTCTACCTGGGAGAGAGAGGATGAAATGCGATAGCGTTATCCATATTTGTTTGTACCTTGAGGTATGTTATTTCAAGTTATGTTCTGTTCATTGTTATGTTCTTCCATAGTTAGTGGTGATTCTTTAGTTTTATTCTGTTATTTCTGGGGGTAGTTTTCATCTTTGAATTTCGAGGACGAAATTATTTTTAAGGAGGGTAGACTTGTCACTACCATATTTTCTAGAAAAGGGTATTTTAGTCATTTCCTATTTAATTAAATATTGTGCATGATAAATAATTATTTGTTGTATTATTTAATTATTGTTAGATGTTATTTATTTATGTTGGAATTGTATTAGTGGATCTAACTAGTTTAGTTTGGACCCATGGACCAACATAAATTAATTAGTTAGACTTAGCCCATTTATAAAGCCCATTGTTAAGGAGATGGATTAAATTAATTAAATCATTAGACTAGAAGCTTCCTTCCTTAATTATTTCTTCATGAGAGGCCCCAAGGGGTATAATGGACATTTCATAATTACTTGAGGGAGAGGAAAGGGCCGGCCTATATAAAAAGAGGGGAAATTTTCTCTCTCCTCTTTTTTATTCCAATCTAGATCTAGAATTTCCCACTACCAAATTTCCTTCATTTCCATTTTATTTCCCTACCAAATTCATTCCAATTCCTTACCAAATCACTATTAGAGACTTGAGAAGCAAGGATCTAGAGGGAGGAAGTAAGGAACTATAAAGAGGAGCAAGGATCTACAATTTGGAGGCAATTTCATCTCAATTGGAGGTTTCATTGGGAATCCATCTCCCAATAGGTATAATTTAATTTTTTCCCTTAAAATAGCTTCTAAATCTAAGATTTAATCATGAATAATCAACCCATATGTATGTACTATCCATAGTATTTGGTATTGTGTTCATAGGAGACCTATGGAGAAAGTTATGGTACTTTTTGTGTCAATTTTGGAGGAATTTCGGGATTGACATTTGTTGTGTGTGTCAATTGATCCTATAGATCAATTTGACATATATTTATGTATTTAGGGCTAGTGTCGTATCCATAATTGGATACGTGTAGGTCGTATCCCAACAATGTGGTGATACGTGTTGTTTTGGGGGGTTTCCCTCCGACACGGGACTTTGTACATGTCGTATTTTGACACGGACACGTAGATCTATATTTGACACTTTATTTTGTTCATAAATATTATATGTGACTTGCTTGTGTCCTTTGGGGTACAATTGGATGTGTGGTGGACTCGTGTCGCATGTGTATCCTAGATCTAGTGGGATATGGTATGATACTCTCCATTTGTTGGTGTTTATGTGTAGATCTAATTAATTGTGCTTTAATTCTTAAATTATAATTATGTATATATATGTAGATATTATATACGTACTATAGTTTATTTATTATGGTATTTGTTGTAGCATAGATCTATGTATTATACATGTACCAATAGAATAAATATATATGTAACTTTCTTCTACATGCATTAATATACATGTTATAATATATGTTATAATATAAAATATATGAATATGTTTTATATAGTATATATGTATGTTAAATTAAGTAATTAGAATGTGATTATGTATATATATATGTATGGATGTATATTTATTACATATTTACGTATGTGTGCATTTGACTATGTTGTAATATGTACATTATTATATAGGAGGTGTATTATAGCTATTTGGTATTTATATATATAGATATATATATATATATATTATATATGTATTTGGGTTATATATATAGAGATATATATTTATTTATTTGGTTTATATATATATATATATATATATATATATATATTACTATTTTTGCGACAACAGGAATTAATGACGGAGCAGCTGTCATTAATAGCCGAGCAGCTGCAGCAGCCACGGTAACAGTGGCGGCGGCAATTAATGACAGCCGCCACTGTCATTAATAGCAACAAGCAACAGCGGGAATTGCAGCAGCAGCGACAGAGGCAATGGTGACGGTTGAAAACCGTCACCAAAGCAGAGGCAGCAGTGCAAAAATGCAGCAGCAGTAGCGACGGCAGTTCAGTGATAGCCAGAACTATCACTGAAAGTCTGATATCTGAATATCAGTGTTTTTAAACACTACTTTCAGTGACAATTAGACAGATTATTAGTATATTGTGTTGATATCTTATATTTACATATATATATATGTAATATATGTATTAATATTGAGATATAATACTATTAGTGCTATATTTCTTAATTGTATAATATTAGTATATATTATATAATCTATATGAGGGTAATTACTATATCAAGGTATTGAGTATTACCTTGTGGAAACCAAGGTAAGTGGGATACTCAAGATACGGGATTTGGGTATCAAGTTTGTGACTTTGTGGAGATACCAAGTTGGTTCAAAACCATGGTTCCTATTTGATGTGTAATTTAATATTCTATATTATTATACATAAATGTTTGATATATATGTATTGTGAGGCTTACCTTGGGAATTACGTATCCGGAGATACGGTATCCTAATATTTTAGGATGTGGTTTTATGACTTAGATTTTAATATCTTGACCCAAGATTTTTGTGTTAGACTTGTGCAACCTAGAAATAGATAGTTGACCTTGGTTTGACTATAGTTGACCATAGTTGACCTTAGAGTTGACCATAGTTGACTTATTGACCTAGAAGTTGACTAGTTTAACTTATTCTCTTTTCGGGACCTTGTATTGATATTGTATTCCATATCTAGGTCTTCGAGGTACCGAGTCAGACATCTGTGAGACTATTTATTGGACTTCAGGCGAGTATATTCTCTGATAGTTTCTTATTTATGATATCCTCTATGTTCATTGTATCTAGAGTAGATATCCATGTTCTTTTGATACTATGGTTACACGGATTGGTATATCCGAATCTTGTCATGAGATGTTATTTCTTGGTATATGGTGTATATGGTACAAGTATTGTTTCATTGGTTATCTTGTACATGTACAGACACCGATTCTCGGGAAGACTAGCTATCTTCTTGAGAAATCTCGTGCCATAGCATACCGTGGTTGGATCTATTATATCAGTCGGAGTGGGGAGTATTAGTATAGATATGTGATCAATATCCCTATTGTATCAAGTACTGATTACTGAATAGTGTTAATCATACACCGCACGTATGATTAGCCAGGCCGTATTGCATCTTGCCCATGCCGATCACATGTTAAGCTAGTAGTCACACACTTAGTTATTAGTATTCTTATTTCATTGGCATATTGTTCATTATTGTATTTATTTCCAGTATTTCCTTATTGTATATATATCTCTTGTATCTATTGTGCATCTTGTTTATCCACAGCTATTTTACTATTACATAGTTTTTATCATTAATTAAAACTGTTGTTAGAGATGTACTCTGCTCCTTTCTTGACTGGATATATTTTTCCAGATGACACTGAGGAGTGGTACCCTACCTATTATGGACCCCAGAATGTTGTGGGTTTAGATTCTGATACCCTGGCTCAGGAGGGACTTATCCCAACTGAGACAGTTGACCCTGGAGTTGTAGCTTCGTAGTATTCTTTGTACTGGATTTGTCTCCAGCTTATTCTGTTATTCTTCAGACTCATTGATGTATTACTTTAGACTCATGAGTTATATTATGACTATTATATTCTTTATCTGATTCGTGCTCATTTCTATCTTAGTTCTGTGATTGAGTATATTATTATTATTGGTGGTTCTTTATATTGTTAGATAGATTATGTAGACAGCATTCTACCGCCGATTCTGCGGCGTAGGCTGGGCGTTGTTTCAGACTAGTACCCCTACACCGGGTGCGGGTCATGACACATTTTTGGTGGTGGCCCATACAGGTCTAGCTTCATAAAGTATGTGATGTTGTGGTAGTACGACAATTTAGTTGTACTACTGCGAGCCTACAATAGGATATAGAAAATAGGCTGAGATACTCAATCACATCTAGGAAAAAAAATTTGATTCAACTATTCTCCTTTGATATTGATACTTGAACTCTTAATATGTCCTTTCCTTGATGTTTTACATCTTGTGCCATATTGATTCTTTCTTTCGCTTTGTCTTAGGATGCCGCCTAAGACTAGATCGCAGCATGGGAGAGCAGTTTCTGAGAGGTCTGTGACATCCCGAGGGCCTGCACCAGTCACTTCTCCGGTGATTGGAGTGTCAGCTGCTTTCGGAGGTCCACCACCTACTCAGAGGACTGTGCCAGCTGTATCTTAGGGGCTTCTACCTCCACCTCCTGTGCCAGCAGAGGCATCACAGATGTTTATACTTTTTCGTGAGATGCTCGAGGCACAGAGGGCTCAGTCAGAGGCACATCAGAGGCAGACTAACGTTCTACGGCAGGGCATCGAGAGTACTCATCAGCTTGCTCGTGCTGTAGTTGAGAGGAGTTCCGATCCAGCAGCAGGATGTTCCTAAAGTTGCTCAGCTTCGGCCAGGCAACATTCAGGACTTTAAAAAACTGGGGCCTAGGGTTTTCAAGGGGACGGAGGGCATCGTCTATGCTAATGATTGGCTCGAGGATATTGAGTGTCTTATGAGGGTATCCTGTCTTTCTGAGGATCTGAAGGTTGAGGCAGTAGGACTTTAACTGTTCGACGTCGCTCGTACTTGGTTCAGGAATGAGCCAGTTCTGGTTGACGCAGGACAATCTTGGTAGGTATTCAAGGACCTTTTCAAGAAGAAGTTTTTTGCCCGGGCAGACAGGCTAGACTTGGGGAGACAGTTTGAGAGTCTCATTCAAGGGAGCAAGTCTGTGGAGGAGTATGCTGCAGAGTTTGGTAGGTTGAGCCAATTTACAAAGTATCTGGTGAGGGAGCCGGAGGTTCGAGCTATTCATTTCTGTGAGGGTCTAAATTGGGAAGTGAAGATTCTCATTCCGTCTTTTTATGAGACATACTCGGAGATACTTGCGAAGGCACGCAAGGTTGAGCGGGAGTTAGGTTTGAAGCCCAAGAGAGACCGTGATTCTTTTCTGGGGGCCAACGGTAGTGCAGTATCTGTCAAACGTCCTCATTTCCAGTCCAGATCTTTCCAGCAGCCACAACAGAACCAGACTCCAGCTAGAGCGCCTTTTCATCAGGCACCTCAGTAGCAGAGACAGTTACAGCAAGCTCCATGCAACTACTGCAAGAAGTCCGGCCACATCTGGGAAGTTTGCAGAAGAAGGCTAGGAGTTTGTTTGTATTATGGTACTGAAGGGCATCAATCAAGGGAGTGTCCTCGTCGTGCAGTTCAGGGAGCAGCTCCAGCTCCGAGGGCACAGATAAGACCACCTGCAGCACAGCCGAGGGGACCGCTTCTGACACAGCAGCAGCATTTTGTCCAACATCAGCAGCAGGGAGGTGCTCGGCAGGGACGAGCGTTTGCTATGACCGTTGAGGAGGATAAACCCATCGGAGATGTTATCGCAGGTTTTATTCTTCTTGATTCCATTCCAGCGTTAGCTTTGTTTGATAGTTGTGCTTTCCATAGTTTTGTATCTGTTTCTTTTGCTCTAAAGCATGGTTTGGTAGCTGAGTCTTTGCTTAGGACTTGTAAGATTATGACCGGGGGAGGCATTATCCTGGTTAATGATATTTGCAAGGATCGAAGAGTTACTTTGGGAGGCCAGGAGTTGAGTGCGTATCTACTTGTAATGCCACTTCCGAGCTACGATATTATACTCGGGATGGATTGGTTGAGTAGGCACCATGCTAGCATAGATTGTAGAGGAGGTAGAGTTTTGTTTGGTCCACCAGGAGAGCCAGAGTTCGAGTTTGCTAGAGGAGCTGCAGAGCAAGAAGAAAGCATTATTTGTGGAGCTATGGTGGAAGACAAGGAGTTGTCGTATCAGTTGATAGCAAAATTCTTGGATGTGTTTCCTAAGGAATTGCCAGGATTGACGCCAGATCGAGATGTTAAATTTTCTATAGACTTTGTGCTAGGTACAGAACCAATTTTATAGCATGACTATAGAGTAAACAACAGCGAGCTGGTCGAGTTGAAGAAGCAGGTGGATGAATTACAGGATAAGGGGTTTATCAGATCGAGTTCTTCACCATAGGGAGCCCCGGTATTATTAGTACCGAAGAAGGATGGATCGGTGCGCATGTGCATTATTTACAGGGCTTTGAATAATCTTACTATCAAGAATAAGTATCCTTTACCACGGATTGATGATCTATTTGATCAGTTGAGTGGTGCGAAAGAGTTTTCTAAGATAGATTTGAGATCAGGCTACCATCAGGTGAAGGTGAAGCTGGAAGATATACCGAAGACTACTTTTAGAACTCGGTATGGTCAGTACGAGTTTATGGTAATGCCGTTTGGTTTGACTAATGCACCGGCGGTATTTATGAACTTGATGAACAAGGTGTTCCACCAGTACCTTGACAAGTTCGTGGTGGTGTTCATCGATGACATACTCATATACTCGAGGACACCGGAGGGGCATGAGGAGCATTTGAGATTGTGTTGGATGTGCTGAGAAAGGAGAAGTTGTATGGAAAGTTGTCCAAATGTGAGTTTTTCTTGGACAAAGTAGAGTTCTTGGGTCATGTTGTGACTGGTGATGGTATTTTCGTGGATCCAAAGAAGATTTCAGCAGTAGAATCTTGGAAGACTCCGAGTTCGGTAACAGAGATCAGGGGGTTCTTGGGATTGGCAGGCTACTACAGCAAGTTTGTGCAAGATTTTTTGAGGATTGCCGAGCCAATGACTAGACTCACAAGGAAGAATGTAGAGTTTGTTTGGATGGAGGATTGCAAGGTTACTTTTGAGGAGTTAAAGTAGAGGTTAATGTCTGCTCCTATTTTGACGTTGCCATCAGGGTTCGAAGGTTTCGCTATTTATAGTGATGCATCGGGGAAGGGTTTGGGTTGTGTTCTCCAGCAGCATGGGAAAGTGATTGCCTATGCATCCAGGAAATTGCGTTCTCATGAAAAGAACTATCCTACCCATGATTTGGAGTTGCCAACCATCATATTTTCCCTGAAGTTGTGGAAACATTATTTATACGGAGAGCGTATGGAGATCTTCACAGACCACAAAAGCTTGAAGTATGTTTTTACGCAGAAGGAGTTGAACATGAGACAGCGTCGGTGGTTGGAACTGATGAAGGATTTTGATATCTCTTTACAATATCATCCTGAAAAAGCTAATGTAGTTGCCGATGCTTTGAGCAGGTATCCGGTACCTATGTTCTTGACGCAGGATCGATATTTGTTGGAAGATTTGGAAAGCTTGGGAATTGAGGTAATTGTTTCTGGTGGTTCTATGCAGATGTAGGGATTACAGATACATTCAGATGTGATGGACAGGATCAAGGCAGCACAGTATGAGGATGTATCTCTGTGGAGTATCAGAGCTCAGGTGAGAGCAGGATTGGGGATGATTTCACTATTGTAGAGGATGGATCTTTGAGGCATGGAGTTAAATTGTGTGTGCCTAGTGGGGAGTTACGAGAGAAGGTGTTATAGAAAGTGCATCGCTCTCAGTATTCCATGCATCCAGGTACTAACAAGATGTATCGGAATATGCGAGAGAGTGTGTGGTGGTATGGCATGAAGAGGGAAGTGGCACAGTTTGTATCCAGATGCTTAGCGTGCCAGCAGGTGAAAGCCGAGAGGCAGAGGCCAGGAGGTTTACTTCAGCTATTACCCATTTCAGAGTGGAAGTAGGAACACATTACTATAAATTTTGTGTCCGGACTTCCACGATCTCCAGGAGCGAAAGACGCAATTTGGGTCATTGTTGATAGGTTGACCAAGTCGGCCTACTTTTTGCCTTTCAAAGTGGATTTGTCTACGGAGAAGCTGGCAGAGATGTATATGAGGCAGATAGTTAGGATACAAGGAGTTCCCGTCAGCATAGTCTCAGATCGGGATAGTCCTTTCACTTCTTATTTCTGGAGGAGTTTGTATGAGAGTTGGGCACTCAGCTCAAGTTCACTACTGCATATCATTCCCAGACAGATGGGCAGTCAGAAAGGACTATTCAGACTCTCGAGGATATGTTGCGCACTTGTGTACTATATTTCAGGGGTTCTTGGGAGGACCATCTACATTTGGTAGAGTTTGCTTACAACAACAGTTACCAGGCCAATATAGAGATGTCACCTTTTGAAGTTTTGTATTGTCGGAGGTATCGTACTCCTTTGTCTTAGGACGATGTTGGAGAGAGAGTTTTGCTTGGGCCAGAGATGGTTGTGGATGCAGCAAAGAAGGTTTAGTTGATCAGAGACAGACTTCGAGTGGCGCAGGACAGACAGCGGCATTGGGCCGATAGCCATCGGAGACCTTTGGAGTTCGAGATATGGTTTAGATTTTGTTTGTGCTTGTTCTTGTTTGTTATAGATTAAGTTCTTAAGGTGGTGTTTTGTTCTAGGTGGGTGGTTTGGTGTTTCTGAGGATTTCTTTGACACGAGACACGATTCGCTTTGGTGGAGGCGGAAAGCTTAGTCCGCGATTCATCGGACCTTTCACTATTCTAGAGAGGGTCGATGCAGTTGCTTATAGACTAGACTTGCCACTTGCATTGGAGGGAGTGCATAATGTTTTTCATGTGTCACAGTTGAGACGATATGTGACAGATCCTAGTCATGTATTGGATCACTCGGAGATAGAGGTGGGCCCTACTCTTAGCTATCCAGAGCAGCCAGTTGAGATTCTGGATCGGAGAGAGAAGGTGCTGAGGAACCAGACTATTCCTATAATGCGCGTCGCATGGAGGCATCACTCTCCGGAGGAGTCTACCTGGGAGAGAGAGGATGAAATGCGAGAGCGTTATCCATATTTGTTTGTACCTTGAGGGATGTTATTTCAAGTTATGTTCTGTTCATTGTTATGTTCTTCCATAGTTAGTGATGATTCTTTAGTTCTGTTTTGTTATTTCTGGGGGTAGTTTTTATCTTTGAATTTCGAGGACGAAATTATTTTTAAGAAGGGTAGACTTGTCACTACCATATTTTCTAGGAAAGGGTATTTTAGTCATTTCCTATTTAATTAAATATTGTGCATGGTAAATAATTATTTTTTGTATTATTTAATTATTGTTAGATGTTATTTATTTATTTTGGACTTGTATATGTGGACCTAACTAGTTTAGTTTGGACCCATGGACCAACATGAATTAATTAGTTAGACTTAGCCCATTTAGAAAGTCTATTGTTAAGGAGATAGATTAAATTAATTAAATCATTAGACTAGAAGCTTCCTTCCTTAATTATTTCTTCATGAGAGGCCCCAAGGGGTATAATGGATATTTTATAATTACTTGAGGGAGAGGAAAGGGCCGGCCTATATAAAAAGAGGAGAAAAATTCTCTCTCATCTTTTTTATTCCAAATCTAGATCTAGAATTTTCTACTACCAAATTTCCTTCATTTCTATTTTATTTTCATACAAAATTTATTCCAATTCCTTCCCAAATCACTATTAGAGACTTGAGAAGCAAGGATCTAGAAGGAGGAAGCAAGGATCTACAAAAAGGAGCAAGGATCTACAATTTGGAGGCAATTTTATCTAATTGAAGGTTTCATTGGGAATCCATCTCCCAATAGATATAACTCAGTTTTTCCCCTTAAAATAGCTTATAAATCTGAGAGTTAATCATGAATAGTCAACCCATATATATGTACTACCCATAGGATTTGGCTTTGTGTTCATAGGAGATCTATGGAGAAAGTTATGGTACTTTTGTGTCAATTTTGGAGAAATTTCGGGATTGACATTTGTTGTATGTGTCAATTGATCCTACAGATCAATTTGGTATGTGTTTATGTGTTTGGGGCTAGTGTCGTGTCCACAATTGGGTACGTGTAGGTTATATCCTAATAATTTGGTGATACGTGTTGTTTTGGCGGTTTTCTCTCCGACACGGGACTTTATACATGTCGTATTTTGACACGGACACGTAGATCTATATTTGACACTTTGTTTTGTTCATAAATATTATATGTGACTTGTTTGTGTCCTTCGGGGTGCAATTGGATGTGTGATGGACTCGTGTCGCATGTGTATCCTGGATCTAGTGGGATACAGTATGATACTCTCCATTTATTGGTGTTTATGTGTAATCTAATTAATTGTGCTTTAATTCTTGAATTGTAATTATGTATATATATATAGATATTATATATGTACTATAGTGTATTTATTATGGTATTTGTTGTAGCATAGATCTATGTATTATATATGTACCAATAGAATAAATATATATGTAGCTTTCTTCTACATGCAATAATATACATGTTATAATATATGTTATAATATAAAATATATGAATATGTTTTATATAGTATATATGTATGTTAAATTAAGTAATTAGAATGTGATTATGTATATATATATGTATTAGAATGTGATTATGTATATATATATGTATGGATGTATATTTATTACATATTTATGTATGTGTGCATTTGACTATGTTGCAATATGTACATTATTATATAGGAGGTGTATTATAGCTATTTGGTATTTATATATATATATATATATATATATATATATATATATATATATATATATATATATATATATATATATATATATATATATATATATATTTATTTATTTATTTATTTATTTATTTATTTGGTTTTTATATATATATATTTATATATATATATATATTGGTTATATATATATATATATATATATATATTACTCTTTTAGCGACAGAAGGAATTAATGATGAAGCAGCTGTCATTAATAGCCGAGCACAGCAGCAGCCCGGTAACAGTGGCGGCGGCAATTAATGACAGCCGCCATTGTCAGTAATAGCAGCAAGCAGCAGCGGGAATTGTAGCAGCAGCGACAGAGGCAATGGTTGAAAATCATCACCAAAGCAGAGGCAGCAGTGCAGAAATGCAGCAGCAGGAGCGACAACAGTTCAGTGACATCCAGAACTGTCACTGAAAGTCTGATATCTGAATATCAGTGTTTTTCAATACTGCTTTCAGTGACAGTTAGGCAGATTATAAGTATATTGTGTTTATATCTTATATTTATATATATATGTATATATATATATATATATGTATTAATATTAAGATATAATACTATTAGTGCTATATTTCTTAATTGTATAATATTAGTATATATTATATATTCTATATGAGGGTAATTACTATATCAAGGTATTGAGTATTACCTTGTGGAAACCAAGGTAAGTGGGATACTCAAGATACGGGATTTGGGTATCAAGTTTGTGACTTTGTGAGATACCAAGTTGGTTCAAAACCTTGGTTCCTATTTGATGTGTAATTTAATATTATATATTATTATACATAAATGTTTGATATATATGTATTGTGAGGTTTACGTTGGGAATTACGTATCCGGAGATACGGTATCCTAATATTTTAGGATGTGGTTTTATGACTTAGATTTTAATATCTTGACCCAAGATTTTTGTGTTAGACTTGTGCAACCTAGAAATAGATAGTTGACCTTGGTTTGATCATAGTTGACCATAGTTGACCTTAGAGTTGACCATAGTTGACTTATTGACCTAAAAGTTGACTAGTTTAACTTATTCTCTTTTCGGGACCTTGTATTGATGTTGTATTCCATATCTAGGTCTTCGAGGCACCGAGTCAGACATCTGTGAGACTATTCATTGGACTTCAGGCGAGTACATTCTCTGATAGTTTCTTATTTATGATATCCTCTATGTTCATTGTATCTAGTGTAGATATCCATGTTCTCTTGACACTATGGTTACACGGATTGGTATATCCAGATCTCGTCATGAGATGTTATTCCTTGGTATATGGTGTATATGGTGCAAGTATTGCTTCATTGGTTATCTTGTACATGTACAGACATCGATTCTCGGGAAGATTAGCTATCTTCTTGGGAAATCTTGTGCCATAGCATACCGTGGTTGGATCTATTATACCAGTCGGGGTGGGGAGTATTAGTATAGATATGTGATCAATATCCCTATTATATCAAGTACTGATTACTGAATAGTATTGATCATACACCGTACGTATGATTATCCAGGCCGTATTGCATCTTGCCCAAGCCGATCACATGTTAAGCTAGTACTCACATACTTAGTCATTAGTATTCTTGTTTTATTGACATATTGTTCATTATTATATTTATTTCCAGTATTTCCTTATTGTATATATATCTCTTGTATCTATTGTGCATCTTGTTTATCCACAGCTATTTTACTGGTACATAGTTTTTATCATTGATTAGAACTACTGTTAGAGATGTACTCTGCTCCTTTCCTGACTGGATATATTTTTCCAGATGACACTGAGGAGTGGTACCCTACCTATTATGGACCCCAGAATATTGTGGGTTTAGATTCTGATACCATGGCTCATGAGTGACTTATCCCAAATGAGACAGTTGACCCTGGAGTTGTAGCTTCGTAGTATTCTTTGTACTGGATTTGTCTCCAGCTTATTCTGTTATTCTTCAGACTCATTGATGTATTATTTTAGACTTATGAGTTGTATTGTGACTATTATATTCTTTATCTGATTCGTGCTCATTTCTATCTTAGTTCTGTGATTGAGTATATTATTATTATTGGTGATTCTTTATATTGTTAGATAGATTATCTAGACAGCGTTCTACCGCAATTCTGCGGTGTAGGCTGGGCGTTGTTTTCGACTTGTACCCCTACACCGGGTGCGGGTTGTGACAACACCTAACTTATCACTGATGCGAGGCCACATGTACATCCCTTTACCAAACTAAACTATTCAGGATACACTCGGGTTCTAATATTAATATATCCATATATACACTAGCATCTAAACCCAAACCTTAACTCTAAAAGTAAATTGTGCAGACCACAGTGACTGTGCTGACTTGCACTAGAATAACTCTCTCCCATACTTGCTATGCTGTATTATGCAAGTACCCCCCCCCCTCTCAATTTCTAATGCACACATAATTCACACCTGCACATCCAATACACGAACCACCCAATAGGATTAAATATACCACTCAGATACACACTCTTCTTCATTACACCTCATCTCATTGTTTAAACCAAATACTTCTCCACTCGAGCACTCCCTCTCCTTTGATACACTCAAGTATCAGCCCATACAACCACACATGAATACACCAATCCAAACTAGGACCCATATACTACCATTAGACTATAGTTACTGCTCCAACATCTGAAACACCTAAATGCATACATTTGTGCTCGAGCACGGCAGTTACTGCTGCAGTTTGCAACTACTAATGTATGCTTGCTATAATCTCCAGGGTTCTTCTAAAGTTCAGACCAAAACAAGTCTAATATCTCCCATTCAACTCTGCACCTACACTGGCATTACATACTGCTATTGTTGTGCCTCTGCTGCCTGCAAGCCAAGCTTGCAACTGTTGTTCCTATAAAATTGTTGTTTGCAGATTAGTCTAGCTACAGTTGCTATTGTTTGCAAGCAGTAGTGGAGAACAATCACCTGCCCAAAGCATTGCTCAACCCCCCCTAGTGCACATCATCACTATCTGTACCCGACACCCCTCTCTAATGCAAACACAGACACACACTCATATATATAACATACACATGCACACACACATACACACACACACACACACACACACATATATATATATATATATATATATATATATATATATATATATAATGTTATGTACTCATAATATATCACTCTAAATAGGCTCACTCACAACAAGCATAACAACACAACCAAGTATCAAATACTTGGTGTGCGCCCCCGATACGCACACGTATCGCTCTCCGATACTCATGATATGCCCTTCCAATAGCCGCACCTTCACGATACCCAACTCCACCAATAATTGGAACCCCCAAATATCTCCAAAATGGTATAATTAATACATATAAAGCTATTTATATTCAAAATAATAGAATTCACACCTATTGGCTCACAAAATCCAAATCTATCGACAGGTACCATGGTGTATCATGATACGACCTCCACGTATCCAATTGTGGACACGTACACCATATTGATCCATGAATTAGACTCTCAAATAACCAAGGGATCATCCATAAAATACTTGGTGGACCCAAATTCGAACTTTTCCCAATTTGACCATAAAACCACTAGAACTACTACAATAGGGACTTCTAGCACCTAATTCTTTTCGAAGAGTGGTCCTTAGCTATGGGTGGGTTCCTAAGGGTCTAATACTAAAAAATTAACCATAAAATTGATGGAAATAGGAATTTATACTTAATAGGAGATGTATTCCCAATGAAACTTCTCCAAAGAACACAAAATTAAGGGTGGACACACTCCTAGAAAAGTTGTCCTCCAAAGTCCTCCTTGTTATTCCAAGCTCCTAGGCCTCCATGGGGATTATAATTGATTAGGAATGGGAGAAATTTGAGTAAAAATTGATGGGAATAGGTCTAAATTTTGGGAAGAACTAAATTATGGTTTAATAGAGTAGAAAAATAAAAAAGTAAGGAGGCTACATTCCCTCTTATAGGTCTGGCCACCTATAGCCTAGGTTTAGTCAATGTAAAATATCCACATTGCCCCTCTCTAGTCTCATATTGGTTGTCATGACTAGAATCTTTAATTAGGAGGAATGTATCTAATTAATTAATGAAAGGCATCTCTACAACTAATAGGGAATATTCTCTCCATGCACTAACTATATTAAGTCTAATAAACTAAGTCATGAACCAACATATATGGCACTAACCAATACAAATATCGTACTAAGCCCACTAACACTAGTACATGCTAACTAGTTATTGCACTAACCAATACAAATATAATTATAACGAACACAAATTAAATATATCTGAAAAATTACAACCAATTATGAAATAAAAAAAATACTCCTTCCATAATTAGGTGGTTACAATCCTACCCCCCTTAGGAAAAAAAATTCCTCAAAATTTAAGGAAGGAAGTAGGCATGAACTTAAAGAATAACTCATGGTTTAAAGATTGGGTACCCCTAATATCTCGTCTCCTCTCTTCGAACGTGTCATAACCTACTCATAAACCTCACTATAGCTAAACCCCCATCTAGTCATGGTCTAAAAATATCTTATTTACAATCTTACAAGCATAAACTCTATAGAAAAGAATTATTCCTTATTATCAAACATACATGGTTTTGGTCTTTATCTACTATATTATTGCAGTCTCTATCAGGGTCACTTACTAATTATACTATAGCACAAAATTACTAATGCAAACTATAGAATCACACAAATTGATAAATAGAAATAAAAGGAAAAGAGAATAACATAATCTGCTAACCCATCACTTGTAGCATCGGTCCCCTCGACCATCATCGCAAAGGCCCTGCCCAGCCGAGGTATGTCCCTCTGCTGGTGCTGGATAATTTGTTGTGCCACAGGTGGCCTAGTTGGACCCCCTTCACCTATATCTGATACCTACACAAGTTATTCACTAAGCATCAACCTAGCTACAATACTTAATATAAAGGCTTACCACTTCTTGTATTGGTAATACACTATAGATCTAGGTCATGAGCACACTTAACCCACTAGCTCACACTACATAGAAAACAATACTAACACTCTAGGATCCTATATATAGAATGCCCACCCTAGTCTTGACTATCTATATAGGCACTAACTCCTATATATGACAGTTATGTGATACTTCCATACCAGGTTACCCAAGTTCGTCATCTATACCTAGTACACAAACCACTAGGATGCTTGTACCTTAAACCTCTATAATACTTGAGGTACCCTAGATCTTACCACAAGGTACTCCTCCCATCTTGATATCTGGTTGCATATCCATATTCTAACATTCAACAATCACTCTAGGATACCCACATATATCTTGGTATCAATATAAACACATATAATTACTTTTTACCCTCTATGCCACTAGATATTAGACACTGCTATCACACGGGTACTCGTCGTATAGTTCACCGATATATAGTTAATCCAATACACTTGCAATACACTTGCAATGTACCCACACTTGCAATGTACTCCAATACACTTGCAATGTACCCACACTCACTAAACCTTACCCCTACACAGGTTACCTGTCTTCTCTTACTGCCTTGATATTGTAAACCCCCAGATTTTTTTAGATTTTAAGTTTATTATTTTTATTATTGGTATTATATAATTATTGACATTAAGGGAGAATTTTTATTATTTATTAGCTAATTAGAATAAATATAATTCATGGATAGATATTTATGTTTATTTATCAATTACAAATATTACACAAAAATATATATTTTTGGGTGTCCAACTATTATTAAAGTATTGTAGATTTTTCCTGGAAATTATTTGAGATGCAAACCTATATATATATATATATATATATATATATATATATATATATATATATATATATATATATATATAGGATAATAATAATATTAATAAACTAAACCCTAAATCCTAAACTCAAACCCACGCCCGAAACCCATACCTGCACCCCTGACCCCTCAGCTACAGTAACCCCCCAACTCCTCCGTTCCTCTCACGAAACCCCCGCGACCCCTCTATTCCTATTTCGAAACCCCCCTTTCACTCCATATATACCATCACATAGACCACCATCAGCCACACTTCTTCCTTGCGCCCAGACGAGCAATTCCACCACCGTTGATCGTCGTCGATCGCCGCCACACGCCGCCGCTAACAGACCCGTCCCAAAATCATGAGTAGCAGACCAAACGAGGTACCCTTCTTCCCATCTCCGTTTCTCCCTATACAGTTAACCAAACAACGAACCGTCGAATCCTATGTGAAGACCACATGACCCCCATAAAATTTATTTAAATAGTTTAGTTTATCGTGTCCTGTGTCGATCGTAAATTGAGACACAAAATAGGAAAAAAATGACTGAATTTTAGGAATAGAAACTGTTCCAGGTACGCGGGTTTAAGTCCCGTTATCTCCAAAATGGCACGCGATTCTAAAATTTTACTCGAACAGAATTTTGGATAATATAACCTAGTTTTAATCTCTTTAAAAACATTCTTTTAATTCGATTTATTCTGTAATTTATTTGATGCTGAATCTATCAAAAACTTGATTTCTTAAACCCAAAATTTTTCGATACAGTACATTCTGCCAAACGAGGCAACTTTATCGTGTGAGAATTTTACCGAAAGTCACGTATTATCGTCAACGCAAATATATAGGATTTTGTGCAACTTGATTAGGATGTGCGTGCACACCAAAATCAACACGTATCCGCCAAAAAATACCGTATCAACCTATTCCGACACTTATAATAACTTCGTGTGTGCTTATCATTTCATAATAAAACTTGTGCCATCGAATTCGCAATATTACGCTGGTCTTGTGACCCAAGTTTGGTTCGATTCTGAGAACATTGATGAAATACCGTTTTGCTAGCCCACGGTTCCACATAATAGGAAATTTTGTGATCGGCTCATCGAAATCCAATTTTGGATATTTTGTTGGGTTCATATCATCATTTTGGACTCGTAAATACTAAGTTTGACAAATTTGGATAACTTTATCTCTAGCATATTTTTTGGTGCGAAGTGGGCCACATGTGCACCCCGCTTTGACCCGAAACTGTCAATTCTGCCTCTGTGTCCAAATTGGACTTATGGGTAGTCAATCCTAGCTATTTTATGTATTCTAAAAATATTAATGATGTTTATTTCAGCATCCGAAGGTGTACTTGCAGATTCTACTTTTACAGGAGTAGACAGAGTTCAGAACCCTGACGAGTGTACCTTGCCAACTTACAGTAGATCTTGTTATATTATCTGCTTGTATTTCTTTCATATATATATAATCTTGTGACATACATGTTCAACCTAGGACCTTGAGATGTTTTTTAGCATCCAAACAAGAATTCGGTATCGACGTCGTACGCGGAGTCGTGTAACGTCATTTAGAGAGTTGATTCCATGATCCTATTTGCACGTGCTTGCTATATCAAGTATGTCAGACTATAGGGCACTTGACACTATTTTATGTGACAGGATTTTTTCTTGAGTTATTTATGGTGATTCTGTATAGGCTTACAGGATTCATGATTTGAGACTTGCAAATTATATGGATATTTTTATGACTCGGTGTACTAGCTAGAGGTCATAATCTTGCGTGTTATGGATATGAGACATTATGGACATGAGACATGAGGTTACATTGGGTAGGGAGAGACACATATGCTACAGACTGATTATTTATATATACACTATACTCCTGGATATGTTTTAGACTATGTATCAAAGCTTGGCACATTTACTGGCCCTACGAGATACTACTTGCTGCTATGGGCTCCCTGACACAGATCCTGTAGTGGTCTCATCCTGAGTACTAGTGATGCGCTTATTTGTATTTCACTCAGCTGGTTACATAGCTTACCCTGAGGATCTATTTTTATTTACTGTATTTTATTTGGCTTGAGTGTTTCTTGTACCTTGCTATGTCCCCTGAGGACCTGGATCCGAATTATGTCCCCAGGTACAGCAATAGAGGATTACCCAGAGGTTTACGGGACAGGAGATGACGCTGGAGAAGTATTGGCACTAGAGAACGAGGTTGTGCCAGATGATTTCTCCTGAGTACTCAGTTATTTATGCTTAGTATTATTTCTTATTTGGACTTATGGACTTATGTATTGGTGTTATTCTCTTTTCTTTATTGTGTCTGGTTATTCCCCGAGACACTACTTATGTGGACTTGATGATAGACTATTTCCTTTTTATCTATTATCTTATATTGTCTATCATATTATAATGTGATTGCTTTCTGAGGATAAGATTACAATTATATACTGTGATATGTGATATAGACTTGTATTTATATTTATTACAGCTTAAGTGCACTCTAACGGGTCCATTAAATTGGATTTTTCCATTAGAGTTGTGATGTTGGTCATTGCCACGTGGCTAATCCCTCGGTATTTGGGGACTGTGGCATGACAAAGTTTTTTTGGTGGCCTATGCAGGTCTACGAATATATTGCTTTGGTTTCAACTAAGGAACCAAGCAAGCCTGCAAATTAGGATAGAATAAATTATAGGACTCATCTACTTGTTGACCTGTTCTTGACCTCTATATCGACTTCAAAATAATTTTTTGAGTTGCATCCTGCCTTGATTCCTCTGTGCGACTCTTATAGTTTACTTTATGTGCATAGTAACGAATCCATAGCCAGCGACGAGACTCCCGCGGGAACACCACAAGGTGTTATTGTCACCTACGATGATGGGGTGACGCCACTAAGTAGAGATCCCTCCACTCAATAAAGCAATCAAGTAGATCAGCACGCCTCGAGGTTCGGGCGAGACGACATTCCACTACCGTCGCAGTTTACTCCACCGATGCCCGTTTTTCTACTAGGACAACCTATGGACAGATATCAGATGTTCCAAATATTCTAAAGAATAATGCAAGCACAACAACAGGTTTATCAAGAGGTCCAGCAACTCCAGGCGGAGAACCTGAGGAACAGCCTAGAGACAGCACTAGAGCATTCGACCCCACCAGCCAGGCAACCATCGACTGGATCCATCTCAGATTTTTGTCAGTTGAAGCCACGTACCTTTTTAGGCAAGGAGGAGTCCACTAAAGTTCATGAGTGGCTCACTTACACTCAACTTCATTAGAAGCAGTTGAGCTTCCCAGAGATAGTTGGATGATTGCTGTTAAGATGCACTTGACAGACAATGTGCATCATTGGTGACTATCCGAGGAGAGTCGGCTAGGTTCATACCGAGTCACTTGGGAGGAGTTCTCTAGACTCTTCCAGGATATATACATTCTAGCCATTGCCAGAGCAGAACTTAGGGATAAGTTTAACCGCCTCACTCAAGGCAACATGACGATAGAGGAGTATAATGCAGAGTTCATCCGTTTGAGTTACTTCGCTCCAACTCTAATTCTGATAGAAGAAAAAAAGGCAGAGAATTTCTTTGATGGACTTAGCTTTGATCTATAGAGATTAATCGGCTCCATTATACCTACTTTATTCACGGTCGTTCACATCAACACCAGCCAGAGTACCACAGGGAGGAGCTGTAAATAGACCTCACATGCACCAGCCACCTAGAGCAGCTCTCCAGGCACTGCCAATATGTTAATATTGTAGCAAGCAAGATTATTACGCGAGCGAGTGCAGACGCAAGTTGGGACTATGCTTGGTTTGCGGATCCAGCCAATATTCAGCTAGGGATGCCATGAGCGTCGAGAGAAATCACTGATGGTAAACCGATAAGCTTTACCTGTACCGAGACCAGCCTAGTAGCTACCTAGGCCAGCTTATCTAGCACTGGGAGCACCACAGACGAAAGTTGGAGGAGTCGGACCACCATCTCCAGAAGGGTATCATCCAAGGTCACCTTTGGCACCACAGGCAGCATTACTCCAGCAAGCTCGGCAGAAGAGAGGACCAGCTCAGGGATGAGGGCAGGCATTTTCCATGACTATTGAAGAGGAAGCTACTGCAGGATAGGTCATCAAAGGTACTATTATCATGCCCCAGTCCCAAAATACGTAGAACTATAAATACGTAAGAATGCCAGTCGTATGTATATAGAGACTCTAATATATAGAAATCATAACACATACGTGTGCTGTATTATGAACAATAATTCATAAGTGGTATATAGTTGTCACAAGCTACAGGACATAACTAAATCTCATCCACAAAAATCATAAAGAAATAAATGATCAAATATGTCAATGAACCAAATATAAACTAGTCGAGAAGAACTAATAGTTGGATGGAGACAAATCCACTACCAACTAGAATATAAAAGTAAATATAATAAGTACATTATCGAATGATCAGAGAGGCTCGAAGGGAAGACCTCCTCGAAAGAGAATGAAGTAGCAAGTCCTGATCCGTGCTCCTGCGAATAGTCATGATCGTCTACACCTGGAAAGAGACCAGGTCCTCAGAGGGGAATAACAAGATACATAGAAGCATGCCAATAAAATACTAAAAATAAATAACCAAAGGGTCGTCTAACCGCCTATGTGAATGCATTTTGATAACAACTTTCCAATTCGTGGGCTATCTGGCTAAAATGGGATTGGCATGATTCTCTCGGAGAATCAGGGGCCTAAAAAGTATGACATCTTTTGAACGTCAGAGGCCGCCTGTAGATAATATAGGGGTCATCTGACCACGCATCTCCGATGGAGCATGCGGGTTACACAAGAAAAGTACAAAGGAACCAAAATGTCTTACTTGTTGTTCTTCCCACCCCATGCTCTATTCATGCCATATCCATGACACGATGAGACCTATAATAACTACCAAGTCTTCTAACATATCTATATTAGCAATTATTTCCTATCGTACGTCCCAAACGTATTGATGATCAGTCAATACGTAGGTCCGTGATCTATATGAGACTCACAACTCATGTAAAAAATGTCACGGCCAAATAAAATATAAGAATGCCTCATGATAATAGGGTGGTCTCATAAAACTATATTAACATGCATAATATATAATAAAGACAAAATATGACGCCACCGTCGTTGTACCCAAGTTATTCTTGGACGCACAGTTTATATAGCAGTTAAAATATATGAACTAAATAACAAAAATAAAATTCATGCACCATATGGAATGTAGATCAATTATAATGTTAAGGTATACTTACCTGCTTTGAAAAAGGATGAAGTCACAACTCAAGGCGTCGTCCAATCTATCCGTCACATAAATTAAAGAAGTTATGTTACAAAAGTGGGTAAATCGGTTTCTCCATTTTAATCTATTTTAATTCTGAATAAAATAACCTAAAATAGTATTTTAATCTTATTATAATCTAATTTTATTATTTAAACCCTAATTTTGGTCCAAAGTAAGTCAACTTTACAAATTTGGGATCCATGGCACGCAAATTAAGGCGATCCATTGACCAAAAAGTCAACCAATTCAAATCCTAGATTTGTGTATATAATACTATAGATTTCAGTGCTATATGAATGTCAAAATTGATGGTTTCATAAAATCATAAGTCGGTAAAGAGTTATTGCCACAAGGGCGCACATTTGACAGTTTTTGGTAGTTTCTTATTTACGTCTACGTTGCACGAATTTTATAGTAGGTTAAACTTGCATTTTAAATTCTAGAAAATAATTTTATGGAAGCTCATCATATCAGATTTTATAAACTTAAAACAACTCATAATTCTGAGTTCGGGATCTCCCAAAATCTCTAAAACACCAAAACGCGTCTGATTTCGGACAGGTGGACTTTTAGAACTTTTTGAAAAAATATGTTCTGAAATTATTAAAATAATTTATATATTCAGAAAACTAACTTTGATATGGTTCTAACAAAAAAAATTGGAGCACGTTTGGAGTTCGGAGCTAGAAGATACTGTCTTTTTAAGTCATCATAACTACTATAAAATGAGGCTGAATTTATGACGAATTTTGACTATTTTTGGATGAAAAAGAGAGGAGTTTGGAAAAGAAAAATATGAAAGATGAGTTTATACCATAATTCTAATAGGTATTTATAATGGTGGAGACTACTTAATTGAATACGACTAGGATTGGGTAATTTGGATATGAATAGGATCAATTTAAATAAGGATATGATGTGCATGAAGTTGCTTTCCTAGTCGGCTCAGAATTTAAATTAATTTAAAATATAGTTTAAATTTATCTCAATAATTTATAATCTTAAATAAAATTAAAGATAATACAAATAATTTATATATAATCTTATTAATATCTATTAACACTAAATTAGCATCTAATCTAATATTAAGACTTTATATATCCAAATAAATCCTCAATAATTCCTTAAAATACTAAATAAATTATAGAAACATATATTTAAATATTTTAACTCTAAAATAAATGTTTGTTAGTAACAACATTCAAGTATGGTCTCATAGTAAATCATGAAAGTCCTAGAAATTTACGTTTCCTAGGTTTTAATTACCCAAAAATTCTAAAAAAATTCCAAAATTCTAAAATAGCCTAAAAATAATTCTAAATAAATATTTATATAAGTGAATATATCAAGAAATTTATTTTCTAATTAAATAAGAGAATACTCAAAAGAAATTTAACATCTATAATAAATATAATAATATAAAATACACACAAAATACCTATTTTGGGGTGAGGGGGTTTACAATCTACCAACTTACAAGAATTTTTTTCTCGAAATTAAAATAAAAAATGCATGATTTGCTAAATCCTTCGCATTCGTATATAAAGCAAGTCAATCGCAATTTCTTCCAAAAATTTAAATAATAAAATCTATTCAAATCCATCGCAATCACTTCAAAATTAAAATAACTACTATTTAAGTCAAAATTTAACCTATCGTAATCTCTTCTCGATTTTTCAATCATCAGCATCCAAATTTAAGTTGAATCTATATGACATCTTCAAGATTTAAATAATCCACATCAAATTTTATATCACGATTTTTAACTATCATAATCTCCTCTATATTTTAAATAATAAAAAATTCTATTCAAATCTTATTCCTATTTTTAACTTAAGAATTTCATACTCTTCAAAATTTTAAATTCAATTTCTATCATCAATATTTCAATTAGGTGATCCAACAATCAAAATTGAATTTTTAATTCAAATCATCAAATTATAAAATTTTGAATTCAATCCATCAATGTTTATGTTTAGAGTTCTATTTTTTTCTCAAAATTTAAATCGTTAATTCAATCTCAAATATTCAAAATTTAAATCTTGTGCTCAAATTATAAATATTTGGTCCACAATATCAAAATATCAAAATTTATTTCTTAAGACATTCTTCTCTTTAAAGTTAAATCCTCATCATCATAATCATTCTTCTAAAAAAAAATTCGAAGTTAAAATGACTTAATCTCTCAATTTAATCTTACTTGATCACAATATAAAAAATTCACCTCAAGTTCATAATGCAACTCCTACTCAACTTAGAATTTATCGATCTATCACATAAGACTATACATTTAAGAAAGGCTTCCTCAAATTATTTAATCATATTATTCAATATATCCTCAAAAATTGTAACACCAAATATATCACATGTGATATGCCCTTAATTACAAAAGATAGTCACAAGGTAATATGATTAGCCTGTCATGCCCCAGTTCCAAAATACGTAGGACTAGGAATACGTAACACGTTAGCCGTATGTATACGAACTCCAATATATGGAAACCAAATACACACGTACAATGTACATGAATATCCAATCCACCATTGGTAATATACTGTCACAACAAGTCACACGCAATCTATATCTCATCCACAACACAAATAAAGAGATAAAGAAAATAAATAACTGAATATCAAGATAAGTATCAAAGTATGATAGTCGGATGGAAACAAATTCACCGTAATCGACTATACTAAAACTACTAAAGAGAGAAGAGAATTAACTCTAATATAAGAATAAATGTCTCTAAAAGAATAGCAACTAAAATCTCTAAACAGCTGCAATGAATCACAGATAATCCGAAAGTAAGACCTCCTCAGTCTGATAAGTAGCGTCAGGTCCAGGTCCATACTCCTGGGGATACTCCTGCTCATCTATATCTAAAAAGGTACCAGGTCCTCAGAGGGAAGTAACAAGATACATAATAACATACCAATAAAATACTGAAAAGTAAACATCCAATGGTCGCCTAACCGTCTAAGTGAATGCAGTTTAAGAACAACTTTTCAACAAGTCGGCTATCTGGCTAAAATGGGATTGGCGTGACTCTCTCGGAGAATCAGGGGCCTACAAAGCATGTAGTCTTTTGAACGGCAGAGGCCGCCTGATAATATATAATATATAAGGGTCATCACCGCCCGTATCTCCAGCGGAGCTTCTGGGTTACAGAAGGAAAAAGTACAAAGGAGCCCAAATGCCTTGCTTGTTGTTCTTCCTACCCCATGCTCTAAGCATGTCATATACATGACACGATAATACCTCTAAATAACTGCCAGGTCTACTAGCATGCAAAGTTTCTATTGGCAGTTATCCCTATCCGTCGTACTACCTATACGTACCAGTGGCCAGCCGAGTATGCAAGTCCGTGTCCTATATGTGACTCACACACGTGTAAGAATAGTGTCATAGCTAATAAAATATAAGATGCCTCATGACAATGTGGTGGTCTCATAAAGTAGGTCCAATGCATATACATAAATAAAAATAGAACACGACGACACCGTCATCGCACCCAAGTTTTCTTGGACGCATAATTTATATAACAGTTAAAATATATGAACTAAAATAAACAGAAATAAAGTATGCATGCATGGAAAATAAACAAAGTATAATGGCAAGGTATACTTGCCTGGCAAGAAATCTGTATGGTGTAAGCGTCCAAATATCAAGAACACGGGATCAGAAACTAATGGCTCCGAACAAACATCTCCGGATGCTGAAATAAACATCACTAACATTTCCGAAATCAACAAAATAGCTAGAAATCACTACCCTTTCGTCCAATTTGGACACAGGGGCAAAATAATAATTTTGGGTCAAAGTGGGATCCACGTGTGGCCTATTTTTCATAAAAAAGTGTGCCAAGGATAATAGTCTCTAAATGAGACAAATTATAGGTCAAATAAACTCTAAAAGTCAGTACGAACTCAACGGTATGTCCAAATATGGATTTCGGGGAGCCGAACACAATTTTGCCCAAAAAGTCAACCGTGGTGCCCGCCAATAGGCGACTTGGTCAACTGTATCAAAATTAGGTCACAGGACCAGCACGATACCACGAGTCCAGTGGTGCATGTTTTGTCACAATCTGACGAGCGTGCACTAAATGCGCAGAACTTTTACAAAAGTTGCGACATTAGGATTTTTTGCGAATACGGGCTGATTTCGACACGCACACGCGTCCAAATCAGTTTTTGCGAAAACCCACATGTCCGGGTATACTGTGCGCACCTTTTGGTATAGTTGGTACACGATGGGGCGGTCCCGTTTGGCAGGGCGTGCTCCGTATCATAATTTCTGGAATTTGGGAAAAAGTAAGTTTTTGTGGTTTTTCATCTAATTTAATTCTACACACAACAATTAATAAATTATTATATTTAACAAAAAATAAACTAGGTTAAGTGGTCTTCGTATACCAAAAAAAAAATCGAATTTGGATCTCTGTGGTGGGAGATACGAATCCGTGAACATAGCTAGTTACCACAGTTTTCTGCGATACTCAAAAGTTGTCGTTTGTGGTCTTTATAGATCTCCACTCGTTCCCCACATCAGTAATATCTTTATAGCTTCAGAGCAAATACAATGGCTGCAAGTTCCAAGTCATGAGTTAGAAAATTCTTCTCATGCACTCGTAACTATCTAGATGCATATGCAATCACCTTGCCATGCTGTATCAATACGCATCCCAAGTCTTTCCCAGATGCGTCACTATAGATCACATAACCTCCTGATCCTGATAGAATAGTCAATACTGGTGATGTGGTCAGTCGCTTCTTTAACTCTTCAAAAGCGGCTTGACACTCGTCGGTCCATACGAATTCTTGATCCTTGCAAGTCAAACGAGTCATAGGTGCTGCTATCCTTGAGAAGTGCTCCATGAACCGTCGGTAATATCCCGTAACTACAAGGAAGCTTCTCACCTCTGATGCTGATTTAGGAATATGCCATGTCTCGACTGCCGAGATCTTTTCTGGATCAACAGAAATACCATCTCCTATAATGACATGCCCAAGAAATAAAATATTGTCCAAGAAGAACTAACATTTACTGAGCTTCCCATATAACTGCTCATCCTCAAGGCCTCTAGAATAATCCACAGGTGCTTCTTGTGCTCCTCGTGGCTCTTCGAATAGACAAGTATATCATCTATGAAGACGACCATGAACTGGTCTAAATACTGGAGGAAGACTCAATTCATTAAGTCCATAAAGATAGCTGGAGCATTGGTCAATCCAAATGGCATGACAAAAAACTCGTAGTACCCATATCTTGTTCTGAATGCGGTCTTCGGGATGTCCTGCTTCTGTACCTTCACCTGGTGATATCCCGATCTCAAATCTATCTTCGAGAATACCTTAGCTCCACTAAGCTGATCAAATAGGTCATCAATGCGTGGCAAGGGGTATTTATTCTTCACAGTCACTGCATTTAGGGCTCTGTAGTAAATGCACATACGCACTGACCCATCCTTCTTTGGTATAAATAACACTGATGCTCCCCAGGGTGATGCACTTGGTCGGATGAAACCTTTCTCCTCTAGTTCTTTCAGGTGTGCTTTCAGCTCGTCCATCTCCTTCTTTGCCAGTTTGTAAACATGTGATGCTATGGGTACTGCTCCCAGTGCTAATTCAATTGAAAACTCTACGTCTCTGTCTGGGGGTAGTCCTGGCAATTACTTTGGAAAGACATCTTAAAATTCTGAAATAATGGGTTGATAAACAACGTCGACCATTACGAGCTGCATACCATCAAGGATTTCTGTGGATCCTCGTGCAAACTCAAGTTCAGGCTGGCCGGGTACCTTAAAAAGAATGCTTCCTCCAAAGCAATCAAATAAAGCATGATACTTGCTTAGCCAGTCCATTCCAAGCACAATATAAAAGGTTGGCATAGGAACGACTAAGAGTCGGGCATTCATCTCTATGCCACGTATCACTATAGGACACGATCTATAAATTCTATTAACAGGTATAACTCATCCTCCAGTGAGAATTCTAACATAACTAGATAAAGGTGTAGAGACAATGTTGTATTTGGCAATAAAACTAGATAATATGAATGAGTGGGTGGCTCCCGTATCAAACAATATCACAGCAGGAAAGGTAAAAGCAAGAGTAATACCTGCTATGACATCGATCTCCTGATCCATGTCATCCACTTCCAATATAAAAGCTTGTCCGTTCCTCTGTGGCTGTCCATGATTGGCCCTCATGTACTGATCCTCCTGGGTAGGTAGCAGTTGTCCTCGCTGAAATCCTCCTGTTGCTGGGGGTCGAGGTGCTCCTGGTCTAGCCATCTGTTGAGCTGGCTTCGGTGCTGGAAGCGCTAGTCTCTGTGCTGGCGGTGGTAGTGTCAATGTTTGTTACCTTGGACAATATTTTGCCAAATGCTGTCCGGAACTACATCATAAACACTGTCCCAAGCGATTCCGACAATCTCTCAAAATGTGTCCGATTCTCCCACAATAATTATATTGGGGTTTCTCCAGAATCTGGTACGGTCATGCTCTGTGTTGCTGATGCTGCTGTACCGAGGGACATCTGATAGGTCCTCCTTGTTACGTCCTTACTAGTCCTTGCTGTGTCCTTGCTGGTCCTTGTTGTGTCCTCAGCTGACATCCCTTTCCTCTGCTAATAGTTTCTTGTAATCTGGCTTCTGTCAGTAGTTCAACATAAGAGATCCGGAATTGTGAGCTAGTGTAGTGTTGGAGCTGCTGAGTCAGTCCATGATGAAACCTCTTAGCTTTGGCCAAGTCATTCGGTATCAGGTAGCGCCATATTTACTGAGACGACTAAACTCGACATTATATTCATCAACTGTTTGGTTCTCCTGCTCCAAGTGAAGAAACTGATCGTACAATGCATCTCTAACGGTGTTCGGAAAGTACTTCCTCTCAATGCACTCCAAGAATTGCTCCCAAGCCTGGTATGTACCCAACTGGCGCTCCATGGATTCCCACCAGTGATGAGCATTACCATCTAGAAGCGTCCTTATACCTGTCATCCATAGGTCCGTAGGTAACTGCGATACTTCCAATAGCTTCTGCGTGTGGGTGATCCAGTTGGTAGTCTCCTCTATGCTCTCAATGCTTTTGTACGACTTTGGACCCATCTGAATAAAGTCTTTTACTGAACCAACTCTAGCTCGTGGTATTGGAGCTAGTGCTTGAGCTGGTACAGTAGCCTGTGCAGCTGCCAAAAATTCTTGCCTCTGCTTGGCTGCCTGCTGCCTCTGTTCCTGCATCATCATCTGAAAGAATTGGAACAGCTGTGTCTGGCCATCTTGCGGTACAGGAAAAGTTGGAAGGTTCCTATTAGGTGAAGCGGGAAGATCAGATGGAATTGGATTATGAGTCTGTCCATCTTGTCCCAGAAATCTAGGAATCGTTGAGGTCCCTCCTTGAGTCTGACCATTGACTCCTGAAGGTGTGTCACCATCGGCGGAAGTACATCCATTTTGCATATCCCTCTCTCTGCAGGCGATATACGAAATGATTAGAAGAAGTACAAAAATTAAACAGGATGCAAGCATTTAAATAGGAAGGATGAGTTTTAGTCAAGTATGGATGAGATCCTTATACTCTATTCCTATACGCAGGCTTGTTCGGTACAGTTACGTAACCGAGACAATATATTCTCGACCTACATGGGCCCCCACTAAAAATATGTCACACCCCAGTCCTAAAATACGTTGGACTAGGAATATGTAACACGCCAGCCGTATGTATACGAACTCCAATATATGGAAACCATATACACACGTACGATGTACATGAATATCCAATTCACTAGTGGTAATATACTGTCACAATAATTTACACGTAATCTATATCTCATCCATAGCACAAATAAAGAGATAAAAGAAATAAATAACTGAATATCAAGATGAGTATCAAAGTATGATAGTCGGATGGAAACAAATCTACTGTAAATCGACTATACTAAAACTACTAAAGAGAGAAGAGAATCAACTCTAATATAAGAATAAATGTCTCTAAAAAATAGTAATTAAAATCTCTAAATAGCTATAATGAATCACAGATAATCCTAAGGTAAGACCTCCTCAGTCTGATAAGTAGCGTCAGGTCCAGGTCTATACTCCTGCGGATACTCCTGCTCATCTATATCTAAAAAGGTACCAGGTCCTTAGAGGGATGTAACAAGATACATAATAACATTCCAATAAAGTACTGAAAAGTAAATATCCAATGGTCGCCTAAACGTCTAAGTGAATGCAGTTTAAGAACAACTTTCCAACAAGTGGGCTATCTGGCTAAAAATGGGATTGGCATGACTCTCTCGGAGAATCAGGGGCCTACAAAGCATATCGTCTTTTGAACGGCAGAGGCCCCATGATAATATATAATATATAAGGGTCATCACCGCCCGTATCTCTAGCGGAGCTTCCGGGTTACAGAAGGAAAAAGTACAAAGGAGCCCAAATACCTTACTTGTTGTTCTCCCCACCCCATGCCCTAAGCATGTCATATACATGATACGATAATACCTCTAAATAACTGCCAGGTCTACTAGCATGCAAAGTTTCTATTGGCAGTTATCCCTATCCGTCGCACGACCTATACATACCAGTAGTCAGCCAAGTACGCAAGTCCGTGTCCTACATGTAACTCACACTCGTGTAAGAATAGTATCATGGCCAATGAAACATAAGATGCCTCATGACAATGGGGTGGTCTCATAAAGTAGGTCCAATGCATATACATAAATAAAAACAGAACACAACGACACTATCGTCGCACCCAAGTTTCCTTGGACATGCAATTTATATAACAGGTAAAATATATGAACTAAAATAAACAAAAATAAAGCATGCATGCATCATATGGAATGTAAACAAAGTACAATAGTAAGGTATACTTGCCTGGCAAGAAATCTGTATGGTGTAAGCGTCCAAATGTCAAGGACACGGGATCAAAAACTAATGGATCCAAACAAACATCTCCGGATACTGAAATAGACATAACCAATATTTTCGGAATCAGTGACATAGCTAGAAATCACTACCCTTTCGTCCAATTTGGATACAGTGGCAAAACGGTAATTTCAGGTCAAAGTATGGTCCATATGTGGCCCACTTTGCACCGAAAAAGTGTGCCAAGGGTAACAGTCTCTAAATAGGACAAATTATAGGTCAAACAAACTCTAAAAGTCAGTACAAACTCAACGATATGTCTAAATATGGATTTCGGTGTATCGAACACAATTTTGCCCAAAAAGTCAACCGTAAAGCCCGCCAATAGGCGACTTGTCAACTGTCTCAGAATTATATGAAAATTGGGTCACAGGACCAGAGCGATACCACGAATCCAGTGGCGCAAGTTTCGTCGCAATCTGACGAGCGTGCACTTAATGCGCAGGGCTTTTGTAAAAGTTGCGATACGAGAATTTTCAGCGGATACGGGCTAATTCCGACGCGCACACGCGTCAAAATTAGTTTTCGTGAAAACTCACACGTCCGGGTATATTGTATGCACCTTTTGGTATACTTGGTACACGACAGGGTGGTCCCGTTTGGCGGGGTGCGCTCCATATCACAATTTCTAGAATTTAGGAAAAAGTAGGTTTTCGGGGTTTTTTTATCTAATTTAATTCTACACACAGCAATTAATAAATTATTATTTTTGACAGAAAATAAACAAGGTTAAGTGGTCTTCGCAGACCAAAAAGAAAAAAATTGGATCTCTGTGGTGGGAGATACGAATCCGTGAACATAGGTAGTTACCGCAGTTTTCTGCGATACCCAAAAGTTGTTTTTTTTGCCAACTTGGTCGTTATATTCGCCTAAGTTTACGCCATGTTCGGGGTAAACTAATGCACATATATTGAAGGGGGTTAAGTCATGAACATACTGGTGAAAACGGGGTCGAGTTTGGTCGAACGAGGGCACGAGAAACAGTACATGAACACAGGTACGCTGTTGTTCAAAACTATTGCGGTTGTGCGCGTCATGCGGCGGCGGTTTATCGGCGGTCCAGGCGACTGGAGGCGGCAGTCCGGCGGCGGGTCGAGGGATGGAGATTGAAGAAGAGATTTAAGGTTAGGGTTTTGTAAAAGGGTTTAGTATAATATATATATATATATATATATATATATATATATATATATATATATATATATATAGGGAGATGGAGAAAGGGGGGAGTTGCTGGTCGCGGCTTAAGCTTGGCTGCCGCTGCTGCTGTTTTTGTTTACATAATTGTGGACGAGTAGAGGATAAGGGTTGCGGGTTTGGTTGGGCTAACGGGTAGGTAGATCCGTTTAGGAAAACTATTTGTTTTTCTTTTTCTTTTTCTTTTTCTTTTTCTTTTTCTTTTTCTTTTTCTTTTTCCTTTTCCTTTTTCTTTTTCTTATTTCTTTTCTTTTCTATTAAATTATATATGTATATATATATATATATATATATATATATATATATATATATATATATATATATATAAAATTCTAGAATTTATATTAGTGTATACCATTTAGCTAGCAACTGTCCAAAGGGTCTCCTACATAGAATTAATTAGAAAAAAAATTATAATTTCTCCATAGATCCTCTAAGTGCACAAATACCTAAAATAAAAATTAAATAAATTCTATTTCCTCTATTTAACTCATAATTACTATAAATGAATTAAATAATTAATTAAAAAGGTAAATATAGTTTTTAGAATTAGGGGTTTTACATAGCCTATGGGGTATATCTAGTACTCACCGTGTATCAAAATTATACCAAGCACGAGAGTTCGTCTTTCCGAAATAGGGGAAGATAAAAAACAACAATAAAAAATTCAAGGAGGAGGTGATAGAATACAAGTACGGGGTTCAAGACGATTAAAGAATTCAAAAGGAGAGTTGTCAGGGCAGTTGCGGATGAGATCATATTTTGGTAAATTCTTATTCGCATGCTCATATCAGTACAATATGTAACCTATACGATATGCTCGGACATGTCTAGAGGGCAAGTATATTCGTCTAATAAGCTAACTCAACTATATCTCAATCTACGTAAAATAGTCATATGAAGAGTGAACCAAGTGCACTAAGGTTGATCTGACCATAATACAACGTTTCTAATTAGATAATGTATTAGTGGGCATCCCTATTACACATATGTCATGAACAAGCTCGATAAAAGAATAAGCTTGCAAAACTAGGCTATAATAGCAGCATAAATTGAGGTAGTCCAGAAAATATAAGTACGATGGATTATGATGAAGGAAGGTACAAAATAATTTAAGTTCATCAAAAAGATAAGACTCGTCCGGTGTTGTGTCTCTATAGTTGCCATACTAACTTCTTGCCTAAGTCTCTAGTCGATCAAATGGGGGTATGGGCCTCTTAGTTCTACAGTCTGGATAAATACTATCGTCTTATGCTAGCATATAGTTAGTGTTATTCAATTATACTTTATTAATGGGTCAAAAAGACTATGTTATACTAGGTTATGAGACATACTAACCAACTTACAAGAATCTACTAATATTGTAACTACATTATGGGGATAAAATAGAAACTCTTATTGGGGTATACGAGGAAAAGATCTTGGAACTTATTAAGGTATCCTATTGCATTATAAAACTCCATAGGTAATGGTCATCTTAAGTCTTAATCATAGTGCTTATAGAACAAAAGTGTTAATATTAATAATGGAGAAGTTACTGGCTCTCAAGTAAAAGAGGATATAACCTGTATTGAGATATGTGGAACAGATTACTTGATTTGAAACTAAAGTATAATCATAAAATTATAATCAAAATGAACAACTCAAACTATCAAGTTCTAACTACCAAGCACAGAATTTTAAAATTCAAGATTAACAACTATAATCCTAGCAAACTATATATCCTAACATAAAAGGAATCACTTAGCCTACAATCAGAAGGTTTATGTGGCACAAATTGAAAGATGAAGAAAAAATTTAGTCGTCGCACAAATAGCGAGCGTTAAGATTTCAAAAAAATAAGATATAAAATTAAATAGAGAGACTCTTAATAGTATCATAATTTTCTAAGAAAATATGGTATGCTAATCTCTGTGTTCACGATATGATCAAGGGAAAGGTTCTATTCATTCAATAGATTTTAATTGGGGTAAAGAGCTATGACGATTGATCTATGATGGATGGATTAACTCAAGATGGAAAAGTATATAGATAGTTGGGTGAGATGGCAGGGTCGGTGACTCATGGAGACTCAAGTATGACTCAATAATGATCATAGATTCGAAGGGATCTACTAAGTTGAAGGTGGGGTACCTTTGCTCTTACTAAGATATTGGTTTACTCCTCTTGGTTTTCTAAGGTACTATTCTGCTAATATCAAGACAAGAATCTAAATTTATAGTCCTCTTATATTATCTCACTATGAAAGTTAGGTTTAGTCCTAATATTTAACCTTGGATTTCTATTGGTTCCTCAATACTAGGGTCAAAAAATATGGTCAAATCTCTAACTAACCCTAGTAGTGTCTATACTGCTCTCAAGTCATTCATAAATATATCAAGGGATAATGGTCAATTAATTTATAGGTATTGGATGCTAGGATTTATTAGGTATGCTAAACTTTTATTAGCTGCTAATATTCTAATTTATTTTTCTTAGTAGATATGTTATCATAATTATCTCATAACCCTAACAATAAGGACTCATATATTCTGGCAGGAGGCTATACTCAAGGAACTATTACGGAAGTACATTAAATAGGAAGAGGTGAGAAAATAAGGACACCGATGTCAAGAGAATTAAGTGAGTACAACTTTGAAGGTCAAGGAAGGTAGGCGATTTCAAAGAATTTAGAGCAAAATCAAGGAGAAAAGTTAAGTATGTGGATGAGACCTAAAACTCTAATCCTTAGTGGACGCCCGTTCAGTACAGTTATGTAAACGAAACGGCTAACTCGACCTACATGGGCCACCACAAAAATATGTCACGCCCCAGTCCCAAAATATATAGGACTAGGAATACGTAAGCATGCCAGCCATATGTATATAGAGACTCTAAAATATGGAAACCATAACACATACATACGCTATATTATGAACAATAATTCATAAGTGGTATATAATTGTCATAAGTCACAGGACATAACTAAATCCTATCCATAAAATTATAAAGAAATAAATGATCATATATGTCAATAAACCAAATATGAACTAGTCGAGAAGAACTAATAGTTGGATGGAGACAAATCCACTATCAAATAGAATATAAAAGTAAATATAATAAGTACATCATCGAATGATCAGAGAGGATCGAATGGAAGACCTCATCGAAAGAGAATGAAGAAGCAAGACCTGATCCGTGATCCTACGAATAGTCATGATTGTCTACACCTGGAAAGAGACCAGGTCCTCAGAGGAACATAACATAATACATAGAAGCATGCCAATAAAATATTGAAAATAAATATCCAAAGGGTCATCTAACCGCCTATGTGAATGCTCTTTGAGAATAACTTTCCAACACGTGGGCTATCTGTAGATAATATAGGGGTCATCTGACCACGCATTACCGGCGGAGCATGCAGGTTACACAAGGAAAGTGAAAAGGAGCCCAAACGCCTTACTTGATATTCTTTCCATCCCATGCTCTATTTATGCCATATCCATGACACGATGAGACCTCTAATAACTACCAAGTCTTCTAACATATCTCTGTTAGCAGTTATTTTCTATAGCACGTCCTATACGTATTGATGATCAGTCAGTACGTAAGTCCGTAATCTATATGAGACTCATAACTTGTGTAAGAAATGTGTCATGACCAAATGAAATATAAAAATGCCTCATGATAATAGGGTGGTCTCATAAAACTAAGTTAACATGCATAATATATAATAAAGACAAAATACGATGCCACCGTCATTGCACCCAAGTTATTCTTGGACGCGCAGTTTATATAGTAGTTAAAATATATGAAATAAATAACAAAAATAAAATGCATGCACCATATGAAATTTAGATCACAGTATAATGGCAAAGTTATACTTGTCTGCTCTAAAAAAGGATAAAATCGCAACTCAAGGCGTCGTCCGATCTATCCGTCACATAAATTAAACAAGTTAGGTTACAAAAGTGGGTGAATATGTTCCTTCATTTTAATATATTTTAATTCTAAATAAAATAACCTAAAATAGTATATTAATCTTATTATAATCTGATTTTATTGTTTAAATCCTAATTTTGGTCCAAAGTAAGTTAACTTTACGAATTTAGGATCCATGGCACATAAATCGAGACGATCCATTGACCAAAAAGTCAACCAACTCAAATCCTAGATTATTGTATGGAATCATATAGATTTTAGTACAATATGAAAATCTCAATCGATAGATTCATAAAATCACAAGCCGGTAAAGAGTTATGGCCACAAGGGCGCACAGATGATAGTTTTCGGTGGTTTCCTATTTTTGTCTACGTTGCATAAATTTTATAGTAGACTAAACTTACATATTAAATTCTATAAAAATAATTTTATGGAATCTCATCATGTCAGATTTTCTAAACTTCAAACGGCTCATAATTTTGAGTTCAGGATCTCCCAAAATCTCAAAAACACCGAAACACGTCTGATTTTCAACAGCTGGCACTTTTAGAACTTTTTGAAAAAATATGTTCTAAGATTTATTCAAATAATTTATATATTCAGAAAACTAACCTTGATATGGTTCTAAAAAAAAACTAGAGCATATTTGGAGTCCAGAGCTAGAAGATACTGTCTTTTTAAGTCGTCATAACTACTAGAAAATGAGACTAAATTTATGACGAATTTTGACTATTTTTGGATGAAAAAGAGAGTAGTTTGGGGAAGAAAAATATGAAAGATGAGTTTATTCCATAAGTCTAATAGGTATTTATAATGGTGGAGACTACTTAATTGAATACGACTAGGATTGGCTACTTTGGATATGAATAGGATTAGTTTAAATAAGGATATCATGTGCATGAAGTTGCTTTCCTAGTAGGCTCAGAATTTAAATTAATTTAAAATATAGTTTAAATTTATCTCAATAATTTATAATCTTAAATAGAATTAAAGATAATAAAAGTAATTTATATATAATCTTATTAATATCTGTTAACACTAAATTACCATCTATCTAATATTATGACTTTATATATCCAAATAAATCCTCAATAATTCCAAAAATCCAAAAATTCCTTAAAATTCTAAATAAATTATAAAAAAATATATTTAAATATTTTAACTCTAGAATAAATATTTGGTAGTAACAACATTCAATTATGGTCTCATAGTAAATCATGGAAGTCCTAGAAATTTACGTTTCCTAGGTTTTAATTACCCAAAAATTCTAACAAAAAATTCAAAATTCTAAAATAGCCTAAAAATAATTCTAAATAAATATTTATATATATAAGTAAATATATGAAGAAAATTATTTTCTAATTAAATAAGAGAATACTCTAAAGAAATTTAACATCTATAATAAATATAATAATATAAAATACACACAAAATACCTATTTTTGGGTGAGGGAATTTACAACTATATTAGTAGCTTTATTATCTGTTATAGTTTTATTCGATTCTGGAGCATCGCTTTCATTCATAGTTGCTAGCTTCGTAGCCACACATAGAGTAGCTACCACACCCCTTCCGAAGACTATAAAAATTCTTACGGGAGGCAAAATTATCCCAGTTAGTGACATTTATAGATCTTGTTCGGTAGTAGTCTATAGGAGAGAGATGTTGTAAACACCCAAAAAAATTTCAGAATTTAAAAATAAATTTTTGAGAATTTTCTGTTATTTTTAACGAATTAAAATAAATGATTTTTGGTATTAAATTAATTTTGTAATTTTATTAAATATTAAAATATTATGAAAATAATATTTTTTGGTGTCAAATAAAATATTAGACATACTATAATTTTTCTGAAATTTATTGGACCTAAAAACTATTTTTAAATGGCCAAAAATACAAGTTTTATATAAACCAAAACAAACCGGACCAACCATGAACCGAACCGGCCCATAAACCAACCCAGACCTTATTGGGTCAGATCCATACCCGACCCACCAACCCGAAACCCTACCCGTTGCTACAATAAAATCCTAAATCCCTAACCCCGACCCGACTTTTCCACTCCCCGGCCGTTTCCCGACGACGGCTCGCCTTCCTCCGCTGCTGCATCTCTTCGCCTCCGCACCCGCCGACCCTTCGCCTCCTGCCGGCCTATCCTCTTCCAACCGGCCGACGGTCCCCCTCCCCTAACCGTCGGCTATCTCCCCTATATAAACCGATCCTCCACCACTGTCACCATCATCCACCACCGCCACCAATCGACCCCGATCTTCGGCCACCCCCGCCGTAACCAGAGGACCCCGGCGATGACCTCCGCCGACCCCAGGCGACCACGAGCAGCCACCACAGCACCCACGCCGCCGGTCGAGCACCGTCGTAGCCGCGCCGTGCCACCGCGTAAACACAAATTTCAGTCAATTCTGACTCCACGTTCCGGTGAGTTTTTCTCTCTCCTCGCCCCCTCATTTTTCGAACCGTCTGCTGTTACGCGTACGCTACGTAACCACCTCAAAACCCATGTAATTTATTCGGGGTATCGCGTCGTGTGTCGATCGCAAACTGTGACGCAAAAGCAGAAAAAATTTCCAATTTCTGAAAATCAAAATTTGTCCCAAACTCCCCAGTTCACGACCGTTTTGCGACCAACCTGCTAAATGTTTTTAAAATTTGCCTGAATAGTAATTTAGACCATATGACCAAGTTTTAAAACCCTATTTTAGTTCAATTTATTGAGCTGTAAATTGCATGTTATTCGAGGGTAAAAATGACCAAAAACTTGGTCTTTTAAATTCCTAATTTTTTCAGGAACTGGGTGCACCCCGCTAAACGATGCGACTTGGTCGTGTGCGAACTTCACTGAAAGGTGCATATTGTCAATACGAACGTATAAAATTTCGTAGAAGTTGACTTGGATGTGCGTGCACACCGGAATCAACGTGTATCCGTCGACAATACCATGTATCGGCCCTATTCTAAAACTCATTGTAACTTTGTGTGTACTCATTTTTTCAAAACGAAACTTATGCCATCGGACTCGTAGCGATACGCTAGTCCTGTGACCCAAGTTTGATTCGATTCTGAGAACGTTGACAAAATCCCGTATGGTAGGCACCACGGCTCCACTTGACGGGCAATTTCGTGATCGGCTCATCAAAATCTAGTTCTGGACATTTTGTTGGGTTGGTATCATCGTTTTTGACTTATAGACACTAAGTTTGATGAATTTGGAGAACTTTATCTCTGGCATATTTTTTGGTGCGAAGTGGGCCACATGTGGACCCCGCTTTGACCAGAAACTGTCAATCTTGCCCTTGTGTCCAAATTGGACTTATGGATAGGCAATTCTAGCTATTTCATATCTTTTAAACATGATGGTAATGTTTATTTCAGCAATCGGAGGAGTACTTGAAGATCCCGCTGATACCGGAGCGACTATTGGTATTCAAATCTCAAGCAAGTGTACCTTACCACTCTTACAGTATTTGCTATATAATATTCTCTTAATTTAATTATATGATATAAATATTCAACCTAGAACTGTGTGACATTTCTTAGCGTCCGAATAATATTCGGGTGTCGATGCCGTAAGCGGAGTCGTGTAACGTCACTAGAGATTGATATCGCGACCCTATATATCTTCGTACTTGCATTATCAAGTACGTCATACCATAGGACACTTGACAATATTCATGAGACAGAATCTTCCTGAGATATTCATGGTGATTCTGTATAGGTTACAGGATTTGTGACTTAGATATTACATATGTTTAGGTATCATTATGACTTGCTGCATCAGTTAAAGGTCATGATCTTTCGTGTCATGGACATGAGACGTATGATTACATTGGGTGAGAAAAGTATTACCATATTAAAGGCTGATTATATTATATATGTAGTTTTTTGGAGGTGCCTTAGACTCTGACACAGAGCTTTGGCACAAGTTCTGGCCCTTCGATATAAATGCTGCTATGGGTTTCTTCGACACAGAGCCTATGGTAGTTTCAGCCTGAGTATGATTAATGCTCTCACTTGCATATCACATAGCTAGTTACATAGTTTATCCTATTGATTCATTTATTATTGTACTACATTTATTTTGGCTTGAGTTATTCTTGTACCTTGGTATATCCCCTTAGGACCTGGAATCCGGATTATGTCCCTAGATTTAGCAGAGGAGATCTACCCCAAAGTATACAGGACAGGAGCAGACATTCGAGCAGTACCAGAACCCGATGATGAGGTGATCGTCGAGGATTTCTCCTGAGTATCTATTTTATCTATACTCAGTCTTTGCTGTTGTTAGACTCTTTTATTTCTTGTCTATTGACTGTTGTATCAAACTTATTATCGGGTTGTTCCTCGATATATGTTTTATTGAGACTTGATGATCATTATTTCATCTTGATTAATCTGATATTTGTTTTGTGATTATCTGCTGTGGATGAGATTAGTATCATAAACCTTTATAGTTGTTTTATAGCTTAAGTACACCCTGATGGGTCTATTAAATTGGGTTTGCCCATCGGTGTGTGCTGCTGGCCATTACCACGTGTCTAGTCCCTCGGTATTTTGGGACTGGGCGTGACATAATTTTTTTTGTGGCCCATGCAGGTCTACGACTAAATTATTTTGATTTTAACTTAGGAACTTAGCAAGCCTGCGACAAAGATAGGATAAGTTTTAGGATCTCATCCACTTGATTTTATCGTTCTTGATCTCTATATCAAATTCGAATTAATTACTTGACTTGCATCCTGCTTTGATTTCTCTGTGCACCTCTTATAGTTTATTTTGGATGCAGAGTAATGGATCCACCAGCAAAAGATGAGACTACTGCAGGAAAACCACAAGGTGCTGTAGCCACCTACGAAGAAGATACAGTGACACCATTAAGTGGAGATCCCTCCACTCACCGAAGCAGTCAAGCAAATCAGCATACTTCTAGATTTCATCGAGATGACATTCCACCTCCGCCACAGTTTACTCCACCAATGCCCATATTTCCATAAGGGCAGGCTATGGACGGGCAACAGATATTTCAAATGTTCTATGAAATAATGCAAGCCCAACAGCAGGTTCAACAAGAGACTCTGCGTCACGAAGTAGAGAACTTAAGGAACAGCCTAGTAATCGCACTGGAGCAGGCGAACCTACTAGCTCGACGGTCATCGACGGAATCTACCACTGATTTTTGCCAGCTGAAGCCTCGTACCTTTTCTAGCAAGGAGGAGCCCACTGAAGTTTATGAGTGGCTCACAAACACTCAACATCAATTAGAAGCAACTGAGCTTCCAAGGGAACGTTGGATGACTGCTGTCCGAATGCAATTGACGGGCAATACACATCACTGGTGGCTATCTGAGGAGAGACGACTCGGACCAGACTGAGTCACTTGGGAAGAGTTCTCTAGACTTTTTCAGGAGATGTATATTTCATCTATTGCTCGATCAGAACTTCGGGACAAGTTTAATCGCCTCATTCAAGACAATATGACAGTGGAAGAGTACAATACGGAGTTCATTCGTCTGAGTCATTTTTCCCCTTCTCTGATCTCGACAGAAGAGGAGAAGGCTGAGAAGTTCTTCGACGGACTAAACTTTGAGCTACAGAGATTGATCGGATTCGTTGTACCTACTTCATACTCGGATGTTCTTGCTGCAGCTCGACACATGGAGCGCATCACTAGGAGGGAGTCCAACCTAAAACAACTGTACATATCAGCACCAACCAGAGCATCATAAGAGGAGTCTGCAAAGCGACGACAGATGAATCCACAACAGAGAGCATCTATACCACTAGTAATAGTCCTTCCTACTTGTCACTACTGTGGCAAAGCAGGCCATCTCCCCAAGGAATGTCGACGTAGATTGGGATTGTGTTTAGCATGCGGATCCCGTCAGCATTCGGTAAGGGATTGCCCTGAGCGTCGAGAAGGAGCACCAATGAGAATCCGACAAGCTCTACCAGCACCAGGAAGATATCAACTGAGGCAACCTTTGTCACCACGAGCAGCACTTCTAGCAAGCCCAGCAACAGCAGAGGACAGCACCACAAGGACGCAGATAAGCTTTTACGATGATAATGGAGTACGTGCAGACTCGCGGAGTAGCGAATACGCGTAAAATTTAAGTTTTATCATAGATATATTTTCCTAGAAATGCCATAGCACGTGCCTGTTAGTTCAGGACCTTAGCCTTAAACCTAGTAATTTTAAACTTGTTAATAATTGATAACCTAGTTTTCCTAAGCTGTAGTTTTCTTGCTTTATCCAGATTTCTTTACTCTTGAATTACCTAACTTTCATTGTCTAAGAAAATACTTTATTCCTTCCCTATTTGTTTTGCATAACCCTCATCCTTCGATTTTTCCTTGATCATGATTCTTTGTTTGTGTCGTACTTAGAACATGTTTTGCAATCGTGTTATCTCTTCTGACCAATTATGTTTCATTATTCTTTGATTGCGAGAATGCAATCCTCTTAAGAGGGGTAGATTGTAAACACCCGAATTTTTTTTCAGAATTAAAAAATAAATTTTTGGGAATTTTTTGTTATTTTTAACTAATTAAAATAAATGATTTTTGGTATTAAATTAATTTTGTGATTTTATAAAATATTAAAATATTATAAAAATAATATTTTTGGGTGTAAAATAAAATATAGACATACGATAATTTTTTGGAAATTTATTGGACCTAAAAACTATTTTTAAATGGCCAAAAACACAAGTTTTATATAAACCAAAATTAACCGGACCAACCCTGAACTGAACTGGCCCAATAAACCAACCAAGCCCTTATCGGGTCAGATCCGTACCCGACCCACCAACCCGAAAGCCTACCCGCTGCTACAGTAAAATCGTAAATCCCTAGCCCCGACCCAACTTTTCCCCTCTTCGGTCGTTTCCCGGTGACAACTCACCTTCCCCCGCCGATGCGTCGATTCACCTCCACACCCGTCGACCCTTCGCCTCCCGCCGGCCTCTCCTCTTCCCACCGGCCGACGGTCCCCCTCCCCTAATCGTCGGCCATCTCCCCTATATAAACCGATCCCCCACCGCTATCACCATCATCCACCACCGCCATCACTCGACCCCGATCTCCCGCCACCCCCGCCGTGACCAGAGGACCCAGGCGACAAACTCCGTCGACCCCAGGCGACCACGAGAATCTACCATAGCACCCACGCCACCGGTCTAGCACCGCCGTAGCCGCGTCGCACCACCGCGTAAACGTAAATTTCAGTCAATTCCGACTCCACGTTCCGGTGAGTTTTTCTCTCTCCTCGCTGCCTCATTTTCTGAACCGTCTGTTGTGACGCGTTCCCTGTGTAATCCCCTCGAAATCCGTGCAATTTGTTTGGGGTATCACGTCCTGTGTCGGTCGTAAACTGCAACGTAAAAACAGAAAAAAATTCCCAATTTCTGAAAATCAGAATTTATCCCGATCTCCCCAGTTTACGACCACTTTGTGACCAACCTGCTAAATGTTTTCCAAATTTGCCTGAACAGTAATTTAGACCATATGACCAAGTTTTAAAATCCTATTTTAGTTCAATTTATTAAGCTGTAAATTGCATGTTATTCGAGGGTAAAAATGACCAAAAACTTGGTCTTTTAAAACCCTAATTTTTCCCGGAACTGGGTGTGTTATGCTAAATGATGCGACTTGGTTATGTGCGAACTTCACCGAAAGGTGCGCACTGTCAATACTCGTGTGAGATTTACGAAAGTTGATTTGGATGTGCGTGCACACCGGAATCAACGTATATTCGTCGATAATACCCCGTATCGGTCATATTCTGAAACTCGTTATAACTTTGTGTATGATCGTCGTTTCAAAATAAAACTTGCGCCATCGGACTCGTAGCGATACGCTGGTCCTGTGACCCAAGTTTGGTTCTACTCTGAGAACGTTGACAAATTTCCGTATCGTGGGCTCCACGGTTCCACTTGACGGGCAATTTTGTTATCGGCTTATCGAAATCCAGTTCTGGTCATTCCGTTGGGTTCGTATCATCGTTTTGGCCTTGTAGACACTATGTTTGATAAATTTGGAGAATTTTATCTTTGGCATATTTTTTTAGTACAAAGTGGGTCACATGTAGACCCCGCTTTGACCAGAAACTGTCAATCTTGCCCATGTGACCAAATTGGACTTATAGACAGGCAATTCTAGCTATTTCATATCTTCTGAACATGATGATAATGTTTATTTTAGCAATCTGATGAGTACTTGAAGATCCCGCTGATACCGGAGCGACTATTGGTATTCAAATTTCAGGCAAGTGTACCTTGCCAATCTTACAGTATTTGCTACATAATGTTCTCTTGATTTAATTATATAAAATAAATGTTCAACCTAGAACCGTATGATATTGCTTAGCATCCGAATAATATTCGGGTGTCGATGCCATTGGAGTCGTGTAACGTCACTAGAGATTGATATCGCGACCCTATATACCTTCGTGCTTACATTATCAAGTACATCATACCATAGGACACTTGACACTGTTCATGAGACAGAATCTTTCTAAGATATTCATGGTGATTCTGTATAGGTTACAGGATTCGTGACATAGATATTACATATGCTTAGCTATCATTATGACTCGCTGCATCAGTTAAAGGTCATGATCTTGCGTGTCATGGACATGAGACGTGTGATTACATTGGGTGGGGAGAGTATTACCATATTAAAGGCTGATTATATTATATATATAGTTTTCTGGAGGTGCCTTAGACTCTGACACAGAGCTTTGGCACAAGTTCTGGCCCTTCGAGATAAATGCTGCTATGGGCTTCTCTGACACAGAGCTTATGGTAGTTTCAGCTTGAGTATGATTAATGCTCTCACTTGCATATCACATAGCTGGTTACATAGTTTACCCTATTGATTCATTTATTATTGCACTGTATTTATTTTGGCTTGAGTTATTCTTGTACCTTGCTATGTTCCCTAAGGACCTAGAATCCGGATTATATCCCCAGGTTTTGAAGAGGAGATCTACCCCAAAGTGTACAGGACAGGAGCAGACATTGGAGTTGTACCAGAACCCGAGGATGAGGTGATCGCCGAGTATTTCTCCTGAGTATCTATTTTATCTGCACTCAATCTTTGTTGTTGTTAGACTCTTTTATTTCCTGTCTATTGACTGCTGTATCAGACTTATTATCGAGTTATTCCCGGATATATATTTTATTGAGACTTGATGATCATTATTTCATCTTGATTATTCTGACATTTATTTTGTGATTATCTACTGTGGATGAGATTAGTATCATAGACCTTTATATTTATTTTACAGCTTAAGTACACCCTGATGGGTCCATTAAATTGGGTTTGTCCATCGGTGTGTACTGCTGGCCATTGCCATGTGTCTAGTCCCTTGGAATTTTGGGACTGGGGCGTGATAGATGCGAGCTTAATTCTTGATCTTTTCTATGTCGGATTATGATGTTGTACTTGGTATGGACTGGATAAGTCAGTACCAAGTGACTCTAGATTACCGGCATGGACAGATTATATTTAGACCGCCTAGACATCCGAAGTTTGCATTTCTTCGGGGAGCCAAAGAGCAAGGTGTTTTAGCCTACACTTAAGTCACTCTCGGAAGAAGGGGATTTTGAGTACCCAAAGGTTGTATCAGAGTTTGTGGATGTATTTTACAATAATCTTCTAGGCTTACCACCGGATCGAGAAATAGAATTCACAATATACTTGACTCCAGGAGTAGAGCCTATCACTTTATCAGTGTACTGGCTAGCACCTAAGGAGTTGGTAGAATTAAAGAAGCAAGTTGATGATCTTTTGGAGAAGGGTTTTATTCGGCCCAATATTTCGCCATGGGGAGCACTCATAATATTTGTGCCGAAGAATAATAGGATAGTACGCTTGTGTATTGACTAATAGTCACTAAATATCGTAACCATCAAGAACTGGTATCCCTTGCCTCGCATTGTTGATCTGTTTGATCAATGGAGTGGTGCTTGTGTATTCTCAGATACGGTTATCATCAGATTAGAGTGCGAAAAGAGGATATACCGAAGACAGCCTTTAGGACCAAGTACGGACACTATGAGTTCTTAGTTATGCCGTTTGGTTTAACCAACTCGCCAACTATGTTCATGAGTCCGATGAATAGAGTCTTCCATCAGTACTTGGATAAGTTCGTGGTTGTGTTTATTAATGACATCTTGATATACTCCAAGAGCCACGAAGAGCACGAGGAGCATCTCAGAATCATGTTAGAGATGTTGAGACAGGAGAGGTTGTACGCCAAAATTAGCAAATGTGAGTTTTGTCTGGATAGAGTGCCTTTCCTGGGATATATCATCTCGGGAGAAGGAATTTTAGTTGATCCGGAGAAGGTTGCTGCAATAAAAACTTAGCCCACACCTATATTAGTTGCGAAAGTAAGAAGTTTTCTCGGACTTACTGGATATTATCGGAGGTTCATAGAGAACTTCTCAAGGATTATGGAACCTATAATGTGGTTGACGCGTAAGGACCAGGAGTTTGCATGGAGAAAAGATTGACAGAAGGCCTTTGAGGAGTTGAAGAGACGATTGACGATAGCACCGATCTTTACTCTTCCTTCAGGATCGGGAGGATTCGTAGTTTATAGTGATGAGTCAGGAAGTAGACTAGGATATGTTTTGAAGCAACATTGCAAAATTATCTCTTATGCATCGAGGCAGCAGAAGTTCATGAGAAGAACTACCCGACGCACGATCTCGAGTTAGCTACGACAATATTTGCATTAAAGATTTGGAGGCACCATCTTTACGGAGAGAGGGTAGAAATTTTTACTGATCGTAAGAGTCTGAAGTATGTCTATACTCAGAAAGAGCTCAACATGAGCCAGATGCGTTGGTTAGAGTTGATGGTCGATTTTGATATAGATTTGCAGTACCATCCGGGCAAGGCAAACGTCGTAGCAGACGCACTCAGGAGGAAGCCCACAGCTTATTTTTTGACGATGCAGCCCCAGCAATTAGAGAACCTATAGGAGCTCAAAATAGAGGTTATTTTGCCAGGGCATAATGGGAAGTTGGCTAATCTTGAGGTTAAGTCATCACTAGTGGAGAGGATTAAGACGATATTGCCTACAGATGCTAGGTTCTGGAGACTTAAAGAGAAAGCGGAAGCCGGCATGCAAACGGGACTTCGAATCCATAAGGATGGGACATTAAGGTACGAAAATCGCTTATGTCTTCCAAATGGGGAGTTAAGACATGAGTTGATGTCTGAAGCACATAGCTCCATGTACTCTATTCATCCGGAATGTGCGAAGATGTACCGAGATTTGAGGCAGTACTATTGGTGGCATGGGATGAAGAGAAAGATTGCGTGGTTTGTGATAAAATATTTGGTTTGTCAGCAAGTTAAGGCCGAGCATCAGAGAACCGCTGGTATGTTACAACCACTTTCCATACCCGAATGGGAAGGATACAGCTTGGTTTATTGTGGATCGACTCACCAAATCGACATATTTTTTGTCGTTCAGAGTAGGACAGTCCACAGAGATTCTAGCCAACATGTATATACGATAGATCGTAAGGTTACATGGAGTACTGGTTAGTTTTTTGTCTGATCGTGACTCAATATTTATATCCCATTTTTGGCGAAGCATGTAGGACAGTCTAGGCACCCGACTCAAGTTCAATACTGCTTACCATCTACAGACGGTCAGTTGGAGCGCACAATTCAAATCCTAGATGATATACTGAGGTCGTGTATGTTAGACTTTAGAGGGTCTTGGCAAGACCATTTTTACTTGGTGGAGTTCTCTTACAATAATAGCTACCAGGTGAGCATCCAGATAGCAGCTTTTGAGGTGCTATACGGCAGAAAGTGTAGGTCACCGATATGTTGGAGTGATATTGGCTAGCGTTAGATACTCGGTCCTGAATTAGTGATGCAGAAAGTTGAGAAGGTGAAGCAAATTCAGAGTCATCTTCGTGCAGCTCAGGACAGACAAAAGTATTGGGCTGACACATACCGCCAAAATTTGGAGTTCAATGAGGGCGAACATATTTTTTTGAGGATCTCACATACTCGAGGTACTATTCGATTCGGGAGAAAAGGCAAGCTGAGCCCAAGTTACATTGGGACATTTGATATTTTAGAGTATTTTGGTGAGGTGGCGTATCGTCTTGCATTAACCCCAAGTTACATTGCGAAGACAATTCTTTTAAGTTCGGTAGATTGTAAATCCCCTAATTTTTTTAGATTTTAAGTTTTATTATTTTTATTATTGGTATTATGTAATTAATAAGATTAAGGGAGAATTTTTATTATTTATTAGCTATTTAGAATAAACATAAATTCCTGGATAGATATATATGTATATTTATTAATTACAAATATTACACAAAAATATATATATTTTTGGGTGTACAACTATTATTAAAGTATTATAGATTTTTTCTAGAAATTATTTGAGGCACAAACCTATTTATAAATGTCTATATATATACATATATATAGGATAATAATAGTAATAATAAACCAAACCCTAAACCCTAAACTCAAACCCACACCCGAAACCCATACCCGCACCTCTGACCCCTAAGCTACAGCAAACCCCCAACTCTAACGTTCCTCTATCGAAACCACCGCGACCCCTCTATTCCTATTTTGAACCCCCCTTTCACTCGATATATAACATCACATAGACCACCATCAGCCATACTTCTTCCTTGTGCCCAGAAGAGCACTTCCACCACCGTCGACCGCACGCCGCCGCGAACAGACTCGCCCCAAAATCATGAGCAGCAGACCAAAATGATGTACCCTTCTTTCCATCTCTGTTTCTCCCTACATAGTTAACAAAATAATAAACCGTCGAATCCTATATGAAGACCACATGAGCCCCATAAAACCTGTTTAAATAGTTTAGTTTATCGTGTCCTGTATTGATCGTAAATCGAGACACAAAACAGGAAAAAATAAATGAGTTTCAGGAACATAAACTGTTCCAGGTATGCGTGTTTGAGTCCCGTTATCTCCAAAAAGGCATAAGATTCTAAAATTCTACTTGAATAAACTTTTGGACAACATAACCTAATTTTAATCCCTTTAAACCCTTTTTTAATTCAATTTATTCTATGATTTATTTAATGCTAAAATATGTCAAAAACTTGATTCCGTAAACCCAAAATTTCTCGATATGGGGTGCGTTCCGCCAAACAAGATGACTTTATCGTATGAAAATTTTATCGAAAGACGCGTATTGTCAACATGGACGTGTGGGATTTCATAGAACTTGATGTGCGTGCACACCAAAATCAACTCGTATCCGCAAAAAAATATCGTATTTATTCTGACACTTTTTATAACTTTGTGTGTGCTTGTCATTTTGCAAAAAACTTGCACCATCGGATTTGCAGTGTTACGCTAGCCATATGACCCAAGTTTGGTTCGATTCTGATAACGTTGACGAAATACCGTTTCGCGGGCCCCACTGTTCTATTTGACAGGCAATTTTGTGATCGACTCATCAAAATCCAGTTTTAGATGTTCCATTGGGTTTGTATCATTATTCTGGTCTTGTAGACACTATGTTTGATGAATTTGGAGAACTTTATCTCTGGCACATTTTTTGGTGCGAAGTGGGCCACATCTGGACCCCACTTTGACCCAAAATTGTCAATTTTGTCTTTGTGTCCAAATTGGACTTATGGTTAGTCAATCCTAGCTATTTCATATATTCTGAAAATATTAGTGATATTTATTTCAGCATCCGGAGTCGTACTTGCAGATTCTACTTTTACAGGAGAAATTAACGGAGTTCAGAACCTAGACAAGTATACATTGCCAACTTACAGTAGATCCTGTTATATTATCTGCTTGTGTTTCTTCCATATATATATATAATCTTGTGATGTACACGTTCAACCTAGGACCATAAAAAGTTGCTTAGCGTCCGAACAAGATTCGGGTGTCGACGTCGTACGCGGAGTCGTGTAACGTCATTTAGAGAGTTGATTCCACGATCCTATTTTTACGTGCTTACTATATCAAGTACGTCAGACTGTAGGACACTTGACACTATTTCATGTGACATAATATTTTCTTGAGTTATTCATGGTGATTCTATATAGGCTTATATAATTCGTGATTTGAGACTTGCATATTATATGGATATTATTATGACTCGTTGTACTAGCTAGGGGTCATGATCTTGCATGTTATAGATATGAGATATTATGGACATGAGACATAAGGTTACATTAGGTGGGGAGAGACACACATGCTACAGGCTGATTATTTATATATATACTATACTACTGGAGATACTTTAGTCTCTGTATCACAGCTTGGCATATTTACTGGCCCTATGAGATACTACTTGCTGCTAAGAGATCCCTGACATAGAGCCTGTAGTGGTTTCAACCTGAGTAATAGTGATGCTCTCATTTGTATTTCACTCATCTGGTTACATAGCTTGCCATGAGGATCTATTTTTATTTAATATATTTTATTTAGCTTGAGTGTTTCTTGTACCTTGTTATGTCCCCTGAGGACCTGGATCCGGATTATGTCCCCAGGTACAGCAGTAGAGGATTACTCTGAGGTTTACGGGACATGATTTGATGTTGAAGCAGTATTGGCACTAGAGGATGAGGTTATGCCAAAGGATTTATCCTGAGTACTCAGTTACTTACTCAGTTATTTATGCTTAGTGTTATTTCATATTTGGACTTATGGACATAGGTATTGGTGCTATTCTCTTTTCTGTATTGTGTCAGGTTGTTCTTTGAGACACTACTTATGTGGACTTGATGATGGACTATTTCCCTTTTATCTGTTATCTTGACTGGTCTATCATATTATAATGTGATTGCATTCTGAGGATGAGATTAGAATTATATACTGTGACATATGATGTAGACTTGTATTTATATTTATTACAGCTTAAGTGCACTCTAACGGGTCCATTAAATTGGATTTATCCATTGGAGTTGTGTTGTTGGCCATTGTAACATGGCTAGTTTCTTGGTATTTTGGGACTGGGACGTGACAGATATACCTACATCTACCCTCACTAACACATCAACCCCTCCCGTACCAAGTGATATATCTCACACTAGATACTTGCATGTGCTTCCACATTGATATACTACTCTCCATCATCTCTTATTTTCTAATACCATTGGTACCAATTACTAACTATACTCTGACACCAACCCTTTAACTATTTTTACAATGGTACTACATTATGAGTTACTTCTAGGCTTATTCACTGATACCTAGTGCTCACCTAACCAACTAGGAACCACTTACAAACCCATAAGCTACACTCCCAACAATCAACAATGATACTCAAGCTTGACATATCTTATCTGCAAGTTACCAAGCTATTGCACAATCCAAAGAACCTTAGGAACTAATGATAGTGAAGCTCTATTGGAAACTAAACTAGAGGAACTAAGGGTATCTCTATCCTGAGCTAGTAAGGATGATAGAATAGAAATTAATGATAACATGGTTGAATGATAGAGACACTATGTTAAGAAACCATTTAAGATACAACCTAATAATTATATACTTCTATCTTAAATTATGTTACACAGAATCCTCGCCATGCCAGTAATTATAGACGCAATAAACTATAGAGTCCATAACTAATGTACATACACTACCAGAATAAAACATATTAGCGATGTCTAAAAACGTCACTAATATGTAAAATAACGTCGCAAAAATATTTTGGCGACATAACTAGCGACATTTTTACGTTGTCGCATATTATATGGTCGCTGACAAAAACAACGTCGCTAGTCGTCGCTGTAGCGACATATATTTGCGACAATCAGATGTCACAGAATATACGATGATTAGCTACGTGTAGTCGTTAACTTCAAGACATAATCTTTTGTTGCAACACATCGCTATATTAGTGATATTATGAGTGACGTTTAGCTACAACAATGCTGACATGGCAAGTTTTGTCATGTCAGCATGTTTGTGACGTATAGCGACGTCCTAGTGATGTTCATGGTACCAGGTTGTGACGTTCTAATACCTGTTAGTGACGTAACTATACGTCGGTGAACGTCGCATAACGTCGCAAAACGTTGCTAAATTAAAAAATAACAGGATGCAGCTTGTAAAATATTTCCCAAGAAAATACTACTTGCAGTTATAAAATCATAGTTTATATAAATAGACCCGGAGAAACCCTCTATTGAATTTTTTGGATTCGTCGACCCCTTCGGTGGAACACTCAACACCGGTAAATTCACATATAGTTAATATGAATAATAAACTAAACTCACATAAAAAAAATCTATAAATTTATATTACACTAAATATGTCTCAAGAAATAGATAAATAAATTTAAAATAAGTGTTACATGCATCTCAGAATGTAATAAAAAGTATAAAATAAATACATCAAAGCCCCAAGAATGGGCCAATACACACAAACACACTAAGACCTGTCCAAACAAGGACTACTACAAATTAGAAGTAGCACCGCCGCGCATCTGGGAATAGAAGGAACTCATACTTCTCCTGTGAAAGCGTCACCGATGCCGATGGAAGAGGTAGTCATGGAGTCGGTATCGATACCGGCGGACCAGGAGGACGTATCTGCTCCAATGTTACCAGTCGAGCATTATATGAATCAATGGCAGATACTACCCTCGATGTGTTCTTTGCCACCGACTGACTCAATAAATCCTCTACCGTATGTATCCTCGCAAGTGAGTCGCTCATGGTCATATGCGACCCCTCTAGCTCCGTTTGTCTGTGCTCCATAGACGAGACCAAAGTTGCCAAGCTGTGCTCTGTCGTGTGGCTCATAGTCCTAAGCTCCATAAGGCTGTGTGATCAGTCAGCTAGCTCAGAGTTCTGAGCTCCATAAGGCTATGCTCGAGCGAATTAAAATATACGGTGATCGTCTCATCGTCCGTCTGCTGCGCAGACTGTAGCCACACTGTAATCCTCTGTAGCAACTCGTCATGCATGTCAGCAATCTGACGGTCAAGGCTCTCATGGGCTTGTGCCGATGCCTGCGAAGGCTGCGAGGAAAGAACACTAACAAAGGGGGCCTTGGAGGACTGTGTCACAACAAAGGCATCGTAGGAGCCCGTACCGTAGTATGTACCCATCTGAAGACCACCAACGACGGTCATCTAGAGCTCGTCCAGCAACGGTGCTGTAGAGGGCTGTGAGGAAGTACCAGCCCCTCCCTCTACAGGTACACTAGTAGTCGTCCGCTAAAGTAGTTTAAGTTACTCGTCCAAGAAAAGTGGTTGCTAACATCTAAGTTAATTATTGCTGACTATATAGATATCTATTTGCATATTTTTTAACTTATATCAAAATTAACATAGGATAGAAAAATGTACATAGGTCTGCGTGGCATTCTCATCGATGAGCTTTCCGCCCTTCCGATGGGTGGCCAGGAAGACGATCACCATGTTGGCGTCCTCACCCCTTTGTACCTGTTAAAAATTATATTATTTATTATTAAAATTAAACATCTTATCCTACTTTTATTTAAATAATATATATTTAATATAATACATACTAGACGACAAAAATATTCCATCATGGTAATCGAGCCACCATACCACTTTCCTGCCTTCGACCTAGCCGCCTTTGCCTTCTCCGACCTTTCCTTGTACTTGGGTTTATCGAATCTCATCTTCATTGTAGTCCACTGATCAAGCATGATCCAACCCTGGATCGGTTGTCCGGAGCGATAACGAGTCTTCTGGTCATCTATCGCATAACGTATCAGCTTGGCAACGATGGCAGGAAACTGCTCCACGATCTTCTCAACCCGGTATGGTGGATAGAAATAGGTTTTCTAAAAGAAGTAAAATAAAGAGTTATATAATATAGATAAATAATTATTGATATTAAAAGTAAATATATTTTTACCTTGAAGTGGGCAAACCAGAATGCCTTCCTATCTTCAGGGTCATCTGAGTAGGTGATCCAAGGCCCACCATAGTTCTACCTCAGAAAATGCCCCAGTGCTCTTTGTACCATCGAGGGATGATATCTATACAACGATAATTAAATTCAAGAATATATAGATATAATAATTTAGAAAATGTTAACTATTTAACTTACTTGCTAGGCCCGTCACTCCAAATCTCCATCCTCCTCTCGTCCGGAGGCGCGCATGGAGGATCGCTCTGATCATACGCAGGCGGATTCAGCTCAACCTCCTCCATCTGCTCCTCTATCTCTATGGTGCCATCAGAAGGAGAAAGGCTGGACGAGGGAGTAGTTTTAGGCCTAGAACTGCGCGTCCCAGGAATACTACCACATGTATTATCGACAGAGTTGGAGATTTTTTGGGTCGGTACACTGGAGTACTCTACGACGAGGATCCGGAACCAGTAGTCGGTACTAGAGGAGCACTCTGTCTAGAGGATCTACCTCTGAATGATCCACGTTGTCCTGTTATACATGATAGTAATATATGATGATAAAATATATGCACGATCATAGTCACAACTTGACACATTAAACTATTTTGCAACACAAATATACATATAATCAAATATAACACATTGGGCCCGTCATACACATATAACCAAATGTAGCACAAATACACAAATACACACATGCAACACTATTTTTTAAAAAGTGTGTCTGTGTTGGTGTATCATGTCAGCATGTGTGTATCATGTCAGTGTGAGTGTGTCATGTGTCTGTGTTTATGTCATATCTTATACTATTAATAGAATTACACAGTAAATAACTAGTAGTGTCATAAGTCTAAATAGATAGTATATTTTATAGTCAAAATGTAATACATGCCACAAGTCCAAATGAATTTATTTTATTTTTAATCATCTTCAAAAAAATTATCTTCTTCGTCTTCTTCGTCCTCCTCTTCCTCTTCCTCTTCCTCCTTATCTTCACTTTCATCTACTTCGTCTTCATTCATCTTCATCTACATCTTCTGATAATTCTACCTCTTCTATATTATTAGTCATGTAATGAGTAACTTTCGTTGAGTCCACATCAACAATATTTGTTACAAGAGATAGCTCGTCCTCCTGATAAGCTATTTTATGAATGTCAAAGGTATTTCTAGCTTTAGTCTTGCATACTGCCCACTAATCTGACCTTACAGTTTTTTGTCTAGGTTAAGTTGTGAAGTACATGAACTGAACCTAACTTGATAGGACAAATGGTTCGTAGCCTTGATATCTATGCTTGTAGTTTATATCCACAAGACCATGTTTCTCAATTTTCCAACCTTAATCATGAATCGGATCGAACCATTCATACTTGAATAACATGATCTTAGCAGGTTCTGTGCCATAATTATATGTTAACTCCACAATCTCTCGTAAGATTCAAAAGAAATCATTGCATGGATCGACGTCATTGTAGTTTAAAGATTTGATACACAAACAACTGTATCATGGAATCAAGATCCAGGAAGTTGTCTCTGATCAGAACATTTGTTGACTTGAACCTAAACCCATTCATACAGTAACTTGGCCATATTTTGACGGCAGTAATTGGTCCCTTGGCTAGAGTTCTAACAGATTCAGTCTCGAGTGTTATTAGACGATCGACCTAAATACCAAAGAAGCGATAGTAAGTTATTTATTGTGCAAGTGCATATAGAAAAACTAATTATTGAGCTCCTTATATATGCAATCAACCAAGAAGAAAAATGACGTCGCATTTCTTGTTCTACTTCTTTGTCTGTTATGTAGGGTCTAACCGACATCACCTCATCATTATATGTGCTGAAAAACAACGAAGAAATTGTCGATTAATAGCATAATATTAGCTTATACTATTACATTAAGATGACAAAAACATGGACGTATTAATTACTTACCCCTATAACTTCTCTACTTTATACTCGTTGCAATTATGTAAAATATACAACTGAGCAGCCCTTAGCTCGTCGTCATTCAAATATCTCTTATTTATTTTCTATGAAGGCTTTCCGGATGCATTAAATACTTTCAGTATTGCATCATTAGATTCCTAATATTTGTTGTTATTTCTCGAAGCTCTCATTCTATTAGTAGCAATATGAGGTTTGAAATACGTCAAACAAAAGTTTATAATCTCCTCAAGAACATAAGCTTCACAAATAGAACCCTCAACCCGTGCCTTATTTTTTACCTTTCTTTTTAGGTGATTCAAATGTCGCTCAAACGGGTATATCCATCGATAACCAACAGACCCACTAACACGTGCCTTACAGGAAAGATGAATTGGCAAATGCTCTATAGAGTCAAAGAATCCAGGAGAAACACCTTCTCGAGCTTGTACAGTATTACCTCAATGTCCTTCTCTTGCTTTTCTAGATGATCGACGAGCAACTTTATAGAACAAAGATCTTCGAAGAATATGTTGAGCTCTGTCAATGGATTCCAGACGACCTGCGGTAAGAATTTTTGAAATATAATTAAAATTGACCTCTCCATGAATACGTGACAATCATAGATTTTCATACCCGTCAGTTTATTCTCCTTGAGGTCGACACATATTTTCAAGTTCGACAGGTACCCGTATAAAACATTTAGGACCTAAATCCACCTACAAAGTCTCCCTTTATCCTCCTTCTCTAGTGAGAAATTGCCTTAGGTTGCTTTAACTTTCCATTCCCCTCACTATCAAATGCAACGCAGGACATCTACATATTTCTTTCAAGTCCAACCTAGCCTTTGGATTGTGTTTTATAATCCCCATTACGTCCACTATAATATTAATTATGTTTTCAGACATATTCTTCTCGATATACATGATATCAAGGTTATGTCTGATAAGATTGGTGCTCCAATATGGAAGATCCTATAATATACCCCTCTTCATCCAGTTATGAGTGCGACCAAATATGTCACACTTGTACCCCTTAGCAGGCTCTTTGATAGTACTTGGTAAATCTTTTACCTCTTCCCATATCGTGTATCTGAGCCACCTTGGCGGTGGATTGGTCTTATCCACAACGCCGACACAAAATGCATTCATGTTCCTCCAGTACAGATGATCCTTCAACAGAAATTTTCGATGACAATCGAAGAAGGATGGTTTGTCTCAGTATTTCAAACGCAAAGCCTAAGTGTGGTCTATGCAATATGGACATGAGAGACGGCCATGAGTGCTCCATCCCGATAATATTTTATAAGCCAAAAAGTTATTGATGGTCTACATAAGTGCTGCCATCATCTGAAAATTTTGCTTTCTAGAAATATCATACGTGTTGGCACTTACTTCTCACGGCTGATTCAAATTATCTATCAACGGTTGTAAATACACATCGATATTCCTCTTCGAATTATGCGAACCCAAAATAATAATGGTTAGGAACATATACAGAGTCTTCATGCACATCCAAGGCGGTAGAATATATGGATTGACTATCGCATGCCAATATGAATCCTGGAAGCTCGAAAGTTTGAATGGGATAAAACCGTTAAAGGAGAGCCCCAATCTGATATTATGCGGATTCGAAGCAAAATAGGGATATTCTCGATCAAAGTGCTTTCATGCTTCTCCATTGGATGATGATCCAACACTCCTTCGATCTGTTTCCGCCTGTGCCAACTCATGTTTTCTGCAGTCTCCTTCACCATAAACAACCTTTGCAACCGCGACGTCAAAGGCAAGTAGTGCATTGAATCATTAGACTTTTTTGCATCGACAGACTTTCCCAGTGGCCCTATAGCGATCAGCACCACAGAATCTGTATGTATCTTGATCCTTGTCATCTTTGTAGTACAAAATGCACCCGTTGTGATATGTATTGATTTTTTCGTATCCCATCTAGGGAGATCTCACCATCCTTTTAGATCGATAAAATTATTTAGGTAACTTAGCACCTGCCGACAAGATCTCTATAATCAACTCCATCAGTCGCTTGTAGCATTCTTGCAACATATTAAAATCGGACTTGATGATCAACAGTCTTGTAAACACCGCCAATGGTGAATGATCCTCACAACCAAGATATAATAGAGTCCTTACAATCACCAGTAACTCAATAAATTTTGCAGCATCGACATTCGGTGCCTCATCAGCTGCATCATGATTGTTTGAATTAAAACTAGGCTCGACAGCATCAAAAACCATATTCACGCACCCATCATCGTAATTAGCGTGGTCGTAGACATACATATACGGCTCCTAATAAGGCTCCAGCTCTGATGCTAAAGACACAAGTTCTCCGTGTGAGGTCCAATAAACGTAATTCAGCATAAAATCCCTCGAGTAAAAATAATATGTCACATCCACTTCTGAGTTATATTTTAAGTTGTGACAACTCACACACTAACACTTAATTTTTGTGTCGTCTATGTACTGAGGGAACGCCTTGGTGAACTGCAGGAACTGTTCCACCCCCTGTATGAATTTATCCCGCACACTGCACATGTCATTAGGATGACAGTTGTACATCCATGAACGATGATGCAGGAAGTAATTTAGATTAATTTCTATATACTTCTGCAAAGATGAATGGACATTGTTCAAGTATATTATCTAAATGGATGAAAACATGGATACATATGTGAATACTAATAAAGGATATGTGTGAAGTCACGTATTCAAAGTGAGCCATTATCTGAAGAAAAAATTTACTTCTGCAAGCCTTTTGAGGCTACTAGAGTTAGACTATATTCCAAAAGTCTGCTAGATTTTTGGTAGAACTCTAATAGCCTCAAAAGGCTTACAGAAGTAAAAAAAAAAATCTAGAGAATGGCTCACATTGACACTTGACTTCGAAGGTGACGACAAGCGTTCATAGTTATTTTACTTTTATAATAAGTATTATCTATGTGAAACTATATACCACTTAACTTATATTTATCAAGCTTTAATATTCAACACTTAAACACTTAACCTAAACTAACTCACAAACACTCACTCACTAAACATACTCAAACACACTCATATATACAATGTGCACTCACTCGCACATGGTGCAAGTTGCTGCTGCTGCCATTGCTATTGCTTATTGCTTCTATTAACCCTCACTAGCTCACTCATCCCTCACTCAAATACTCAACACATATTTATACCTAATTCTATAACGTTTGGTCAAAAATTATATACACATTCATGTACTAAAAGTATTTAGTTAAATCTAGTTCAATCTAATTTCACCCATTTCTAAATTTTATCCAGGGGTTCCTGGTGCACGGTCGGAGAGGGCACGGGGCCGCCAAGATTTTATATGAATATATGAAATAATGAATTCATATATCTAATTTTATTATTTTTCAAATTCAAAATTTCATACCTAGGTTAACATATCATAATAAGTACAAGTAAAGAGTATTTAACTCAAAAATCCATGTAAAAGGCTTTTTAACAAACATGTTATGCACATATATATAAAATTAAGACTTGCCTTGGGGATACACACACACAAATATATATATATATATATATATATATATATATATATATAATATATATATATATATATATATATATATATATATATATATATATATATATATATTGTGGCCCAGCGGGGAGGTCATAGGATCGAACCGTGTGTGTGTGTGTGTATTACACAACGTCTGTGTCGTGTCAATAGCAGTGTCAGCATATATAGTGTCATATATATACATACATTACACAACGTGTCCGTATTAGTGTCAGTGTCAGCGAGTGTATGTGTCATTTTAGTGTGTCTGTGTTAGTGTGTCTGTATCGTGTCGACAAGAAGGAGATAGGGTTAGAGTTAGAGTTACCTGAACGAGGGGGGTCGGGGTCGCCGGGACAGGGGGACAAGGGGGTCGGCAGTAGGGGACTGGAGCAGCGGTGGCGAGGAGGTCGGAGGTGGAGGACTGGAGCAACGGTGGTGAGGAGGTCGCTAGTGGAGGACTGGAGCAGTGGCGACAAGGAGGAGGGCGATCGCCCTGGGGGAGGGTAGTTGCAGAAGGGAGGGCGATCGTCGAATTGGAGTAGCAGCGGTGGCGGTTGGAGGGGGGGGCGGATCGGAGGAGAGAAAGTTTTGGAATTAGGTTTGGAAAATTTGGGAATGGGGGAAAAATGAATCACGATCGGTGTATTATTAAAAACTTAGTGACGTTTATATTAGACGTCACTAAACGTTGCTATATTTTAATATACTCCGACGAATAAGATATAACATCGCCAAACGTCACTGTTATTAAAAATATAGCGATGTTTGGTGACTCATAGGCGACGCTATTTTCTATAATACTAATGGTAGTCGGTAGGCATCACAGAATGTCGCTACCAGTGACGCATGGCGACATCTATTTAATACGTCGCTAATTACAATAATATGAGCGATGTCTGTGTCCGGAGTAGCTAATAACGTCGCTAATATGACTTATTTTGGTAGTGATACCTCTATAATCATGTTGTCTAAAATTCTTATGTTGCCAGCTAGCATGGCTGCGAGAACTCTAAATTTCATAACCAAGATAAGTATATCCAAAATCGGTTCTATGTCTTCGCCAAGCCAGCTAGTATGATTATGATAAACTCTAGACTCCATAACTAAGGCAGACGGTTACCTTTCTCTCTGTCCTCATCCAAATATGTCATCATAATATACCATAATTTAGTTCAGAAAATTTATCTCGATACAAGAATCAAATTCAACAGCGAACATGGAAAGGTGAACAAAAACAAATGGTAACAGGTTTCGAAGTATAGTTTATAGTAAAATTCTCAAGGTCCATCCCTGGAATCCCTCAAGAAATCCTAATTTATGATTGAGTATTCTTTCATCCTAATATCCAATTAATTATATTTTATTGTAGGTTTGTAGCAGTATAACTAAGCCATAGTACTACCATGATATCGTAGTAGTTGCGAAGACGAGACCTGTATGGGACACCGTAAAAATATGTCAAGATACGCACACGGATTTTCAGGCACGAGTACGTGGGAACGTCCAGCCTATGCCGCAGCATCAACAGTAGAATGCAGTCTAGGTCCACAATAACTAACTATCAAACTCACACAATAATATGATCACAACCTACCAATAATATCTCAACTCCATAAGAAGAGAAATATAAAAATATATAATAATAATAATAATAATAATATTCAATCATAGAAATCTAGTAGGAAGATAAATGGCACGATAAGATAACAAGAGAAAGAATCCAAGTCTCAAATATCTAACAAGACAACGTAGAAAGTTAAGAAATCAAATATAATATCCCAAGTCTAAAGTAAAATATTGAAGACAGATCCGGTACCAAAAATACTAAATAAATAATCTAGGATAACTAGTGACATCGGCTAGACCTCCAAGCAATCACTCTATATCACTACCATATTTTCTAGGAAAAGGTATTTTGGTCATTTCATAATTAATTAAATATTGTGCATGTTATAAATTTATTTATTGTATTATTTATTATTAGATGTTAGTATATGATTTTGGACTTGTGTTAGTAGACCTAACTAATTTAGATTAGATCAATGGACCAACATTTAATTTTAGTTAGAATTGAGCCCAATAGTAAGCCCATTCATTAGGAGGATGAATTAATTAGTTAAAGCAATTAGACTAGAACCTTCCCTCATTAATTAATTTTTTTATGACAAGCCCCAAGAGGTATTGTGGACATTTCATAGTATCTTGGAGGAGGGGTTAGTGGTCGTCCCCTATAAGAGTGGGAAGAGACTCTCTGTTTATTTTTTATTCCAAATCTAGATCTAGAATTTCTCTCTTCCAAATTTCTTCATTCCTACACCAATTTCTACCCAAATTTCTTTTCAATTTCTTTCCTATTCATTATTGCAGGCTATTAGAATAAGGAGTAAGAAAGGATCTATAAGGAGGAAGCAAGGATCTACAAGTTGAAGGCTCTTGACACTCAATTTAGGATTTTTATTGGGAATCCATCTCCCAATAGTCAAAATTTAGTTTTTTCTCTCTAATTAGACTCTAAATCTGTAATTTAATCATTATGAACCCTTCCATGTACTAAGGCTACCCATAGGAATTGAAATTAGGTTCATAGGAGGCCTACAGAGAAAGTTATGTGGTATTTTTGTCAATTTTGGGAGAATTCTGATAATGACACATCTTGTGTTTGTGAATAGGTTAATTATACCCAATTGACATGTGTTTGATTGTGTGTAACTAGTGTTGTGTCCACAATTGGATACGTGTAGGCCGTATCCTAAAAATTTGGTGATACGGGTTGATTTGGGGATTTTTCTTCCGACACGAGGGTTTGAGCATGTCACATTTTGACACGGGCACATAGTTGAGTAGCTAGCTCTTTATGTTGTTCATAATTATGATTTTAGACTTGCTAGTGTCCTTCGGGGTACGTTCGGTGGTGTGGTGGAGATGTATTGCAAGCGTATCATAGAATGAGTGTGATACGGGTGCGGTGTATATCACTCCACGTATTTGATGCTTTGCTTTTCAATTCAATTTACTTTAGTTATAGCTATTATAATATTATAATTATAATTGCTATATGATATATATGTATATATATAATTATATGTATATTTTTATATTTTATTTTGCTGTGTTGGTGGTTATAGGAGAATAGGAGAGTGCATGTACATCACTAGTATGGTTATGTGGTGACACACACACACACACATATATATATATATGTGTGTGTGTGTGTGTGTGTGTGTGTGTGTGTGTGTGTGTGTGTGTGTGTGTGTGTGTGTGAGCTAGGGGGAGCAATAAGCAGGCCAATAAGCAGTCGAATAAACAGTGAGCATAAGCAGCAGCAGCAACAGCAATGAGAAGATGCAGAAGCAGCAGTAGCTATAAGCAACTACAGAAGCAGCAGCAGCCATAAGCAACAGCAGAAGAAGCAAGCTGCAGAAGAAGCAAGCAAAAGCAGAAAGCTGCAGCAGAAGTAGTAAGCAGCAGCAGAAGCAGCGATAAGCTACAGCAGGAGAAGCAGCAGCAACAACAAAAATAAGCTACAGCAACAGTAATAAGCAGCAATAGTTGTAGTATGTAGCAAGTGCTTATAGTTTAAGTTAGGGATAAGTTAAGATAAGCTAGTTAATAAGATAAGTTATTTTTTATTGATAATTAGTTATGTATATATTGTTAGTGAGTTAAGTATATATATATATATATATATATATATATATATATATATATATATATATATATATATATATATATATATAGGCACTAGTTAGCATTGGTTAGTATTATTTCTTGATTACCTTGAGTTACACCAAGGTAATGAGAGTTAAGGTATCTTGGGTACGAGTATTAAATATCAAGGGGTATGTTAGTATGTTAGTTTAGTATAGTATTATTATAAGTTTAAATGCATATTAGTGTATAGTGAGGTGTATGGGTAGTTAGTTATATGTTAGATATTGAATTACCTTGTGATACCAAGATAATATCAAGGTATTAGTTTATACTCAAGGTATTGAGTTTATATGTCAAGATGAGTGTGTAGGTGGTATGATACCGCTTTTGGTTCAAAGCCAAGGTATCCATTTAGTATTAGTTTGGCTAGAAGTGTTATATATTTTGTCTTGTATATATATATATATATATATATATATATATATATATATATATATATATATATATATATATATATATATATATATATATATATATATATATATATATATATATATATATATATTAAAGTATTTTCATATTTAATAACTTACGTATCTTATGATACGGTATTTTGTTGGTATCCTAATATCTTAGTATAGCTAGTATAGCCTAGTTATATAGTTTATGGATCCAATATCCTATAGATGGACTCATACAATCTAGAAATAGCTAGTTTGACCAAGTTTGACTACTTTGACCTAGAGTTGACCTAATTTGACTATTTTGACTTAGAAATGACTCTATGACCTAAATTTTGACTAGTTTAACTTATTTTTATTCAAAAACCTTGTATTGATATAATATTCCATATTTACGTCTCTGAGGCACTGTACCGAACATCTTTGATACTGTTTACCAGATTTTAGGCAAGTACATTCTCTGATAGTTTTTCATTCATGATATCCTCTATGTCTCTTGTATTTAGTGTAGATATCCTTAATTTCTTAATATGATGGTTACACGTATTGGTATATCCGGATCTCATCATGAGATGTTATTCCTTGGTATTTATAGTATATCTTATGCAAGTCGTATTCCTTATTCTTTTTGTACATGTACATACATTGATTCTTGGGGAGACTTGCTATCTACCCAGAGAATCCTGTGTCATAACGTACCAAGGTTGGATCCACTATGCCAGTCGGGGGCGAAGAGTATTTAGTATAGATATGTGATCATACCCTCCTTGTGCATGTCTTGTTCCTTCAATAGAGTTAATCATACACCGCACATATGATTAAGAAGGCCATAATTGTCATGACCCACACTCGGTGAAGGGGTACGAGTACGTGGGTACGTCCAGCCTACGCCGCAGCATCGACGGTAGAACGATATCTATTTTGAGTATACTATCTAATCATCTCACAATAATGTATAATCTGCCAATAATATTGTCACTACCATATTTTCTAGGAAAGGATATTTTAATAATTTTATATTTAATTAAATATTGTGCATGATAAATAATTATTATTGTATTATTTAATTATTTTTAGATGTTATTTATTTATTTTGGACTTGTGTTAGTGGACCTAACTAGTTTAGTTTAGACTCATGGACCAACATGTATTAATTGTTAGAATTGAGCCCAATTAGAAAGCCCATTGTTAAGGAGATGGATTAAAATTAATTAAATCATTAGACTATAAGCTTTCCTCCTTAATTATTTTTTCATGAGAGGCCTCAAGGGGTATATTGGACAATTCATATTAGCTTGAGGAAGAGAAAAGGGGGGCCGGCCTATATAGAGGGGGAGAAACTATTTCTCTCTCCTCTTTTTATTTGGAAATTAGATCTAGAAATGTCCTCAACCAAATTCCTTCATTCCTACTTTATTTTCCTACCAAATTTTATTCCATTTCCTTCCCAAATCACTGTTGGAGACTAGTGGAGCAAGGATCTAGAAGGAGGAAGCAAGGATCTACAAGTTGGAGGCCAATCTTATCATATTTGGAGGTTACATTGGGAATCCATCTCCTAATAGGTATAATTTAGTTTTTTCTCTTAAATTAGATTCTAAATCTGATATTTAAACATGGAAAATCAACCCATATGCATAGGCTACACATAGAATTTGGTTTTGTGTTCTTAGGAGACCTATTGAGAAAGTTATAGTGCTTTTTGTGTCAATTTTGGGAAAATTTCGAGATTGATAATTGTTGTCTGTGTCAATTAGTGGCATGTACTTGTGTGTTTTGGGCTAGTATCGTATCCACAATTGGGTATGTGTAGGTCATATCCCAACAAATTGGTGATACGTATTGATTTGGGGGATTTTACTCCTATACGGGACTTTGATCATGTCACATTTTGACACGGACACGTAGATTTGTATTTGACTCTTCGTATTATTCATAAATAATATATATGACTTGTTCGTGTCCTTTGGGGTACGTTTGGATGTGTGGTGGACTCGTGTCGCATGCGTATCCTAGATCTAGTGGGATACGGAGTGATACGTTCCATGTAATGTGTAATTTATTGGTAGATCTATTCTTTTGTGTTCTTAGTCATGGAGGAGTATATATATATATATATATATATATATATATATATATATATATATATATATATATATATATATTGTTGTTACATATATTTATGCATTAGATCTATATGTATCTATGTATATACTATATGAGTAATATTGTTATGTAGCTATTCTTCTACATGTAAGTATAATTATATATTGTAGTATGTATAGATATGTATATGTTCAATAGATAATTATAAGTTGTTATATTTATATAATGTGTGTTACATATTATTGTATGATTATATATATATATATATATATATATATATATATATATATATATATATATATATATATATATATATATATATATATATGTCTGTGTGTGTATGTTACTATGTATTTATTATGTACATATTTTATATGGTTGTAGCTATGTATATATATGATACTATATTGTAATATGTAATATTGTTTACATATATATATATATATATATATATATATATATATTATAAGTTGTAAGCTATATATATGTAATTAGATATTGTGTTATATATATATACATATGGTACTATATATATATATATATATATGTATGTGAGGAGTATGTGTGTATGATATTTATTAATAGTAGTTATGTACATATATTTGGTATATATATTAGGTGTTATGTATATATATTAGATATATATATATACTGTGTATATATATAAGAGAGAGAGGGAGAACTGGAGTTTTTAGCAACAACTTATAAGCGACAGCAGCCAACAGCAGCGACAGCAGAGTATTAATAGCAGCAGCGGCAGCAATATTTAGCGATAACAGAGCAGAAAACTGTCGTAGAAAAGCAGCAGTATCAACAGTAGTATCATACCCTACAGCGATGGCAGCAGGGAAACTGCCACAGTAGCATCAGTTCCCGCCAGTAGCAACAGCAATGGCGACGACAGCAGCAGCCTACAATGACACTTCTGCAGTTTAATTTGGTTTTTATATATATTAGATATATATATATATTGTATTTATATATATACGTATATTTGTTCCTAAATTCTAATTATAATATTTTATTGTTAATATATATATATATATATATATATATATATATATATATATTTACTGGTAGTTAATATAATCAAGATATTAGATATTACCTTGAGATACCAAGGTAAGTACGAAGGTAATTGGGGATACCCAAGGTATTGGGTGTGGGTATCAAGATTTTGAGTTATTGTTGTGATGCCAAGTTGGTTCAAAACCAAGGCACCTATTTAATGTTATAAGTAGGATAGAATATATATATAATTATTTGACTTATATATGTAATGTTTTACCTATTGATTTACGTATCCGAAGATACAGTATCCTAATATCTTAAGATAAGGTTTTGTGACCTAGACTTTAGTATTTGAATCAATATTTTGTGTAGACTTATGCAACCTAGAAATAGATAGTTGACCATAATTGACCATAGTTTGACTATAGTTGACCATAATTACCTTAAAGTTTACCTAGTTTGACTTTTGCCTAGTTTAATGTATTCTCTTCCCGGAACCTTGTATTGATGTTGTATTCCATATCTAGGTCTTCGAGGCACCGTATCAGACATCTGTGAGACTATTCTTTGGACTTCAGACGAGTACATTCTCTGATAGTTTCTCATTTATGATATCATCTATGTTCATTGTATCTAGTGTAGATATCCATATTCTCTTGACACTATGGTTACACGGATTGGTATATCCGGATCTTGTCATAAGATATTATTCCTTGGTATATGGTATATATGGTGCAAGTATTGTTTCATTGGTTATCCTGTACATGTACAGACACTGATTCTCGGAAAGAGTCGCTATCTTGTTGGGGAATCTCGTGCCATAGCATACCGTGGTTGGATCTATTATACCAGTCGAGGGTGAAAAATACTTTAGTGTAGATATGTGATCATACCCCTATTGTATCAAGTACTGTTATTAAATAGTGTTAATCATACACTATACGTATAATTAGCCAGGCCATATATATTGTATCATGTTCCCAAGCCGATCACATATTAAAGCTATTACTCACACACTTAGTCATTAGTATTCTTGTTCATTGACATATTGTTCATTATGTTCACTCCAGTATTTCTTTATTGTATATCTCTCGTATCTATTGTGCATCTTATATATTCTCATCTATTTACTGTTACATAGTTTTTATCATTGATTAGAACTGCTGTTAGAGATATACTCTGCTCCTTTCCTAACTGGATATATTTTTTTCAGATAACACTGAGGAGTGGTACCCTACACATTATGGACCTCAGGATGTTGTGGGTCTAGAGTTTGAGACCCTAGCTCAGGAGGGACTTATCCCAACTGAGGCAGTTGACCCGAGTTTAGTAGTTTCTTAGTATTCCTTTATACTGGATTTGTCTCCAGCTTATTTGTTAGTATTCAGACTCATTGATGTATTATTTTAGACTCATGAGTTGTATTATGACTATTCTATTCTTTATCTGATTCGTGCTCATTTCTATCTTAGTTCTGTGATTGATTATATTATTATTTTTGGTGGCTCATTATATTGTTAGATAGATTACCCAGGCAGCGTTCTACCGTCGATTCTGTGGCGTAGGCTGGGCATTATTTTCGACTTGCATCCTTACATCGGGTGTGGGTTATGACAAATTTTTAGTGGTGGCCCATGCAGGTCTAGCTTCGCAAGTATGCGATATCGTGGTAGTGCGACGATATAGTTGTACTACTGTGAGCCTGTGATAGGATATAAGATATAGGTTATATGCTGAGAATACTCAATCACATCTAGGAAAATTCTTTTGATTCAACTTTTCTCCTTTGATATTGATACTTGATCTCTTAAACTGTCCTTTCCTTGAGTGTCTTACATCATGTGCCATATTGATTCTTTCTTTCGCTTTGTCTCAGGATACCGCCTAAGACTAGATCGCAGCAGGAAAGAGCAGTTTCTGAGAGGTCTGCGACATCCCGAGGGCCTGTACCAGTCACTTCTCCGGTGATTGGAGTGACATCTGCTTCCGGAGGTCCACCACCTACTCAGAGGACTGTGCTAGCTGCATCTGAGGGGCTTCCACCTCCACCTCTTGTGCTAGCAGAGGCGACACAGATGTTTATACTATTTCGTGAGATGCTCGTGGCACAGAGGGCTCAGTCAGAGGCATATCAGAGGCAGACCGACGTTCTACGGCAGGGCATCAAGAGTTCTCATCAACTTGCTTGTGCCATTATCTAGAGAGGAGTTTCGGTCCAGCAGTAAGTTGCTCCTCAGGTTGCTCAGCTTCGGCCAGGCAATATTCAGGACTTCAAAAAGCTGGAGACTAGGGTCTTCAAGGGGACGGAGGGCATCGCCTATGCTGATGAATGGCTCGAGGACATTAAGCGTCTTATAAGGGTGTCCCATCTTTCTGAGGACCTGAAGGTTGAGGCGGTAGGACTTTAACTGTTCGACGTCGCTCGTACTTAGTTCAAAAATGAGCCAATTCTGGTTGACACAGGACAGTCTTGGGAGGTATTCAAGGACCTCTTCAAGAAGAAGTTCTTCGCTCAGGAAGACAGGATAGACTTGGGAGGCAGTTCGAGAGTCTCATTCAGGGGAGCATGTCTGTGGAGTAGTACGCTGCGGAGTTCGACAGGTTGAGCCAATTTACAGAGTATTTAGTGAGAGAGCCAGAGGTTCGGGCTATTTATTTTCATGAGGGTATAAACTGGGAAGTGAAGATCCTCATTCCATATTTTTATGAGACATACTCGAAGATACTTACGGAGGCACGCAAGATTGAGCAAGAGTTAGGTTTGAAGTCCAAGAGAGACCGTAATTCTTTTTTGGGGACCAGTGGCAGTGTAGTATCTGTTAAACATCCTTATTTCCAGTCCAGACCTTTCCAGTAGCCACAGCAGAACTAGACTCCAGCTAAGGCACCTTTTTACCAGGCACCACAACAGTAGAGACAGTTACAGCAAGTTTCATGCCACTACTGCAAGAAGCCCGGCCATATCTGGGAAGTTTGCAGGAGGAGGCTAGGAGTTTGTTTGTATTATGGTACTGAAGGATATCAGTTGAGAGAGTATCCTTGTCATGCAGTTCAGGGAGCAGCTTCAGCTCCGAGGGCACAAACGAGACTACCTGCAGTACAGCCGAGGGGACCGCTTTCGATACAGCAGCAGCATTATATCCAGCATCAGCAACAGGGAGGTGCCCGTCAGGGACGAGCATTTATTATGACCGTTGAGGAGGACGAACCCACCGGAGATATCATCGCAGGTTCTATTCTTCTTGATTCCATTCTAGCTTTAGCTTTGTTTAATAGTGGTGCTTCCCATAATTTTGTATCTGTTTCTTTTGCTCTGAAGCATGGTTTGGTAGCTGAGTCTTTGCTTAGGACTTACAAGATCATGACCGGGGGAGGCATTATCCTGGTTAATGATATTTGCAAGGATCAGAGAGTTACTCTAGGAGACTGGGAGTTGAGTGCATGTTTTAAGCTACGATATTGTACTTGGGATGGATTGGGTGAGTAGGCACCGTGCTAGCATCGATTGTAGAGAAGGTAGAGTGGTATTTTATCCGCCAGGAGAGCCAGAGTTCGAGTTTGCTAGAGGAGCTGCAGAGCAGGAAGAAGGCATTATTTCTGGAGCTGTGATGGAAGACAAGGAGTTGCCGCATCCGTTGATAGCTGAGTTCATGGATGTGTTTCCTGAGGAATTGCCAGGATTGCCGCCAGATCGAGATATTGAATTCTCTATAGACTTGGTGCCAGGTACAGAACCAATTTTGCAGCATGTCTATAGAGTAAACAACAGCGAGCTGGTCAAGCTGAAGAAGCAGGTGGATGAATTGCAGGATAAGGGGTTTATCAGATCGAGTTCTTCACCATGGGGAGCCCCGGTATTGTTTGTAACAAAGAAGGATGGGTCGGTGCGCATGTGCATTGATTATAGGGCATTAAATGATCTCACTATCAAGAATAAGTATCATTTGTAACGGTTTGATGATCTGTTCGATCAGTTGAGTGGTGCCAAGGTATTTTCTAAGATAGATTTGAGATCAGGCTACCATTAGGTGAAGGTGAAGCCGGTAGACATACCGAAGACTGCTTTTAGAACTCAGTATGGTCAGTACAAGTTTATGGTGATACCGTTTGGGTTGACTAATGTACCGACAGTATTAATAAACTTGATGAACAAGATGTTCCTTCAGTACCTTTATAAGTTTGTGGTGGTGTTCATCGACGATATACTCATATACTCGAAGACACCAGAGGAGCATGAGGAGCATTTGAGAATTGTGTTGGATGTGCTGGAGAAGGAGAAGCTATATGAGAAGTTGTCCAAGTGTGAGTTTTTCCTGGACAAGGTAGAATTCTTAGGGCATGTTATGACTGGTGATGGTATTTCAGTGGATCTGAAGAAGATCGCAGCAGTAGAATCTTGGAAGACCCCGAGTTCAGTAGCAGAGATCAAGAGTTTCTTGGGATTGGAAGGCTACTTACAGGAAGTTTGTGCAAGATTTTTCGAGGATTGCTGAGCCGATGACCAGACTCAACAGGAAGGATGTAGATTTTGTTTGGACAGAGGATTATCAGGTTGCTTTTGAGAAGTTGAAGAAGAGGTTGACGTCTGCTCCTATTTTGACATTGCCATCAGGGTCTGGAGGTTTCACTATTTATAGTGATTCATCGGGGAAAAGTTTGGGTTATGTTCTTCAGCAGAATGGGAAAGTGATTGCCTATGCATCTAGGCAATTACGTCCTCATGAAAAGAACTATCCTACCCATGATTTAGAGTTGGCAGCAGTCATCTTCGCCCTGAAGTTATGGGAATATTATTTGTACGGAGAGCGTGTGAAGATCTTCACAGACTACAAAATCCTGAAGTACATTTTCACGCAAAAGGAGTTGAACATGAGGGAGCATCGGTGGTTAAAACTGATGAAGGATTTTGATATATCTTTGTAATATCATCCTAGGAAAGCTAATATAGTTGCTGATGCTTTGAGCAGGTATCCGGTAGCTATGTTCTTGATGCAGGATCGATATTTGCTGGAGGACTTGGAGAGCTTGGGCATTGATGTGATAGTTCCTGGTTATGCTATGTAGATATGGAGATTGCAGATACATTCAGATTTGATGGACAGGATCAAGGTAGCACAGTATGAGAAAATATCTCTGAGGAGCATCAGAGCTCAGGTGAGAACAGGATTGGAGGATGATTTCACCATTACTGAGGATGGATCTTTGAGGCATAGAGTTAGATTGAGTGTGCCTAGTGGGTAGCTGCGTGAGGAGGTATTACAGAAAGCGCATCGCTCTCAGCATTCCATGCATCCAGGTGCCAACAAGATATATCGGGATATACGAGAGAGTGTGTAGTGGTATGGCATAAAGAGGGAAGTGGCACAGTTTGTATACAGATGCTTAGTGTGCCAGCAGGTGAAAGCCGAGAGGCAGAGGCCAGGAGGTTTACTTCATCCATTATCCATTCCAGAGTGGAAGTAGGAGCACATTACTATGGATTTTGTTTCCGGACTTCCACGATCTCCAGGAGGGAAAGACATAATTTGGGTCATCGTTGATAGGTTGACCAAGTTAGCCTACTTTTTGCCTTTCAAGGTGGGTTTGTCTACGGAGAAGCTGGCAGAGATGTATGTAAGGCAGATCATTATGATACATGGAGTTCCCATCAGCATAGTCTCGGATCAGGATAGTCGTTTCACTTCTCATTTCTGGAAGAGTTTGTAGGAGAGTTTGGGTACTCAGCTCAAGTTCAGTACTGCATATCATCCCCAAACAGATGGGGAATCAGAGAGGACTATTCAGACTCTCGAGGATATGTTGCATACTTGTGTACTAGATTTTAGGTATTTTTGGGAGGACTATCTCCATTTGGTAGAGTTTGCTTATAATAACAGCTACCAGACTAGTATAGAGATGTCACCTTTTGAAGCTCTGTACGGTCGGAGATGTCGTACTCCCTTGTCATGGGATATTATTGGAGAGAGAGTTTTGCTTGGACCAGAGATGGTTGTGGATGTAGTGAAGAAGGTTCAGTTGATCAGAGACAGACTTCGTATGGCGTAGGACAGACAGGGGCATTGGGCCGATGGCCACCGGAGACCTTTAGAGTTCGAGATATAGTTTAGATTTTGTTGGTGCTTATTATTGGTTGTTTGTTATAGATTAAGTTCTTAAGATTATATTTTATTCTAGGTGGGTGGTTTGGTATTTCTGAGGATTTCTTTGATTCGCTTCGGTGGAGGTAGGAAGCTTAGTCCGTGATTCATCGGACCTTTCACTGTTCTAGAGAGGGTCGGTGCAGCTGCTTATAGACTAGACTTGCCACCTGCATTGGAAGGAGTGCACAACGTGTTTCACGTGTTGAATTTGAAATGGTACGTAGAAGATTCTAGTCATGTATTGGATCACTCGGAGATAGAGGTGGGCCCTACTCTTAGCTATCCAGAGCAGCCAGTTGAGATTCTGGATCGGAGAGAGAAGGTGCTGAGGAACCAGACTATTCCTTTGGTGTACGTCGTATGGAGGCATCCCTCTCCGGGGGAGTCTACCTAGGAGAGAGAGGATGAAATACGAGAGCGTTATCCATATTTCTTTGTGCCTTGAGGTATGTTCTTTCCTAATTATGTTATGTTCTTTCATAGTTAATTTTGTTCTTTAGTTCTATATGTTCTGGGGTAGTTTTTGTCTTTGAATTTCGAGGACGAAATTATTTTAAGGAGGGTAGACTTGTCACTACCACATTTTTCAGGAAAGGGTATTTAGTAATTTTATATTTAATTAAATATTGTGCATGATAAATAATTATTATTGTATTATTTAATTTTTTTAGATGTTAGTTATTTATTTTGGACTTATGTTAGTGGACCTAACTAGTTTAGTTTAGACTCATGGACCAACATGTATTAATTGTTAGAATTGAGCCCATTTAGAAAGCCCATTGTTAAGGAGATTGATTAAAATTAATTAAACCATTAGACTAGAAGCTTCCCTCCTTAATTATTTCTTCATGAGAGGCCCCAAGGGGTATATTGGACAATTTATAGTAGCTTAAGGAAGGGAAAAGGGAGGCCGGCCTATATAGAGAGGGGGAAACTATTTTTCTCTCCTCTTTTCATTTGGAAATTTGATCTAAAAATTTCCTCAACCAAATTTCTTTATTCCCACTTCATTTCCCTTCCAAATTTTATCTCATTTCCTTCCCAAATCACCATTAGAGACTAGTGGAGCAAGGATCTAGAAGGAGGAAGCAAGGATCTACAAAGAGGAGCAAGGATCTACAAGCTGGAGGCCAATTTCATCATATTTCGAGGTTGTATTGGGAATCCATATTCTAATAGGTATAATTCAATTTTTCCCCTTAAATTAGATTCTAAATCTGAGATTTAACCATGGAAAATTAACCCATATGCATAGGCTACCCATAGAATTTACTTTTGTGTTCATAGGAGACCTATTGAGAAAGTTATGGTGCTTTTTGTGTCAATTTTGGGAAAAATTTGAGATTGACAATTATTGTGTGTGTCAATTGGTCCTATAGATTAATTTGGCATGTGCTTGTATGTTTGGGGCTAGTGTCGTGTCCACTATTCATATTATTCA